>CM077309.1:108215227-108856363 GCA_039655065.1 Glossophaga mutica | reverse complement strand
TTATGGTGCTTCTTGAGCACAGGATGTTTAAACGGATGATACGAACTATTACGATTGTAAGAGGGATTTACATTACCCTGACCTATATTTACTCAAATGTCTTGTTGTTCGGAGCCTTGAGTCATCACTGAGGAAGTGAGCCTAAACTCTTGACATGTGATGGTGCTTTTCTGGAAAACTTTTCAATGAATAAAAGCAGGAGTACACTGGCAAAGCTATCACTACTAATTCTTCCTGCACTGTAATTGGCCTCAGCAACAGAGAAGCAGGTCATGGAAGAAACTCCTGCTGGTTATTTATTCTTAAACATAAGGGTAGTGAGTTGTTTTGTCCCCAATAAAAAAATAATTTCTGCTGGATTTTAATTGATTTCCACTTCTTTCAACACCTAAGAGACATCTTCCAAATTCGTGTCAATTTTAATAAAGGAAAACAGGAGTGGGAAGGGGTTTTATGTTGTAGTTGTTTGGTTTTTAGAATGAGTAACTAGTACGTTCCCTGTGTCATCACTGGCATTTCAATGAGAAATTGGGAGAGGCTATGTACGAGAAGGTGTGATATTGTGATTTGTAACAAGAAATATATATATTTGGTTCTCATACCCCTTTCTGGCAGAGAGCTCCTAAAACCACTGGAATTTCTAAAGTAGAAAGCCCTATAGTAAGGTATCTTTTTTTAATGTTGTTTTAACAATTACAACAATTGGTTAATGTTATATTAACCGAAAGATGGGGGCTGGTTGCCAGTGGAGCTAATCTGTCTCAGTCTCAACCCCTGACTTCCTGGGAGAGCACGGGGTCTGAAGACTGAGTGATTGATGGCAATCACCAACGGCCAATGATTTCATCAATCGTGCCTCTGTAATAAAGCTTCCATAGGAACCCCAAAGGACTGGGTTCAGAGAGTTTCTGGGATGGGGAACAAATAGAGATTTGGGGAAAATGATGTACCCTTCTTCACACTGTGCCCTATGCTTCTCTTTCATCTGGATGTTCCTGAGTGCTATCTTTTTATAATGAACTGCTGATCTAGTAAGGAAAAATGTTTCCCTGAGTTCTGAGCTGTTCTATCATATTAACCGAAGCCAAGGTGGAGGTGGTGGGAACCTCTGATTTATAGCCAATTGGTCTGAAGTACAGGTAAAAACCTGGACTTTCTACTGGCATCTGAAGAGGGAGGGGGCAGTCTTGTGGGACTGAACCCTTAACCTGAGGAATCGGATGCTGTCACTAGTGTCAGAATTGAGTTTAATTATAGGACATCTTGTTGGTGTCCGAAGAATTATTTGTTGGTGTAGGGAAACCTCCCCCAACACACACATTGCTATTGGGTCCCTAAAGAGAAGGAATGTTTTTAACTGCAAGCAAAACAGATGCTTAATTATTTTATTAACACAAAGTACAGAGTAAAGTAGTTCCAGAGTTGGTTCAAAAGCTCAATAACCATGTCACAGACATAGATTCTGCTCATCCTTCTGTACCACTCTTAGCACACCGACTCCCATTCTCATGTTGTTTGCCTCATGTCACAAAATAGTAGCTGCAGATCAGGTCATTAAATCTTCACCTGGCAATGTCCAAAGATGGAACAAGAAGGTAGGCAGGTAGAAAGGGGCTTTTTCAGATGGTTTTCTCCTTCAAGCAAGGAGAAAAATATTCTCAGAAGCCACTGCTCCCCATATCTCAGCCTCTAGGTGTTCATGTCGAACCCAATCCCTGGCAAAGAGGAATGGGATTTCCATGATAAGTGTAGACCTACTATGGCTAAACTTGTGGGGCTCATCACACAAAAGTCGGTTGTTATCAAAGAAAACGATGGAATGGATGTCAGGTAGGCAAGGAATGACATCTGTCCTGGGCTGCACTGTGGTCGTCTGCCACACACTGTTTTCAACAAAAGTCCTCACACAGGTTTTCCAACACTGCATTCTCTAATACATGTTACATGAAAGCTGCCCTGATGTAGGCCAACAGATATCGACATGAAAGACAAGAAAAACAAATGAAAACAACTTACATGTCCTATATACATATATGTGCATATATTATATATGCATTTTTAACAGGAAGCTCATGAGTCAGGTCATTTTTGTACACTTTCTCTAGTTAAATTAATAAGGTGAAATGCAGATAATTGTTGAGCAGATATTTTCATTCCTACAATGACTTAATAAAGAATCAGTAGAAAGGAGAGTGAATAGTTGAATGAGAGTTTGTTGGGAACCATTCAGCCTGGTCTCAGGAGTTGTAATCCTCACCCCATGGCTGGGCTGAGTAAGAGCCTAGGGACCCACTTCATCTGGGTCTGTTCTGTCAAGAGGATGTGAGCCACTAAGGAGACAAAGCTTATCTCCCTGACAGGAGCACCACTTCTGCCTCATCCATCTCTGGCCCTAATGCTTGGTTGGCTAGTCAATGATGGGTAAGACTCCTCACGGGAGGGGCAACCTAAGCCAGACGCGACCACTTGGGAGGCCCTCATGGAAGGACTCGGGGGGGGCTGCAGCAAAGAGGGGGTGATGGACCCTAACCCCCCTGGCTATTCTGACATAGCCCGAGTCTCCGTTTCCGTCTGGGAGATGTCTTCCTATCTCTTGCTTCCTGGGCCTAATTGGCTTAAAGTCTGAAATTATGACAGCAGGCAGTGCAGCCCTGTGCTGGCCAGAGCGGTTCCCTGGGTGATCAGGCATAAGAAAGAATTCGTAAAGTCCTGTGAAACCTGCTTTGCTAGGAGTGCTCTCATTTAAATGATAAGGGTCCGAGGAAGAAATGAGTATGTCTCCCAAAATTTTGCAACCCCCTTTCCTGACAGACACTGACTCAGATTAAGCTCTCAGATTTCTTTGAAACGTTAACCATTGTTTGATCCTTGCCACCTGACATACCTGTATTCCTGTGTATTTGAACCCAATAAAAGCCTAGTGAGGAAGGGGCTCTGGGTCATTCTCCTTTGAGTTTGACCACCTCTCCTCCCCAAGCAGATCATGTCTTGGTAGTTTTATTTTCATCGTGATGGAGGCATAGGGCTCTGCGGTTGGAGCTCCCCCCACAAGAGTTCATCACCACCACACAAAAGTCATTAAAAGCAGATGCACTTCTGATGATATTTCATCTTTATATACCAGATCACAAAGTTATTTTCCTTAAATCAAAATAACACTATGATATGTATCAAAGCTTCCCAAAAGATAGCACAAAAGTCCACAAAACAAAACAAAACAAAACACACACACACACACACACACACACACACACACACACACAAATCAACAGATGAAGATGGCGATCATATGGTGGTTACTAGTCCGGAATAAACACATCTGAGTTTATCTACTCCCCAAATATTTATTGCATTTGCTGAGACACTTTTCCTGATGTTTTAAATTTTTCATACAGCTACACACCCTTGTGACTAGGAAACAACACTAAAATAGCGATGAGGCAACTTTGTAGAAAATAAGGCAACATTTGGCAATGTAAACAACGAATCTGTTGATCATAATGGAAGATTCCTGAAACTTGGAGATTGTCTCTTGAAAAATGAGAAAGCTTGCTGATAATAGGCCCATATTCCCACATCGAAACAATGACCTAGGGCAGGAAAACAATTAAATCTTTTAGACTAGAGCTTCCCAAACTTTGCTGTTGAAATGAATATTTAGATACAACAGCTGTGAGTCTGGCCTGAAAGTCTGCATTTCTAACAAGCTTTCAGGGAATGTCAGTGTTGACAGTGCATGGATCGCATGCACCATGAGTAAGGAGAAGGCTTTGGACAGGATGGCTTCCCCGTTTTGCCACTTTTGTTTTTGTTTTGCCACTTTATGTTTTGTCACCTGCACAGTATTTTTTTCTTTCTCCACAAATCTCTAGTCACTTACAAGTCTAGTCTGCCTTGCAATCTTTGCTTTACTTACTCATTTTGGTTAACTTCATTTACTCTAATACTTTCAACAGTACTTAAGTTTCAGACTTCTTTCTTGCACCTCAGATGAATGATACCTCCCACCATCCAGAAATAGCTATGGCAGACAGACTTCCCATTCATGTACCCACTTGAATCACTTACAATTACTGCCATTTCCGACACCTTACACTGGGCCTTTCCATTCACTAGGCCTTCTTATTTGCATAAGTGCCTGCCTCCACTCAGACCCACGTCATCACCTGCCTGTTAGGATTTTCTAACCATCTCCCTGTTTTGGGGTTTTGTGCCTTTGTAGAGTAAACAAAGTCAGTCTGGCCGCCTCACCCAGATGTCTGGGGAACTAAGATAAGCTGTATGTATTCTCATAGCCTTGAGACTGGGTCCAATAAATTATTCTTATAACATTGAGTGGGCTCACATGTGCGGAATTATGCTGCATTATACAATATTTTGGCTCCCTGCCAGCTTTGTGTGCATTTAGTGTATAAGAGAGTTAGGGGCTTCCTGCTGGGGGACACCCAGCTTGCAGCGTGCATGGCTCACCCATCCATGAATAAAGACCTGTCAGGCCTTCCCAAAGCTCTGTGACTTTTCTTCCATTTGCTTGAATTCAGAGTGAATCTGCTCAGCCTTGACAAGCTGCAAGACAGCCTTCAACACATTCCTAACACCAGCACCAGACTAATTTTTCTAAGCAGTAAATTGAGTGTTGTGCCACCTTTTCAATGTCTCACACAATTTATAAGATGAGAGATAAAGCCCTTAACAATCTCATTACTTCCTACTCCTTACTTCTTAGCCGCTCACCTAGTCAGTTTCAGGCTCTTAAGACCAATAAAGAAGTTACATCAGACTTCCAGGCCCCCAACCGTTTTCTGCTGTTTCTACTCCCTTAAATGCCTTCTCCAACTCTCTGGATTCCTACAATCACACCTAAGTGTTTTTCTCTCTAAAAGTAGGTCTTCAGGCCAGCAATCATGTCTTTCTGTATATCTCCAGCACCTAGACGGTCTTCTGCCAGTGTTAATTGAATCAACGTATCATTTAAAATAGGAGATTAAGGTTTGCCCATGTATGCATTGCAATATTTTGTTTCAATATGTAAACTGAGATTTATTATAAATGTTGTTAAATATTTAAAAACCTGGCATTTCCCTTAATATTTTCAATAGTAGTAACACAAATTTTAAAGAAAGAGGGTGATTATGTGTACCTGGTTCTCAATTTGGCTTTTATTGAAGATTAACTGGTTGTCTCCCTCGGCTCTGTGGTTAGATTATCACCCAACATTAACCTTAATTTGAATTAATTTTGTACCTTACTGAGCAATTCAGTAATTATAATTTGTTTTTATTTTCTTTAACTCCAACACAGGAAATTTATGTCTAGAAGGATTCCTCTTGGGCAGGCATTTTGTCTGAAGTGTCTATTAAACACAGTCAGAATGAATTAGACTATCAAGTCTCAGTGCTTACAGATAAAAATAACAATTATACGTGTAGAGCCAAGCAATGAACGGAATAGGTGAGTACCTTGCTGATGCTCAGAGGTTTACACGTCAGCATCAACAACCAAGATTTTATGGAATCTCTATCCTTAACAGCCCTTAAAAGCCACACAGGATAGTCACCCCTTATCCTTGGGGGATATATGCCAAGATCTCCAGTGGATGCCCGAAGTCACAGACAGCGCCGGACCCTACATATAATGTGTTTTTTTCCTACACACACAAGCCTACGGTAAAGAGGTTTTTTTTTTATAAATTGGGCACAGAAAGATTAACAATAACTAATAAAGCAATATAACAATATACTGCGACAAATGTTAAGAGCATGCCATCTCTCTCAAAATATCTTGTTGTCCTATACTCACACTTTTTGTGACCATGAGAGATGATGAAATGCTGTTGTGATGAGACGAGGTGGGGAGGATGATGCAGGCATTGCAACTCAGTGTCAGGGTCCTCTTGGGGCCCTCCTACCAAGATGGCGGGGAGCGTCTGCGGATTTCATCATGCTATTCAAGCTACTCAGATAAGTATGCAATTTAAAACTTAAGAATTGTTTATTTCTGAAATTTTCCATGTCATATTTTAGACCACAGTTGACTATAAGTAACTGAAACCACAGAGAGCAAAACTGCAAATAAGGCGGGACTATTGTACACTGACTGGGAACTGCCACTGAATAAATGCCTTAATTTCTTCATTTTACAAATGAAGAAAGTAAAGGGCCTACTTCCTAAGTTGCAATGCAAATTCAATGAGGTAATAAATGTGAAGCACTTAAATGAGAGAAGAAGTATGAACACTGGCTGTTCGTGATTATCAGTAGATGTTAGCCATCGGCAGAGTGGACAGTGTCCGGTAATTACTGTAAGTGTCTCAGTAACTCTGGGGTGAAGAGGAGCCACAAAGCATTATTTCCCTTTTATTACAGTGACTCAGTAAAAAATTACCCCACAGTTATTTCCCCAAATGTTTATCTTATTCCCAAGAACCACAATAAAGCACCTTTGACTTTAGAAAAGTCCAAGACTCTCCACCTGAAAGGTCCATAAATGTTCCGTCTGGTACTGTGCTCCTAATGCTTTCTTGTAGCACAGAAATGGTCATCAGCATAATAAATTAGTATTTTGTAATGCTGCTTGTAAAACCCAGCACTTTCCAGTTTAGTAACATTTTCTCTCTCATTGTCTAATTTGTCTCCAATATCACCCTAATGACACTGGCTTTATTATTTCTACTTGGTGTCTAAGATATCAGAAATTTGGAGTAATTAAATGACCAACCTAAGGTTACAAAATTGCAAGATGGCAGGTAGGAACTCAAACCGTGGTCCTCATGATTCAAATTCTATGTCATTGTGTGGCCTTTTGGTCTCTTAGTTTGGAAAAATCTGGTTCAGCAGAGCATTTGTGTAAGCTTCTGTGGATAGATGGTAATTTGGAGTGGGTTTGCTGATTTCATAATGGAAAACCAGCTTTTGGAGTGTTCTCTATATTGGTGTAATTGTTCTACTTTGTAATGCGGACAATTGTATTTATCTCATCCCTGGTGAGCACCCCCTCCCCTACACATGCACATACACACAAAACAAATAAGCAAAAACAATCAAATGCAAAAGAAAGGTTACTTCTTTTCTTTTTCTTTTTAATAACCCACCATATTATACATTTAAAATAAATTCAGGCCTTTGTCCACTTAAGCTTTTGAGCTTCTTAAAGAAGCTCAGAAGCTAAATATATTTAGTGAAAAAAGAACTCCATTTCATTTTATCAATGATTGAATAACCGAATATACTTAATAGTGGAATTTCTGCATCACTTTTATTTCTTGACATTTTGTTACTGCAGATAATTTAGTATTGCATTTTAATTTTTGGGAGGTTATTTTCTTAGTAAAGCCACAATTTTACATTCTACCACTTTTCCATAAGCTGTTTTTTCCTTGAGATTTTATACTGCATATGGAACTTTATTAAAATGTTTATTTTTGACAACTAAATAATAACATAAGCAAGTTATTATTCAGTATGAAGTTCAGAAAACTCCTTTTGTATTCAGCATAACCTTGGAATTCTGTTGTTATAAATTCCACAAGTCAGTACTCTCTCTTAGCGCATCATTTTCTATAATTTTGACATTGAATCATTGAAAATATTATGGCAAACTACAGCATTCACCATGATGTTTTAGTAGTAACAATGATGTACATTATCATCACCAAACTTTTGAACACATGTAGGCAGAGGCAAAAGTTTTCACATGGAGAAATATCAGGGTTGGAGCTTTAGTAGTTATGAACTAGAGATAATTTTTTAATATTCAGAATGTATTCAAATTCATTTTAAACTTTATCCAATATTATTGTGACAACTATCAAAGCTCCTTCTAACTATAACTGAACCACTTAAATACTCAAGTAAACTGTACTATCATTTATAACAAACATGATGTGCTATCATTTCCAATGTTATTGAAATGTTTATTATTACACTATAGGTTTAAATTCTCATACTGCTCTTAGCAAGGTCACCAGTGAGATTCTAGTCTCCATGTTGAAAGGATAGATTTTGGTCTTCATTCTCTTCATCTTTATGCAGATTTTGGAGGAAAGTTAAATTTTTTTCTACCATTTTGAAATTCCCTCATTTCATGGCTTTCTGAGTGATGGAATCTTTTCCTCCTTTCTCTCTGAATACTCCCCACTTTTCTTTCCTCTTCTCTTCTCCACAGGAAATCACAAACCTCTAAGTCATTCTAGACCCTCCACCCTTCACTCATCTTACTCTCAAATTGTCCTCCAACTTCAGCAGTGCCCAGGTCCCAGAGGTCCAGAAAATCCTTCCTCCCTCTTTATTTCCACTACCATGGTCCAGGGCTCAATGCTTTCAGACTGAATGATCACTATACCATTCTTACTGATTTCACTGACCTTACTCTTGGCCTGCTTGCTTCATCCCCTGCAATGCTATTGGAGAGATTTAAAAAAAATTTTTTGAAACTGTATAACATGGACAAACCCAATTACAAAAGCATCCACAGTCTTCTCCTTCTGCTTCCTCAGCAGAGCCCGTGCTGCTACAGTTCCTTCCTTTCGCCATCCTCTCTCACTTCCACGATTTGCCCATGCCCTTCCTCCAGTCTACAGTGGTCTTGTTCACATGCGTTTTCCTTTGCCACCCCAATTTTCCCCTGGTTAGCTGCTACTCATCAAATAAGATGAGCTTTGCTTCTTTCAGGGAGCCTTCCCTGACCCACTTCCCATCCACTGGTCCCACCACACCTGCAGGGGGGACATTTCCCAGCCCCCTCACTGGCCCAGAACAACACCTCTCCAGCTGCTCCAGGACTTTGCCTCTTCTGTGGCTTGATACAAGTGAACATAGCCACATGGGAAGCTGTGAGATGAAGAAGACAGGGTCACTGTATAGGAGGGACCTGGGTTTCTGAGCTACCACTGGGAAAAAACTTTCTGGATGATTAAAAATATCTGTTTGGACTGTTTATGGTTCAGGTACCAATTCTTTTTTTTTTTTTTTAGTTTTTAAGATTTTATTTATTTATTTTTAGATAGAGGGGGAGGAAGGGAGAAAGAGAGGGAGAGAAACATTAATGTGCGGTTGCCACTGACGTGACCTCCACCAGGGACCTAGCCTGCAGTCCTGGCATGTGCCCTGACTGGGAGTCAAACCGGTGACCCTTTGGTTCACAGGCCAGCATTCAATCCACTGAGCCACACCAGCCAGAGCTGAGGTACCAATTCTTATTACAATAATTAGACTACTTAGTGTGTAGTTACTACTCAATACATGTTTCTGAATTAATAACTGAATGAGTGAATAAAAATGCTTTAAGTCAGAAAACAGAGAATGCATCAAATGAGGTATCTTCAATCAAGCTGTTATATTTGATGTCCAAAGTTAGCTTATTTTTTAAAACATTCGTTTTCACAGGGTAATTTGTTAACTACTCTTTTTAGAAATTTATTTTACTTTGAATCTTCTCTGTGTTAGCTACAGATACATGATTATGGTATGAAACATTTGTACTGATAATTTTCTGTTGGGTAACTCAATTTTGTCCCCAGTCTACTGCTACGTAACAGATTTAAACAAGTAAATGACAATGTTGCGATCCTTCATTGACTTTTCTTAGCAATCGTTCTTTTATTCAGTAGAAGGATGGCCATTATTTTTCTGCAACAGCTAGATAATTCTCCTAAGGCTAGCTATTAACTATTCTGATTTGTGGTAAGCATTGTAAAAGAGGCCATGTAGGTGAGATAAACTTGCAAGCAATAATTAAATTAGGTGATTCCTTTTCAGTAGCTGGTAATGAAATTTCAAAGCTCGTTATGAAAATTTAATGTTCACCCATCATTTATATTAGGTAGTCAATAAAAAAGCATAATATTGACTCTTAGAATGAACCACCCCTTGTATAACTACACGGGTCTATAAAAGTGGGTGCCACCTACTGACGGTGAGAAAAGGAACAGTTCTCTCTTTGGGTATTTTTGCCTGTGTAACATCAGAAATTGGATGTCAATCTCCATGCATGAAGGTGAGCATGATTTTTATTCAATATCTTGTAACTTTCACAGTTTTAAAGAATAATACAGATATTTCAGATGTTAGATGAGTTAGGGTTTCTGACATAAGAAATTAGGTTAATTCTAATACTAATTATACATGTGAAATGCCAGGTTAGGTCACAACTGTGAGGAATGTAGATTTTCATTTTATATTTGATGTTATTTAGTTGCAGTCTATCCTAGTTCCTTCCCATCATGAATCAGATGAAATAACTTTATTTCACATTAAATTCTGTTTGAATTGTTTGAGCCATGGTTGTTCAGAGTTCACTGAGAGGCTTGACAGATAGCATGGAAACAAATTTTAAATTTTGGCTATTGGTTCTATTTGAAAAATTAGAAACAAAAAACTTCACAGTGTGAGATTAATTCCATCCTATGATTGTGGCTGTTGCTTCAGTTAAAATAGAAGTTTACAACATAAAGGTTAACTCCCTCATCGGATTAAGTTAAGAAATAACATATGTTTATAAGAATTTAATACACATAAAATAAATTTTACACCTTACTTCATTCTAAAATTTGATATACTATTTGCCATGACACAAGTATTTAACTTTTAGCAAGGTTTCCCTTATCTGAGGAACCAACTTAATTAGCTTTTTAAATATATGACATTTTAAATAATCTAATCAGATTTGCCTTTTTATTAATTGTTCCAATAATCTTTCTAAACCATGGTTGCCAAGGGTGCGGTATCAGTTGGTCTCGTGGGAAGTACACAGGTCAGAATCTGCTTCAGGACTCTCTGTAACAAAGTACATGGAGTTTCTCTGCTCCCCTGGTAGCAAAAAAGCATTTCACAGTGATATGTGTGTGTATTATAGCTCACGATTTATTCATATTAACCAGAATTTTCTATCTGAATCTCAGTTGTCACCAAACTAAAAACATGGCCTGGTGAGTAGTAGAGTCTCATGAACATTACTTTTCTCCCTGCCTTCTGACTCAATCCTTTTCTAATATAACTTAAATATTTCAGGATGTGCTGTATACAAAAATTTTCCTTTCCATACAATTTGGCAGAAACAGGGTGGAATTTTTAAAAATGACCTAGGAAACAGTGGTCTGATTAAGACAGGTGTTTGGGTACACACACCTACCTTCCTTCTCATCTGAGATCTTATGAAATGGCAAAAAAAAAATGTTTTTGTAATAAAGAGTAAACCAAAGTAAAGAAACAAAAAACAATGCTACCAACAGTCTAGAAATGTCAGACTTCTGGAAAAACAGGGGGCAGACAGGACCAGATCTACAGAGCTACAAACATACAGGAAAACTCAAGTTACATGTAGAAAAGGAAAGCTGTCATGGGAGGAGCAGTGGGGGAACCGGTGACAACAGGGGTACAGAGATGGTGTGCAAGTATTAACTGGGGAGCAGCATCAGAAAGGGGCCAGTGAGTGCCTCCCCTCTCTGTATATATATATTTTTATTTAGAAGCAAGAGTGCAGAAGGTATTCCTCTGCAGGGAATCTGTGCTGGCAGCTGAAGCCAGAAAGTTACAGAGGAGAAAGGAGGGTGTTCACCTCCTGGGACCCCCCACCAGCACCCCTCCGAGGCTGCACTCCCTGGTCCCCACACCCCTCTCTCAAGGGCAGCTGATGCTTGCCCCCATAACCCGCCCTCTGCCAGGCTTCCAGAATAACCCCTTTCTGACTCCTCTTCATTCTCTGCTTGCCTTAATGACCCTTTGCAGCTAAGTGCTAGGAGAAAAGCAATTGATCAAAGTAAACTAATGTTAACAAATAGAAAGTCTTAATATTCCTATGAGGCACTTCTTTTTAAAAGGAGGACCTAATAGAAGTAAAATCCCAGCAGACAGCGGTGCCTCAACATCACTGTTTCCCTATCTCCCTATCTCTCTGGATCTTTTTATTAAATTACTTTTTCCAAATACATTTCCCACTTCAACCTAACAACAGCCAGGGTTGCAAGTGATCCCTGGTCTGTACTTCATGAATACAATGCTAGAGGGAAAACTACAGGTGGTAGAGTTGAATACTAGCTGTACCCTTCACTCATCTTTCAGAAGGCCACAGGGGCTGAGGACTGGTGATGGCTTCAATATTAACCTTCTGCAGAATTCCAGTTCAGGGTGGAACGGATGGCAACCTGTCATGTGTATTGGAAGATTTGCGGGGACCTTCCCACAGGGCTTCAATATCATCATAACCACTCTACTACCCTTCAGTTCTGAGTCAGGCAGTCCACGTACTTGTATTGAACGCGGGCCCCATGCCGGAGCCTGGATCCATTCGGACTTGTGTCACAGTCTCAAAAGAGCACACAAAGAGCCCGAAGAAGAGACTGGCAATGTTTTCTCCTGGGCAGAGTTTAATTGGCTTTGGAAGGGAGTGTTCTGCTTTCTAATCTTGTGACCTAAACATAGGGGCAACCTGTTTCAGACGCTCCACTGTCTGTACCTAAATGAAAACTGAGCCTCTCCAGCTGAGAGGACTCCCCTTCCTTCCACTCCACACCTGACACCTAGCTGTTGATTAATAAAGGCAGTGTGGGCCCACAGAGATAAACCGTCCAAACAACGCTGAAGGAAAACAACAACTTGACTTACTTTAACCTAACAGTCATTTTATTAGCCATTCTAAAAAACCAAACCCTAAGTGGATTAGTACTGTTATCCAGAGGAAATGAGACCTGTTAGAAAATGGAAGTTTTTCTAAAAACTGTATCTCCTAATCAAAGAAGCTTCTAAAATAGGATAGACAAGGAAAAGCCCAGCCTTTCCTTGTCTTTTAGGGGAAAAAAATCTAAAATATAGAAATCTTCCCAACGTACCCAGTTATTTTCTCATTCTCCCCTGCTATGGCTGCGGGCCAGGGTGGGGATTTTTAGTGTTTTGTTTTGTTTTTTTTAGCTGGATCCACTCTGACCTGACACCCAAACTAGGGGGTGGGGTGGGATGGGATGGGGGGTGGGGGGTTGGGACAGGAAATTCGCGCTTTCAGCCTAAAGCAGTGAGCCCAGGGGACACTTGCTCTACCGCCCCTTCCGTGCGTCAGGCCACGAGGTCCGCATCTCCGCCTCCACCCTGCGCCCCTTCATCTTCCAGAGTTACAAGCGGAGTGCTGGGAACTCCTTGCAAAAGTGTCCCGGCCTCGCGCAAAGCAAGGGTTCCGCGGTCCCGGGACGGCCCGTTCGGATTCAGGCCTCCGCTCCCTGCCGGCTCACAGTGATCTGTCGCCCCAGGTGCCAGTGGCGAGCAGCTGCAGCAGCAGGTGGCATCCAGGGTGGGATCTATAAGGCGCAGCCTGACGAGCATGCTGCGCACCGCAGGGAAGAAGAAGCCCCAGGGCGTGGTCTATCAGGGCGTGGAGAATGACTTGGACGACTCCAAAGACTCATTTAAGGTATCCTGGGCGACCGGTGGTCGGGAGGGCGAGGTCAGGGTGGTGCTGGTTCTCCTCTTTGGCCTCTTGGATTCGAGGTTTCCTAGCGGGCAGCACCGGGATGGGAACACCGGAAGCACCGCAGGTGAGAGCTGCGGGTTGGGGCCTGTGCAGTGCACGGGAGGACTTTCTGGGAATCCGGCGGGGGCGTGGGAGGAGGAGGTGGGTGGTCGAGGGCAGAGGCCGCTTTGCAAAGGTGCCCACACTGTGCCTGCTCTGTCCTGGCTGCTTGCTCGTTTGTTCAATCTTTTCTCACTGTGGGCGGCCAATGGCAGCCTGGGGAGCCGACCCCAAAAATGTATCCTTTACATTTGGCAAAATCAGGCAACTGCATAACAGGGCAATTTTGGAGCATGTGCTGTTTTGCTAGACCTTTTTTTTAGATTTTATTTCAAACCAAGGAGCCAATTGGCTGTCCCTGGTAGTCAGATTTCCAGAAGTGCATTAGCGGTCAGAACCACACTTTTCCCGTGGAGTACACCAGAGAAACCAGCACCTGGAAGGGAAGCGTTGCAGGAATGGCTGGACTGGAGAATCCCTCAGAGAGTGGACGGTTGGGATAAACTCTGCGGAAGGGGAGACCCTGTGAAGATGCGTAGGTGGTCCTTGGGGGGTCCCAAAGACTAGGATGGGGCTTCTGTTTCTTAAACAGTTCCCTAGACATGCGATCTGAAGCTAGCTAGCATTTGCTACTGCCACCTTCTGATGGCACAGTTCGAAGGCAGAGGCTGTAGGTGCTCAGAAACGCAGCTGGGTTTCCTGAGATTGTCAGCAGGAAGAAGGGTCTCTTTTTAAACATTAACAAATGTCCCTACAAATGTCTCTCCAAACCTCCACCACAAGTCCCTTTCCATAATGGAATCGCAGTAACAATGCCTATGTATCCCGCCCCCCCCCCCGGGTGGGGGAAGAGGATTGCTTTATTACACAGGTTAACAGCTTGTAGCTTTTCATTCACAAAAGTGGGATGTCACAGAGGTTTGAACTTTGATTTCCTCACAAAATATATTTCAGAATTGTTTTCAAATCAACACCTGGAGATGTACCACACTCTTTTTAGCAGGGGTATAGTATTCCCTTACCTGAATATATCATGATGTATTTAACCAATTCTGCATCCATGGCACTTAGGTTGTGTCTGGTTTGGTTTTCTTCTGTTATTTCATGAGATTGAATGTATCTTCGAGGAGAGATGTGGCTTCGTCTCTTTGTCCTTAGTGGGTGTGTCTGTATGTTAAAGTCCTAACCAGATCAAGAGGTATGTAGAACTTTAATTTTGGTAGAAATTGCCAGATTTCCCTTTGAACAGGTAGCACAAATCGACACTTCCCAATCGTCTGTGGGAGTCAGGCATGTGCAGTACATCATGTAACCCTAAAACCAGGCTTCCGAAGCTGAGTCTCTTTGCACGTCCAGACTGAGCACTGGCTACTTTTCTCTTCAATATTAACAAGTTCATCAAGGTCTTTTGCTGAATCCCCAGTACTGAGGTCACGAGCAGATTTCAAGCACTGGGATAGTGTCTCTGGAATTAATATTATGGGACAGGAAGGAATTATAAAATTTTGGAAATCATACCAGGAGTACTTTCTTTGTTCACCTAAGTAGAGCCATTTACGTTGTTTTAGAAGCCACAGTAGAGCTAGATGGATTTGTATATTTTATTTTACTACCTGTAGTAATTCCAGATCATTCTGTAGAAATCCAGTGGTGAGATGAAATAGAAATCAACACATATAACTCTCCTAATAGTTCTGAACTTTAAGAATTTCCTGATTCAAAAGACATTGTGTATATTTCTCTCCGCACACATAGCATATCAGGCATACTAACAAATGAAGGCTGGCAGAAGCCTTACAAGATGAGAAATGTGGATAAAACCATCTGACACACCGCCTGTGCTACTCATTCTCTGTACCTTTTCCCCCTCTCTCCTCCTCCCACTCCCCTGTTGATAACCCTCCATGTGATCACCATTTCTGTGTTTCTGTTCCTGTTCTAGTTGTTCGCTTAGTTTGCTTTTGTTTTAGGTGTGGTTGTTAATATCTGTGAGTTTGCTGTCTTTTTACTGTCATATTTTTTATCTTCTTTTTCTTAGGTAAATCCCTTTAACTTTTCATATAATAAGGGCTTGGTGATGATGAATGGTAGGTAGAAAATAGACAGTGGGAGGGCAAGAATAGTGTGGGAAATGTAGAAGCTAAAGAACTTATGACACATGGACATGAACTAAAGGCGGGAATGTGGGTGGGAGGGGGTGTGCAGGGTGGAGGTGAACGATGGGGGAGAAATGGGACAACTGTAATAGCATAATCAATAAAATATATTAAAAAAAGAGAAAAAAACATCTAACACACCTTTATCCTTTCCCAGTGACCTTTCTGCAAGAGTGAACCCTTTAGCATCTGACCCTTCATTTATTGCAATATCTCCTCTTAGCTTCCCTCCTTTTTGCCCCATTACCACTTACATACATTTCATTAAAGTAACCTGAAGCAGAGATATTTGATATCTCTAACTTAAGGAATTTGCTTATTTAAAGGTCATCTAGGTTATTGGGTTCTATATGTAGCCATATAGTTTAGAATCCAAAAGAATCTAAAGTGAGCCTGTGACACTACAAAACTACACTGAATGAATATGTAATAATTGGTCTTAATCACATTTTTCGCTTATTGCAAAGCTTTCTTTAAGAAAGCCTTCAAAGGCTGAGTGTTTAGTGCCTCTGACGAGCTTGTATAAAGTATTTTGATGTGCTCATGCACTCAGCAGTGCCTTAGGAGCATCTGAACCTCGTACTTGTTCCCAAGAGTGTGTAACTGGGATTGTGTTGACAGCATGTCGCTGAACAGACCCATAAGTTGCTCTTTCTGGCTCTGTGAGATGAGCAATATAATCCTGTTATTATCACTGGGAGAACATATCATTCAGGTGCTAAGATACTTCCAAATGGATTTAGGTAAATGCTTTGGAAAGGTAAGGCATTAAGAAAGAGCCTATAAGTTCTTTCTGTAAGAAGCTCATTTTTTAATTTATTACTGAATGTGTGTAAATTTGGAAATGGTTCGTTACCCGTTGTCATGTCCTGTGTTTACTAACGGTATATGTAGCTTATACAGAGTTTTGTAATTGAGAAGAAACACATCTCCATTTAAGGGGCTACCATGGAAGAGTGAGTCCTTAGGTACTATTTCATGTTACGGTAGCAAAAATCAAAGATTGAAATTGAAGAGATTTTTGTTTTATTTATTCAATCTGACATTTGTATATGAATCCTAAGTGCTCAATTCTTTGTTAGTATTTAAAATACACTAAGTATTTTAACACTTTATTTTATTTTAATTAAACAATTTTAGTAGTGAGAAATGTTCTGGTTATCTTTAAGATAACTAATCACGGGTTTTGACTCGTATATTACAACGTGTCCAATTTGGCCAGTCACAGACAAAAGTAGAATTAAAGCAAGTGCCTGGATCATTTGTTTGGAGAGGTTTCTGCATTTTCAGAAAACAGTCATTTTATAATGGGTTCCCTTAAAAACTACTGTTTTGTAGAAGATTTTGCTTTTGGTCCATGTGATGAAATATTTGCTAAGAAATAGCTTTGGAAAAATTTCCAACAAATGTATTGTTTGGATACGTATTTGCAAAGCTTGAAGTAACATTGAGAAAAGCTTTAGTCTCTATATTGTCACAGGATTGGAATGAGGTTCCATTAATTTTTCCCATTGATTTTTAAGCCTCGAGGGAATTGAAATTCACCAGGTAGTCAGGGGAGTTCTGGTGTTTGGAATAGTCCACATGTCCTTACCTGCTGCTCTGTAAGAGCTCTGGGTTTTCCATCCTTCCTTCTTTCTTTCCTTCCTTCCCTCCTTCTGGAAAAATTATTTACAAATGGAAGTATCATAGCATAGAGAGCATTATGAAAGAACTAGAGAGTTTTTCAAACTTTTTCTGTTTGTTTGTTTCAGAACCCTTTTAAACTTAAACAATGTGAGGATTCCAAATGAGGTTTTACGTACCAAATTTACCATATTTGAAACATTTAAAGACTTGAGAACACAGTGTTTGCATTCTAGTAACCGTCAGTGCTGTGATGTCACCACACATCTGTGGCGTCACCACACATCTGTGGCGTCACCACACATCTGTGGCATCACCACACATCTGTGGCTTCTGGAATATTCCACTGTGCACGCACGAGAGACTGTGAGAGGCTGGACTGGAGGGTGGGATCCTAGAGCTCTCCTGGAGGACTGCAGGAGGAAGGAGATTTAGGAGGGCTATGAGAAGTTGTGTGGATTGGAAACAAGGTCAGAGAGAAGGGTGCGTCATCCGAGTGGAAGCCTCTGAAGGTCAAACCCATGTGTGCAGGGCAGCACAGTGTGGGGCTGGAGAGCCTGACTTCTGATTCAGACCCTGGTGCGCAGTTCAGGGATATGGTTGAGACTGGCTTTTGGGGCCTCAAATTGGTATTAAAATCTGCAATTCAGTTTTGGCTTTGGCCTTGCCTTTGGCACCATTATGAAAATACCTAATTTGATGCCATTTCCAGGGTCTCTGAACTGGTGAGTGATCAGGGATATCATCATATATAAACAATGTAAATATGTTTGCAGTAGAATAAGGTATGTCATTCCTATTGATTGATAATACTATCAATATGAATAATACCTATTCATAATCACAATATGAATAGGTATGTGAATAATACCTATTCATATTGATTGGTTGATAATAACTAAATATTCACTTTCAAATACAGGCAGAAATTCTAGAAGCAATTTGAATAAAAATCTTGTCAATTCAAATATATTTCAATATGATTGCAAATAATGATTTTGAAAATTCTTCATTTTCTATGTAAAACACATATGAAGATTTTTCAAGTAGTTGAATAGGGAATTAGATTGTCAATTTACATAGATATTAAGAAAGGATGAATTCATTTTAGGGAGAACATAATATACTTTTTGATCAAAAATATTTAGTAAAAATTTAAATTGTAATGCAAGGCAGAATCATAGAAGCAAGTTTATGACTGTAGGCTTCCGTAAAATTGTGTTTCATATAGTAATGTTAATAATATTGGATAAAATGATTTTTAAAGATTTATTTAATTTTTAGTAAGTTAGCTTTATATGTCATGAGCTTTTCAAGAGAAAGACTTATCTGGGAATTTTTCTTCATATCTTGTGAGAATGAATCAGACTCAGAACATTAACACTGCCACCTTAAAATTTGAAGAGGAAGAAACCTAATGTCATCTGTGATGAATTTTTTCAGTCCAGTCATAACAAAGAATATAAAAAGTGCAAAGAAAATAATGTGTTAGAGAAAAATGAGATATTTTAAAAAGCTCTTGCTCCTCCCTTGCCATCCCTGGTCATGATCATCTGTTTGGAATTAAACATTTGCAGGTTAGTGAGAGCAGCCAACGGGGCCAAAACTTGCTGAGCCTACTCTGCAAAGTCCGTCCCTGGGCTTTGTAATATTTTACTACATCAATGAATGGTGGTTCACTGTATGATGGTGGTCTTGACTTCAGTTCCTAGTGTATGTCTAGTTTTAGCATTCATCATTCAGCCAAAATGTTTATTCCACGCATCTCATGTTCAAATTTCTGACTTTGCTGCTTACTGTGCCTTTGGGCAAATGACATAAGTTCTCGATGCCCTGATATATGGCCCCAAGTAAATGCAAATAATACTGGCTCTTCCTGCACACCCAGAACGATGAGGAGGTGAGCCTGACCTGACTCGGCTGCTGCAGGGACCCCCATGATAGGAATACTCATTCCCAGGACTGAGTGGAAGCTGTCCTAGGTAACTGACCAAATGAATGATGTGCCAATGCTCCTGATTCTGGCTCTGGAATATAAGAAAGGAAATGTTGGTTGGGAACTGACTGTAGGCAGGAAGGCCAAAGGGAGGGCAGCAATTTGGATACCTGGATTTAATTCTTGTACTCATGAGAATCTTTTTATTTTACCCAAATCCCTCATGCTGTAGTTTACATTTTCATCTGGCAAAGAGAATTCATCTATAGTTTCACTACACTACTTATTTTTCAGATAACATTCCTTACTTTTGCTTCAAAACTTCTCTCAAGACCTTTATTTCTATAGTATATACACATTTATGATGTTAAAATAAAATCATTTATTTAATGTATTTACCAGTGTTTAGGCATTTGCTTACCCTTTCTTTGTGTCTGTGAGCATTTTGTTTTCTTCAGAAAATATTACCTTATTGTAAGCATGATAGGCAGTTTTGGATGATAACTCTTAATGATGAATGTATACTAAGTTTTGCATGTTTGTTTTAGATAACATTTAAAAAATATACTTCTAGGTGCATTTTGAAGGAAACGCAAGTGAATTCAAAAGCTGTTTGAAGAAACGAAAGAAGTTAAACAAATGTGATGATGCGAATCCCTCCCCTTTGCATTGCGCTGCAGAAGAAGGTCACGTTGAGCTGATGGAGATGATCCTCAATGACTCCTCTTGTGAAGGTAACAAGATGTTACAATGATTGCTTCCCATCCATGACCCCGTTAGATTCATTGAAAAAGTGGTGTGAAGTTACTCTGAAGGTAAATTAGTTCCAGATTATAAAGGGCCTGAATAGCTCACCTGGAGTGTGAGTTTCCCCATAGACATTCTTCCTTCATTTTTTCCACTGAACACTGCCAAGGATAGTGCAGAGATCTGGGACTGCATAGCAAGCACGGGGTTTCTTTAAATTTTTCTGAAAGGTCGTAAAAACTCATGCACATTTTATGTATCCTTCTGTACTATTTCCACTGAGATTATTCCACATTTAAATTGCTTGTCAGTGAGTAAAACTGACACTCTAAGAAGATGGAGCATACTCCCACAACCCCAGCCTCGTACACCAGCCTCATCTGAGTAGTTCAGCTGCAGTCGAATAAGGAAGGTGGGTGCCACAGAGATGTATGTATTGAGGCAGTGTGCTAAGGCCTTTATAATTTAAGATAGCTTTGTCAATATTGTGGAAGATGCATCAGAAGTGGAATCCCAACTAGGAAGCTATTTTAGTGTGAAAAGAAGATGAGAGGACACCAGGGTGCTGAGCTTGGAATGAGGAGAAAGGGAGAGATTTGAGAGCTGTTCCGCATGTGGAGTCAACAATGCTTTGTAAAAGATTGAATGTAAGAAGGAAATGTCAAGAGGTGACTGTGAGACTCTTAAAGCAATGAGGCTAATAGTAACCACCCCCCTGCCAGAAGAGGGGGCATTGAAGAAAACAGAAGAAAAGTGAGTGTGACATGGGAGGGGATAATGAATTTGTTTGGGTCATACTGTTTGAAAGGCCCAGGGTATATTCACTTGGAAATAACCAGTAGACGACTAGAAATATAGAAGGAAAGCAGCCAACCCTACAAAGCTACTGTTGCATAGGAAGGAGCTGAGACTGTGGAAATGCATGGAAATCATTTATGAGACCATGAAATTGCCCTAAGGGTAGCTTAGGAGAGAACACTGACGCTAAGGACTGGATGGCAGAGAAAAGCCAGGAGCAGGACGGTGAGGAGAGTGGTAGGTAAGAGAGTGGTGATACATACAACAAGGGAAGGTACTGGGACAGATGAGTTACAAGATCAGTTGCCACAAAGGCATCAAGTAGGAAGAAGATCACAATACATACACCCTTACATTAGAAAGACTCAGGACCTTTGTAAAAATGATTTCTGAAAAATGTGGAGATTACTTGATTAGTGCATGGAAGTGTATAAGTTTAGGCCCCTGTTTAACCAGGTTTGGTGCTGACTGAAGTGCTCAATATAGTGTTCAGCCTTGATCAGACACAATGGATGAGGTGTGTGTGTGTGTGTGTGAGAGACTTAGGTTGTGGGAGTCTGTGAGTGTATGTGTGTCTTTTTGAGAATGAAGCATTTGGAGGAATAAAAGGAAATAGCGTAGGGATAAATCTTAAAAAGGACAGACATGGCTATAGCATGGCTCCAGGTGTTGTAGGTGGTCCCCAAATCACTGTCATGAGTGAGTACTTTTCTCCCTCCTCAGACATAAAAATACCCCGCCACTAATTAAAAAGGCTGATAAAGCAGACAGTCATGTCTATTTGAGAATAGGTACAAGATGTGGCCCATTCCTATGCTGAGGCCACAGAGAAAACAGTATGATGTGTCCTCATGTTGCAGAAATACATGGAAGCCATGTGTGGCATCGGGGGCTCAAGCTGTAATTCCAGTCTTGTGGTTTATTAGTGGTGTCCTGTGTTTTTTCTCATTAGCATTTTTCGAAGCATTACTATGGGCCAAGCACTCTGCATGAAGACATATTCATATTCTCTTCCCTAAAACATACATGTATATATTCTTTTTGGTAACCAAATTTGAATGAGAAAACTGAGGTTCAAAAAAGTAAGGCAACTTACTGAACTCCCTACTAGTGGTATAATGTTGGCAAGATTTTGAACGTCACTAGGCCTCAATGTCATCTCTGTGAAAGATGGTCATGGTTCCTAGTTGGGTGTTGGAGGGCTGAATGACATAATGGTTAAACGGGACCTAGTAGAGTGCTTGGCATATAACTATTGCTTTCATTAAGCACAATACAATATAGCAATCCCAAAATTCATACCACAGATAAAAACATGAGGCAATAGGAGAATCTGTTTGTTATCTATGCCATAGGTGGGCATCTCACTCATTTGACAAAGCCAGCGTCATAATTCTACGTATCCCTTGCAGTGGTCCATTGTGCATTTGTATTTTTCATGGCAAAAGTGAAGCCTTTCACAGTGCACCTGGCACTGAACTTTGAAGTGAATAGAGATGCGGTAGGTGTTCAATCCAGTCCAGTCAAAACCTTACCCATATTTTGACATCTTTTTCTAGTGTTGAATGTGATGGACCATTATGGAAATACTCCTCTGCATTGGGCTGCACGAAAAAACCAGGTTGAAAGTGTTAAGTTTCTTCTTAACAAAGGAGCCAACCCAAACCTCCGAAACATCAGCATGATGGCGCCCCTCCACCTTGCTGTGCAGGGCATGCACAACGAGGTGGTGAAGGTAAGCTGGGCCCAAGGCCAGCTCTTCCTGCCTGGGCCGAGTGGCCGACCTCAGCTGCCAGGGCATGTTAGTGGTGACAGTGATGATCATGAAGACCATGATGATGAGGATACGGTCTTATCTTTATCAAATGGTTCTTATTTACCAAGCATTTTTCGGGGGGCTTTATATGTTTTAGTTTTTAAAATCCTCATTAAAGAAAATTGTGAAGTAAGGCTATTGTTATTCTCATTTCATACCTGAGGAAGAATCGAGGCAAAGAAAATCAATTCACTTGCCTACTATCAGATAACTGGTGAAAATAACAATTAAATAACAATTAGAAATTCTGTTCTTATCTTGGCAAGCTAATACTTTATCACTCTCCCCTCACTGATTTGATGATTAAAAGAAGAAGGTGATAAGCATATCAGTGAAGACAGAAAAACCTCATTATAATTTACTATTTTGGTTCAAGTAGATGATGTGTGATAGCAGAAGACATTACAATATTATTGGGAAGTTTCTTGTTTTTTTCCAAGGTTTTCTTTTTCTTTTTTTCTTTTATTTCTCTCTCTCTCTCTTCCCTCCTTCCCTCTCTTCCTTCCTCTTTCTTTCTTTTCTTTTATTTCTTTGTTTTCTTTCTTTTACTTTCTTGGCAAGTTAGGTCAAATAGAGGAAATTGTGGTAAATGCCTAACAGGTAAGGTTTAGGCCCTAGCTTTCAAACTGCATCTCAGATCTTAGACACCCTCGGAGGCACACATACTGACCTAAAGAGGACTGCAACTTACAAACGGATCGTGTTCCAGAAATTCATTTCTATGGTAGGCAATTGGAACTTAGAGTAAATTTTCCTGCAGAAACAATATTACAAGTTACTTGGCTATTGTGCAAAAGCCACCTGTCTTTGTCAACTTGAGCTGCTATGACAGAATACCACAGGCTGCATGGCTTAAACAGCAAACCTTTATCTCTCGCAGTTCTGGAGGTTGAGAAGTCCAAGAGCAAGACGCAGGCAGACCCCATGTCTGGTGAGAACCCGCTTCCTGGTTCATAGAAGGCTGTTGTCTTGCTGTGTCCTCTCATGTTGGAGGTGGCAAGAGAGTTCTCTGGGTCTTAATTCCCTTCAGGAGGCCTCTGCACTCAAGACTTTACCAGCTACCAAAGGCCCTACTTCTTAATACCATCACGTTGGGGGTTAGGATTTCAGTTCTGAAGGACAAAAACATTCTGTCCGTTATACCACACCGAAACCTACTTTGTCTATAAATCACCAAAGAGGTCTCAGGGTGTCCATGGGCTTCCCACTCCCTTTAGCCCAAACACCATCCTCTCAGCCCCCCGAGTTCTTGGTCCCTTACTTCAGGCATAGAGGGCATGAGGGGAGCCCCCTTTCCACTTTCCCATTGTACCTTGTATCTAGGTCTGTCCTAATTCTTAGCTCAGGGTATTGTAATCACATGTTCATGTGCTTCTCTCTCCCCCTCTGGCTGGTTGTCCTTGGAAGAGGGGCTGTGTGTGGCTCATCACAATATCTCAAGTCCTCGGCACTGCTGATAAATGATGACTTTTGAATGACTGAGTAAAAGAATGAATGAGTACATTGGGGTTCTGGCTAAAGGAGAAGGGGAGATCTTAGGTATCAGCACCTAAGAGGAGTCAGGGTGGCACCTTGGGAAGGTTATTGGAAAGGCCTCTGCCAGTGGCCTGTTTGTTCTTTAAATGTCTGCATCATTCATGGACTGGATGCTGCTTGGGTATCATCTGAATGGGGCCACTGGTGACTGCAGGGACCCCACTCCAACCCCCAAAGGTGTCACATAGTATTTTTCCAAGGCACCCTTGGGCTTCCTCTGAAGGCTTTTTTCAGAAACAAATGCCCATTGACTTAATTAATCTTGGCTCTGAAAGTGTGAGTTGGGAATTCAAAGGCAGGTAACAGTTGAAAGGCTATGCTAATTAGAAATTAGAACTCTTCAGGCCAAAAAATACAGGAAGGTAGGTATCACACAGAAATGGAAAAGGAAGTTTAGAAGTAAGCCCATAAGTAATTTATAAATTAGAACAGAGGGTATAATATGTTCCTGGGCGACACCAGAACAAGAAGAGAAATGGCTTACAAAAGAATGACATTGTTGCTCCTGCACTTGGTCTTACCAACCATAACTTCCTCTAAAACATATGTTCAGACCCATCTGCTTCATCTGAGATGAAGGGAATAGAAGAGGGAGGGGGAATTTTGGAGCGTCTCATATGCTTGCCAACAGTCTTCCCCCGCCTCTCCCAGTTACCCTCAGGGGTCAGGCCTGTGCCCTACCAGTTCTGGCTAGTTTAGAATGCTTTCCCATGGTCTGCTTTGTCAGCCTTTCCCCAAACCTTCTACCATGATCTGCATAGTTGCAAACTGAAAAGTTATTATGCATCATCACCTGCAGTTCTTGCAGATTCTGTTCACACTCTTAGTGTTCCCTGGGGTGCACTGACCTGGTAGTTAGGAGGAAGCCTTGTTTCTCAGTTGCCTGTAAGCCTTAGTCTTCGGGGCTTACCCTCAGCTTATCCATTGGCTTGACCATCCCATGAGGCTTCTCGGATTCTCATCAAAAAGGCATCTGGAAAGCTCACCTGAGAACCTCCAACTTGCCTGGTCATGAGTGAATCTGAACTGGGTGCACAGTGTAGTTGCTCTCCTGAGACCCCTGCCACACATAATGAAACTCAGCTTTATGAAAGATGGTGCTTATGGTAACAACAATAATACCTTACTACCTTGATACCTGCTGCGAATCTACGATCTGTGGTTCTAAGAGGGTAGAGAAGGGAAAATCTCTTCTCACAGACTTGGGTAGGTTACTTTGCATGTGGATCTGCCATTTATTAAGAACAGAATGTGAATGTGCCTAAAGTCCATTGAGTGAACATTGTGTTCTCATTTTCCTTCATCCATCAGTAGTTTCCTATACATTCTTATGAATGAAAATCTCAGCTTAATGTTCTTTTAGGAGAAACTCAGTAAGTTCAATTCTGAGTAAGTTTAATTTGCTGATGCATCAGCACACATTCTATTAACAGGGAACGCTGGTCAGAGGTTGCGTACTTTTTTAAAAAGTCAAGCTGTGGGGGGACTCCGCCCGCTGAGCCCCATCCCTCCATAATGGATGAAAATAAAACTACCAAGACATGATCTGCTTGGGGAGGAGAGGTGGTCAAACTCTCCAAGGAGAATGACCCAGAGCCCCTTCCTCACTAGGCTTTTATTGGGTTCAAATACACAGGAATACAGGTATATCAGGTGGCAAGGATCAAACAATGGATAACATTTCAAAGAAATCTGAGAGCTTAATCTGAGTCAGTGTCTGTCAGGAAAGGGGGCTGCAAAAACTTTGGGAGACATACTCATTTCTTCCTCAGACCCTTATCATTTAAATGAGAGCACTCTTAGCAAAGCAGGTTTCACAGGACTTTACGAATTCTTTCTTATGCCCAATCACCTGGGGAACCGCTCTGGCCAGCACAGGGCTGCACTGCCCGCCATCATAGTTTCAGACCTAAGCCAATTAGAGCCAAGAAGCATCTCCCAGATGGAAATGGAGACTCGGGCTATGTCAGAATAGCCAGGGGCCAAGGGTCCATCACTCCCTCATTGCTGCAGCCCCCCAAGTCCTTCCATGAGGTCCTCCCAAGTGGTCATGTCTGGCTTAGGTTGCCCCTCCTGTGAGGAGTCTTACCCGTCATTGACTAACCAACCAAGCATTGGGCCAGAGATGGATGAGGCAGAAGTGGTGCTCCTGCCAGGGAAATAAGCTTTGTCTCCTTAGTGGCTCACGTCCTCTTGACAGAACAGACCCAGATGAAGTGGGTCCCTCGGCTCTTACTCAGCCTAGCTATGGGGTGCAGTTACAGCTCCTGAATCCAGGCTGAGAACGGTCCGCAACATCAGGCTTTTAGGAAACAGCTTATTTTAATAAATTCTTTTTAAACAGTTTAATTATAAGCACATTATAACATGCTTGCTGCAGGTGAAAAGACCTCTAGTAGGTCAATCCCAAGATTTCTCTCTTGGGAAAGACATTTAGATGAGATAAGTGTTGTTAGATTTAATATAAAATAAAGACTGGTTAAAGATCTGTAGATTTTTGGACAGTGGTCAGCTGGAAGCAAACTAGGTGGGTGGGTAACAGGTCTTTAGTTAAATTTCATCAGAAAAATTTCGTATCCATTTTGTCAGGAATGCTAATTTCTATATCATAGAAAAAGTTTCTGATCCAGACTAAGTTTGAATTAATTGAGTTAAGCTATACCAGTATTACATGAAAGTCTTTTCTCTACTAAAGAAAATGGAGTTTTAATTGACATTTCCCAGAATGCTTGCAATCTACGTAAAAGAAAAATGACTAGAGAGGAAAAAAAGCCTCTTCCTATTCCCCCTCCATCTTTCCCTCCTTTCCTCTTCACATTCAACAGATTTATTTTTTTGAAGACTTTAGTTAACATAGGTTACTTAATGTAAGTGAGAAATATTAAATGAACTAACTAATATGTACAATTCTTACTCTATGTCCAGTTCCATAACAGCATATTGCATTAATTGAGGGAATACAGAAGTGCCCACTACTCCTGTGTTTGAGAAATTTGTGTAGCACCAAGTATATGTAAGGTTTCCTGCCAGCTTCTAGGGGAGAGAGCTGAAAAACGGCGAATAGGCACATGGCACCTGGCATCGCGAGTTTATGACCTAACTGCCGTATTTGGAAAGCTGCAGGTTAACTTCTGACAGTTGTTCCCCTCTTCCGGCAGGTCTTGACAGAGCACAGCAGCACGAATGTTAATTTGGAAGGAGAAAACGGAAACACAGCAGTGCTGATCGCGTGCTCCAAAGACAACAGTGAGGCACTGCAGATTTTGGTTTGTATTTCCATCTTTTTTTCTTGTTTTCTTTCCTTTTTTATTTGCACAACATGAATTGTTGTTATTTACAACAGCTTTTAGTTTCTCTTTTTAGCAAAATATGAAATACAGAAAATATGTCATTAAGATCGTTCCATGTGTTTTTGTATATGCATACACACACACCTTAAATCTTAAGTGGATCTGAGAGTACAGAAGACTAACAGGATAACATTAAAGAAAATGTGAGGAGATCAAAATGAAAAGAAAGTATAGACAGCTAAATTAAGATGACGCTGGTGATCAGGCTGGAATACAAAATACAAAGTACGGTAGCTTGTATGTTGATTAAAGTGGATCATACTTTTGACTTTGAACTTCTAAATAGACAAAGGAAAGATAAGTACAGTCAATTGCAGACTTATTGTCAGGCAGGCCTATGAAATAAAAGCCAAGGCAAACATAGCCACTCATGTTACCAAGATGAGAAGAAGCTGTTGCCATGGGTTCTCAGAGAGGGAGCTCTTTGTGACAATAATGGCTAAGGTCCTGAAGGAGAGCCACGTCTCGCTGGGGTGGTCCCCTGAACCTGGGCACACCCATCTAAATGACAGACTCCTGCTCCACCTAGTGCCCCACTGAGTGTGGTGCTGGAATTCCAGCACACAGCCTTTCCCCCCGACATCCCTGAATCGCTTGTATGTTCCTCATGCCGTATTCTATGTTTTTACCACTAGATTCCCCCCTCTGCCTCCCCAGGGAGTAGGAAATGAACTAACATAGTTTTAAAATATCTTCTTAATATTTAAATCTACAAATATGTTCTAACATGTTTACTGGATCTTGGAGAAAAATGCATATTCTTATAAGCTTTCATGAATAGACCAAAAAGAGAATAAAAATAAATTAAATAACACTCAAGTGAAGAATTTAGAAAAGAGCCTCAAACAAACTAAAAATAAAATAGACTAAATAGTAAAGTTTAAAACAAGTAATAGCAATTTTGAAATTATTTGATAAATTGAGTTTTTTCTTTCAAAAGATAATAGACTAGAAAAAGATTGGCAAGTCTAACTAAAACAAAAGAAGATAAATCACAAATAATTACATAAAATTAGAAATAACAAAGGGTTTTACCTGAATATGATGGTAATTTTTAAATGACAAAATAGCAGTATGCCCAAGTCTAAAAAATTTGTAAATCCACTTTTAATGGATTAATAGCTGAAAATAATTAAAATTTCAAAATCAACTAAAAAATTAAAGGTCTCTAGGGAACCATAAAACATTTTTAAAAAGTGCATTATCAAAGTTCTGGAGCCAGCTTATATTCATGCTGTTATATGTTGACGCATTTCACAATGTATGTAAATAAGTACAGATGTGAAATCTTAAAAGTACTAGCAATGAACTCCTCGGAGTAATTGAAAGAGTAACACAAAATACAGATCAGCCTTATACAGAGTGTACGGATAGCTCAGTATTGGATTGTGACACATCAGTTGGCCTGAGCAGACAAAGCATATAATTATATCTAAGCATTTATCTTGAAATGGATACAAATTTATCTATAAAGTATTCTTACAAATCCATAAGGAAAAGACAAGACTCCATGGAAAACTGGCAAGGAGGTACATAAAGTTTAATTAATTTCTCTAATAGTCAAAGAGAAACATGTTACCATGAGATTTTTTTTCATCTCTTAAATTGGAAAGATAAAAAAAAACCTTGTCGATGTTTAGTGTTAGAGAAATTTTCATGAGTTGGTGAGTTTCATTCACTGTGGGTGTGAATACTTTTTGACTAATCAATTCCAATTCTGGGAATACATCCTGGAGATATTTAAAGCTATCACTGATGTTAACATCAGTATTACATATATCAGAGGGGGGAAAAACTGGAAAAAAAAATTGAAGTCCATTTAAAACGATTCATTGTATAACATTTTGTATACCCTAAAATGAAACATGGACTTGATAAAATTACATTTTTAAATAATATTGGTAAGTAAAAACTTTTCTGAACAGTACGATCACAAAGTATACACATAAAAATACCTTTGCAAATATAACAAAAAAGTGCATTGTCTTCTAAAATGTAAACCAGTGCTGTCCCTAGAAGATGAGATTACAGGTAATACTTGCTTTGTCACAGTTTCCTGCTTTTTCAAAATCTCTTCTCTTGTGATAATAAAAGGTACTTAAAACAAAACCAAATTCATTGATTGGTAGAAAATGAGAGTGGAAAATGATTGACTCAGGGTCAAGGTAACACATGATTCAGTTCTCCTAATACCTTTTTTAGCGGAGAATTTTCATCAGTGAAAACACCTGATTTTCATAGTTAACAAGAATGCTGATCTAATCATTTCTTAATTTACATAAATTAAAGGAAAAGAATCTGGGAAATATTATCATATCATTTTATTTGCATAGGGATTGAGAATGGGTATAGGAGGAGTCATGTTAATGTTTAAAAATATCTCATTAATCCCATTTAAAAATGTGTGCACTTTAGTTTTCTGGGCTATCAAGATGATGTTTTGTGTCTATGTTGTTACCTTATCTTTGGAAAATATAGAGTAAATATCTCCATTTCAGAATCTTAGCCTGGTTCCAAAGTTACCTTCTTACCTAGATTTTATGTCATTTGAAGCTTTTCTATATAGTTTTACATAATTACAGGATAATACAGTGGTCTCGGAGAGGCATGTAAACCCTTGTCCATCCTTGCAACGAGGGGTTTTGAGCCTTTGACTTTCATTGTTGCTGTTCTTTCTTTTCTTCCAGTTAAAAAATGGAGCTAAGCCATGCACATCAAATAAATGGGGATATTTTCCTGTTCACAAGGCTGCCTTTTCAGGTGCCAAAAAATGCATGGAAATATTACTAAAGTATGGTGAGTGGAGGCTTTCCTGCATTATATACTATAAAGAAGCTTATATTGGTGGGTGCTAATAAATTGAAAAATATTTAATGGTATTTAATAGAATTTGTATGTGAGCCTTTCAGTAAGGCTAAGCATCCTTTCTTTTTAAAACATTCCTCTTATTTATTTATAATACTTGTAACCTTGAACTGTATTTTCTTCTCAAGGTGAAGAACATGGATTTAACCGACAGGCTCACATTAATTTTGTGACGAACAGGAAAGCTAGCCCCCTGCACATGGCAGTTCAGAGTGGAGACCTGGAGATGATTAAGATGTGTATGGACAACGGTGCGCAGCTGGAGCTGATGGAGGTGACCACCCCTGTCCTACACGAGCCTTTTCTTTTCCAGCGGTCATAAATTATTTTCCAAAATGCTTTGTGGCTCTTTTACAGTTATGTAGATTGAAACAGGTATTTTCTGCTATTCGTGCAGAAGCAGAACAAGAGAACCCACCAACTTTCAACCTATGCAAAGAATTTCAAGAGCCACCGAAAACAACTGCAGACACAAATGCAAACCCAGTCAAGAGAATGACACTGTCAGTGATAGAAGTATTGTCAGGGCTGTCAAGACCTGTCAGGTGGCAAGGAAGCAAAATTGCCAGCGATGATTTTTCTACTGATACTGTTTGGTAGATAGAACTGATTACAGTTCATCACCTTAAATTCTATATGCCTTGATTTGGTTGACCTGGGAAGAAAAAGACGCACAGCTGAATTTAGGTGAGTTCACGTAAGGCATTAGGCATTGATTCTGGTGTCACAACTCCTTACAGAATGGGAAGTGCACAGCCCTCCACTTTGCTGCCACCCAGGGAGCCACTGAGATTGTGAAACTGATGATAACGTCCTACTCCGGTACTGGTGATATTGTTAACTCAGTGGGCGGAAATCAGGAGACCATGCTTCACAGGCAAGTGTTCTACTTACCATCTGTGTACAGATGTTTAGTCTCCCGGTGTTAAATTATATCCTGCAAGAAGAAGTTAGCACTTACACATCAGTGATTCTAAGGTTCAAAAGAAAAGGACAGAGATCCTGGGGTTCAGTGGGAAACTACATGCTTCTTTGGAATCAAAGTAGAATCTTAAATGGATCTTGAAAGAATAAAATCACCAGTGGCATAATCTGGGTCACTTTTTAGTCCAGTGGATATGAGCCTGTATGCTCAGAAGGTCAACATACATGGCTTTGCACACCCTCGCCAATCTGTTCCAATTCCTTCTGTGTCTTACCCTTGTTTTTAGTGAAGCTAATGGAGCAGACACATATGGATGTTCCACTCATTCCACCCTATTCCCCTTTCTGCCCACCCCCGAAATGATAGATAAAGGTTTTCAAAACATCATTTTAGGAAATAATAACCATGCTCCAAACAAGATAAACATTCCTGTAGAGTTTAACAGAATACATATGAGAGAAAAGAGTGTCTGAAACTGTAGGCATACTAGATGCTAAGGCAATTCCTTTGGGAAGAGAAGGACTTAATGTTTCCTGTGTGAGTGAAAGAGCTGGCTAAAAGGAGCCACGCCTGTCTCTTTGTCTCTGTCTGCCTGTCTCTTGAATACACACACACAGCTGCAATCCTGCAGGAAGCCTAGCTCAGGGAAATCTGCAATATCCCTCAGGGAGAAAGAAACTTTATCTACCAATACAAGATCAGATTCTAAACTGCGGAGGTGGAGAATGAAGGTACAATAGCAAAACCACCAGGCACAGGGTAGAAAGAAACTCCCACTTAAGATAAGTTTGCTAACTAAACTTTCCTAGCAAAGAGGAAAACTCTTAAAAGACAATAAAATCAACAAAAGAACAACGATAATTTTTTAAGAGTTAAAAAATAAATAAATAAAATCAACAAAAGACTACTAAGGAAATAGAAATAAAATGGTATTCTGAAAATAATTTTAAAATAATGTTATGTTAAGACTTTGAGAACTTTAAAGGAAGTGTAAAAGAAATCAGTTATATAAAAATAAGTAGATTCAGATGACTTTATGAGAAGCAAATTGGCATACATGAATCAAAGATTGTTATATGAAAAAATATAATTAGAAATCCTAGAAATGAAAAAAAATAGCCTTTGAAATAATGTATCTCAATAGATAGACTAAACTCTCACCTGAAGATTCTCCAGCTGCTGCACGTTAGAATCATGGGCAGCTTATAAAATCCCAACGTCACTTCATATCGAAGATTACATTAGAATCTTTGGGTTGGATATCAGGAATTTTTAAAACTCCTTAAATGATTCCAGTGTTTAGCCAATTTAGAAATACAATGATCTGGACATAGTTAAAAATGTCCACTTAGAATACAGCTTTAATATATATAATTATTACATACATAAATATGCATAAGAAGTAATTATTTTAGAAAAATAGATCCATCTCCCTGACCCATAAGTATCCTTAACTTGGCTGGACATATTCAAGTTGGGTTGGCTAAAGATTTCTTGGGCCAGTTCAGTCCAATTCTGATTAACCAAATAATGATTTAGAATCTTGGAATGACCTTCTAATAGCCAGTGCTATTTAGAGTTTATATTGAGCTTCAAAGGAAAGTTCACTCTTTGTGCTAGAATTCCTTGTGTTTGTTCTGGCTGAAACAGAGCTCTGGAGTCAGAGGACTGGGGTTCCAGCCCTACGTGGCTGTGTAACTTTTGGCAAGTCTTTTGACCTGTCCGAGCCTTAGCGTCCAAATCTCCTGAGAACTTTCATTTCTAATGGACTCCCAGGTGGTGCCAGTTTTGCTGGTCTGCAGTTCCCATGTTGAATAGCAATGTCCTAGACTGGGAGATGAAAGAACAACTCAAGTGGGTCCTTAATGCCATTATATCTCAAAATTACTAAATACACTTAATATAATTTAAATACACTACAACTTCTTGCAAATGTTGGGTCAAAATTAACAAGCTGATTATTCCGAGATTTACATACAAAGAGCTAAGAGTAGCTAAGATAATCTTGAACAGGAACAAGGAAATAAGATTTGCCACAGGAAACAAAAAGGTTTAAAGCATTAACATTTGTTGTGTGCTTTGATATAAACTGAAAACTTTTATGTGCCTATTAACATTATCCTAATGACTAGTTGCAAGGGAATATGAAAATGACTTTAATTCTTGCCATAATTGTTTTTTAGCGTCACAAAACCTCAGGAAAGCTAACTGTGCCTGGTTAGTTTTTGCCAAAAAGGGGGGCATTTTGAACCCTGCTGATGAATTCTAGGTGCACCGACCGTTGTTATAACCCTGGGGTCAACATTGGTAGCAATCAGTTGTTACCTTTCACTTTAAGTCTTTAGGACAGATGTCACTGCTCATTTCAGAACATCCTCAGCATGATTTCACTCGGAGAAAACAGGTTTACTAAAAGATGAGGAAGAAAATCTTGTGATGTATTTGATGTTTCTCTAGTATGATTACTTTGAAAATATCACCCTAATCAGAACCAGTTATAGATTTTTAAATGTTCTTAATTGTCTAGCATTTTATCATCTTATTAAATGACCATTTAAATTGACTTTTTGAATATAGTAGCTTTATTTTATATCTATAGTAACTTATAATTCTCTTTTTGCAGGGCCTCATTATTTGATCACCATGAGCTAGCAGACTACTTAATTTCAGCGGTAACTATTCCATTGACAGTTTTTTTTATTACTATTTACAGTTGAAAATAATATAATTACATAATATGAATTCAAAAATAAACCAAATTCTAATTTTTTGCTTATCAGCGAATGTTTACAAAACATAGACATTTGCAAGTAGACTACATTGTGCATGAATACATAACAACCAAACTCCATTACCATGAAGTTAGAAGCACCAAAGAGTGTTCTGATGCCTGTGTCAATGTCTTTCATGTGGGAGTGGGTGGGTACATGGCCAGAAAAGCTCTGGAGTGCGAGGCTTGGCGACTCTGCTGACCCTTCTTCAGTACATGAGGCTTTCTGGTGGGGGCAGGACAGGAGGCACCAGCTCCTTCACCACCCACTGTAAGCTTCTACCCCCAGCTGCCCCGGTGCTATCTTTCAATAATGAAAAGCTGAGGAATTAACTTTGAGTTAAATTTTAACAAGTCATTTATACAGATGAATATATGATGAATTTATTTAAGTCCTAACATATCAGCAACAAAAGTATTTTCATTTGTAGTATTTAACATGTTTGTTGTCAATAGCAATTCTTGATATGGTGATAGTTACATCTATTTCAGATGATTTTTTAAAAGTGAAGAATTTTTTTGTGAATGTTTTTTAAATCACATATGCAATAAATTAAGATTTTTGTATGAACATTTAAAATATTTTCTTAAAGTTGGAACTCAACTATTGCTAAAGGTCAAATGATTTTATTTTTATTTTTTTAAAGATCTTATTTATTTATTTTTAGAGAGAGAGGAAAGGAGGGAGACAGAGGGAGAGAAACAATGTGTGGTTGCCTCTCTCACACCCCCTACTGGGGACCTGGCCTGCAACCCAGGCATGGGCCCTGACTGGGAATCAAACCAGTGACTCTTTGGTTCACAAGCCTACACTCAGTCCACTGAGACACACCAGCCAGGGCAGAAGATTTTATTTTATAGTTTAGGTAGTAACAGAGACCTATTACTGTCAGATGTCAGTCAAAACATTAACATGTAAGGATAATTTTTGTTGTTATAATTATAAAAGAATGTCTTGTTTTCTGATGTTACCACCTACAAATTATAGGGAAATTTCAAGCAGTCCTATAGTTAGTCATATGTTTGGGCGCTAGCCACATTGTGGGCACTCTATCCCAAAGAATTAATATTATTTACAGATTGTAATATAAGTTGATTTGTCTGTTTATAAGCTTTTTGTTGAATGACTTGCTTTTATTTTAGGGAGCAGATATTAATAGCACCGATTCTGAAGGACAGTCTCCACTTTTACTAGCAACTGCTTCTGCATCTTGGAATACTGTAAATTTGCTACTCTCTAAAGGTACTGTGAGGGACCAAACCTAACGTTTAGAACTACTACTTAATTCATTAAACATTTATCAACCATTTATTGTGGGCCAGGCATCAGGCCGGGTACCTGAATACAAAGATAAATAGAATATTTCCCATGTCTAGAAAAATATTCAGTCTAATAAGGGATCAACACTTAAAAATGATAATTTCAGAACAATAATAGATAATAGTTATAAAGCAATTATCATGTCCCAGGCATTTTGCTGAACATCTTATCTGCGTTCTCTGATTGATTGATTTTATGCGATGTAAGGTCTATCACTGTCCCGTTTTAGATACGAACCTGTTGTGATAATAACAGAGCAGATGTAATGTCCCCTCTTCTTTCTTGATCTCTGGTCTCTCTATCTTTATAGTTTATACCTTCAAAGGTGAGACCTCATAGATTAATTGATGTAATAAATCACATATTATCTCCCCACCTTTACACACACACAGCATACACGTGGTAAGGTAAATCCATTTTTAACTATATTTAGTTTTTGTTTTTTATCTAAATAAAGTTTCCTATAAGTTAAAGGTTGGGAGAGATTTAAATTTAAAAAATTGTTTTCTTAAATTAAAGCTCCACCATAGGCCATGCTTTAAGTAAGCGAGTAGAAGTTACATTTATATTGTGCTCTCTTAGGTGCCCAGGTAGACATAAAAGACCATCTTGGACGTAATTTTTTGCATTTGACTGTACAGCAACCTTATGGATTAAAAAATTTGCAGCCCAAGTTTATGCAGGTAAGACACATGCGCGTGTGTGGATTCCCAGAAACTGGGTTGGCTCAACAGAGTACAGTGATTTTGCTTATTACGATTTTTGTTATTATGAAGTCTAATCCTGGAATTTAAAAATTATTTTAAAATAAAGATACAAGATTTACATGTTTACTTACAACATAGTGGTGCTGGCGATAATAAATTACATTGGGATTGAATTTTCCAAGTTACAGAGGGTTCCCATATGTCCCTGTCTGTATATATTGAGTCAGCTCTCCATCACTCTTTGACCATTAGGAATTGGGTATCAGCACAAAGGCCAAGTACGTGCACGGGTTAGCAGTACACCATCATCAATTTTAAAACAATATGTTCATCCTACTTGACTGGTTGACACGCTGAAAGCATTGTCTCCATAGTTATATTCACTGACTAATACTTATTAAGTGGCTATTAGGTGTATCTGAACTGCATCATATTCTTATGATAGATTTTCATATTGCCAATATCTTTAATAAAGAATGAAAATGTATGTGTTTGAATATCTTTAATAAAATATTTGTTTATTGGTTGGATTAAGCTGCTCCTTTCACATTCATTTTTTATTTAATTTTTATACAAAATATAAAGTAAACCTAATGTTAATCTTTCATCACTTTCTCCTAAGAGAACACATTGATTGGCATTACTGTGGGGAGAAAAAGTGAAGGGAGGGTGACGGAGGGTGGTGCACGGTCAAGTATGTTTGGAAACTGCCAGGCTAACGATGTTAAGTACGTTTCCTGCTCCAAGCGCCGCCCAGCGCCTTCATACATTGTAGTAGCATACACTGTAGGGGACAGCGTGGGCCGTCATCTGTGTTTCTTTTCCTCTGTTACCCTTCCGGTTATTTATATTTTTGTCCTCAAAGGGATACATACTGACCCTTGTTGGAAAATACTATCCTACAGAATAGTTTGAAAAAACACTATCGTTAGCATGATAGCAGAGTTATGTTTAGAATATTGATTTTTTTCCCCAATAGATGCAACATATTAAAAAGCTGGTAATGGATGAAGACAACGATGGGTGTACTCCTCTACATTATGCATGCAGACAGGGGGTCCCTGTCTCTGTAAACAACCTGCTTGGCTTTAATGTGTCCATTTATTCCAAAAGCAAAGATAAGCAATCACCGCTACATTTTGCAGCCAGGTAAGGGCCAGCTTATGTGACACATGAGCATGTCATCTGTTTGTTTGGTATGTGCTTTGAACATATGAAACCTAATTTTTCAAGCTATGGGCGTATCAATACCTGTCAGAGGCTCCTGCAAGACCTGAGTGATACGAGGCTTTTGAATGAAGGAGACCTTAATGGAATGACTCCCCTCCACCTGGCTGCAAAGAATGGGCATGATAAAGTGGTTCAACTTCTTCTGAAAAAAGGGGCCTTATTTCTCAGGTGAGGATATATGATAAGAATATTTACCTATCCTTTTTAACCAATTAGCCATTTCTAGGCTGTGTTTCAATTTTATTTTCAATTATGGTACCTAACTTTCTATCTCCCTAAGGACTTTTATCTCATTTACTCCTTGAAACATATGTGACTTATGAAATATTAAAAGAAAAGTCAGTATTATTGCCAACTGATGGATGAAGGCATTGAGATGTATAGAGTTGAAGACCTTGTTCAGGGTCACAGATTAAATGGCTTTGTGCAGAGTAGTTCCTAGGAGCTTTGAAATACCGTTGCTCATATTTTATTGTACTTTATTATGCTACCATGTTTTAACGCAGATACAAAACCATGTGTGTGCGTGTACAGACACCCTGTACAAATGCAGACTATACTTTTCATTCCATCCGATGAATGGCAGATATAAAAAGCACGCTTTAAACTGCAACATGAAATATAAAATATTCCTGAATTTCATTATATTTAACTCTAACTCAAGAAGCAAAGCCAAATTAAAATAATTATGCATAATAAAAAGGTAGCATAAATAAATGACATCTTGGTAAAAGGAAAATGAACACCCAGAAGTTTTATAGATGTATGATGAGCTATCTGCTAATGTCAACCAGGTGCGTGAGCAAAGAGCTCATTAGGCTAATGTTCAAAACTACATTTCTTTATCGGACTGCCCATCCCAGCAACGTTGGAGGCAGCTGGAACTGTGTGCTCGGCTCAGGTCCTTCCTGCTTCCATGGGAACGCAGAGGGGCCCCGGGTGGACCAGGCCAGAGAGTTGTTACTTAATTACATCAGAACTGAAATAGTGAGGCAGCTCTTGCACTCTATAACGCAGTTGCTCACCAGCATTGAAACTGAATTGTGTCAGGATCTCACACAATTTTTGCGTATGTAATTTGGGGAAAATATCTAGACTTCATTGTGTTTAATACTAAATTTCTGTGAGAAAAGACAAATGTTTTCCAAAGGGATTAAGTAAGCATCTTGGAGAGCGCAGAGGAAAGATCTCTTCAGATCTGAACTCCTAGAAGACTAAATGGCACTAAGTTAAGCATCTTACAGTGATGTATTGTAAGATGATGATACTATTTTTATCATTTTTTATTAGTAGTAGCTGGTGGCCATGAAAACTAATATTACTGTCATGAAAATTTTTGATACCATGCTCAATGAAAGAACAGAACAAGATTTAAAATAGTGCATATAATACATTACAGCTTGGGGATAATATATATGACATAGTGCTAACTCTAATTTTACCTGACGCCAAGTTTCTGATATTGCATTTATATACTTTTACATTTTATTCTGCTAAATTAAAAAATATGGGTGAATCCCATTACAGGTAGATAATTTAAGACCATTTGGTTTGAAATTAGCTCATTTGGCATGAATATGTAATACCTATTTAGTTGTTAGAACTTAGATTGCATTTTCTTTGTCATAAGACCTACCTGTCAGTGGTGGTCATCTGTAAGGAGAATGCACACATCTTTTCTTAACTCTTTAACAGTGACTATAATGGCTGGACGGCTTTGCATCATGCTTCCTTGGGTGGGTACACGCAGACCATGAAGGTCATTCTTGACACTAATTTGAGATGCACAACAGATCAGCCAGATGAAGAAGGGGTACGTATGGCATTCCTCATACCTACCCCAAGTCTTGGCATACAAGCAACTTCAAAAATTGCAAGAAAGCCTTCTTCTTAGCCCAGCCTCTTCCCTCCCTTGCCCTGTTCATACACCCTTACTGGGTTCTTACTCTGCAGACCCATAGGGAGAGGAGCGGGTGAAAGGGGAAAAGAATGTGGAGAATGCTAAGGGGTGGGGGCGTCTTGCAGAAACTGGTTTACAGACCTATGTGGATTGATGACAAAATTTCAACCACTCTGGTGAACTGAGAAAAATGAAGAGGGCAGCGGTAAGTTTTCAGGAAACTCAGTGTATTTGATCTGAAGGACTGTCCTTTATTCTGATTGGATGTTCTTCCTCCTTTTTTGTAGGGCAAGCATTGAAATGTAGATTCTTTCACTAAATGATAGAGATAGAAGATCATCATTGCTTTTTTAAAATGTCTTCATGTAACAAAAGATTGGCAATCATATAGAAGCTCTGATTTAAACTGCTTTTATTTATCAATTTTTAGAGAGAGAGAGAGAGAGAGAAACATCAATTAGTGGTTTCACTTATTTATGCATTCATTGATTGATTTTTGTGACCAGGGATCAAACCTACAACCTTGGTATAGCAGGACAACATTCTGACCACTGAGATACCCGACTAAGGCTGAAGCTCTGATTTTTTTTTTTATAAACCTATGAAAACCCCAAATCTGAGAACCACTATTCTAGAGTGTGAAAAATTTCCAGGAAGTATTCTCTCCTGTGGTAATTCAGCATCCGTGCCCTGACAGCTTGTCCTTAGTCCTCACTGAATCATCCTACTGCCAAAACAAAGCAAAATAACCACTTGGAATTCACGTGCACACACCATGTTTGAACTGTAAACTCAGTATTTTGAAGGTTTATTCTGAACACCAGTTTTACATTTTATGTATTTTGGTATTATATGGTTAGTTTTGTTAATAATTTATTTGAAGCAGTTCAATAATAAAACATGGTAGTCACACAGCCAAGGTGTGATTAGCCATTGTCACTGGATTTCCATGTTCTGCTTTCTCTAAAAGAACACAGCACTTCACTTTGCTGCAAGGGAAGGCCACGCCAAGGCTGTCGCTCTCCTTCTGAGCTATGGAGCTGACATTGTCCTGAACAGGCAGCAGGCCTCCTTTCTGCACCTTGCCATTCACAACTGGAGGAAGGAGGTGGTTCTTACGACCATCAGGAGCAAAAGGTATGCTGTCTTCCTGTCCACTGTCATTGAGTGCCTCCTGGTGTGAGGGATGATTCACAACCTGAGAGGAAACAGGACGAGAGAGTAAGTTTCAGCTGTTAATCAACAGTCAAAAAATTTGTTTTACTTATTGAGTTTCTTTTGAGAGAGAGAGAGAGGAAGGGGGAGAGAGGAAGAGGGGGAGAGGGATAGAGGAAAAACATTGATTTTGTCATTCCACCCATTCATGCATTCATTGCTTGCTTCTTGTGTGTGCCCTGACTGGGGATTGGACTTGCAACCTTGGAATTGGGACAATGCTCTAACCAAATGAACTATTTTCCCTAACTGGATGTTGGTGAAAATATTCTCCAAGGGCGTTGTCACTAGTGCCATCTATGGAATTCCCATTAACACAGGATCTTTTGTGGTTCAGGGTTTTTGAACTAGACTTCCAGGAGCTTTAATGCTGAAGCTGGAGAGTAGTTTGTCCCACTTCTTGTGCATAAATTTTTCTATATAATCACAGACAGGTACGTGCAAAGGCCCAGTATCACCCAGTAGTGGACACAGAGGCGAATGATCTCATGTTCAAGGCAGATAAGGCCTGTGTTTTTGAGCATGGGACAGTCTCAAGATCTGCTGATCATTCTTTTGAAGCACTTGTCAATTCAAGTGTGCAAGCAGAAGTTTTCTTCTGATTACGCACATTTTCTAGATGGATTTCACTGATAGGGTTAACAGAAGATGTGTCTGAGTAGATTTTAGAACTAGTCTTCTGTGACATACATGGGCCACTGGAGGTAAATGGACTCTCTGCATCCTGTTGTAGATCTATTTTCTCCTTGGTATCATATGTATCTTTTTATCCTGTTCAACTGGATGGAAATGAAGAAAGGAGCAGACTCTGCAACATTCTGGCAGAACTTGTGCTTGTTAAGACACTCAACACATGTTATTTTGTAGTTTAATTTAATACATGATATCTACATGGATTAAATGCTAAATACTCCGTGCCCAGTTCTGTGTTGCTATAATGTGTATGTGAAGGTGAATATCTCTGCCCACATGACCAGCTCATGATCTCAGGAAAAACAAAGGGCAAAACCTACATTCTTTAAAGGCATTTAGAGAAAGAACAGTGATTATAACAGCCATCCTGGAATTTGCCCACATTTCTAATTTTTGTTAATGGACAAGGACCCTATTAATGGATGCATCTTGGTTCAATTATTGGTTCCACTGGGATCAATTCAGTTTTCTTGTAAAGATATAATCTTGACTATCAACTGGTAGCCTTGCTATTGTACAGAACAGAAGAATTAAGATTTGTTTATTATTATTATTTTTTTAACAGATGGGAAGAATGTCTTAGAGTTTTTAGTCATAATTCTCCAAACAATAAATGTCCAGTCACGGAATTGGTAGAATACCTCCCTGAATGCATGAAAGTAAGCTCTTCAAACAAAACTCCTTATGTTTCTCAAGTGCATGATGTTTTTCAGAATCCCTTGCATTTCTGACGTGTGCAGTTAGAGATGTCACATTTTATTTTATTTTATTTCTTAACAAAGTAATTGCAAATTTATTTCTTTTTTAACATTTTTTATTGCTGTTCAAGCACAGTTTTCTGCCCCCCCCCACCACCCCAGCCCTCCCCACCTCCTTCCCCTGTTTCCACCCCCCTTGTTATTGTCCATGTGTCCTTTATAATTGTTCCTACAAATCCTTCACCCTTTTCCCCTATCACCCCCTCCACTCTCCCCTCCGGCCACTGTCTTTGTTTATGAATGACTTGGATTACAGTTTACCCTGGAGGCACAAGAAGCAAAGGAAGGACAGGGAATGTCTCAGGTGTTTTTTTTAGAAATGGGATCAAATCCTGTCTCTTACCTACTCTCCGGCCCAATATCTTAGCTATTTTTCCTCTCAAAGGTACTCTTAGATTGCTGCGTGACACCCTCTGTAGAAGACAAATCCTGCCGAGACTACTGTGTAAGCCTATTTTACCATAATTGTTTGAAGTTTATTTTATTATAAGTCTTTAAAGAATATTAAAAGTGTTAGTAGAGTTTTGTAATCTCAAAAGGTGGTAATTATTGTTTTCATTTTGCTACATTACTTACTTATAAGACAATTTCCCCTTTAGATCTTCAGTTTCCCCCCAATATTTTTACTGTTTCTAATAGCGTTATTTAGGGTTGCTTTTAGACTTTTATTTTCTTGCTAGTACTGACTCTAACAGGTCTTAGTGATTTTTTAAGAATTCATCTTTTTCCCATGACTATGAGTTACAAATCAATTGAATATCAGCTTTCTAGAATATCTATTTTTGTTTTATTAGAATATTTATTTTTGAAACTAATATACAATAATAACTTAATTTACTTTTGTCCAGATGAAATGACTCAACTTTATCTGAATCACTTAATTTTCAGCAGAATTGTAGGCTTGTGTATGTGATTTGTCAAGAACAGTTTTGGGGTCTATACTAGACTATAATTTTTTTAAATTATATCTTCTACAGATCGAGTATAATTTCAGATATCTTCAGTGTCCATTAGAATTCACGAAAAAAAGCACACAGAATGTCAAATACGAGCCTCTCACAGCCCTTAATGTAAGTCTAGTGTGTGCGTTACCCAGGTGGATTCTACCCTCGCTCTGTAATGTTTCGGCACAATAGTACAGGAAGGGGACTCGAGAGAATTCCAGATTTATAGTTTTATGTCTGTCTGCCATGTGGCCCAACCCCCCCCTTTTTTTTTAGTAAAGAAAGCAATCATTTTCTACAGTTGCTACAATTTGGCCTTTTTAAAGTTCCATACTCTGAGCACTTTAGTTGTAATGGTCATGCTAAACCTATCCCAACCCACAATCCAATAAACCATGGATAGCACAGGCTGTTCATCTCAATACAGACAAATTATATATTTAAGAGTTTGCTCCAGTGTAAACTAGAGGAAAATGCAGGGCTTGCCATTTACGATCATAGCTCCCAAGTTCAGCGGACCACTGGGCTCCACAGTAAACAAACTTTCAGAAGCTTTTAGAACTTTTGGGAAGAATAAACACAACCTGAGAGCAGGCCCTAAATTCTCAGTATGGACCCAAATTTCCTGAAAGACTTGCTCCAAACCAATTCTCATTCCAAAGAGTGCTTTTACATTTCTAGCAGATGAGGCAATAGAAGCCGTGCAACAGATCTACTTCAGTCTCAAGCTGGGGTCTCAAATAACTACAGAGGAAGCAGGTAACAGCTGTGTGATGAGCTCCTGGTATAAAAGGACAATGGCTATTGTATCAACAAAGTGTTGCCATGTGGGAAGGGCCACCCAGCTTGTGTAAATATTGGCAACGAATAAAATTGTGTGCAAGCGAAATGAAACATATTTGAGGACTGGATTTGTAAATTGTGGTCTCCAGGACCGAGATCTGTGCTAATATGGTAAACATGAGCCACATGTGACTACTAACATTAAAATTAAATAAAGTTAAAAACTCGTTTCTTCATTTGCCACAACCGCAGGAATCAATGCAGTCTCAGCATCAGAGAGATTGAACATTTCCGTTTCTGCAGAAAGTTCTGCTGGATAGCACTGGTCTAGACCAATTCAGAATTTTTATTCACCTTAAATGAATTCATTTCTCTACCTGAAAGCCTTTGGTGCAGACCACGGTGTCAGCCATCACCTAAAGTGAAAGTCTGGAAGGCTTACTGAGCACTTGGAATGTGAAGGAAGCAGTCATATGGATGTTATGCCCACAGGGCTGGCAATGGCCATGACTCTGCAAAGCATTTTGGTTCTGCCGGAGTAGATCATGTTTTGCAGTTCTTGTAGCTCAGACTCAATAGCATTGCCTAAAGGTAACTAACTACAGTTATACATAGAGAATTTTGGTCTATGTGTGGGGTTTTCCCCCATTGTAATTGAAAGAACAGGCAGTACTTTATCATCAGAAAGTGTTTATGTCTCCACCACTACAATAGGAGGAAATAAAATATTTGCAGCTTTTAAAAAGAAATAGACTCTGAATAATATAGACTCAGTATAATTTATGTGAAGCAGGCTCACCTGAATAAAAACACCACAGTGGGCAGCACATAAGCACATGAGTGGATAGTGCCTCAATAACACAGCAACCCTTGCTGTAGTTCAAGGAGAGCTGAAGGTCTCCTGGAGGGATAGCTGGTCTGCTCTAGGAAATTATTGTGCACAGAGGTCTAGATGGACCTGTTGGCATTCAGACTCAGGCAAGACAGAAAACAGACCCTCGGCAGCCCCCGAAAAGTTATCACATCGGACTTGTGTGAATTTCACTGCTCTCTTCCCCTCCTCAGTGAAGCCAAGGAGTTGAGAGTTTTCTCCCTCTCAAGCTCACTGTTCTGTGCTGGGGGAGGGGCTACAGCAAGTAGATGCTGTGAATTTTCCTACTGCCTTAGGCTGAGGGCTCACCTGTGGTGCAGGAGCCTCTCACCTAGTTTTCTGGATTTCTCACAGAAAAGGCAGTTGGTCTGTGTATTGTTGTTAAGCTCATCTCTCCAGTTCCAGTGGGTGAAGGAGAGTCTGGGTCTTCCTGGCCAATATCACTCCCCCTATGTATTTATTGAATAAAAATACTAATTTTGAGTAATGGAAAAGTGCAATGAATTTTAATTAATTTTGAAATTAATTAAATTGAATTCCAAATTAATTTGAATTTAATAAATTTTAAAATTAATTTTGAAGTAGATACTAGTAGCTCCCAATAACTCACGAAAACTTACAAAATACAGACTAATTTAACTACTATTATAAATCCTTCTAGAAAGATAAGCTTTGAGTTTCTTCAAGCAAAAACCAAGGGATAGCTCGTACTTGTTTCTTTTTAATGTCCTTTCCAGTTGTAACTTGTGTGACATTGAAAAGCTTATGCTAGCTCAACAAGTGAGAAATTGAAAGAGACAGAGTGAATCAAATACTTGCATCTGTATAAAATGTTTCTCTCAAGCTCGTGATTTTTTTTTTTAAATACATTCTTGGTATAATTTTTGGTTTTTCAAATTTTCTGAAATAAACAGCTATTGCTTTTATAATATGAAATAAAATGATAAAACTGGCAAACAAAAAGCTTGGTGTATACTTGCTAGCTTAATATGACTGCCTTTTTACTGATCATTTATTTCTCAGACGATGGTACAACATAACCGCATAGAGCTTCTCAACCATCCTGTTTGTAAGGAATATTTACTTATGAAATGGTAAGCATTAGGTAATATTTCTTTTTAATGATATTTCCATTAAGTGTATTGGAAGTCTTCTAAATGACTGTAATAGAGTTTTAGAGTTTTAGATTTTATTATTTTAATGTTTTACACTTTGAAAAATGAAATGTGTTGAAAGTGTATTTGGGTATTAAAATGATGAGATTGGTTATTTTTGATATTAAATAACATATTTTGGGGTGGGTGCAAATCACTACAAGAGAGGCATTTGGGGTCCTGCAGTTTAGTGGACATGAATGAAGGGGGAAGTGTGTTCGTGGAAAGAACGATGACCTTGGAGTGAAGGATTTGAGCTAATGTCTCTGTTTTTCCATTAATTGGTGAGAGATTTTTAAGTCATGATTGACTGGAGAGTTAAGATTAATTTTTTGGAAATGAAAAAGGTGAATTCAAAGATCTTAGTTCTAAAGTTCGGTGCATTTACCAAATAGATTTCTGAGAGAGATCCTAGCTACTTTTCCACAGGTATCTTAAGGAAATATTTTTGTTGTTGTTGAAACTCCTCAATTATTGCTTACTTGTTTGTAGGTTGGCTTATGGGTTTAGAGCCCATATTTTGAACCTAGGATCTTACTGCCTTGGTCTCCTGCCTATGACGTTTCTCATAGTCAATATAAAGCCAGGTCTGGCTTTCAACTCAACTGGAATCCTCAATGCAACCAGTGATCATTTAGAAATATTAGACACCAAGGTATTTATTTACATATTTCAACTTTTTAAAGTAAAAGATTATTAAAAGTGTGCTTTTTACCTTAGGAATACTGACCCCATAATAAGGCTGAAATATCAGGACTTTGATTATTATTAGAAACAGCCTATAGAATTCACCTGTGGAAGCATTTTTCCCTAAAATCCTTTGTGGAATGAGAGGGAATATAATCCGATAGGTTAGTAAATAAGTTTGTAAATTAAGTTAAAGGAATTAACATGAATGAGATGATGGCTTGAATGCTGAAGTGTAGAACTTGAAAACTTCTGTGCAAGAGAGCAGATTTGTGGCTGCCAGAAATTGGGGAGGGAGGGGAGTCGTACTCAGTGGGTCCAGGGTTTCCATTCGGGGTGAAAAAGACATTATGGAGCTAGATGGTGCTGATGATGTCTCACTAGCACTGTGAATGTTCTTAAGGCCACAGAGTTGCACATTTTAAAATATAAATGTACATAAAAAATGTAAAACCCTTAAAATGATAAACTTTGTATTATGTCTATTTTACCAGAGTAAAATAATTTTTACGTGAATCTTCAGATCCATTCCTTCAGAATTCGGTCGGCAATTTTTGAACCTCTTTCAATTAGGGCATTGTGAAATGAGTATGTGTCATCTTTATATTGGCATTACAGTAATTTTCTATTTAAAGTAAACATAGATAGTACATAAAAATGATGCAAAAGAAAGACAAAACAAATATTTAATAGTAGAAATTATTAAGAAATGTTGTTGTTTTAATGTATCTCCCTATATGTGCTTTCTTACTTATTTTTGTTTCAGGATTCATATTCTATAAAAGTTTGTATGATTTTAGTTTTTTTATCAAGTTTATTTGGATATTGCAAAGAAGTGATCCAAATTTTCCAACAGGTAAATAATTCATTTCATATCTCTAAAGTTGTAACTATTTTAATATATGTAGGACATAAATTTATTGCTGAGTAATCATTGAAACATTGTATGTCAGAGTAAAATCACACACCTTGACAAATGTGTAGATTGGAAACAGCAGGCGTAAACTTTTCCAAATGCAGAAATCACATGGTTTCAGATACGCTCCCTGTACTGGATGGTGCCCACGTGACACACCTGGAGAGCGGTGGCCCAGATTCACAAGTCCGTGCGGGCCAGTCCGGCCACAAGTGACCTTACGAATGACTTGTCTGTGCTTTCTCTGAGATTAGTTTAATATTTTGCTAACATATTTTGAATTTGATAATGTTGCGTGTAGCTGTTCATAAAGACATACTTGGCCCAAGACTTCATTTCCAATGTTTTTCTTTGAATTCTTTTCCTAAAAGGAATCCTTTTCTTTATTGTATAAAATTTCAAGTTATAATAAAAAATGGGAACTTTTTAGCATAATTTTCACTTTCTACTCTACTTTTAAAAATGGATGAACCAAGTTCAGATCAGATGCAAGAGGTATGGAAATTATCTGCAGGTCCTTGTTTTGGCTGATGGATGGCATCAATCTCTTATTTCTAAGACTTTTATTATTCATTTTGGGGGTATGCTTTTTATGAATGTTATTTTTTAAAAGTTATATACTTTTTACACAATATTTTATTTTCTGTGAAAATTAACCTCATTATGTGATATAAGCACATGGGTATTTCCCTGGCAATACTAGCACATTGCATTTGTTTTATAATATACATCTCAAGTACATATATCTATATCTATATCTATCTATATCTATATCTATATATATATATATAGTTTCAGTAAATTGTCACAATTCTGAGAGTTAGACTGTATTGATCTACTGTACATTAAATGATTTAGGGCATATTATTTAGTATCATCAATTTCATTTTTAAAACATGAAAATTACAGATTTGGTCCCTACATTTCCTTATTGCCATTTAAATGATCTACTCTACATGACATTTTTAAGAATAGAAAATATACCAAATCATAATGGTAATTGATTCTTAGCACAGGTCTCAAACTTCCTTAGAAGCAGCCTTAGCCTGTATGTCCACATACAGGCAGAAAGGAATTACTAAACCAACCTGCAGCCTCCTCCTACCCCCTGAGTTTTCCTCTAAATGGAGTGGACTCTATGGGGAAAGCCCAGAACTTTGTAGAATTTCCTTAGGCATCAGACTCCCTACGTGCCAGGTCAACACCGGAGGCTGGGCCACCTTCAACAATGACACAGACCCAGGACTCTGAGTTCAGTCCAGGATGGCAGGAGCTGGCTCCTTGGTCCTAAACTCCCTAGCTGCAATGCTGGAAAAATGTAAAACTATTGTGACTGGTTATATACAATACATAACCATCCATAAGATGCTAGGTCTTGATCTCTACATGTGGTAATTCCTCATTCTTTTCAACACCAGAAAAAGAATTACTTCTTGGACCCGAACAATGGAGTTGAGTGGATTATCTACACAACAAGCATCATTTTTGTGTTGCCCTTGTTTGTTGGTATACCAGCTCATTTGCAGTGGCAATGTGGAGCAATTGCTATTTATTTGTACTGGATGACCTTCTTATTGTATCTTCAGAGGTAAAACCAGCTTGAATGATTTCTATATCTTTTAGGCATGTTTAATATCAAAAGAAGGCCCTGGCTGGTGTGACTCAGTGGATTGAGTGCCGGCCTGTGATCCAAAGAGTTACCAGTTCTATTCCCTGTTAGGGTACATGCCTGGGTTGCGGGCCAGGTCCCCAGTAGGAGGTGCATGAGAGGCAACCACACACTGATGTTTCTATCCTTCTCTTTCGCTCTCTCTTTTCCTCCCTAAAAATAAATAAATAAATATTTTTTTTAAAAAAGATATTTTCACAGACTATAAAAACTGGATAAGGAATAAGCTAGTTATGCATTTATGGGACTTATAATAGTTCTCCTTTTGATATTATTTTTTAAACATTTTATTTATTTATTTCTAGAGAGAGGGAAAGGGAAGGAGAAAGAAGGAGAGACGCATCAGTGTATGGTTGTCTCTCTCGTGCCCCCTCCTGGGGACTGGTGCTTAACCCAGGCATGTGCCCTGACTTGGAATCAAGCTAACAACCCTTTGTTTCGCAGTCTGGCACTCAATCCACTGAGCCATGCCAGCCAGGGCTGAAGATATCTTTTATATACTATTAAGGAAAAGGAGAGGGTAGTATGGAGTTCAGAGTGTAGACCAGGTTTTTCTCAAATATGAGACTATTGAGATTTGGGGCCAGATAATTCTTTGTTGTAGGGCTCTGTGCTGTGCACTGTAGAATGTTTAGCAGCATCCCTGACCTCTACCCTCTACATACCAGTAGCTACCATCCCATACCCATGTAACAATGACAGAAAAATGTTTCCAGATATTGTCAACTATTCTCTAGGTGGCAAAATCACCTCAAATCAAGAACCACTGGTCTAGACAAATCTGTGGGAATCAATGGGTATAAAAGTATTGGCTATTCTTGGTTTGCCTGGTATTGTCTGGTAATTATTTACTTTAACACAATGAAAAAGAAGTGGTAGGTATAGGGAGGAATACTAATAGGAGGGAAAAAGTAAACCCAAGAATCTAATTCTAGAGGGGAAAGAAAGGCTAATCCCCCTTGCCTCCCACAATCGCTAATGTTGAATTAAATATGTCACTTCACGTAATCCTAATAATAACAAGAGGTAAATGTTATCACTCACAGTCTACAAAAGAAGAAGCTGAGGCACTGTGTTAGTAACTTGCCCGAGATCTCAGCTCGTAAGTCACATGTCAGCATTTTACCAAAGTCTTTCCAGCCTTGGGGTTGAACTCTGTCCACTCCCACCCCCAGGAAAAGACATGATCTGGTGGGAAGAACAATGGCCTGGAAGGCAAGAGGCTTTAAAACAGGTCCAGGTGGTGCCACTCTCTTGGTTTTGTTATTATCAGTGACCTTAGCAAGTCTCTGGGAACTTGGTTTCTAAGGCCTCTGGAGTCCCTGTCAGCTTTTAAAATCTTGTGACTCCCCTTGTAACAGGTCACCTTTGCCAAAGGGAAAGCACAAGTTAGTGGCCAGACGACTCCCATTATCTACCCAAACATTTTACAACGTAGGTGGCCAGGGGTGACACGGGGGAGCTCAGGGAGCTGTAAGGAGGGTGAATGTGAAGCATGTGTACGTGCCGGGTGGCAGGTGCCTTCAGGTGCAGAGACTCATCTCATCCCTCCCCACTGATGCACCACACAACTCATCTCTCATCCCCTCGCCATCTGGTAGCACTGTTTCTGGTACTGGGAAGCTGTGATTTCTCTCTCCTACTTTGGCCAAGTGGGCAGGAGGGGAAAACAAGAAGAAACAAAGCAGGTTGAATGAACAGCTTGAAAATGAGATAACTTGACCCATCATGAATTCTTGTGTCTTCTTTTTGGAAGTGATTGGCCTCAGTTATCTCACTTGTGAAAACTAGTGCCCAGTGTGTGATAAATACTGACACCAGGTGAAATATGCTGGACCAGAAAAGTGAATAAATATTGTAATTTTTAAAATTTTCCTAGATTTGAAAATTGTGGAATTTTCATCGTTATGTTGGAGGTAATTACGAAGACTTTGCTGAGATCCACAGTTGTGTCTGTGTTCCTCTTTCTGGCCTTTGGACTCAGCTTTTACGTCCTCCTGAACATGCAGGTGAGGCTCTATGATGCCTTTTGTTGCTATAAATATTAGGAGTATATATATATTTACATTTAAATCTTAATGATGTATAAAAGCAATAATGATACAACAATATTTGGATATTTACAGTTTATCTGTTATATTTAATATTCAAGTGGTTTTCATTGCAGGAAAAAGTATAGTCTTATTAAATAATTTTTCCATTGTCAAAAAGTTTATGTGTAATGCATGATGATTTGTTTTATGTGCAGAAAAGATCATTTTGATGACTTTACTACCAGTTTTTTAGTAGTTTTTATCATTATATTTTAGTAGCTATAGCCCTATGACTTTAAAAATATTTTAAATATGATTTTATCATTTTACTCTCCAGGAGACATTTTTTTCATTAATGAATTTTACATTTCATTTTCCCTCACTATCTTTCCTCAGGATGCTTTCAGATCTCCAGTGCTTTCTATAGTCCAGACCTTCAGCATGATGCTAGGAGATATTAATTATCGTGATGCCTTTCTAGAACCATTTTTGAGAAATGAATTGGCATATCCATTTCTCTCCTTTGCACAGCTTATTACCTTCACAATATTTGTCCCAATTATCCTCATGAATTTACTTGTAAGTAATTTATCCTTGTATTTCCTGTTTGTTGATCATTTGGGGCTTAATAATAATAATAATAATTAGCCTCCTTAACCTCCCTCCATGAAGGGAGGGACACCTATGAAATTCATCCTTTCAATGTGCCTGGAGTGTGCCAGGCACAGGATGGGGCCCAGGAGATGCAAAGATGCATTAACTTGGCAAATACCAAGAATGTGCTAAATGCCCTTCACTGATCCAAGTGCTAGCGAACAGTAGTGAACAAGGCAGAGTAATACTCAGTCTCTACATAATTATTAACTTGTCATGAAATTAAGTAGTGAACAAAGAAATATGCAGCATGATGGCTTGGGGTGATAGATGCTATGAAGAACTACAAGGCAGAATAAGGAATAAAAAATGAATGACGGGCTTTGGAATGATTGGGGGTGGGAGGGGAAGTCAAAGGTTAGGCAGAGACCTTCATGGTGTGCAGGAGGAGGAATTCATCTCTTGAGTCACTCTTGAACCAGAGATTTAAGTGAGGGGGGCATCTACACCATTCAGGTCCCCCCTCTAAAGCACTCCAAGGCTGACCACCCCAGCAGACACAACCATGCTGTTCCACACACTGCCTGTCCAGCCACCAGCATCCTGGCTGACACAGGCAGGAATATATGCCAGGTCCACGGGGAGTCCTAGCTGGTATTACCGGGCATGTTTCTTCCTTATTCATTGATTCCAATACACACATATTCCACACACTTTTTATGAGTCTGACCATGCATCAGGGACTTGTGTTAGGCAGTGTTTCCAGGAAGAAAAAATAATAATACAGATGTTTTGATTAACTTACTTGACACAACTCCAGGGTTTCATTTTGGTGACCTAGAAAAATAAAAGATGGCACTAAGAATAATAGAGAATGACACAAAGCCCACCTTCTTCTCTTAGAATCACTTATGTTCTGGAAGATCATTAGCAGGAGGAGAATTTGGCTGAGCAATAGCATAGGCTGGTGCCATACTCAAGTTCCACATGTCCAACACCCACTGAGCATCTCTACCTGCATGTCCCAGAGCAAGATCAAACCCAACAGAGCCGAGACTGACAATGTTCTCCTTCCCTCAAACTGCCTCAGATCACTGGGAAATAGTCTCCATCCACCCACCTCCCTTTTCCTCAGTTTTTTTTTCCCCAGTGTTTCCCTCATATAGCCACTCCATACTAGCTTGCGGCCTCATGGTTTGTCATCCATATTGCTACAAGGCACTGAAGAATTTCTCCATCTCATCTCATTTCTCTGTCTAATCCTTCCTGCAAATCATCACCACAGTGATGTTCTGATAATGAAAAGCTGAGCCTGTTGGTGGCTCTTTGAATTTTTTTTCTATGACTCTTCTAAAGCTTCAATCCAGTCTAAACCCGTGAGCACAGCACGCAAGGGTTGTTGTGCTCTGGGTCCTACCCAGATCTTGCACAAAGCAGAGAAAGATAATAATAAAAGGATGAAATGAGCTAACACAAAGCATTTAAGACATGGCATGCATTTAATAAATGTTAGCTACAATTAAATATGAATAGTATTTGATTAATATTTCATTATTAATTTGTTACTCAAATTAGTAAATTTTAATGAGATTCACAAGCTTATAACTTATATGAATAAGTTATAATGACGCTCCCAAGTTTAGATGACTCACAAGCTATAAGCCTATGTCTCACAAGCTCAGATGTCTTCGGAGCCCAGGCAAATACATCTGGTGTATGAAGCCGCAGTTACAAGAGTTGGCTTTGAGGGGGCCTGATCTAAACCAGAGAGAATGCCCACCTCAGGACTGGCAAGTTAAAAGACAAAAACATTATTCTGCCAAATAACACCTACTTGCCAACTATATTTGTTTCTCAATGCTCATTTGTACAGCCTGGGGTACGCTTTCACTGCTCATTCATTCAATGGCTATTTTGTGTGCCTACTATGTGCCCTGCACTATTCTAAGCACTGGGCAAACAGCAGTGACCTGGACAGACAGAGCCTCTCTCTCCTGGAGTTTACTTGACTTAGAGCTCCATGAGAACAGGGACTGGCATTTCCTCTCAGGCCCCAGCAAGCAGGGGCTGGTTCAGCGTAGACAGGTACTGAGTGTTTAATAGTGAGAGACTGAATGTGAACGATTTAATTTGGACTGAGGAGGACTGAGCTGACCCCTACCCCTCACCTAATTCTCTCTAACCGTGGATTTCTAAATGGGTCTTTTTTTTTTTTTTTAACTGGAGCCTCACCCACCCCTAAAGTGTACCTTTTCCTGCCAAACATATGTAAGATAGAAATTCCTTCATTGTTTCAATTTAATGTTTTAACTTTGCCATGTTGTCCAGTCATACTTGTCTACTTTAGATGCTAAACTGCTGCAGTTTCCAACCATGCTGCATGGCTGTTACCCATTGCATCTGGTATCACATCACACCGGTCCTTTCCAAAAAGAACATACTTTTCCTTTAAATTAAAATGAATTTCAGATTAATTTGTATGTCTTCACTTTTCATGATAACACTTAAGATTACCAGACCCACCAACATGGCTGTCCCTGTTGCCAAGGCACACCGGCTGTGCAACTTCGTGTGAGGTGCGTAAGCCGTGTTTCGGGGGTGCTGCCAGTAAACTTCACGCCCACTCCCGCAGTACCCAGGGAGAACTCGAGGGCACTGTGATATGACCCATTAAACTGGTAGTGATTCAGCGTTGTGTTGTGCTTCAGATTGGCCTGGCAGTTGGTGACATTGCTGAGGTCCAGAAGCATGCACTGCTGAAGAGGATTGCTATGCAGGTAAGTATCATATTTATTTGAAATCAGCACCATCCTGACTAGTCACACATAAGAATAGCTGAGTTCTGAGAACAAGCTGTTGAATAATGGCGCTTTCTTAGTACAGAGAAGAGCCATGCTGTGCCTGGTGTGTGTGTTCTCTGGTGTACCTCTGGTAGTCAGAAAATCAAAAATGAAAAAAAATTTCCTACAGCAGTCTCAGCAGAGAAACTGAGAAATTGCTTGAGTCTCTTTCTGTGTTAACCTGCGGCCAACCAGGTAGCTTGCTCCCACCTTGTCAGTGGGTCACGTGAAACGTAGGGGCAGGGGATTGGCTACTAGGGGTGAAGGAGACCTGGCCAGCCCGGCTGCTTGTGCGTGAAGTCGGTTTCAGTTGGCTGTACTAAAAATTGTGTCTGTTCGGAGTATGAATTGCAGATGCTAATTAAGCATTTCTACCCATTAAATCCAAAAATGTGCTTCAGGTGGAACTTCATACCAACTTAGAGAAGAAGCTGCCACTCTGGTTCCTACGCAAAGTGGATCAGAAATCCATCACTGTGTATCCCAACAGACCCAGATACAGGAGAGGGTTATTAGTAAGTACATGTAACAAACATCCATGTACACAGAGGGACACGGCTTGACTTTCATTCATTGTGGATCCCCAAGGGTGCCCTTTTACACGCTTTGAATCACTTTGCCTGTGGAAACAAAATAATTGTGCTTTCAAAAAAGGGCGGAATGGAGCCAGGATGATAAAATGATGAGCAGTATGGAGGGAGACACTCGTTTCTGTTTCCAGGTGGCTCAGCCACAGTTTCAATATTAAATATGTGCCTCTTCCCTGAGAGAGCACTGGATGGGTGGACCAGCCGGACCCCTTAATTATCCGTTTCACAGTGCAGATATGCTTTGTTTTTCATAATCACATGTCATTTACACACATGTGCAGACATGTGTATCCATGTGCATATACAGAGCACACATATACATGTTCACAAGCACACATGGAATATACATATAGAAAATACACAAAGATTAAGCAAGGCATTGCATTATAATGGAAAAGGGACTGTATTAAGGGTACTGATACATCAGTACCGGATACTAATCCTGTCTCTGGGCTTCCTCTTATCTCTACAAATATTCTGAATTCTTTGTAGGTCCATTTTCCATTGTAGAGTCATAAAATGATAAAGTCAACCTAAGTATAAGCTTAGGCTTTATTCTGACCCTATTTCCCTGACACTATTTCCTCTGACACTATTTCCCTCACTTCACTCATATCCATGGTTGCAATTACTTCCTAACGCAGGAGCTCAGCAATTTATTTCTCTGGCCTAGAGCTCTCCTTTGCATTCTGGGCCCCTACATCCAACCAGGTACTTGACCTCTTTCCTGGTGTGTCTCAGTGGTCCTTCAAATTCAGCATGTTCAAAACAAACTCAGGTAAAAGCTCATGACTTTCACTCCTCCCATGTGTCACTCCCTCCTGACATTCCCTATGGGGAAAGGGTGAAAAAGCCCACCTTCCTCCCAAGTTCCTTATGTCAGTTACTGTCCATGCCATTCATTTGCTGTGCAAGATGTCAGCCTTGACATCTCCACTCCCTTTTCCTGGCCCTTCAGGCCCCGTCAATCCCAGGTGTAGGCCATCTGACTTCCTGGATGGCTGGTGCAAGCAGCCACCTCCTCTTGCCTAGCCTCCTAGAATGACCTCATTCCTGGTCACTTCACATCCGCCCTCGACTGTCTCCAGCCCACTAAATGTTTAAAGACTATACATTTTTAATGTATATTAAAATAGCATTTCAGAAATTTCCCCATGTGAAACTCGGTTGTGTTGAATAATGGTGCAGGACAGTCTGAGAGAAGTAACTAATCGTGGATGAAATACCACCACTTATGATGAGCATTGTTCATGAAAATTTTCTCATAAAAACGATTCATTTAAACCTTTTCCTAAAGAATCCTCCACTCCAGTTCACTCCTCTTTCTGCATTACTTATACATCTTGTACTTTCCTCTGTTATAATGTATATAATTCCATTATATTTCTTTGCATGCCTATTCCTCTCAAACAGAATGTGAGGTCCCTGAGGGCCGTGGCTCCCAGATACTTTGCCAGCCCACCCTGGTTCAGCAGGCTGAGTTATGGCACATGTTCAAGCAATAGTTCCTGAATTGAGTTTAACTTGAGTAACTATTGATCTTTTATCCCATAGTGTATATTTCAGTATATCTTTTGCACTCATGAAGCAAGACAAGAAATACCAAATGTTGATACAGCTTTAGAAGTAGAGATATTGAAGCAGAAATACCGGTATGTATTTTCCTCTTAACTGCATTTGGGAAACTTAAAACTCTTAAATAATGATGCATAGTATAAGGTTATACTATATATTTGTGTTTATCTAATGTATTAAGGCATGCTTTAACTCACCGATGTTGCTAGTAGATTGAGAATCATGAGTTTTTAGACCCAACAATTTATTGCTGTTATTCACCGATCAGTATCTTAAGCTGCAGTCCTCCTGAGCCATCTCAATTGGTACATCAAAATTCTGAAAGATTCTGAGGATCCCTGGAGAAGCTGGTATAGTGGTTCAGTGTCAGGGTTTTAGGCTTCATTTACCTGAATCCAGGCCACTTAACCTTTCCGTGCAACAGCGTTTCAATCTTGAAAATGGGAACAGAAATAAACCAGCCATGAACCAACAGTATAACTGTAGGAAAATCACTTAAACTTAGAAGGATTCTGATGCTATGAGTCCGTATAACCTGTGCACAGGTAATCTGATGCAGAATGCTTCCAGTATCAAGGCCTTTGTGCACTCAGAAGGGCTAAAATAAATTCATGAAACCTGTCTGTCCTTTTAGGCTGAAGGACATGACTTCTCTTCTGGAAAAACAGCACGAGCTTATTAAACTCATCATTCAGAAGATGGAAATCATCTCAGAGACAGAGGATGAAGATAACCATAGTTCTTTTCAAGACAGGTATAAAAAGGAGCAGTTAGAACAAAAGAATAGCAAATGGAATTCTGTGCTGAGAGCAGTAAGGACCAAAACACAGTGAGCTTAGCAGTAGCTACCTAATGCAGCAGGGCTTCCCGCGTGCACGTTTCTTGTGTCTTAAACACAAATATACAAATGGACATGCTGGGTCTGATTTCCAGTTTGGAAATTAGTAAGGAAAAAGCAGGAAGCTGATTCTATTTTCCTCCGTGTGAAACCATGGTTCCTGTATTCTGTGTATAACTAAACGATCTCTTCCTTAGTTACATCTTCTGCCATCACTCTGTGTTGGGCATATCCTTGCTCATATGCCCAAGTTGGACTTTAGCTCTCATTATTTGAATAGGTAGAAAGTAATTTTCTGGAACACACATTTTTCATGATAAGGAGTAATAAATGTAACTGTTGAGCTAGAATACAAATGTCAATACTAGATTCCTGCTTGATAATTATATAATATGTAAGGCATTAAGCAGTGAAGGATTACATTGGGTTCTCCCATTGGGTGTGCTTTCTGTGTGGGAAGATCCCGTGGGTGGAACCCTGTGTGCTCTGTTCTGATCGTAATAAGCGGCCTCACCCCTCTGCCCCGAGCACACCTGATGTCACCTTGACTTGAGGCTCAAATCAACAGACCTTATGAGATGCATGAATTTTACTACAGGTGGCATGTGTTGTTTCTGTATTTTTTGTTTGCCAATGATCACAATAAATGGAAAAGCTATATAGTTACCCCAGTGACTATTGTGTGAGCCATTCATTGTACTGTGTTCTTTGGGATTTGCAAAAGTTTCTCCATCACAAATGCCCTTTTTCTTTTGATGCCCAGTGCCAGTCACTTGCCTCTTTGTTGATCTTTTCATGGTCTCTCTCTCTAAAATAAACCACAGAAATTTATTTTTTACTGTTCTGGAGGCTAGAAGTCCTAGATGAGGTGTTGGCATAGTCAGGGCCTCAGCAGGGTCAGACTTCTTCTTTTCTCAAATGGTGAAAAGAACAAAGGGTCCCTCTGGAACCTCTTTTCTTTTCTTTTCTTTTTTTTAAAATATATTTTATTGATTATGCTATTACAGTTGTCCCATTTCTCCCCCATCGTTCCCCTCCACCCTGCACACCCCCTCCCACCCACATTCCCCCCTTTAGTTCATGTCCATGTGTCATAAGTTCTTTAGCTTCTACATTTCCCACACTATTGCCCTCCCCCTGTCTATTTTCTACCCACCATCTATGCTACTTATTCTCTGTACCTTTTACCCCTCTCTCCTCCTCCCACTCCCCTGTTGCTAACCCTCCATGTGATCTCCATTTCTGTGTTTCCATTCCCATTCTAGTTGTTCACTTAGTTTGCTTTTGTTTTAGGAGTGGTTGTTAATAGCTGTGAGTTTGCTGTCTTTTTACTGTCATACTTTTTATCTTCTTTTTCTTAGGTAAGTCCCTTTAACACTTCATATAATAAGAGCTTGGTGATGATGAACTCCTTGAACTTGACCTTATCTGAGAAGCACTTTATCTTCCCTTCCATTCTAAATGACAGCTTCACTGGATAGAGCAATCTTGGATGTATGTCATTGCCTTTCATGACTTGGAATACTTCTTTCCAGCCCCTTCTTGCTTGCAAGGTCTCTTTTGAGAAATCAGCTGACAGTTGATGGGAACTCCTTTGTAGATGACTGTTCCCTTATCTCTTGCTGCTTCTAGAATTCTCTTCTTCATTTCAATCTTGGGTAATACAATTATGATGTGCCTTGGTGTGTTCCTCCTTGGTTCAACTTCTTTGGGACTCTCTGAGCTTCCTGGACTTCCTGGTAGTCTATTTCCTTTGCCAGATTGGGAAAGTTCTTCTTTATTATTTGTTCAAATAAGTTTTCCACTTGTTACTTTTCTTCTTCCCCTTCCGGTACCCCTATAATTTGGATGTTGGGATGTTTAAAGATGTCCTGGAGGTTCCTAAGCCTCTTCCCATTTTTTGAATTCTTGTTTCTTCCTTCTTTTCTGTTTGGTCGTTTGTTTCTTCCTTCTGGTCCACTCCATTGATATGAGTCCCAGTTTTCCTCCCATCTCTATTGGTTCCCCATGCATCTTCCTTCATTTCACTTATTGTAGCCTTCATTTGTTCATCTAATTTGTGAGCAAAATCAACCAATTCTGTGAGCATCCTGATAACCAGGGCTTTGAACTGTGCACCTGATAGGTTGGCTATCTCTTGGTCGCTTAGATGAATCGGCTCTGGGACTTTGATTTGTTCTCCCATTTGAGCCATTTTTGAGGGTTTTTTTTTTTGGGGGGGGGTCTGGTCGTGGCTGTTACATAGTTAGGGGTGGAGCCTTAGGTGTTCCCCAGGGAGGGAAGTCCAGTTGCTGGGTAGTGATGCTGTATGTGGGGGTGGGGTCCAAGAGTGAACAATGGTGCTTGCTCTGCTCTCTCTCGGATTCCAGTCCCTTCCACTGCTTCCCCTTTGCCTGGATTATCTGTGCACAAATGTAGGACCACCTGGTCAACCAGCCACCTTGCACGGTCTCACTGGGTCTGTACCGTTGCCACCCTGTGCCCGGGGTCCACTAGCTGCCACCTGTGAATCTGTGGTCTGCTAGACGCCACCTGCAAACCTGGGATCTGCCAGCCGCTGCTGCCTGCGTGTCCGGTCTGCCAACCTCCACTTTTTCCTGCCACGACTCCACCCCTCTTACCGGTCTGGATGAATGGTTGTTGGACTTCCGTACAGTTCAATTTTCTATAAGTTCTGGTTGTTTTCTTGTCTCTAAACCTTTGTTGTCCTTAATTTTGGATGTGTGAGGAGGCACAGTGCGTCCACCTATGCCTCCATCTTGGCCGGAAGTCTGAACCTCTGGATTTGTATGATTTTGTAAGGTTTTATGGGTCAAGTGAAAGCTGACCACTTTCAGAGGCCATCTCAGGCCCTTATCCAGAACAGCTATAATCCTGTCTTCTAAAGTAGCTTTTGCATCACCCTCGACTCAAAGGTCCTGCCCCTCCTTGAACCTCTTTTCTAAGAGCATTAATCTTACTCATGAGGGTTCTGCCTTCATAACTTAATTACGTCCCAAGGACCCCACCTCCTAGTACCATCATCTTTGGGGCTTAGGATTTTAACATATGAATTTGTGGGGGATGGGGGCACAAACATTCAGGCCATAGAAAAATGACAATTAATTATGAATTATTTGAAAAGGATATTTACCATTCTCTGTGACCATGACCTTTGTCTGCCATGTATAATCTAAGTACAAAAAATGATAAAATAAAATACTGCAAAAAAATACAAAAAAAAAAAAATTCAAACTTATTAAAATAATTTTTAAAAGATTAAAAGACATTTCTTTCTCTAGTTATGGTAAATAATGGACTTTGGAATAACCTCCCCATCATACAATTACAAAACTGGGTAAACTATATAAAACAACTGATTTCAGATTTTAGACAAAAGGCAGGTAGAACTGTGATCCATGAATAAGGGGAGGGGGGAAAGTGGTGTGTTCTATATTCACCTCACTCAAGGTGCTCCTCTTGATTTGTTTCATTTTCCCCCTTGCCTCAATTTTCATGGTTATTCCCTTACAACCTTAGAAGACACCCACTCTCAGGAATCTCTGGCCACGTATGTACCCCTGTGTTATTGAACAGTGGTGTTGGGGGTATGTTCTTTTATATAGGTGCTATTATGCTGTGATTCTTCTCTTTCTTATCTCTTTACAATGGACACTATGTCTGTAAGATGCAGCTGTGGCACCATCTGTCCTTTTAGTACAGAGCTTCCAACTGCTGTTTACTCTCACCGTGCACACCCCACATTGCACTCATTTCCCAGAAACAGACATCTTGGTGGCTTCTACCCCCCACTGTCACACACATTTTCAAACACATTCACACTCACACAAACAGAATGCAGAGGGACAATATGCACTAGAAGAAAGCCAGACATTTTTTCACTCACGGTCCAGCAGAGCGTATGGCCTAGAGTCCATGCTGTACGTACATGCCTTAATCTCAGCTACATGGAAAATCTTTGTCCTTTGTTTTCCTTAAAACAGAAAGCCTGGAACTTTACAATCCAGGAGCAATAACAGGGATGTCATGATCATGATAGCAAATGGCCTTTTCACTGTCTTCACACTCCTTGAACTTTGGGTGACATTGCACAAAACAGGTCTTCACCCTGCCATCAAGAGGGTGTGAAACACGGCCCCCCACCTGTCCTGGGGAATACTGATACTGAATGTAAATAAGCGATCGTACCTTTTCTCAAGCAGCTTACTGTTCAGTGACGCATCATTTAGCTCTAAAATCCTCTCCTTTGAACCCCAATGCTGCATTCTCCTGCTGCTCCCACTGGTTTGGGGCCGCTGCCCCTCCTCAGCTGTTACATCGGGCCTTGAAATGGACTTGGCCCAAGCTGCTAAATGACACAGAAAGAAAAGGAACAAGCACAGCAAGGATTTTGAGAATTTCCATAACGAGCAATTGGTAGTCTACAGAACTTTGAAAATGTGGAATAGCAGGAAATGTACTACCTATGAGACAGTTACATTTTTAAAAATTTTAAGTTTTGTAAGTAGTTTCAATATATTTATTATAAGTATGAAAAACAGACAGTAAGAGAAAAAGCTCCATTCTAGGAAAATATTTTGAGGTATGTACGATACTGCCATTTTAAGTCCTAGCATGTATAATAAGGATCATCAAAATGCGGTAATTTTTTTTGTTATTAGTATATACCCTGGGGGCTTCAGTGATGGACTTGGCATGTGGAGATTTAGCTAAGAAAAGAACCTGTGAAAAGCTGAATTGCTGCTTTCAGCTTTCCCCAAGCTAGGAATACAATATAACCTACTTTGAAAACAGAATTAAATAGGAGAAAGGTGCTGAATTGCTTAGTCGTTCTCTTCTTCTGTGTTCAGGATTAAGGCTGTTTAAGTTGGAAAGCATGCTATAGAGCTCGTGGGCCCTGCACTGGGCATAGCTTTACTACCTGGTGAAAAGTTTCTAAGATTCAAGTGCTTTTCTGCTTAGAAAGGGCAAGTGGGAAAAAGTCAAGGTGGGCACTTTAATTAAAACATTTAGTATGGCAATTCGAAAAATAAGTACAAATCTAAATGTTTTCATTTGTCGTTAATATTTGCTTTTAAATAAATATTTTGAGAGGCCCTGCCCAGGTAACTCAGTTGATTAGAGCATCATCCCAATATGCCAAGGTTGTAGGTTTGATTCCCATCAGGGCACATACAAGAACCAACCAATGAATGCTTCCGTAAGTGGAACAACAAGTCAATTTCTCTCTCTCTCCTTGCCCGCCCCTGATCCCTTCTCTCTTTCTAAAAAAAAATCAATCAATAAAAATAAATATTTTGAGAAACTATTATCATAGAATATATTAATATATGTATGTATACACGAAGTATCAGACAGCATCGATTAGCTGCAGAACTTAAGTTCACAAGGCTATGTGCATACCATTTTAAATGACTGGTCAATGTTAGTTACATGAATCAGTTGGGTAAACAGCAAACTAGGACTACAAATTCTGGCTGTTATGTTAATATATAGAGTTTTATGTGTATAATTATGATTTTTTATTAAGAGAAGTGTCAGATGCTTTGGAATTGGAGAAGAAATGTATCACAGAAAAAGAAAATAACTACTTAGTCACTAAGCTATCATAACCCTAAAAGGGTTTCCTTAAGACTTAAGGAAACACAAACAAAAATATAGCTCAACTTAGCCTTACCCTGTAACTATCCTAAAAAGTCAGCTCTAGACAAGGGTCTCAACTCTGCGCTGCTAATGACATTTGTGACTCACAGAATTCCCAGCTGGATTTAGCCTGTCTGCACTGTACTTTTCCAATAAGTTAGAAAAAGGTGAACTCTGTCCTTCTGGTTCCCTGTGTATATATTTTGGCTATTTCAAGACATAGGTAATGGGGAAAAGCACCTGTTGTTTCATTTTTCACCGTCATGAGGAGCACCATTTGACATATGTGACAATTCCACTAGATAAGGCAAGAGCGTAAAACACAGGGCTGAAACATGGAAAGAACGTTTTCTAATATCTTGTTGGGCACTGGATAGTTGTTTTATGATAATTTTTAAGCTTATTTTTAACTGATCATGCCTGAGCCTAAACTATGAAAGAGACACTTAGGAATTCTCACTGATCAACAGAAGTTCCAAAAGACCAGGAGTGCTAGCACGGATGTGCATGATGCAGGACACAGGTGTTTACGGGGAGATGACTCACCCACTCATAAATTTCCACTGTGTACTTTTCAAAGACCAAGCCAGTGCTATGTAACTGCAGATTATAGCTTCAGTATAGCTCAATGACAGCTCGGACAACTACAAAAAAGACCAATTTATATGGGTTTTTTGTTTGCATTTTACAGCAGTGAGTGGTGAATGGGGTAATAAACATACTAAATCACCTGTTTTTCACAGCAAGGAGTCAATTCTATTCAAATCAAAGTTAAAGACACTGTTTCATACCTGACATTGGAAACTTAGAAATATAGACTTGATAATTCCTTTTAAAAATTGTAATAAATATAGACAGAATAAATACCTCCCAGTACACTAAAAAAAGAAAAGAAACAAACAATGTAAAAAAAGCTTTAAAAAAAGAAAAACAAAAGATCCATAAAAATCCCAAAACATAATCAAGACTACATGAATAAAGCCTATAAATCTCAACAACAAAAATAACGATCATTGAAGGCAAAATACTCTCCATTTGGGTTAATTTTAATAACTAGAGAATAATCTAAACTAGTATTACAGAAAGATGAGCAAAATTAATCTTAAAATGTATACCACAGGAGTGATGAAAGGGAATTAACACAAAGAACCCAAAGGAAAAATTATGAAATTAGGCCAAAAATATTGCTTTATACTGATAAAGGTTTCGATCTATGAAGAAGCCATGAGTTATTAACCCTTTTGTTTCAAATAAGTCATCAAAATATGCCAAGCTGTAGGTGGTAGAAATGAATCATTGGTAGAAATGCTGTGGGAGAACCTTAACGCACCTCCATTAGGCTAGTCCCAGCTCTACATTTACGAATTCTATGACCCACAAAGTTTATTAAGAAACAGTTGCCAAGGAACCAGGAGAGGAGAGACTTCTAGGCCAAGGCAGCCAGCAGGGAGCAGGGGCTGCTGCCCCCGTAAACTGGTGCCACCGTTCCTTTCGCAGCTGAGAACAGGCCTGGTTGCAGGAGATGGGTCTGTGTGTAGGAGACAGGAGGGTTCGTGATTATGTTTTGTGGTGTTACCTTCTTACCTGACCCAGCTTCACCTCTTTTTTATGCCAGCCCACTTTTCCCCTTCCAATTTTGGACATTAATATCCCCTCCCGAATAATAAATTAAGGAGTTAGAGCAATTTATAACCATGCAACTTGAGTTTCTGGGTAAGTCAAATCAGAACCTATACTGGGCCTGGCTTTCTTTCCCCCTTATCTGGGTTTTAATAACAAAAAAATGAAGCCACCTTAGTCCATATGCCATTTCAGGGACTATTTAACATTGCTTAGCCCTTCTGCAGTAAATTCACCGCCTGAATTTCAGCCGAACGAGACCTGCCCTACATAAGCTCTTCCTTCACATTTCTTCTGGCTCTCTGCTCCCTCCCAATCTTGCTCTTCACGTGGGTTTGTCCCACATTCTCTCATCTCCTCTAAATAAGCATTTTTGTTTAAAAATGTTTAACACGTTTATTGATTTTAGAGAGTGAGAAAGAGAAACATTGATGTGAGATTGAGAAACACTGATCAGTTGCTTCCCATACGCACCCTGACTGGGGATCAAATGCGCAACCCAGGCTTGTGCCCTGACCGGGAATCAAACCCCCAACCTTTTGGAACATGGGACTACACTGACCAACTGAGCCACATTGGCCAGGTCTAAATAGCATCCTTGTTTAAACAGTGGTCCTCACGGGGAGTAGGGTATGCTTCAGTGGTGTCGTTTGCTCTCTCGCTGGGATGCCAAATGTTTTTCTTGACTCTAGTAGGTTCTAATGCCTTGCTATTCAAAATGGACCAGCAGCATGAGCATCCCGAGGACTTGTTAGGAATGCAGGAACTCTGACCCCACCCAGACCCACTGAGGCAGAACCTGCGTGCTGACAACGATGGCCTGGGGATTCACACGTGCATCACAGTCTGAGCAGCACTGCTCTTGTGATGGCCTCACACTATTACTGCCAGATACGTCCATTAAAAAAACAAAACAAAAAAGCTATGGTCAAATATGGGAAATGCTACATACTCTCACACCTTCACTCCAGGTTCCCATATACATTGATTTAATAAAGGTTCTAATGAGACCTGTGATAATAAACAGAGCTTTAAGGCACCACCCCCTAACTTTAAGGTAGCTAAGCCAAGTTTTTATAAAAGATTCTATGGCTTGTTCATCTCCAGGGGTAGCTACTGAGGGTCAGTCTTAGCTAAAAGGCAGAAAGGAGTTTGCTCAGTCTGGTCTTTGAAAAGGCACAAATACCCACAAGGGTTGTAAGAAGTTCAGGGATTGTAAGAAGAGAGAGGGGGTGGGGGTAGGGGTCAGGCCCAGGGCCTGGCGTGGAGACAACTGTATTAGTGATCTGTGTCTGTGGGACAACATTACCCCAAACTCAGTGTTTTAACCAACAAACACACAACATCTCCCCCTTCCTGGGGACAAGGAATCCAGCCTGCATCAGCTGGGTGCTTCTGGGAGGACAGTGTCCCTTAGGACAGGGGGGCTGCGGTCTCAACCAAGGCAGCATCCTTGTCAGTCAGGATCTGAGCTCACTCAGGGGGAGGGCAGGACTCATTTGGATTGAGGGCCTGACCTCCACTCTGTCTATTGGTCCCCTCAGTGCTTGGCCATATGAGATTGCAACCTATCACAATAGAGGCTTGTGCCCCAGAGACGGGGGCCTGAGAGAGAGAGACAGAGACGTGGAGAGACAGCCCGAGAGAACACAGGTCAGAGCGAGCACATGGTTCGTTGCTTACTTTTTACAACCAAATCTTGGAAGTGACTCAGGACCACTCTGCCATCTCTGTGGAGTCACTAATGCAGTCCACACCTAAGGGAAGGGGATTACAGGTGATGTGTCTACCAGGAGGCGGGGGTTGTGGGGAGATGCTAGGGGAAAGGGGAGAGGCCCCGAGAAGTTCATGCCTTGTTCAGAATCACAGACAGGTCAGAAGGCACAGCCAAATATGAATCTAGCTTTGTCTCCCCAAAGCTGGGAGCTTGGCTGCACCCAGACATTCCAGGGTGCTGTTGGTGTCACTGAGTACAGATAGGGAAGTGCATGAGGAGGGCAGTGAGCAGTCAGCAGCCCAGAGGACTATCTAGAAATGCGTTATTCAAGGAGGGGGCTTGGATAAGGGACCGCAGGAAGTGAAGTCACTTCTTGACAATAGACCCCAATAGAACTTGGAACCCTATAACCAGGTACCCACATGCTAGCCACAGCCCCATCTCTCTCTCATTTAGCAGGAGACACTTCGTAGCGAAAGATGGTTCCTTGTTATGTCCCAGCTAAGGGGGGCTGTTGCTTCAGGAAACTCCCCAGTGAGAGCCTTGAGTGTTGAACCCTCATCTCCAATTGCCTGGGGCCATTCTCCAGAGGCCCCCTAAGTTTATACAGAATGGCCTAGGTCAGGCTTGTCCAGGTAAGGCCATCCCAGTAGCTCTCTCTGGGAAGCCCACACACCCTCCTCTTCATGTCGGGGGGCAGAGGGACATGAAGGGTGGGCCCCCCAGTCAGGAACAGGTCAGAGAGTGGTGGTTAACCTGGTGGTCCTGTCACAATCACATCCCAGGACAAGGCTGGCTGGGTACAAAGGGGCTTCCCGAGGAATGTCTCATCTGTGCCACTGGAAATCCAGGGCCCTTGGGCTACCGTGTCTTTTCTGTCCTTTGTGGAGGTCTGAGCAGACCATGCTGCATGTGTGTCTGGAGTGGAGAGAGTCACAAAGGTCTGAGACCTAGCAAAGACAGGGCCCTGAGGCTTTCTACTTTGTGGCCGGGCCCTGTCCGAGCTCCAGACAGGAGACTGGAGAGAAGCTGATGATGGGGTATCCACCCCATCTCCCTGCGGGAGGGACAGGTGCCCATATCACCAACAGAGTCAGCTCAGGCTTAGGGCGAGTGCAGGTGCTGAGTTGGCCCAACACCCAGGACCCCAACCAGCCAAAGGGGAACCTGGGTGCCTGAAGCCGCACCACACTGCTGCTCCCTGGGATCTCCCTTGGAGTCCCACCTGTAAAGGAGTCTGAGTCCGAGTCTCCTCCCCAGCCCTCCCTCTCCTCCCAGCCCCTGCCTTGGCCAGAGTCAGTCGCTGTCCACATATTGGTAGGAATATCAGAAAAGCATCTCTTCTACCATTTCACCTCCTGTTCGGTCAACAGTATTTTTGCATTTTTCTGTAGACTTGCCTGTTTTAACTGTGGTCCCCAGGTGACCATGTTGGCCTGACAGTCCTTGCACCCCTTTTCCCAGTCTCACATCTTCATGCCCAGCAGGGGTGCTTTCACCCAATCGGACATGAGGCTCCTGGGACCATGTCTGTGGCTCTGCCCTGTGCTGTCCTGAGGAACAGATCCCCGGGGCCCCTCCAGCTCAGGAGCTGGGCCTCCTTGGGCTGCACAGCAACCCTGAGGGGGACTGGTTACCATGGCAATCCAGCCCTTTACTGCTGTAGGATTTTGACCTTCACATGATTCCCTCCTGCTGCCAGTTCGATGGTACTGCCCTGAATAGTCCACATGGCCTAACATCTCGATCCCCCCACCCCCACTGCAGAAAAAGCCTCTGTGTTTTTATCTTAGAATGGTACGATTTGTCAGAAATCACAAGGTGACACTGTTAATAGGAGAGGTTCTGTCAGCCCTCAGCTAACAGAACATGACTACAGATACGAATGTGTTTCGTCACTGCCCTCCTCCAGTTCTACTTCTAATGGCAAGGACGTTCCTCCTGGGAGCCCTCGTGTCCCACCTCTGCCACCAGATGCTTGGTCTGAGCTCCAGCCCCTAGCTTTCCTGGTGGTCCATGGTGCTGCCTCTGACTGCATGGCCCTCCTCTGTCCTGACGCAGGTGGGGGGTGGGGTGCATCACCTGTGAGTGGTGTGAGACCTGCAGGGTGTGAGTATTGTCCCGGCATGCCTGCTACATGTGCTGCTGGAATACCTGGTGTCGCCTTCCTAGGCAGAGACCACACCTTCATCTCCATTTTTCTGCACATTTACAGAGCCTTTGCCACCACCCAACAGGTACTGGACTGTTTACACAGTGAGTAGCCTGGCCCTCCACAGCACAGTGACTATTTGGCCACAGACTACCTGTGAGTGTGCAGTCTGCTCCTCTGGACAGTGGGCCAACCTCATAGAGTTATTGTAGGGACTTGGTGGGGTCCCCCTTGAAAGTGCTCTCTGGGAACCTGGCCCTGGGGACAGGTCTGCTGGAGGAGCTGTGGGCGTGCTAATGGGCATTTTCCTATTCCCCATATCAAAACCTCTGCCTCATCCCTCACTGTCCCCATGGTCTTGGGCTGGCCTCTGTTCTCATTTGTGAAGGATATTTGAGATTCCATTATAAGTCCTTATCTGAGGTGAAGCCAGAGCAGAAATCTTAGGGTGAGCAGTGGGGCCCCACGCTCACTCAGGTATCTTCACTGGGGCTGGATGCAGCTCATTCATTCAGCAAATACATAAGAAGCCCCTCTGGGTTCAGGCACTTTTCTAGGCACTGACCCTAACCAGGTGCACAGAGCAGACAACACTCCCCTCTAGAGCATCTGTTCTACTCGGAGACAGTCACGCTAAACTTCACAGCAGGCACTGTCCACAGAAGAGTCGATGTGATGCCCTGTGCCCTCCTCTAGACAGGAATGTATCTTCCTGTGTTGTGATGAAGACAATGGACCTCTGGACCAGCTAAAAAAGTGGGCGGGTTTTGGTTCAGAACTATGAGTAGAGTGTGGGAACTATAAATTAGAAGTACTGGCAGAACTTGCATCCCACACATCGTAGGATTTCTGCAAGAGAGCAGAGGTATTAGGGCTTCTCCAAGAAAAAAGGAGAATAGTCCAGGGAGCTATGTGTGTGGCTTTGGGTGCTGGAGGAGAGCACTGGGAAGGTCAGAGGGCGGAGTCAGCCCCTAAGAGAATCCTTGCACATCCCCTTTGTGCCCAGTCCTGCCTCTACCCCACATCTCTGCCTTTACCCCACACCCAGAACAGGAGATGTGGGAAACATTCTGCTCACTATCTGGTAGAACCTCAACAGTGTGTGCTCAGCTGGCACTCAGGGGACTCAGTAAGTGCTCAGAGGCCAGCTAGCCCCTCCTTGGAAGATGAGTGTCAGTGGGAGGAGGAGATGGACACAGGGCACCTAGTGAATTAGGCAGCACAGGCACAGGCACTAAAATTTCAGGTGTGAGGAGGGCCCTTGGAAGTCTGGGCAGGAGACAGGGTCTCTTATTGTTTTTTTATTGGTCAGATATTCATGGAGCACCTACTGTGTGCCAACGAGTGTAAGGAACAGAACAGACACCACTCCTCCCTCCCCTCATGGACTTGATGTTCCAGTGGAGAGGAGACAGGAAGACCAACAGAGAAGTGTGCCAGGTGTCTCTGAAGAAGGGGACAGGTCGTCACTCCATTGATCAGCAGCTCTCAGTTACAAAGGCTTTTTGCCAGCCCCTCTTGGGTGGCCAGGCTTGTAACTGCTGGAACTGCCTGACTGAGAGTAGATAAGGGGTAGCACTGGCTTCTGGGTGGGCAGGGGCAGGAGGCACAGGCCCCTGGGCCCCACAGAGGTGCTCTGTGAGGGCCATGTGGAGGGAAATGCCAGGCCTCAGACTCTGTGGCCCATCGGTCTATCCCCAGCGCCATCTCCTTCATCCTGGGCACCTGGCTGGACCAGTGCCCTAAGGATTTTTTCCAGCCTCCAGAATTTCCCTGTCTGAAGATGTTGTTGGCCTACACAGAGGTCAACTTTCCAGATTTGGACTTGGAGCACCAGGCCCAGCTTCTCCTTTTAGAGCAGGAGTACCTTGAACCTACTGAGTACCTGGTTCACAGAGAGGACGAGAAGGACTCAGGGTGGGTGATATGGACATGTATGTAGGGGATGGGGCTGGGCCACACAGAGATGAGCTTCCAGAAGCAGGGGTTAGGCCAGGAGCAATGAGTAGGCTCAGATTACTTCCTGGGGGTGGGTTCTTGAAATGAGGTTCATTGATAGGTGTGAGAGATTTTCTGTCTGTGGAAGACACATGAAAGGCAATCATATTGTTAATATTTTCTCTTCTTGGAGCTACAGAGTCATCTCCAGAGCACAATCAAGAACCATCTCAAGAGCTAATGCCAAATGCGATTCTAGTGCCCACTATAGGTCTAGAGTCACAGCAATAGCTCTTACTCAAGCTGATGAGATAAACAAATCATCCACAACATCTCTAATTTTGGAGCAAAAACAGGCTCAAGCCACAGCTCTTGTTCAAGATGAAAATCTTGAATAAGCACTCATGCCAGCTCCACATAAAACCAAGGCAAGCTCAGGCAACAGCTCTCATTCAAACTCAAAAATTAGAATAAGCAACTATACCAGCTCAAAGTGCAAAACCACAGCATACTCAAGCAGCAACACCAGCCTCATCTTCAGAGCCAGTGTAAGTTTAAGCCGCAGCTCTCCTTACAGGTCAAGAGCAAGACAGAAGCATCTGATCCATCTACAGCCTCGAAAGCAGGCTCAAGCCAGAACTATCTTTCTATCTCAAGAGCCAGAACAAGTTCACATGCCACCTTTGATTCCAGAGCCAGGGCAGACTCAATGCACAGCTCTCATTCAAGCCCAACAGCTAGAACAACCACCTGCACCATCGCTAGCTACAGAGCAAGAGCAGGCTCAAGCCAGAATGTTCATTCATGCTCAAGAGCTAGAGCAAACAACAAGCAACTATCCCCACTTCATCTTTAGACTCAGAGGACACTCAAGCTGTATCTCTGTTCAAGATTAAGCTCTGAAACAACCATCTGCACCACTTCAAGCTTCAGAGCAAAAGCAGGCTCAATTCAGAGCTCTCAACTGAGCTTAACAGGTAGAACAAACACATATGCCCGATAAAATTGCAGAACCAAAGTAGGCTCAATTCACAGCTCTCGTTCATGCTCAAGAGCTATAATAAGCAACTACATTAGCTTCAGTTTTAGAGTCAGATGACAGTTCTTGTTAAAGGTCAAGCTCTGGGACAACCACCTGCACCATCTCTACCTACAGAGCAAGAGCAGGATCAAGCTGGAGTTTTCATTCAAATCTAAGAGATAGAGCAAGCATATATTCCAACTCCAATTTTGGAGCCAGAGCAAGTTCAAGACACAGCTTCCAGTCAAGCTCAAGAGCACCCACATCATACCAGCAAGGGCCCTCAGCTCCCGCAATGTCTTCAGAACCTGGTCCTAAACTGCAGTCTGAGTGAGCTGCCTCACCAGAGAGCTCTTTCCCCCTCCCCTGTAATTTCATTTTAAAAATTATTTTTACCTTACATGTATTTAAAGGTTTCCTACATTTTTCTCATAATAATTACTAAAATAAATTTTATTCTGAAATAAAATGTAATTTAAATAAAGTAAAATTTAATTTCATGATCCTTCGAAGTGTACACTGAAGCAGCCTTGAGTGCATTCACAATTTTTACAACTGTCACATCACAACCACTATCTAGTTCTGGAACAGGCTCATCAAAGACACCCAGCACCTAGTCATCAATAACTCCTCACTCCCCTCACCTTCGGCCCCTGGCGACCACTGGTCTCTTTCTGCCCTTGGATTTACATATTCTGGACTTTTCATGTAAGTGAAATTATGCCTGTATGTGGCCTTTTGTATCTGACTACATAATATAAAAGGAGACTGATTGCTTTTTGGTTTTGATAAAATTAACATTTTTATTAAAAAGGAAAATCTCTGATAGGCAAAGATTATGTGGGAAAAATGGAGCCCCGATATAAATATTTTCATTACCGTGGAATACGGACCACTTTTATAATTTTAACACAAACCCCAGAAGCCATAAGGGAAATGTCCAGGTCTCTGAGACACCTTTAAAATCTTTTCCTGAATAGGCAGTGTTTAATTTTTTTCTGGTGTGCATATTATAAAAACATTAAAATCACATGTTAAATGGTTCTCTTTATTACCAATGTATTATAAAGTATACTATGTAGTTTTAAGGTATTAGACAAAGATAACTAATGTTGATTTATTAAAATGTTATAAAACAATGCGTAGTAAAATAATGTTTATTCAGTGAAACTGGCCACCCTTACTGTGGCCAGGGGGATGAGTAACTGTCACTGGCCAGGCTGTTTCATGCGTCCGGCTTCCCGGGGAGGACAAGACCCTGTGATCAACTCCTGTCAGAGCCAAGGGGATGCCAAGCAGGCAAAGTGAAGGATGTCTGCTCTCCTGCCTAAGCAATGGATGGATGAATGGATGCATGGATGCATGGATGGATGGTTAGATAAGTAGATAGATAGGAAAAAATAAATATACAAATGTTTCTTCTATTGTTGCTCATTTTTCACAGGGTGGGTAAAGAATAGACTATGAATAACTTACTTTACTTCAAAAGTAAATTTCTCCACTTACAATTTTTCTTTAATGAGCATGGGTCACATTTGATCACTTTTTGAGAAAAAAATATACATATTCCTAACCACCAGAGTAAATATTTAAGAAAGACAGAAGTCCTAGATGAGCTGAAGCCTGCCCCAACTTCTAAGAATACTCAAAAGGACCCTTTTATAAAGTTATATTTGTAACTTAGAAATGAAGAAAGAAACGGACTCCTGCCTGGGGCCAAGTGGGAAATACTCACGAACACAGGAAAGAGAGAGCAGGACCTCGGAGGATGCCTATGTCTGTACTTCCTGCCAGTCTTAAACAGAAAGCCAGTCTGAAGCAAGAACAGTGGACACTGGCCAATGACATACTCTAGGCAAGGTCTTCTGTTTTTTCTGGAGGTCCACAGGCAATGGGATAATAGCCGAAAGCCCCCAGAGAGCAAGCTTTTTTTTTTTTTTTCAAGCTAAATTATTTAGTTTTACGGCACTCTGTATGTTTCTCTTTTTACCCAAGAATTTACTATAGTTTATTTTTGGACATTTTATTCCTGTTTCAGCTGTGAGCCAGTTTTTAAGTAAAGGGATTTTGCTCACACTTAGGTCAGAATATTTAAATGATGACGCAGAGCCCACCTAAGGCCAGTACAGTAGAGGAAGCAGTAAGTTCTCTCACTGCAGAGGTGAGACTGTCAGGTCCCTCACCCTCTCCTTCCCTATTAGCAGAACTTCTCCTACAGCTAACTCTGGAAGTTTGAAGAGGGAGATAGGTTAGAGGAGGCCACCTCGCCTCTCCTGCCTACCCATCACTCCTGGAGCATTCTCCTTTTCTCCCGACACTATGCTTATTGGAAGCACCTAGACCACAGATTCCCTCTGCTCGACCCCTGAATCATTCAGTAGCTGCTGATTCATGGCCACCAATACACTTAACCAAAAAAGAACTAATCAGTAACTTTCTTTGTGATCTGGTAATCTCAAGAATAAAGAGAATGAGGAAAAAGAGTGGGGAGTAGGTGGATGCTTGCAAAGTTCTGGAAAGTTTGACATCAGGCCTCCAACTGCTTTGGGAAGGTCTAGCCCATCACTGATGGTTGAACCAGAGGGTTGCATTACAAGAAGGATTTACTCCAGGTTCTAGAAGTTGCATCAAAATCCAGTCTCAAGTGGCTAGAGACAAAGCAGCCTTACAAATATGTTAGAAGACTGAAGAACATTTTAAGGAGGCCATAAGAGAGGGTTTGGATGAAAATCCCCAACTGCAACCAAGATAAACTGCCTTATCATGAAACAAGTAAGGAGGGAAAGGAATGAACGAACTAAGCGAAGAGAACAGGGATTTTCCTGCTCCAACACATCTGTTAGAACATTAAATAAATGTCTTTCTGCCGGATGCTGCATTCATCTTCTGTCCCTTCATTATGAGGACAGAAGTTAATTCAACCTCCCGATACGTTTACTTCTGAAGATCCTGGAACACAGCAGTAATTTTTATCTCTTTTAAAATGTGATTTTGAATGTTTTACATTGTAGTTCCACTACTGTAAAGGAATTATATAAATTACTCAAAAGAAAGCTTGATAGAATTCTTAAGATAGTGTTTTAAAAATGCAGATTCCAATTAGAATATTATGAGTATATTGTTTTTTAATTCTATTTGTAAATTGTCTAAGTATGGTATTTTGTTGATTTTGTTGTTTAGTAAGTTCACAAAAACTATAACAGGAATTTTATATGAGCAATTGGGACCTTTAAAACAATTTCTGTGTGTACCTAGAGATGTAATTACTAAACTTGTAAGACAAATATGAGAACCCCTCAATGTTTGCCTAAAAACTTTTTGTTGGTTTTTACAAAGTACTTCAGAGGCTTGGGAACTGAAGTATTCAATATAAAGTTAAGAGGCTTCTTTTGACTTGAAACTTTATCAAAGTGGAAGTTTAAGCTCACTTACAAAAAAAAGAGAAGTAATATTCTTAGCCATCTCCCCAATTTATTTGTGAGCTATAGACTTTCTCTTCCTGCTACACACTATCTGCCCAGTGATGAATACATCTAGCTCTATGAGATTACAGCATCTGATGGAAAAGTACGTAGAAGATGACTGGTACTCACGATGAAGGGCCAGGGAAGATGAACTGAGAATAAGCTGAGACTCTGGGCCACAGAGTGGGCAGGAAATACAGGGTTTCTCAGGACTCAGATATCACAGCCCCAGGCCAGATATTCATAAGAGATGATGTGCATCCTCCACTTGAATCTGAATATGTAGGGCTGGGAAGGGAATTTAGGAAAACGACATGGAAAAAATCCATCTGGTTCACACTAGACAGCAAGGAATGATAGTACTTATCATAAAATAGAAATTGGGTGTCTGTAGGCATACTTAAATTGCCTTGAGTCTTGACATAAAACAAAATATCACCTGATCCACTGTTGCCTGGTTTCGCTGTTTTAGATAAAATGCAAATGAAATATAAAGGGCATTATTTTCTCCCTTCTTTAAGGGCAACTACAGTTTTGTCTCAATCTTCTGCATCACACTCAGTTTCTCCATTCTTCATTTAATTTTGGTCCTGCCTGTGCTGTGATGTTTTACAATTATATGCCATAGTGCAAATGTCCTTACAAAAAACGATTGTGTATATGTGTGCGTGTGTGTGTATTCTGTCCAGAACGTATCCAGCCATGTACTATGAAAAATGGAGACATTTATTGAAGAAGATACAAGATACAAGAACATTGTACATAAGACAATGATGCCTCAGTCCCCTTCAAAGTAGACACCTTGGTACCTCACACAGTTCTCCCAATTGCCTTCAGCTGCTCTGTCATATTTTCCTGAATCTTATCGAAGATCTCAAATCTCTTCCCTTTCAAAGGTGATTTTAGTTTTAGGGAAAGCCACAAGTCACAGGCTGCCAAATCTGGGCTGTAGGGGGCTGAGTCATTTGAGTTGATTTCATGTTTTGCCAAAAAACTGCATGAGACCGGATGCATGAGTGGGTGCATTGTTGTGATGAAGCTGCCAATCATCAGCTGCCCATAGCTGTGGCCTTCCAAATCATCGGAATAGTTTCCACAGAGGAATGTTCACACTTAATACAAAATTGGATGCAGATTAGTTGCTCTACTTGCTCAGTCATTTTCAATGCAATGGCCACACAGTGCACATGCTCACTCAACAGTACCTACCACCCCCACTGACTAGTACAGTGAGGTCATCGTTGTTCACACATGTGCATTCCAGTCCACGCTCCTTGGCTGCCAGGTTACATCAATGTCGCACAAACCATTCTCATTATATTAAAAACTGTTGGACCTTTTCTGGTCGGACATAGTATGTGGGCTCTTTGGAGACATGGTCATCTCTTATCCTTTTTTAAAAATTTATTTGATTGCTGTCCTCAATTCCTAGTCAAATGCTTTAAATGCTTTGTACTTGGAGGGCTCTTAATAAATACTGAATCTTTTAAATATATATTTTATTAGTTTTGTTTTTGTTTTGCCATATGTGAAACAAGCCTGTGTTATTTATTTTCTAATTGTTAGACTTGTTCCCTAAAAGTGTATGATATTCCTAAGGAAGGGATTGTGTTATATTTTTGTGTTCTCAAGAAGTAGAATTTTAGCATCTTGGACCATCAGAGCTGAAAGGAACCTTAATAATCACTTGGTCCAGCTCCATCCATTTTCAGAGGAGGTGAGTAACTTGCCTGAAGTCAGGCAGCCCATCAGTGAGTTGGAAATAAAACCCAGGTAAATTGACGTCATAGTTTCTTTGGCTGCCAGGCTGAAGGCACCGAGTGGAAGAGGTGGGTTTCTCCAAGCTGGGTGTCCGGCTGGAGGACTCGTCCTGCCTATTGCCACGTCCTCTGGGCTGGTTTCTGCGACTCTGAAGTCATGACAGATGGGACAGAAGTGCTGCACAAAATTGCAAACCGCAATTAGGGTCAGGATAATCAGACAGGTGAGATAAGAACAGGCTGCCTAAGGCTACTGAAGCAACCACCTCCAAAGGGTGAGTGTGGGTCCCTGAAGGTTGCTGCCCTCAGGAGGAAAGGGTGTCACCAATCCTAAATTGAAGTGGGGTGGGGGTGGTAATACAGGGCTCTTTGTGAGGCTACGCACACCTCAGGCTGTCACTACCCACATCTGCGGTGATTAGTGGCCCCTTAGGTGAACGCTCAGCTGACCCAGGAGATGGCATGTGTTGAGGGCTTGAGGGGACCACTGACCTGTGCCCCTGCTGCTTGCCGCATGAAGCACCTGAGCAGTGCACCGCCTCCCTGGTTCCGAAGCTGCAACCTCATATTTTTCTCTGGAGCCTGATGCCTCCTTGCCCCACCTGGTCCAGCCCCCCCCCCCCCCCACGACTCAGGGGTGGCAAGGCAGCAGTTCTCCCCAGCAGGGTGGCCTACATGCAGGTTGCCTTTACTGGCAAGCGAGGCAGGCTGCAGGGCACAGGGGCACTTGAATTAGAGACCCCATTGGCCAGTTCCTGTGAGGTCTGCCCGCCGCGGGGTCTCAGAAACAGACACTTGCTCTTCGAAACTATGGAGCCACGCAGACCTGCTGTTCAGAAAAAAAAAAGAAATTAAGAACAGAAAAACCTCAGACTTTCCTAAACAAGAAATCTTTAAGATTTGCAGGACTGGGGCCTTCGAGGGAACTCCTTTTAACCTCAGATCCTCCACCAATACCTATTAGCCAATAACTCTTTGTGGGGCACCTGCTAGGTGTCAGGACCCTGGTGTTAGTTACCACGTGAATATAACAGATGTGGTTTCTTCTCTCCCAAAGTTGAAAGTTTAGAAGGAAATACAAACAAGGGCGAGGCTGGTCACGTGATCAAACACTGGCAGTGGAGCTAACTTACAGTGGTGTGCTGGAGCCTGCGGCTGCTGGCTCCCCAGAGCCAATTGCTAAATTCTTGGGAATTCTGTCAGCGCCTTTTTAAACAGCCATATCAAAATCAGCTAAGGCGGGAGTATCAGACCCCTGAAATCAGCAAATGTTACAAACCAGTCTTTCCCCCAGAAACCCTGCTTTGGAGATAAGCGCAGGTCTCCTGTGGAGGGGCTCCACCTTGCTGCAGAACAGGGTACGACAACTGCCAGCCAGGTCCAGGGAGCCAGCGGGGGAGGGAGTCAAACCCTCAGACCCTGGGGCAGTGTAGTCACCAGCCGGAGTCATTTCCTTCTGGTCATCAGTAATCCGATGCAGGACGGATTGATTACTTGCCAGGCCACCTGTGCCAATCAGGTGGCCAGCTAGTGGTGGTGGGATCCAACCCGTGGCATAGCATTTTTTACAGCAGAAACATTTGGATTATCGAGCTTTGATAAGCTCAAGTAAAAGCCCCACAGAACTCTCCCGAACTTCAGACATAATATCCTCAGGGTTCTGCCTGATCCCATCTCCCACCTGTCCTGTCAATAACTTCACATTTCTTTAAATTGACTTCTTGTATATGCATAAATAATATTATTCCAGAGCTGTAATTTTCAATCCTTTTCATCTCATGGCACACACAAACTACTAAAATTCTGCAGCATACCAAAAAATATTTTTGTTGATATGACAAAAATAGGTATAATTTTGATTCATTCACACCAGGCGGCTATTGTGTTGGTTGTTGTCATTTTTTTTTTTTTTACTTGACAATCTAAGGGAAAAGAGGTCAGTGCCCCTGACTAAATAGTCAGGTATTGCATGTTTAAAAATTCTTGCAGCACACCAGTTGAAAATCACAGCTCTAAAGAATACTTTAAACACTGCCATTAATAAAATCATATTGTTTATAATGAATAGAAGGTGATCATAAAATAAGTGCAGCAAAAACAAAACTATGCTACTAAATTCCAGCTCTGAGCTTGAGATCCGCTCAAAGGTCCATGAAACACTAGTGACACTTGGCAACATTGCGAGGTCATCAGAATAACTGAAATCAAATTCAAAGGAAATAACTTCATCAGTGTGTGATTTGACATTATTTAATGTCTTATCTGAACACCACTTAAAATTATCTTGTTCTATCACAGGGGATGATGATGATGATGATTCAGGAGCTTTGCAGCTGACCCCTCACCACCATGTCTAGAAAGAACGGTGAACAGCAATGTGCCTCATCACTGGGCACCACAGGATAAAGACATCGAGGAAATGTAAGAAGCAAGAGCAAAATGCCCAGAAAAGTCAATGGTTTACAAGAGAGGAAGCCAAAATAGGGTGGAGCTGGGGCAAACTTCAGGGCATCTGTGAACAGGAGCCAATATTTTTCTTCTTTAGGGCATTTTATTTTCCAATTAAATGTCTGCTTCACCTCATAATGGCAATTTAATGCAGACTGTGCATTGTTTTCATTTAGTTTGAGGATCTCAAAGTTGGGAATATGCCATCATATTATTTAAGACTGGGTAAAGTACAAGCTGAAAGTAATTAATTCTGTCTGACCCTACAAAGGCACACTGAGGACTCATTTCTTTTCCCTCATTGGTAAAAATCTTCCAGTCACTTTTAGGTAGTAAACAGCTCACTCTGAAAATAAATGCGTCTCACCTAATGTAACACGATTCCGCTGTCTTAGCCACGCGGTGGCGGGGGCTGGCCTGAGGCTACAGTGTGGAGAGGATGTGTCATCCTGGGCCCCTCCTCCCTTGTCTCCTCAACCCCTCCTTCAATGTTCAGTCTGCTGCTTGTGGTTCCTACCCGCAGGGGGAAAGGAGTTTTCATTGATAAGTGCAGTTCTAGCATCAGTGCCCTGGCAGACATCCAAAGTGGACACTTTCATGGGATGCTACTGTGAGTTCTTGGACCTCTGCTGGGGACCTCTCACTGCAGCTCACTGGTGCAGGCTATGTCTCCGCTGCTGGTGGCTTTCGTCTCCCACCCCTTACCTTCCATATGCAGTGTCATATATCCAGCCTTTTTGGCCAAGGTGCCTCATCCCAGGCTGGAAGTCCTCCAAAGAGGGGTCCTATACAAAACACACAGTAACTGACTTCCTTCTCTAGGGTCTACATGTGGCCCTTAGGAAGTACCTACCTTTACCCACTTGGTGGAGAGGCAGCCTGCACCCTACATTGCTCTCTATGACCTGAGAAATATAAGATTAAAACAGTGGTACCCAATGGGGGAAAAGAATGGGGGACAGGGAGATTTTGGTTGTCACAACTGGGGTGGGGAAATGCTTACTTGCACCTGATGAGTATGGTGCCCAACAGCCTACAATGCACAGGACAGTTCCCACGACAAAGAACTGCTTCCCAAATGTCATAACCTGAGGCTGATAAGAATTGGATTAGAGGAGCAATATTCAGGGCTCTATAAAAGTCTAGAATACCCTAGTTAAGGTAAAAGCTAAAATTAAATCAGAACAGAAACTGAGAAGGGTCGTCACTTAACTGTTCTCTAGAATTTCCAGAAGCTTTGGTCTACTTATCTCCTGCCACTGTGCATGGGCTCATTCACAGAGTTAGTCATGAAACTGGAAGATACCTTCACACAATGTGTTCTAGCCACTGACATGGATGGCCCTCGATGCTAGATCAACTTCTCATTAAGGGACTGTTTGCTAATTCTTAAACTACTTGTTTATTTTGCATTTCTGTAAGTCCACCTAGCATTGCATCTGAAGATAGCAAGATGAGTCAGCATTGCATCTGAAAATAGGAAGATTAGTCAGAAACCAAAAAGAAGCACTTCTTGGGTATGTGATTTGAGGGCAAAAGGCTTACTCACCAATCACAGTTGCATTTTGAAAGACATTAAGAAGTGGGGCAAAAAGGCACTTGTACATAGGCATTCAGCTATGGAGGGGCCTTAACTCTGCCAATAATGGTGAAAGCTCAGCCTCATTAGTCCAGTTGCTCCCACGTCAGTCAGCGGGGGAAATGACATTACTTTCAGTTTAACTAAAGCTAACAGGTAGGGTGGAGTGAATTGCATTTTTTTTTTACTTTCTTTTTTGTTTGTTTGTTTTTTGTTTTTTAAAATATATTTTATTGATTATGCTATTACAATTGTCCCATTTCTCCCCCATCATTCCCTTCCACCCTACACACCCTCTCCCATCCACATTCCCCCCTTTAGTTCATGTCCATGTGTCATAAGTTCTTTAGCTTCTACATTTCCCATAGTATTCTTGCCCTCCCCCTGTCTATTTTCTTCCCACTATCTATGCTACTCATTCTCTGCATTTTGTAAAGGAGGGGATGCAGAAAACTGTCCTATTTCTTTTATAAATCAAATCCGTGTCTACTTCACTTTCATTTCAGATGTTAACAGGTACTCAACAGACTGAATGGGAGAAGAGAATGAATTTGGCCATACCACACGTAGCAACTGTGAGGGATGTGGTATGTAAAGAAAAGGTGTTACCTTATAGAGGCAAAAAATCACAACGTGTGTAGCTGGAATCATAGTTTTGGAAGAAATATGTAAATAGCACAAGGCAGCATAAACATGAGGAGGAAATGGGCAGGGTTAAACCCAGTAGAGGTTAGAGTAAACATGGCTTGTTTAAAAAATGGAGACGGTCCTTGTAACTTCAGCTCTCACGGGTGCAAGCGGCCTAGGTCTGATTCCAGTCTGCGGTAGCACGACCCTTCTTTACCTTAAATAAACAGGAAATTACAACCAGCACGGAGGAACCCAACCGGCATCACCCTGCACAGTACACACTAACATGCTCCTGGGTTTATATATAAATACTTCAGAGCTTTAAATGGTCCAAGGCCAGATCTGTTTATCTCTGCATTGTGGACTTGGGAATTAAGACAAAATTAAGGAAAAAACTTACTGTTGCAGAAAAGGCCTTGAGCATAATGTTTATAACATGAAATTTGTTGCCTTAGAAAGCGTGGGAAACTATGTTGTGGGGACTTTACAAATGACTTGCCGAACGGAATGTTGGTTCTGCAGTGCACCGTCCTTCCCTAACACCTGCGGCTCGGAGTTGTACTGTCCTGTCTTCAAGTCAAACAAGCCCATTTGAACTGAAGGTGAGAACATTTTCTAAGGCTCTCCACACCTGGCTTTTATCAAATTCACTTTGTCCCTCTCAAAGAATTTGCCTTTATTCCCAAGGGGGCTCATGAAATGCTTGCCCTGAACCACTGCTCAGAGCTTTTGTTCTGGGAAGCTGTGGACTTCCTCATTAGACAATGCTAGAAGTGATCTCAGAGAGGCCCTGAGGTGTGCTCAGGGCTATGCAGACCGACCCAGGACTGGGACAGGAGTAGCACCCTAGGGTTCCAATTCTCCATTCAGGCTTGCCTGTACCTCCCAAACACTGAAGGTCCTAGCCCTCTCTACAGCCTGTTCATAAACCCGCATGGACCCACATCAGTCTGAGGGGTTCCCTCAGATATCCTAACAGGAGAAACCCATTTGTACGTGTAAACCAAGTCTATGCGTAGTGATCTAAAGGAAGGAATGGAGGACAGTCCATACGCACTCATTTTTCTGGAAGTCTCAGAGAGTTGGCCCAAGTTCCCCAATGTATCTTCAGTGCAGTCTAATAACATTGTAGCTTTAAGTATTTGAGTCTCTGTGCACAGAAAATATATTGCTTGTCATAGAAGCACAAACAGCACTAAGACCGACTAAAGTACAATTAAAAAAAAAAAAACCTATGATCATCTTATGTTTGCATTTAGCAAATCCACTTACTGTCAGTGTAACTTCAGGCTGTTATTGAACCTTTCTGTGACTCAGTTACCTCTTCTGAGAAAAGGATTAAAAATAGCACCTTCCTCGTTAGAATGTAGATTCCTGAGCCCCACCCTTAGAGAGTCAGCAGTTGGGGGTATGGCCCAGGAACTAGCATTTTTAAAAAGCTCCTCATGTGATTTTCCTGCACAGCGACGTGAGAACCATTGGTTATAATAATTCCAAAAAAATAAAGCTATCATCTCAGGAGAATAAAGACATTTATATTTGCCATTAACCCAAACCAAGGATTAACCTGGGAGAATATTATTTTGTTTCAAGAAGTGTTTAAATTTAGCCTGTGTGATTTTATAGACTAAGATTAAGAGGGAAAAAACAGCGAGCTCTTTGGTTGCTGAAAAAAATTCTCAGCTATTTTATATAGAGTGCTTAGAATAGTGCTGGGTACATAGTGAATGCTCAATTAATGTTAGTAATTACTTTTACTGTTGAGTAGAAATTGTATTGGTTAATTTAGGAAACGCATAAGTGATCATTAAGTGGACAGTAATCCATTCTTTATGTGAGCAAAACATCCTTTTGGAATTACATGTAAATAGCACAGCACATTAAAATGTCATCCAGTATGTTAACTTCTTACATTTTTCCCACCAAGCAATTTTGAATAGATCTTTTTTTTCAACCCTCACTTGAGGACATATTTTTCATTGCTTTTTAGACAGAGAGAAAAAATGATGCAAGAAAAAAGCATTTCTTTCCATATACACATGGACCAGGGATTGAAAGCACTTGCACCTGGACTGGGGATAGAACTTGCAACCCAGGCATGTGCTCTGACTGGAAATCGAACCCACAACCTTCTGGTCACAGGATGATGCTCCATCCAACTGGCCCACACCAGCCAGGACTTGAATAGTCCTGTAACTCTCACCTTACTTTTTCTTCCTCGAAACTGATATTGGTAACCTTTTTTATACTTCTGGAAAAAATACTAAAAATTATATAGAGAAAATATGTATTATATATATATTCTTATATGTAAGAATATATATTCATATATATGAATGTGAATATGTATATATATGAATATATACATATGAATTCACATTCATATATATGAATTCATATTATATGAATATATATGAATTCACATTCATATATATGAGTTCATATTCATATATATGAGTTCATATTCATATTCATATATATGAATATATATATATATTCTTGTTCAAAGAAGTTGGAGCTGGAAAAAAATCCATTCAGTCCTGTAGTCCATCCTTGGCACAGATATTAGAAGAGTATTTTGAAATGCATACCAATTAAACACACATGTTTATAATAAAATTCCTAAACTTTTCCTGTCTTGTACTTGTTTATAGTATAAAATGCATTTGAAACAGGCATGTGGAAGGTATAAAGGCATACAGGTATGAAATGTTTGCTTTTGATGGCTTTATTTTCCTAATTGACTCATTCATGTGAGTTTCCAGGAGTCTGGATCCTTCCTTCCTAAGCCTTGTGCTCCTAAACCTTCAGCCCACTTTTCTGTCCTCAACTGGGACAGGGTGACACTTCTTAGCAGACATAAAATGACTGTTACTTTTATATCATCATATGATGGGTCATCCATGTAAGACTATTTTGTGACCCTGCTCAGTTATTTTAACCCTTTCTTCTTCTCCCCAAGGTATCCCCTAGTTGCAGCACCAGCCACTATGAAAACATAATTATAAATCATGGTTATTTGCCCACCGACCCTTCTTACACAGGGAAAAAAAAAAAAAAGCAGCTGTGAGCTCGGAGGGCTCAGGCCTAATGTAGACAGCCTCTCTGCTGTTGATGAATCTTTATGGAAGCCTTATCTTCTATTTCTAACAGCAAAGCTACGGCTCTGTTTTACTGAAGCTGTTTATATATCTAATCAGAGTAGATCAGGAAATGTGGTTGACAGCACAGGGCTGCCTGAGAAACATAATATTTGCTGGCCAGCATTAAGGCAACCTTTCAGCTTAAAGGCGTGATCAATGAAGTGTGCCTGAGGCTCTGTTTAGATTAAGGGAAATAACACATTGGTGGCCCCATTCATCCCAGCGAATCGGTTTCCCTCACACGGGCTGCAGTGAAAAGCTTTCCAATAAGCCGTTGACAGGATTAAACACAACCCACTCTTCACGTGCCCCTCAGATGGTTGCTGGCCGCGGGCTGGGAGGGAAAACGCTCTCTAGCTTGATCCGATGGGGGGTGGCCCTGCAAGAAGAGGAGCCTACGTTCCTCTGCCGGCCACGAGCTAGCTGTGTGGCCTAGGCACGTTATTTTCTCTCTCTGAGACTTTGTTTCAGCCCTCAGAAAATGGAGATGTATTTGTTAGTCAGGGTTGACCAGAGAAACCTCTTGGGTTGGGGGGAGTGGAGAGAGATTGATCGATTGATTTTCAGGAATCGATGCATGTGACCATGTGGCTGGCAAGTCTGAGATCACCGGACAGACTGTAGGCTGGAGACCTGATGCCGCGGCCTGAGTCCAGACTCAGTCTGGAGGCAGAACTCTCTCTTTCTCAGGACATTCTTTTCTTGAGGCCTTCAGGTGATTGGATGGGCTCGCCAACATTATGGAGGGTCATCTGCTTTACTCAAAGTCAACTGTTTGAAATCTGAATCTCATCGAAAACATCCCTTCACAGCAACATCTAGAGTGGCGTTTGGCCAAAACTGGGTACACTGGGTACCGTGGCCTAGCCAAGTTGACACATAAAATTAACCATCGTGGGGGATCATAATAACACCTCACTCAGAGAGGTTTGGAGAACGTTAAATTAGTGCCTAGAAAACACTTTGCACAGGACTGGGTCGCTGACCTTCTGTCCCAAGATTTTAGGCAGATTGGACTAAAGATTCAAGATTAAATTTCAGAACAGCAGAAAACATGAGCCACCATCGGGTACAATTCCGAGTTACCCGCCTGACAGCATCTCCTCCAGGTTCCTCCTCAACCTTGCTGGAGAGCCTCGAGCAATAAGCCTCGGGGTCGCTAGAAATTGAGGGGTGACACGTTTGGAGCAAAGGCACGTTCTAGGCTCACTGACTTTTTAAAGACTTGCCTCTGCTCTTGAAAAACAATAGAGAAAGTTTGGGGGTAGAGTCAACTTTTCTGGGTGTTTTCATACCACGTTGCCCTGGCATGGGAGCAAGGAGGAGTAAGTGACGGCCCTTTTAACACTGTCTCACCAGGGCCTGCCCCAGAGCTGGACAAGGGGGCTTAAAAGAATGTGCCTTCCCTGTGCTCCTTTCTCTCCGAGGTATGAAGTATGGCCTCGAAGAAAACTTCATTGTTTTCATTGAAGGTCCTTTTCTGAGGGGAGAAACTGGGCAGTTGCTGGTGGAATGCTACCTTTCCAAGATTTATTAGGAGTCTGGAGGGCTCGGTCCATGCGGAAGGTAGCTTTCGTATCCTACAGCACTCAGGACTGATTTAATTTCATGTCAGTCCTGGAACTGCAACCACAATATGAGCTGCAAGTTTATAAATTGCTCCTTGGAGCAGCTGACCTTGCTGCGGGGGGAGGCAAATGGGGTGGAAAAGTAGAGGAAGCTGAAAGACTGAGAATCAGTACATACATCGAGTGAGCAAGTGAGCAGATACATTTCACTGCAGCACTGGGGTTCTCATCTGTCCCTAATTTCAACCCCAGACCCCTTCTTTCCCTTGTGTTTGTCTCCTGCCTAAAACATTCTTTTTTTTTTTTTTCCCCCAGAAGGATGTCAGATGGGATAGTGAGGGAGAAACTGGAGTGTGCTACCATAGTGTGCAGGGTCTTGTGGATTTTTCAAAGATTATTTCATCAACATTCTGCTCATAAGAAACTCAGAATAAACAGGTAAAGCCTAATTTACGTCTTCTCTCAAAATAGACCTGATGGGAATGTTAAAACAAACTGATGTCACTAAGAAAACAAAGCGAATACTCAGAGGCACTGAAGTCTTACAGGAGCTAGAGCATGTGGTTTGGTTTGATAGCCTTCAAATGAGCAAGCAACAGACGACAGTATTGGAAGGAAACCACATACTGAGACTCAGGATAAATCTCCTAACAGTCCATTAGTTCCATCGCACTGGAGTGTTGTCCACAAGGGTGACTGCAGCCTGTTCCCTTTTGTCACTTAAAATCATCCTGGGCCAAGCATTTGTGAACAGTGATGAGGCCAGTCTTGGTGACAGGATACTCCTAGTTGTTTGAGAGGTATTTGTATGTGCCAGAATGCACACTTGCAGGAATAAAATTAAAAAATAAATTTATTGTAGAAAAGTGTAATCTAAATATAAAGTTAAGGAAATACCAAAGAATAAAAGACATTAGCACAGGAGCCAGTTGTAATATTGAGATTTAACATCCCTCCTCTCATACCATTCACCACATTCAGAATCCATCAACTACAGATCAAGTGCAGACCACAGTCACATGGTCTCAGTACTTTGTAGATTGTGCTAATTGCATTCCAGATATTTAGATTTCTAGACTGTAATTCTTTATGTTTGTATTTACCCTAGCCAATGTTGATCTCTGCAAGGAACTATTATTGGGTATTTTAACAATAGAGAATACGAAGAAGAATTGTAACTACACATTTACAAATATCTAGACTTACCAACATTTGTCATCCTTACAAAGAGAGAACATTGCTATATATTGTAACACACACACACACACAGTGGCCTAGGTCAGGTGGAGGTTAACCTGGCACAAATTTCCACTACTCCCGTGCTGTGTGCTCACTGCTGCTCCCTTAAATAAGAGAATTTCCTTGTGTGTCACCCCTCATTTGAAATCAAAGAGAGAAGAGCCACAATGAATGTATTCCTTGTCCCAAACTTCAGAGCAGAAACATGGGTTTCCGTCTGGGTCTAGTGTAGTCCCGTGATCTGCATTTCCAACTCCTCTCTGTATCACACAATTACACCAGAATCATACCAGGTAGAATTCAAATCACGCAGGCATTTGAACACAGTGATCACACCATGGTTGTGCGTTTGCCTCAGGACTGAGAGTGAGGATGGCCATGGCTTGTCTTCATTTACTGACGGACATTGCATGGAACCCTGGCAGGTAGGAGGGATTAAGACTGTGTATTTGTATAGTTCGAAAACACTTCCATCATTCCTGGCTGTGCAGCACTGTGAATGTACTAAATGCCATGAATTTTTCATTTTAAAACAGTTGCTTTATGTTATGTGAATTTCACCTCAATAGATTATTGTTTTAAAAATGCATCTATCCATAGAGCAGTCGGCTAGTGGTGGGAGTGTCCAGCAATATCCTATCCTTCCCTCCATCACTTTTCCCTTCTCTCTCTCTCTCTCTCTCTCTCTCTCTCTCTCTCGGCCATTTGATGCCTCCTAGTACTGATCACATTGCCCGGGCCTGGTCCTGGCCCCACTGTGAGCAAGGTGAAGTGCGGCTGATGACCTCCTCAGCTCCTGCTGCCCTCTCCTCTGCTCCATCAGGGTCCCCAACCCCCCCATGCCTGCTTGTGACTCAGTACTTCCAATGCCAGAGAAAGGTACCTGATAAACACAGTATTCAGAGGTAGTAGCTCCCAATGTTGGAGTTGTGGTTCTAGCATTTATTCAGCAAACATTCTGAGTACCTGCTATATGCCAGATATTGTGTGCTAAGGCACAGGGATACTTAATGCAGCTGTGTCAGTGACCCAGACGAGTACAGTAGTTAGCAATGTTCTCAGGCAGCTTGGTCAAGTGGGGGAAGGTGCAGTTAAAATGCCACAACATGCTACATGCTGCAAGAAATAGGCTGCAGGAACACAGAAAAACCAGGGAAGGCTTCACGGAAGTGGTAGCATTGGAGATGAATAGATGAATATTGACTGGTGAGCAGTTCCCCCCCACCTTTCGGCTAAGCAGAATAAAAGTACAGCCAGAAAGATGGAGTCACGGAGTTGTGAAAGGGCCAGAAATGTTCCAAGAAAGGTAAAAATTTAGTGTGCCTGGAGCAAAAGATGTGATTAGGGACTGAGGAAGTGAGTGACAGAGAACTTAGAAGGAGCCTTTTACCAGCCTAGGAGTGGAGATGTGATTCTCAGAGGCTCCAGAAAGTGGCTAGAGGAGTAGAGGCCAGCCTTTGGGAGGTATCTGTGATTAACTGAGTGCAAAGAGTAATAGCGAGAGAGAGGAGCTGAGGATACACAAATTTCTAACAGGAAAGGTGAGGCAGGAAGTCACCCTGTTTAACTAAGTCATTGCTTAAAGTAACGAGAAAGATCTATAATGACAGATACCAATCACTGTGGCAGCTTTAATGGGAGGCATTTGAGGGGCAGAAAGTTTTCATTAAAATTATTTAAAATCTCCTTTCAAATTATTGACAACTATGCCAGTTTAAGAAGTCAGCCCAACAATATGGAGAAGGATTTGTGTCAAACGCCACAAGCCGAGTTAATTTGGAAAGAGAATTTTGATCATAGTTATACGCTATTTTTCACATTCAATTATATAATTTGCATTTAAATTCCAAAATAAGCATTGTTGCGGACCGTTCAGCCTGGTTTCAGGAGTTGTAACCCTCACCCCATGGTGGGCTGTGTAAGAGCCCAAGGGACCCACTTCATCTGGGTCTGTTCTGTCACAAGGATGTGACCTACTAAGGAGACAAAGCTTATCTCCCTGGCAGGAGTGCTGCTTCTGCCTCTCTGGCCCAATTGCTTGGTTGGCAGTCAATGACGGGTAAGACTCCTCATGGGAGGGGCAACCTAAGCCAGACACAACCACTTGGGAGGCCTCATGGAAGGACTCGGGGCGGGGGGGCGGGGTGCAGCAAAGAGGATGTGATGGACCCTCGCCCCCCGCCCCCGGCTATTCTGACATAGCCCGAGTCCTCATTTCCATCTGGGAGATGTCTCCTGCTTCCTAATCAGGCTTAAAGCCTGAAACTGTGGGGGTGAGCGGTGCAGCCCTTTGCTGGCCAGGACGGCTCCCTGGGTGATCCGGACATAAGAAAGAATTCCTAAAGTCCTGTGAAACCTGCTTTGCTAAGAGCGCTCTTCCTTAGGTGATAAGTGTCCCAGGAGGAAATGAGTATGTCTCCCAAAGTCTGGCAACCCCCTTTCCTGACAAACACTGGCTCAGATTAAGCCCTCAGATTGCTTTGAAATGTTAACCATTGTTTGATCCTTGTCGCCTGACATACCTGTATTCCCGTGTATTTGAGCCCAATAAAAGCCTAGTGAGGAGGGGGCTCTGGGTCATTCTCCTCTGAGAGTTTGACCCCTTTCCTCCCCAAGCAGAAGATGTCTTGGTAGTTTTTACTTTCATCCGTGATGGAGGGATGGGGCTCTGCGGGCGGAGCCCCCCCACATCTGGTGCCCAGGACAGGGTCCCCCGCAAAGCATCAATCTTTGACCCAAAGTAAGTTCATCTTCAATTAAATTTTATAACATGCAATCTCATTTTATTCTGATGGAGAATTATTTTATTTGACAAGGAACTAAGAAAAAGCAATTTGCTCAAAGTCAAAACAGCAAGAACATTCATCTAAGATATTTTTTATAGGAGGTACAGTGCTTTTTTTTTTCTGGAATACTTTTGCTTTATCAAATCTAATGGGTCAAATATGCAATAAATTACTTCTTTCAGTGTGAAATTCCATTTAGATCAAGTTACACCCAGTCTGTGTGTGCCTTCGTCTACCTGTGAAAACACCCAGCCCTTTCCGCAGCCAACACCTCATATACTGTCAGCATCATAAACTTTACGGTCACTAATTTTATAAGGCAAGGGAAAATTCCATATAAAGTGACTTTCATTTGGATTCTTTCTAGTTTTATCTCAATAACACTTCTTTTGTAAGCATCTCATTATAAAAGCGAGGAGAAATGTAAGAGCACCATACATGAATGTAACTACACAGAACCATACATGAATCAAAACTAACTTAATGAGTGTTTATGTAAACAAATGTAGCTTAAATGCATTTATCTGTGTAAGCTATGTTATAAATAATCCAGATTAAATTTAATATAATTAGAAAACATTCTAGTTGTGAAAATAACCAAATAAAAATTGGTTATTTGGTTACTTTTGGCATTTAAAAAAATCAACTTAAATATTGTAAAATTTATCAAATTTCATATAATAATGACATAAAGAAATCTCTCCTATTATAAAAGAAATTGTAAATTTAAAGCATTCATCATACTGCATTTTATATAGTCATTAATAAAACTGATGTCATTAGGTAGTTCCTAAATATTACAAATAAGAACAATATTTAATTGTAACCTGCTGTTAACATCAGAACATTCAGGGATCTGAATCACCCTAATTTGAAGCCTTCCAGGAGAAGAGTTTTCATAGTTCTTGCAGCAATTTGGACTCTAATGCTGAAATGCATATCTTCTGGATTTATCGAACAATTTCCAGTAGATGAGGTCTGTCCAGAAAAAACCAGCACTTATTAATATAGTGAGAATGGTTAGGATGGCATCGATGAAACCTGGCAGCCAAGGAGAGTGGACTGGAGTGCGCATGTGTGAACAATGATGACTTCACTGTACTAGTCAGTGGGGGCAGTAGAAACCTTTGAGTGAGCATGTATACTGTGTGACTGTCACATTCAAGATGACTAAGGGAGTAGAGCGATGAATCCACATCACATTGTGCATTAAACTTCAACATTCCTCCACAGAAACTATTTGGATGATTCAGGAGGCCACAGCTATGGGCAACTGGCAATTGGCAGCTTCATCATGACAACATGCCTGATGATGCATCATGTCTCATGCAGAATTTTTTGGCAAAACATCAAATCACCCAGGTGGCTCAGTCCCCCTACATGTGACTTCTGGCTTTTCCCACAACTAAAATCACCTTTAAAAGGGAAGATATTTCAGACCATATATGAGATTCAGAAAAATGTGATAGGGCAGCTGATGATGATTGGGAGAACTATGTGAGGTCCCAAGGTACCTACTTTGAAGGTGACTGAGGTATCATTGTCCTATGTACAATGTTTCTTGTATTTTGTATCTTCTTTAATAAATGTCTCTATTTTTCATAATACATGGCTGGATACCTTCTAGAAAGACTTCATATTTTCACAAAATCATGTTATTAAAGTTTTAAGGCTGGCCTGGAAAATATGTTAATGTACTAATAAAAGTAAAAACCTGTTATCCTAATTTAATTTTGTAAATGTCATAAATTACTATCAAGTATTTTTGGTATCACTTTTTTATACAATAAGAAGTAATTTGTAAATTATTTGTAAAAACGTTGTAAGCTTATTATCAGGGGCTATTTACTTTCAGATACCAATGAAAATTAAGGTTTTATTGTTACGGTAATACATAAATCACTTTTGTGTGTGTAGATAAACTTTAAAAATTCTATGAACATTTATTGAGCTTTTCTTCATGACTACTGAGATATAGGGGAAGAAAAATTACTCTCAATGAGCTTTTATATCCTAGATACAGTGATAGGACTTTAGATATATTTTCTCGTAATAACAGCTATGAGATAGCTATTATTACTTCCTCAGTCTAATAGTTGCTAAGCTCAGACAAAATCTTAAAAAATAAGGTCCACTAAACACTTAAAAAATTAATGCCAATCTTTCATAGACTGCTCTAAAAAATTGAAGAGAAAGGAACATTTTCAAACTCATTTTATATCTAGAAGTATATTTGTGAAGTCGCTGGGTATTAACTGTTTCTTGCAAAAGTGATGGCTTTAATCATGGGGATTGTGCTTAATTTATGGAAGTGTTGGAGTTCTTAAGGAAAATCACAAACAGTGGTCATACAACCAAAATAAATAGAAAACCAAGGGTCAATTTTGTCTCTGGTGTACCTGTGAGGGACCTCAGTAAAGTTAGCTTCCAAGAGAGTGAGATAATTGATACTCATTGGACATAGAGGCCTCCCTCAGGAAACACCAGAAGGGCATGCGTGTGAGTTAGGCAATGGTCTTAAAGGCTACCTTGTCCTAAATGGTGTGAAGGCTCTAGGGGCTGAGGGAACAGTAGGACAAGTGAGAACAAGGGTGTCTTTAGTGGGGCAGTGGTAGTTGACTGGTATGAAATTAACAATCGTACAGGATAGCAAACAGAAAGGTTGATCCAGCAGGTGAGATATTTTGAGAATCGATATCTATCTTCTCAATTACTAATACCACCCCCTGCACCCACACCCCCTGCCCCACTCCCAGTTAAGTTTCTTATAGTCTACTTCTGGGCTAATGCAAGCAACGCTTCCTTATTGGTCACTGACTCCTGCAAACCATCTTCCACACCTTGGCAAGAGAGTCTTCAAGAATAGCTTTGGTCTTACTACTTTATTGTTCAAAACCATTCAGTGGCTTAACGTTACCACCTGAATCAATTCCAAAGACTGATATTCAAGAGGCTTCAAAGTTTGGCTTTAGCCTACATTTCCAGGCATCTTTCCTCGTTTTTCTGTTTATTTTTCATTAACATTTAAATTTTTATTAAGTTGTATTTTTTTTATAGATTTGAGAATCAAACAGTCCTACAAGATTTTTTTTTACAAAAATACCAGTTCCTGGTATCCAAGGTATGTACTTCTGCATTTTAGCGGATATTCCTAAATTGCCTTCCAAAGTGATTGCATTAATTTGTATTTCCACTAGCAATATATAAATCCCTGTTTCCCACTTCCTCACCGACATTTAGTATTATCAGATTTCTGCCAGACTGGTAGGTGTGAAATTTTATCGCATGCTATTTTATTTTACATGTTCCTTATAATTAGTGAGGATGAGCACATTAGTCATTAAATTCAGACCCTTTGCGCATTTTCCAACTGGGCTGTGGACTTTCAAAAATATTTCCTTGTAAGAATCCCTTTTTCCTAATTACATCGCATACCCTTTCTTATTTGGTAACTTACTTATGTCTGTTTGTTTATGGTGGGATATTTTCATTTCATCTGTTTTTTTAAATAATCATGTAGTAAATTTTATTAATTTATTATTTTATGTTTTGTTCATGTTGTATTCAAGATATCTTTCTTTATCCTGATGTCATTAATAAATTTAACTGTATTTTCTTAGAACTCTTAAAGTATACTTTTCAAGTTGAATCTCTTAAACAATTTGGAGGTTATTTTTATATATGTGTGAATCTGGGACTTAGTTTTATTTTTTCCATAGCATGGCAAATTTCCCCCCAATTTTTAACCTAATAGGCCACTATTTTTTCTTAATTAATAACGCAAAATTCCAACTAATTGTTAATGTATTAATAGAGTATCTAATTTTAACTGATCCTTGTATTCCTATGATAAACAGTAATTGGTTCTGATATATTTTTCTAGCACATGGGTGGGCTTAATATGCAAATATTTTATTTGGGATTTCTTCTATATTCAAAAGTAAGATTTCAATTATAATTTTTCATTGACTTATGAATTACTTAGGCATAATTATAAAAGTCCTAATGTATTCAGAGAACATCTTTTAATTAATTGCTCTAATGTAATTGCACTCTACTCAGAGAATACAGTGTATCTCCATGAACAAAAATTCTTTGATATTTTCTGAGATTACTTTGTGCCCTGGTATGTGAAGTACTTCTGTAAATGTTACATTTGTCCCAACAGGACATTCTAATAAAGACCTACATGGATCCATACTAATTCACACAAGTGTGTAAAACACATATATACATGTTTTAATGAGATCTCAAGCTTTGGTCATCATGTGTCATCCTCAAGCTTTGTAAAACAAATTCCCTAAATATACACATGTATCTGCTCAGGTCCCAGTGATGAGAGCATTATGTGTTTAGAAAATGGCACAACTTTAGGAAACACAATTATCTAAAAGAAAAGAATGACTGACACAAATACTGTCCCAGTGATCAGAGACCTAAGATTTGGTGAAGATCTGTAAGAACCTACTATAAGGTTGAGGGATTCTCAATATCTCTATTTTTATCTTCCTTAAAAAACCATGCAACAAGCATATTAAACATATTTTCTGTCCTTTTAACTCAGTCAGAAAGCAACTGCTCGCTATCTTCTGAATAATAACAGGTATATCAAAATCCCATTGTTAAGCCATCTAAATAACATTTACTAGTAAGCTATTTTCTCATTTTCTCTAGAAAACAACCCTTTCCTTTACAAAACTCCTTTGCATGAATGGACTTTAGAAATCAGTCAACATCAAACCTAACCTTCTGAAGAAGAAATACAAATAGCCAGCAAAGTGACAGTTTTCATTCATCAGAAAGTCAAAAATAACAAAGGTCAATAATATTCAGCGTCATCTAGAAATGGTTGTGCTCACTCACTGTTCTTAATGGAGGATTCTCTAAATCCTTTGATAAAGGCCATTTGCTTATTTTTGGCTGTTCAGCATCCACACTGCTCTCTCTGCCATCTCTGTCTCGTGAGACGAAATCCCCCATTGTGTGTGGGCTTGGCGGAGCTCCTGGGAAGCTGTTTGGTATAGTGGTCAAGGGCATGGACACTGATGTCAGACCACCTTGAGCTTGATCCTTAACTTTGCCATTTACTCTATCATCTTAGGAAAGTTGCATAACTTTCCTGAAACTCAGTTTTATTAGTTATTAATATCTATGCATGAATACTTGTTATACGTGTTCCAATGGAATAGCTACCTGAGGTCAGCTTCAAGTTGAAGTTGAGAAAAAAACAAACAGAAGGAATGGTTCCAGGTATGGAGAATAGAAGGGAGCTGATATTTACTGAGTTCTGACTGTGTACCAGTACTCCACATACATTGTCCATTTTAACTCTCACAACCATTTCATGAAGTATAAGCCCATTTGGATGCCCATTTTATAGATGAAGAAAGAGGTGTTCCCAATGTTACAGAATATTTAGAGAGCAGAACCAACATTTAAACTGAGGTCATGCTTTTAACCATTACTTAACACGGCTCCCCATGGCTCAGGAAACAGTGAGGAGAGCCATGAAAACACTAGAAAACACTAGATAATGAAGAAAACACGGAGACCTATGTAGTGAGGGGAGGCTGAAGTCCTATTGGCCTTGGTGATTGGATTGTTGGCTCAGCCACAGAACCACAATTACAGACAGCAGATCAGCACGGCCACCTTCAACGGCTGAATAGTTTCCAGATGCTCCTGAGAATCAATAAAATCAGTAATAGAAAATCCTTTTAAAAAATAATGGGATTATCTAAAGTGGCCTGGTTTTTTCCTAAGAAAGTATCGGAGGGATATATCACCAGGAATACTATCTAATCTAGAAGGAATAGCTGGCCAGTAGGACATATTACTAGTCTCAAAGAATCTTAGACTTTGGCTTACATGAAAAATATCTGAAATCAGACTTGGACTTATTTGTCTCAGTTGAAGTAGATGAAATAGAAACTAGTCATATTACGAATCTATTCAACATTTAGAATCTTTCTCCCAGGTCAGTTTTCTATTTGAGGGGAAAAAATCAATACCCAAGGAGCAACAACAGGCTTCAATCATTATTGAATAAGTATAATATATTCTCACAAGAAAACAACATATTGTTAATACCTTCAACTTCTACTCACCAAGGTAAAGACTGTATTTATTTACTAGGTGAAAATATTAAGGATCCACAGGTCCTAAAATAGCATCCATTATTTATTTATTTATTTACTTGTTTATTTATTTATAATTCTCACTTGAAGATATATTTATTGATTTTTAGAGGGACATGAATGGAGGGGGAGAGAAAATTTTTTTAATAACTATATTTAAAAAAATAAGGACTCATTCATTACAACAAATTGGCTTGTTCTGCTACAATAAAATATCATAGGCTGGCTGGTTTCAACAAGAGACATCTTTTTCTCATAGTCCTGGAGATTGGTAAGTCCAAGATCATGGCTGTCTTCTTGTTGTGTGCTCACAGGGCAGAGAGAGAGAAAGCTCTGGGGTCTCTTCCTCTTTTTATAAGCACACTAACCCCATTATGGTATTTCCCCCATGACCTCATCTAAACCAAATTACCTCCCAAAGGCCCCACCTCCAAATACCATCACACTGGGGGGTAGGGCTCCAACCTATGAATTTTGTGAGGACACAGACACCACTCCAAACACCTACCAACGACTAACTCCAGAGGGTTTGGCCCTCCGAAACCTAGCAAGATTAGTTCCTGATTTCAGCCAACTCTCTAAGTGCTGGTTGCTAAATATTTAAAGTTCTTACTCAGAGCAATTTTCTCTCTTAGTTCCTTTTCCCTCATCCAGCTTATAAGTTTACTATTTCTTCATTAAAACTGCCCAATTTTGCCTACCGATGGTCTCTTCATGCACAACAGCTGTCATCTAGTGAGTGCATCCTTCTGCCAACTCTATTATGCAACGTTGAAAATCATTCTTTTAACAAATGAAAACCCATTATAGGCTGTATTCACACTTTATGTACACTAATGTAACACAAAACATGTTTTTAAAACAAATTTCAACATATTTAACTTCACATGGATTTCTCAGCACAAGCCTATCAAAGGGTGGACCTGCCTTCTTCAGGTTTCAAATGTTCTCCACGAGGAACCCCAAATGCCTTGTCATCACCACCCGAGCTGTGGGAGGGGCTGCAGCAGTGAGACAGGGCCAGGGCTGCTGGGTGCCGAGCTGTGGCTCCCAGCTTGAAATCTCTCTCTCGGGTGATGTTTGGGGACTGTCACCTGTTGGTTGACCCTCCATCTATAGATCAAATTCATATGTTGAAATCCTAATCTCCAAGGTGATGGTATCAGAGGAGGGGGCCTTTGGGGAATGATTAGATCATGAGATCATGAGGATAGAGCTCTCATGAACATAATTAGTGCCCTTATAAAAGGGACCCCAGAGAGATCCCTCTCACCCCTTGTGAGGTTACAGCAAGAAGGCCTTATGTGAGGCAATCGCCTGTCATGGAACGCAGAATCTGCAGGAGTCATGACCTTGGACCTTCCAACCTCCAGAATAGTGAGAAATAAATGTTGTTTATAAGCCACTCAGTCTATGGGATTCTGTTCTAGCAGCTCAAACAGACTAAGACAATCCCGCTCAACATGGTATGCTTTTACACATTTTCGTGATTCTAAGAGAAAAATCCACAGCATTTGTTCATAGAAAATTAGTATAGGAGGGGGATGAAAAGCATGTAGGGAAAGTCTAGAGGAGATTCAATCCGAATCTCTTAAGTAAATTTTGATTTTTTCACTCTTTCTCATACATTAGCAGTCTTACACCCTTTAAGGACACATCTGTTTCTTTTGCAGAGCTCCAGGTGACATGTACATAAAGACATTTATGTATACAAATGAGATAAGAGCAACCAAATCTCAATACCCACATGTACACAGGTGTCAATGTTTTAATGGAGAGTTACTGAACAGCACACTTAAAATGTCACATTTCATGAAACTCTCCTCCACCCAAAGACACAAAAATGTGGCTGGATTTATTTGTGAAACTGAAATCACTTTGAGAGGCTTAGTCCGTCTTCCCATGGCAACCAAAACAAATTTGGAATTTAAAGGATATAAAACTGCAGATATCCTTTTTAAAAATATCATATTAACGCTGAAGGAGGCATTGGAAACCAGGACATTCTCATAAACATTAGTTTTGCCTGTGCTGCCTCCAAATGCAGTTTGGTATCGAACCCGCCCACGTGTGGGCTCGTACACACCAGGGGGAGTTTTTAAATACAGATATTAGCAATGCTTCTTTCTGACCAAGTGGGAAAAGCTGCCAGAAGTCCCACCACATATTTCAGTTGTTTGTATTCAATGTTTGCTACAACCCGGGAAGCGCAGAGAGGGTGGGGAACCTTCTTTAGAGTTCTCCCAGCCCCTCACTCACACCACAATATCATCCCTGTCACATCTCATTTGGGAAAACTCTTCATTGAGATGGTGAGTTCACAATCGCCTATAAAACAAAATCACAGTGCAGTAAACCCCGCCAATGCCCTTCACATGTCAGCATGGCTGCTCATGAATCATTAACACAATCAAATCCATCCCCACACCTTAGGCTGCTGCTTGGGTTTCCCTGCTAATGCATTCCTGCAGTGCCTGCCTTTCATGTTCGGAGTTTGCTCAGAATAAAAACGATTGGGTGTCCCCACTCTGTATATTCTGAAATGAAAAAGAATCAATTAAACCAGCCATATTTCCATCAGGGGGGCTACTGCGGTTCCCCGAACAGCTTAAGCTGTCTTCTCATAGTTTATGATGTCAGCAGGATCTCCGGACTGAAATACGGCCTTGAAATCTCACCCCACCCCCTCCCTGGCCCTCTGTCTGCAGTATATATTATGCTTGTAGTTTTCAAAGACAGCTGTGTGAATTAATGAACTGATGTGAGAATCAGAGTTGGCCTAGAGCCCCATTTAAAAGTCATGTCGATGACCTCATAAAAACAGCAAAGAATGCTTACAGCCTGCTTGTAAAATAAATCCATTTCTTAATAACTTGGAATGCCCACATAATTCAGCACATATTTTAACCCAAAATGATCATTGCATAAGACAATGAAAATTTCCCATGAAAAAGACATTTAGCCAACACAGGCAACTATAAATTTTAATTGATATTTCACAGTGTGTTCTAGTTTGCTCTCTGGGGAGTGTAGAATATCATTCTTGCACCTGCACTTTAACTCCCGAGGTATAGTATTTCAACCATTAAACATTTTTCATTAAAGCACTTCATATAGAATTAGTCTAATCTGATTTTAACAAAAGTATTCTATATTTAGTTTTTCACACTGTATTAGTCCAAACCATTAGAACTGGAAAGCTTGTCCTTTTGTTCACTGGCAAAAGCAAAAGGGTGCTCTGTGTCCACTCACTTTAAAGATGGCCCTTCCTGCATTTGCTCTCCTTTGAAATAAACACAGCATTGCTAACCTAAGTCCCCCCGCCTTCACCCACCAACCCCAGGGGAAACTTTGGTCCTAAGGACATGGAGACACGGGGTAAGCCAAATTCATCTGCGGAATCTTCTCCTTTACCTGGGAATAGTCATAAAACCCCACAGAGCAACAGTTCTGGAAGCAGGGAAGGAGTCAGGATATTTTTGCTGGGCTAGAATTGAGAAAATGTGCAAAAATTTGCATCTTGTGGTTTGAGTTTTATAGCTCTTATCTTGCTGGCAATCTTGGGGGAACAGCTGCAGGATTTTAGGATGTGTGACTTGAACAAGAAGGAAAAAGACCTTTCTAAGTGTTTCAAGTTGGAACTGGACAGGAGCAACGAGCACACAGGTTCACTTGGAATCTGAGGCTAAATGAACTTTAAAGAGAACTATCCTATTCCAGAGAACTTACTTTCCCTGAAAGGTGAACCTCTATTCTCTCTCACTTAGAACATTAATTACTGAGAATTGAGAACACCTGAAGTAAATTAAAGTAGCTCTTTTTGAACAATGGTTATTAAGTATTTTTCAAGGAGTAAGCCCGTGAGTACTTTCCTGGCTTAGTTTCTTGGGTTTAGTATGTATTTAAGACAGTTTAATATTATTTCTTTTATTGATGTTTCAACTTAACATGCAATCATATTTCATGTGATATGTGAGTTTAGAGTTAACTATACTAAACTGACACTGCTATACTCGACTTCAGCCAAAAACAAAACACAACAAACAAAAACTCAGTTTGCCAAACAAAGATGGACCACAGGTACTTACTTGTATTATAAAAGGAAACTTGAAGTGATAAAAAGATTTTCATTAGAGTTCTTAAAATACTAAATTTTCTAACACAGTTCTGATTGAATGTACAGTGGCTGATTTCACACAGCATAAAACCCCTACCACATAGCTCTGGGGTTTGGTAAGTGTGAGGGTCTAGGTGAAAGCACACAAACAAGCCAATACTTGACCTTTGACCTAAGAACATGGCTACTTCACATGGTCTAATCTAGCAGTTGCAAGGCCTCTCTGATTATCACCTGAAATGGGGACCGACCAGGAGTTGAGCCACTGGAGGGGAGTGCGGCAGTGCATATAGAGACAGCTGCAAAGGAGGGGTTCCATCAAAGAGGCCCTAGGTTAGAAGGGGCAGGGGACAAAAAGCACCAAAATGGAAGACCTCTTGCCCATGCAGTAGGGAGTCAATCTCATCTTACGTTGAAGAAATAGTATGCATGCTGTTGTCAACAGAATATCCAGATATCATTGCTATGAACTGTTTGACTGGTTAGGGAAAGTCACTTCCTATCTGTCATTTCTCTGGCAAGTGAGGCGCAGGAAGACAGTAGTGGGTTTTTGGACCGGATGTGGCTGTAAAAGCCCCCAGCTTACCTCAGAGGGACATAAGGTCAGAAAGGAAATATTAGAAGTTTGACCTTGGATGGAAAAGAGGTGCTCAAAGCCAGAGACTGGTCGTCTGTCAAACAGACAATAACTTTGTGTTGTAGTGAGACTTGCATGACAACAAGCAGGAAAAGCACCTAGTGCAGAGCAGGTACCCTGGTGGTATTTTATAAACAACATTATCAGCAGTGGCTGCAACAGTAGGCATAAAGGTAAGGTGATGACCACCCACGGTCTGATCGGGCAAAGAGAGGCAGTGCGGGCAAGCTATATTCACACGAGTTACACATTTCCAACAGCCAGTAGGAGATATGGAAGAAATACTTCTTGTTTTCCTGGTCATAACTACGACAGCCCACCCATGAGGACATGGGTGCAGTGCCTCCCATTGTAGGTTAAAGTATTCCAATGCACCATTTTCGGAGAATTGGGACAAGCGCTCCCCCTGCTCCATACACACATTCATACAAAAGGAGGGCTCAGAAGGGAGAGAGAGGCCTTATCAGGAACACAGAGTGTGTGGATCATTAACTTCCTCTTCCCAAATTGACTCAGCCACCTGGCCCCTCTTTCTACAACACTAAAGCATGCCTGACTGGAGACTGTCTCTTGTCTAGAAGCAACTGGTCCACAAAACCAGCCAAGTCCTTACTGGGGTGTGCAGAAGGGGGCTGGAAAGTAATGGAGGGACAGAGAAGTGCAGGGGCCAGCCATCTTGCCATGCGCAGTCAACGAGCCAGCATCTGTGAGTGTCTTCTTCCTCCCGTCCCGAGTCTTCTGGTTAGTAAGTTGTGGAAGCTGGTTCAGTGGCCTGTCTCAATTGGCTGGAAGTTTGAACATGAAATGGTATAGTTTTGATCTGCTCTTAACTGGGTTCTGTCAAAACTCAACTCCAGCTGGCTTTCAGTTTTAATGATTCCAGTCTGAGTCCCTCTTCTAAGACACTTCGATGTATTAGAACTATTTTATTTTAGTTCTTAAAGTGTACTCCAGTTATTTTATTTTTTAAAACTTGAACCTCATATTAATTTCAAGTTTTTCTCCTCCCCAAACTAGCACAGGCTGGAGGGGCCTGGAGTAGAGGTGGGATGGACTTCTTCCCTGCACTCGCTCCTTTGAGGTTGAGTGCATGGGGGGAAAGAGGAGGCCAAATAGTGTAAGCCTGTTCCAAGGCACAGCATGACCTTGCTGGCATTTTCGTCCTTTGTTGTTGCTTCTCTGTGCTGTCCTGAGTGGCTTACAGTTCCCTCTGTGGGTTAAGGGAATGGGGGTTCATGGCTGATTCCTCAGCATTGGCTGATGACCCAGGACCAGGCCTAACACCCAGCTCTCTGAGGGAAGTTATCCCTCAAAACCCACTCTGGATCAGCTGCCTTAGTTCTGAGTCCTCTGCCTCTACTAAAACTCTACTCGCTTTGGCATGAGGCAAGTGGATTGGTGAGTAGATTTAGTGCACTCAGCATGGCTGGTCAATGTCATCATGTTTTGGTTTTAAAGGCACTGGAGTCTCCATGAACCAAAGGATGGCACATGAGACTAACACCTTTGGGTAGGGTAGTAGGAAGGAAGTAGGGTAGTAGCCCCGTACTAAATTGAGTTGTTCCAGAAGAACGTGTTTTGAAAAGAACCCTCTAGAACTGCTGCCTCTTTGTGTTGTTTCACTGTTGTAATAAAGAAAACCATAGTGAGGGGAGAAGACAGAAAAGAGAGAGAAGGAAGGGTGGAATACAAATTGGAGCATGAAAAACTGAAAAGTAATACAGTGACTTCTTTGACAAAGAATATATTCTTGATAAATTGCCCCACTAATGACTAAAAGGAAAAGCAAAAGAAAAATTCCCAGGAAAAGCACGTAAATGAGTTGAATTGACCCAGAGTCCTTGAAATCACTCCACATCTGGACTACAGATTTCAAAGAGTTTAAGATCTCATCGTCTAAGAAGACCATGTAAGAGAGTGGGGACGATGTGTTGAGAATAAGCCCTGTCTTGTGTGTTTTGCAGTGAGGAGACATCTGTTCCATCCTTGGGTCTCTCTTTTCTACTCCACGTTTACACCAGATACAACTGGCTTGAATCACACACAAAGCATTTTCCTTGTGATAATAACAAATTGAATAGCTACTGATACAATAATGCTGCAACCACAAAAATCTCAGCTGCAGACTAAGACGTGAAGGGAGGCAGGGGTCAGCTGGTCTCAGCTCTGCTTGCCTCTGCCCCACACCTGCGTCACCCCACTCCAGCAGGCTTGTTTAGGCTGGTCTTGTGGACATGGTCCAAGGGGGCATGCCCAACCACAAAACTGCTGTCCAGGGCTTAGCTCACAGTGACATGCTTGCTAACATTTCATCCACCAAAGCCAGTCACAAGGGTGAACCAAAATATAAGGGGTGGCCAACATACATATTCCTTTGCATTTGGGGAACCACAAAATCACATGGTTAAGTGCAAGAATACAGAGACCAGTGCTGAAGACATTAACACAATTTTGCAAAACAGCAGCTAAAATTTTGGAAAAGACAGGTGAGAATAAAAAAAAAAAATTCCTAATCCCACCATCCAAAGGTAACCATGATTAATAATTACTTTATTATTCTAGTATTTTTTCTATGGATATATAAAATTCCTCTATGTTTTCAAACTTGAGATCAAACTAAAATACAGTTTTACGGGTTTAAAAAAATTCACAAAAGTATATTGGAAGCATTTTTCTATTTTTTCTATATCATTAAATATTTAGACAATTTGTTTTATGCTGGAGTCCAGCACACAGATACACTGTATTTTATTTAATCATTCCACTATTGTTGGACATTTAGTTTGTGGACACTCTTTTCTTAATAAATAGTAGGGATGCCCCCTGATGGTAAAATGACACTTCTCTAAGCCACAGAAGTGTGTAGAAACATGCTGAATAGGCACGTTGTACAGCAGGTAGGGAATGGAGATCCAAGCCTGAAAAAAAGTGACAATACACTTGTCTGGATGAACTCTTAGATGAAATCTGTTTCTTCTTCACAAGAGGCATAAGCCATCTCTCAGCTTCTAGTAAGCTGTATTTTTGGATATGAGGCAGCAACAAAGAATGGCAACATTGCAAAAGAAAAAGAACATAATAATACATAATGTCCGTGTATGCCTAAACACTAACTTCGTAGTGTTTTGCTTTACATGTAATGCTCTTTTCAGCAATAGAGATGTACTAATAGCCAGTGATTAAATGCGGCTGATGTTTCCAAGTGGTTTAATAATGACTCTGACATCCTTCAGAGGAAATGTGATGCTATAAATGGTTAATTATTTTAAATGGTTGAGAAGTTTTCCTTTATCAAAAATAGCTACAGACTTACTAACACATAGGTCCCACTATTGATTGGTAGGTTGTTGTCTTTCAAAGTTTAAATATATCCTGGAAAGAGAACAATTTAGGCCAATTATCAGTCATTTAAAATTCAATATGAGTATCAGATCATTTTGAAACCGTTCAATTGAAAAGGGGAAAAGAGCATAAAACTTAAAAAATAAACCCAAGATACATGAAGTCACAAAACCCTAAGAATTTATTGAAAAAATAGGACTTGAAACTAAGTTACCAACAAATTGTTCTTTATTCCCATTTGCTAGTGACACTGAGGCTGATAGAAAAGTGAGTACACGGAAGCCAGTCCCTGCATCTGGAGTTTTAGCAGGCTCTGCTTTTCTATTCTTATGGATAATCTTAGGGATGCATGCAGTTACTTATTCTGGTCACTAGATGGTGCTTTTGTGCACAATAACTCTAGACTTTGCAACCTTTGTTCCATCCTAAAAAGGTGATTTATTAAAGATAAATCTTCACTTTCTTCACTGATTACCCTTTATTAACAAAAGCTAACTTTATTTCTTATGAAAAAACAATAAAATGTTTTGTATCAAATGTCTGAACAATTAGAAAAAATTTCTAATATGCAACCTACCCAGACTTCCTCTATAATAATACAATATGAAAACTCTTTCCAAATAAAAGGGTAATTTGCCATCAATCTCTGCTTCTCTAAACCAACAGATTCACTTTAAAAAACAATCAACTTGACTAGAAGCACAATTTAGTAGGGGTCTTGGCTGAAACTGATTAATGTATCAGAAGTTTAGTTCTTTGTACGCAAATAAAGAGTTGTCTGTTACAAACTCACAGCCTAACTTCTTAACTGAAAATCTGGCTGACTTACTTTTTTGCACTCAAGTTTTAGAGTCCAATTATTTTAAGACATGTTGGTCCCGTGTTGGACCCCCGAAGTGAGGATCTTGCTGCTCTCCCATCTTCCACCTCCCCCGGCATTCCTTTTCCTTTTCAGGAACAGCAGCACACGACGTGCTGGCTGGAAACCAAACCGTTAGGCAGTCGGGCAGCACGGAAGCGCAGTCACTTCTCAGCAGTGCTGCTGTCCACGCAGCTTTCTTCGCCAGAAGCGCTCAGGAATATATACACCAGATTATCTTACGACTCAAATGACACTCCGAACACCTCGAAGCTCTGTAAAATGGTCCATCATTCACTAAAGAATTAATAAGACACCGCTTCAGTGGAAAGATAATGAAATGGTTACCCAAATCACCAAACATCCACAGGATGCCCAGAGACAGGGCTAGCACCGTGGGTCTCCTAAAAATCTCTGCTGCTGTTCTTTTCCTTTGTGTGAAAACATTAAAAAATCTGTGACTTTCTGTGGTGTCGCTGTTGAATTTATCCTCAAATTGTTAAATTTTCAGTCTGATTCCAATCAGGTATTGTCATGACATATGTTAATTCAGGATAGTTCTTTACTGAGAGACCCAAGAAACAAGAAAAACTAGGAGACACCCGCCAGAATAAATTCTCTTTTTGAGGGTTTGGTGAGTGAATGTCAAAAACAATAATCAAAAATATGACACAGTTAGTCAGATTTAGCACAGATAAACTAGCAGGTAAATACATTCTTGATTAAAAAGATCATATTAAGTGTGAGTGTGGAGAGGGTAGGCAAGGCACAACCGCCATCCTCCCCGGCACACCCCCCATCACCGGGGCGAAGCCTTCTTACTCAGCTTGCTCCTGCACAACCACGACATACACTCCCTCCTTTCTCAACAAAGAGTGTAATAAAGTCCGTGCCCACTTCCCAGTTTGTGATCTAGCCAATACAGGGGCAAATGAGCAAGGTAAATTTACCTTTCATTTTTGTTTGGAAAGTATAAAACATAAGAAATCAAAGTATATGGGTGTCATTCTGCAAACTACAGTGCATAGATATCTCTTCTGTTTCCTGAATAAAGCCTACATTCCTGAGCCTCCAGAGTCTGACCTCCACCCATGTCTGCTCGGTTTTCCCCATCACAGTTCTCCAGGCGCTTCAGTTCTGTAGCTGCAGCCCTCTCTGCCCCCATTCCTACTCCAACCCTGGGCCTTAGTTCTCTCCTCAGTCTCCCTGGATGCCATTCTCCCGAAAGTTCTCCATGTCCAAACATACCTGTTTGGTCCAATCTTCAAGGTTCAACTCAAATTCCACTGCCTCTTAAAAGACTTCCTGATTCCCTAATGTCAGGTATACATCTGTGTAGCAACGTATGTGTCCACAAATAAAAAATTGCTGTGCGACTATAAAACAAGCTGTGCTCTAATCTACCTTGCCATTGGGCATTTGCGTGTGTCATTGGATTTCTGGAAGCTCTTCTCCCTTATTTAACTCAAAACTCCTGGTCAGCAAAGAAAGTAACCACTTCCTATACAACTTTGTATTTAGTCCATAAATACATGCCCAGCCACTACTGGCTGAATGAATAGAAACAAATGCTTACTGCTGCTCTTAGCACATTCATCAGTGGGCAGTAAGTCATACATGATTGCTTTGCTAAAGAAAGAGGGAAATGTTGTTGGTTCCTTATTCCCTTGCTGTGGATCTAATGTCCCTCCAGGTTTTCAGTGGACAGGGAGGACTCATCCTATGGATTGGAAGCTGAAGTAAATGAGTAGAAGCCATCTAACTTTTCTTCTAATCCTGGAATTTGTGATCCTATGAAAATAAAGTTAGAAGAGGTTGTGATATTAGGGGCTCCATCAGTATTCTTAAATGAATGAAGTCAATAGATAATAATTGCAAATACGTTTGCATTTTAAGAGAAAGGAATCATAATAAAATGCTAAAATACCCATCAACCCAGATAATTAGGTGAAATACCAAATGAACTCATCACAGTAGGGATGGACGAGGAGGGGCAGTAGACAGTTTAAGGGTTTTGCAACACTGTAGTTGTCTGAAGTAGTTTCACATCCTTAGGACAATAGCAGATGCAGTATGTTTGTTTTAATTCCTATAAGACGCATCAGTGTCGAACAGGCATAGACTCCAGGACCTAAGGGCCAACGCTTCATTTAAAAGCATACCTCTGTCTACATTACTCGGTAATGTGTCTTTCTTTCTAATATTCATTATGCTTGTAGAAACAACAATTGGTATCATTAACAGAATACTTTTTACTAGTTTTAATTATTTCTTACAATGACAAGAAGATAAATAGTTACACAGTTATCTACGTACAAGAATATACATTTTTGAAGATACTTTTTCTACATAAGTGATAATATTCTGTAGTCAGAAGACTCAATAATGTGGTAAGTTTGCACAGTGACAGATGATTACTAGAATTGGTGAGGTGGTCTCACTGTAAGGTATAAATATGTCAAATCACTATACTGTACACCTAAAACTGATATAACCTAAGACTGCATACCAACTATACTTACATTTTTAAAAGGCAAAAAAAAAAATTGAAGTCGTTGATCTGAACTTCCTCAAAATCATCCCATACTTCCCTCCTGCAACCTTGATTTTCCGCTGACTGCCCCCCACACTTCCACTCCTCGGGAAGGCGCCCTTCCGCCTTCCCACCACAGGTTCTGTTTCTTCTCCTGACCCTATGGCCCCACCAGTTACCTCCTCTTTCTATTGTACCTCTGACCACCTTACTCATTGTATTTTTCCTGTTTCAAATGAACAACATCAAGGTTCCCTACTCAAAAGTGACAACCATCCTCGTTAAATCTATCCCATCTCTCTAGGTACTTACTGCTGAGAACATGCGGAGCTCACCGTCACCTCTGCTTCACCTCCTCCGACTCTCTCAGTCAACTGCCACATGGCTTCCACGCACATCACTATGCTGAAATCACCCGTGACAAGGCCACCGTGGACCTGCCAAATCACAAATTGATTCGGTTCTTTTTGGTTGTAATCTTGACCTTGTTGATAATTCTCCTTGAACTTTCATATCCCTTGGTTTTACAGTCATCAGACTCTGAGGGTACTCACACTTCTCTAGCCACTGCTCTTTGACACACACAGACACGAACACCCTACACTCACTATTTTAAATACTTATAAGGAGGTAATTATTTTTTCAACTACAAATGATATAAAGTATAATTTAAAATATTGAGGGAACACTTTGTAAAGTATATGGTTGTCTAAACATTATATTGTATACCATGAAACTAATAAAAATATACTAATATTTTAGAGTATATAGTTTAAAGTATAAACTATAACTAAAAATAAAACTTAAAAAATAAAAATAAAAAATAAAGTATAATTAACAAACACCCACAATCCAGAATTAATACCTATTAACTCAGCATTGTATTTATTATCAGACTTTTTTCCCTTAATTATGACTTTAGGAAAATTACATATGTAATATAATCCTATAATCTCTTTTAAAAACAAAAGAAAATATCAAACTTCAGATAAAGCTAGAGATTCTTTTGTTCACCATCTTTATTCAACCCTACTTCCTTCCCTGCCCTTCTCCTGAAGCAATTGTTAGCATGACCTTGATATACAACTTTCCAGTCATTCAAAAGGTTTTACTCACAACTTACACATGTATGTATTCAGATGTTATTTGGTTCTGTGTGTTTTATAAATTTACATAAATGATTCATGTAAAAGTTTTCACTTTTCTTGTTTTTGTTTTTGGTGGTTTTTTTTTTGGTTCAACATTATTATAAAGTCAGTCTGTGTTGCCATAAAAGATCACATTTATGTTAATTGTGTTAATACATTTATTTGTTTGACTGCAGCATTGGATAGATTTAATCCTTCAATGCTGGGTACTTAGATTGTTTCAGATCTTTTGCTACTGCAGAGAAGACTGGAATGAATCTCTTTGTCTGTGTCCCGCACCCGTGTATGAAGAACGTTCTCTGGTGTATAAACCTGGAAGTGGCATTGCTGGGTCTTCTCAGGTCTAGCTTCAACCAGATGCATGCCCCACTCCACTCCCAAAGTTCTCTTTCTATAACAAAACCCCAATGATGTGACTTTCCTGTTTAAAATCTTCAATCGGCTTCTTTTTTACTACAAAATAAATCAGATAGTCCTTAGGGACGAGTAGGGTCCTTTCTTGTCTGTTTTTTACCCCCCTCTCCAGGTGCATCTCTCATCCTTACACTATATTCTAGCCCTTCTGAACGACTTTCAGTGTTTCAGCATCTGAGAACTACTTTTCTCAGTGGGGTAACTTGGTCTCTTGTTCTCTGTATCTGCACAGGCTGTGCCCCATGTTTAGCACACCCGCCCCCACAATCTACGCCTGCTAACTCCTTCTCATGCTTCACAGTTCAACTCAGCTGGCACCCCCTTGGGAATCCCACTGTGTCTCTCCATCTAAGATGACTCAGACATTCAGAACAAAACTTGCATCTTCTAATAATTAACGGCCAAGATTACTAGTCAAAACCACCCTCCCCTGTGTCCTTACACCCAGGTAAAGAATCTGCAAAGTCTTCCATCCATAACAAGCAGCATATCAGGGGTGGATGTCCTGGAGTGAACCCCATCCCCAGGGCCAGCATTCCTTCTTTACTGAGAACACGGGGACAGGAAGCAGACTGTACACAACTGTGTGCACACACACAAACGGAAGAGGGGTAAATGCACTCCCCTATTTCAGGCGGAGAGAGTTTTACCTTCTCACCTGTTAAGTGACCGCTCTGCGTTCTACCCTTTCTCTCTCTGTCCTCACCTATGCAACGGTGATTGTTAAAGACACAACTCAAAAACTCCTTTCTTCAGTGGGGCTACAGTCACTATAGAAATATGTGTGCCCTATTTCACACAACCTCCATGAACAAAAGACCCAGTTGGGCTAAAATGATTTCACAGATTATAGATGTGTCTTACTTATGAAAATGTTTCTTCCCGCAGATATGAATGGCGAGAGCAGCCATAGCAGCCATTCCTCCACAAATAAGCACATTTCATCCATAATCAAGAAAAATCATTATTTGAAATGTAGGAGCAGTTTTGGTCCTCCGTGAAGGTGACCAAGCAGACTGCTCGGGAAGGATGGCGTTCCCAAAGCCTGCTGTGAGGGGATTCTGACTATGGGGTTGGGGGAGGAAGAGAAGGAAAGTGGGTTAACCACCGCATTAAATAATGCATTAAATTTATGCATTAAATAAGCTTCCATTTCACTTACATACCACTGCTCCCAGTAACAAAGCAGTGAGTGCCCACTATGGGCTGGGCATGTTCCAGGTGAAACTGACATAGAAGCGAGAGGCTGGGAGGAGGATGAAGAGACCACAGTCCAGAGAAGGGGACCCATAATCAAGGGGACAGCTAATCCAGTATAATAAGTGCTGGGATACCGGCACACAGCTCTGCTATGAAATTTGAAAACATACAGAAAAGGTTCCAAACTGAGACTTGAGGGACTGGGAAGAAAAAGTGCCATGAATGTTCCCGGTGGCTTGCCGGGGATAATAAGCTGCTCCATAAATTAGATGTGTCCTCGGTGGCAGCGCTATGTGCACATCACTCTGTAAGAGACACGATGACCTAGAGGGGAGTTTGGAAATAGCGACTCCCGTGGTCCACCGGACGCCCAAAGGCATACCTTCTCAGCCAGGTAGCACACTGCCAGGCAAAATGCTATCCTGCTGACAGCCACCACCGAGGCCCACTCTGGGGCTAGATGCAAAGCGGAGTCTTCGGCAGAGAACAGAAGTTCCTCAGGGGTTGACTGGCCTGCGAGCTCAGGCTTCAGGGTCCCTCCTGATTCCTGAGAGCTCACCCGCAGCCTTTGCATGTTCTCTCAGGTGTAACCTTCCCAAGGCACAACATTCTTGGGTACTAACTGACCCTGGGACTCACAAGAATATCTGTGGCTAGTTTGCAGAGATGAGAGGCTAGGAGACCTGCAGCAGCCCTTCCCTGCACGGCCCCCCCCGCTCACCTTCCCTTCCTCATCTCCTCCCACTCCCTGCTCCTCACTGTGCACCCTGCCCAGGTTCTCACCACATCCTGGAACTGTCCTGGCTTTCCTGACACCCAGTTTGTACACCGGTTCCCTAAACCTACAGTGACCTTTCAGTGACCTTTCCTACAGTGACCTTTCCTTTGGTAACTGGAGGAAATCTACCTATCCTTCAAATTCAGTTGATTTATCCGAGTCCTCTTCGAGCAGAAAGGATCCCGTCTGTGTGTACTCACAACTCTGGATAGGTCACGTTGCCACACAGTTCCACATGGCTAGCTTGCTGTGTTGATTTCCATCCGGGATGCGATCTCCTCTCCACCCCAAACCCACACTCTTCTCCTATTCCTTGTCTTTGCCATGAGCACCTCCACCTGCCCGAGGCAGATATCTAACCCTAACCCTCTGTGGAGCCCCAGCGTATTACCACACCTAATAAACTGTGTCTCCCAAATATCTCTTAAATTTCTCCCTGTATTTGACTCATCACTGGCCTAGATTAGTATTTCTTTTAACTAAAGCTATTTTCATCTGGTCTCCGGCCCCTCTTGCCTTTGAAGAGGCACTTCTGTCAGTGGTTAAACACATGGGCTCTCCTTCCTGCTGGTCCTAGTTCAAATCTCAGCTTCTCCTTTCCAGGGCGTTAGTAAAGGAGGGAATGCTAGTAGTCACCTCTTAGGTTGCTTCAACAATAAAACACGGTAACATACAAAAAGTGCCTAGAATAGATCCTGGAACAGAATGAGGATTCCCTAAGCATCAGTAGTTACTATTATTCTCCCAGCATCTATGCCACCTTTAGAATTATTTTCAAATCTGCTTTTTGAGAGTAGGATATCTTCCCTTGAAAAAATGGTTCTGGGGCTTTCTGTCATCTTTAGAATTTGGTGGGTTTTATAAGACTCTCCGTGGTCTGCTCCCGACTCGCCTCCCAGCCTTCTCTCCCGGACTGCCACACACACTCTGCACTTCAGACAAGGGGCCTCCACCCTTCCCTGGTCGTGCAGCTCTTCTCCTTAGCTTCCTTTCCTGTGAGTTACTCCACTAGAGGGCACTTCACCTTCACCCTCCTGCCGCTTCCAACTCATTCGTCAAAATCAGTCCACAGGCCAAGGTCACTATTTGAGGAGCCCAAGAAGACAGACAAACAAAAACAAGCAAATTATTTTAACATGGTAATCAATAGTGTATATTTGTGTTTATCATTGTATATAGTATTATGTATAGATTATTTTATATTGTAGTTATTGGGGACTTTTCTTTTTCCATCTTCACCAATGCCCTTCCAGGGTGTTCTGCAGCTGAATATAGACTACATATGGTCTAGCTACATAAACAGAGCGTGGCTGATACCAAGGGCTGTTTTATGTCTTTGAAACTGTTCTGTAGTGACATTTGAAGTGGGCAGAAAAAACCATCTTCACTTTTGAACCCTGGGACCTAAAATTCTACTCTAATAAACCTGTGTCTGCTCCAGTTGTCCCCTCTCACACATCCTCCTGGGAGGAGTGTCCGCTGTGTACCGAGGACTCACGTGCCAGGCCAGACTCCTTTATGAAGGAAGGAGACTGGAGCCCAGAGGAAGAGGAGAGGAGGGTGAGAGCTCCAGGGAGGGGAAAGGGAGGAGAAGGGAATCCTGAAATGAAGTCATGAAACATCTGCACTGGCAGAGATGCCCTAATTAAATATTCGGTTCACTATTCTCTGTGAGGAGGGATACAAGTTCTTAAGGCCCTCTTGCACATCCAAAGACAGACTAACACGGTTCCCTCAATGAAATGTTTATTTCATAGACTGCATTATTGAAAAGAAACTATTAGTTCACACTATTAAAGTGGAAGAAAGTGAGCTTAAGATTTAGTGATAAAGCCCTGACCATCCCACAGTCCAGAGATTAGATCAGCGGACAAAAATAAAGATGTGCCATTTCCACATCTTTAGCAGTATGTACAGCTTAGCAGTACGTGAGTGAATGTGCATCCTGTTATACCTGTAAGATAGCCCCTGGGCCAAGGCAATCAGAGCTAGGACGCACCTTGGTGGCTCTGGACCCCAGCACTAGGGTTCATTTCCCGGTTTATGCGTGGGTCCAGCAGGCCCTGGTGAAATATTTGGCATCTGCCTGCTCTTTGGGTTTGGCATTTCCCCTTTCCCAGTTTTTGTGTCAGTCTGATTTCCTTTTCATGCTTGCTCCTCACCATCAGTGGAGAACTGCTCTGAACCACTCTCTGTAACCCTCAGCCTGCTCCCTGAGTGCCTTCTCTCTAAGGACCAGCCTTGTTCCCCGTATTCTCAGATGATGCCTTAGATATTGGATTCTCCCAGACAACCCAGGGGCTGCCTCTGGCCTAACACATTATCACTGCTTCCTGGACCACCCCACCCACTCACAGCAGCCCAGATAGGGCACAAGTTGTACCCTCTCGAAAGGTCTAAATTGATTAACTGACGTCCTGGGGGCCAACACTACTTTCACATCCATTCATCCCAATTTACTCCTGAAAAGTACATCTCTGGGTTCACTGCTGAGGGCTATGACTACTAAATAGAAAGGCAAATACTAATCAAAGTCTAGATGAAATTAAAATCATATACACTAAGACTTAAAGGGAAAGATACTAGTTCTATTTGGGTGTCTTCTTTAAAAGCTTGAAAGGTTAATTTGGTTTATTATCCAAGAATTGTTTCAATTTACTCAAATCTCTGACTAGTAAACGCGATCAGAATAGCAATTTAAAACCATTGATATATCACAATCATTTATAAATTCTGTGGCAAGTGATTTCTTAGTAGTAATGTGGTTCTGGAGTTTAGAAATTGCTTTTTGCAATTAATTTGAGGAGCTTCAAGTTTATTTCTACAACAAGACTGTGCTCACTTGCAGCCTGAGATGCCGGCTGGACAGGGTAGAAAGGGAGGAGTTACAACTGCCGCATTGGAGCTTACGTATGAGTGTGGGTGTGCTGGATGTGAAAGTCAGCGCCCACAGGGAAAATGCTGAGGACCGAGAGTCCAGAACGTGGTGGCGAAGGACCTCCACCTGCTCGTGATGCGTTGGTGCGTGCCCCGTCGTAATAACAGAGACCCTCGACCGTGAAATCGCTCTCACACAGGCAAACTTCAAGAGCTTTAGTCATCACCATGTGGTGGGAGATACCACTAAGCAATTACTAGGAGAAAACATTTGAAAATTTTACTACCAAATGTAAAAAGAGCCAAAAAGGAGACCCAGTATTCCTGTCATGAATCTCCCTGCAAAAGCTGGGTTGGGTCATACACCTTAAACACCAGCTACGGTTTATTTGTTTGTACTGTGCCAACTCTAGTCTGCATAATCTAATTTAGTTTTCACAAAGCTATAAGCCTACTTTTGCCCTGCCCTGTATTGTCTCCATTACAAAGATGAGCAGACCGAGGCTTAGAGAAATTAACTAACTAACTTGTCAGTGGTGGCTCTGCTGGTGAGTGATGGTGAAACGAAACACTGAAGCAGTTCCGTGTGCCTCCAGAGCTGAACCCGTGACTCTGGTGCTGAACTGCCTGTCCTGCAGCCCCCTGATTTCCAGTGCTACTGAGATGTGATGCCCTAGGAGTAACGGATCGACCTTCTGCCAGCCCCAGCTCAAGTTTGCACCTCTGCAGGCACTGCAGATGTGTTCCTAGAAGGAAGAACACCAGCCTGTGTGGTGGCTCTTGCTGGCTGGAAAGAGCTGTGAAATGACTGAGGTGGTCCTGGGCTCTACAGGCATCAGAAGCCCCATAGGGCCAAAGATTCCTTAGGCAGGGATTATCGTGGTACCTACCTTGCAATCCTAAGAAAAATTGGGTGCACCAGAAACTTGACACTCAATTAAATATCTGTTTCATACTTTTCTGTTCCTCTCACTAGAATGGGAACTCCATGAACACAGGGATTTCACTTTGTTCGCTGCTATGTCCAGGCACCAAGAACAGTGCCTTCTAGTTAATAGGTACTTAGTTGATATTTTCAAAAAGTGAGCCCTTGGCTCCCCCTGAGGGAGGAGGGACTTGATTCAAGTCTTCTACGTTAAGAATGCAGAAGGGGCTTTTCAGCCATGTTAAGCTGCACCATCTAAGTAGAGTGGGTGATCAGTACCAGCAGGAATCTGGGTGGGAATATGGGGCAGTGTCCAGACTGAGAATTGGGAGAGGGGTCGGGGGTTAGGCAGTGGCAGCGTGGAGGGGAGCTGAGATGGAGAGTCAGATCCAGGCTGGACAGGAGGGGCTGGTGGGGAGGAGACCTGGGGTCTCAGAAAGCCCCAACCCAGGACAGTGCCACGTTCTGAGTCACGGGAGGAAGCTCAGTATCAGAACCTGATAATTAATGTGTAGTTGGTACATAATAGACACCAGGCACTGCTCTAAGTAATTCACACACAATGACTCATTTAATCCCCACACCAACAACTGATTTAGACAGAGGCTAAGTCACAAGGTCACCCAGCGAGCAGCAGAGGGTGGATTCGAACCCAGGCCGACTGGTTCCAGGGCTGCTGCTTTTCATGGTGAGAAATCAGGACCCTAATGGCAGCTATCCCAGGAGGGTGCCTGCATCGGATGCGCTGTTGACGGTAATCTCCACCATACTGTCTCAATAATGAGTGGTGGTTAAGAACACGAGTGTCCACACGCATTGAAAAGAATGTTTTCCTAAAGTTGTTACACTGAGTCTCAAGGCCACGACTACCTGTGTAGGATTTCTTCCCCTTCTGGAATAAGATACACAGAAGCAAGTACATAGGATGCATGGGACCCCTGCCTGGGTCAGGGCTGCGCCTCTGTGGGAGCATGGGCACCCACAGCGTAACAGGCACCATTCTAAGTAAAGGGGACACCCAGGTGAATAATACAGCTAGGCCCTCAAATGGCGCTTTGGGGGCAGTGGGGTGGTCTGCACCTCACACAGCGTCTCAGAAAAATGGTACCATCACAAAGATGACAGACGCCTCGGTCCTAAGGGGCTCCTATAACAGCAAACAGAAAAAAACGCTAAATCAGAAACAAACAGTTTTTATCAAAAAAAAAAAAAAAAAAACCCTGCCTGTAGGGCTTTCTTGTGCCTCAAATATACACAAGACCACACACACACACACACACATACACACACACACTCTCTCTCTCTCTCTCTCTCACTCACATGCTAGCTCCTGTCTACATGCACGAAAATCCCCTTACCCACTTTATCCAGCCCAACACTCACTGTAGCCTGAGAAAAGGAACATGCACGGGTGGACTTAGAAATCAGATTACCTAGTGACAAATACAAACAGGATTTTTTTCTTTTTATAGAAAACACGAAGTTAAACTTGAAAGTCCTGTAATAAATCCTTAAATTCAAAACCCCTTAGAACCACTATTTCCCCTACGAGTCAGTGCTGCTCAGAACCCCCCACCAGCTGGCTGGGGCATGTGTGAGAAAACCCATGTATTTGGGGAGTTGCCCCCACACCAGACATTTTTCTCAGCATTGCGGCCGCTCAGCCACGCTGCCCGGGCACCTGCAGGATCAGTTGGTTTGCACAAGCAGCTTCCCAAGCCAATGACGTAGCTCCCCTTCTGTTGTTCCCAGGGACCAACATCTGTCAGAGATCAGCGTATGCATCCACGTATTAAAGCGCTCACTGTTCTGAGACCCTGCACTTAATTTTCCCTTGGGTAAACAGAGCCAATAATGGATAAATACTGAAGGATCGAATATCCTTAAACTAGTGGAGGGAGCTGTAAGTGCAGACTTTAATCTACATCAGAAGTGAGAAAAAAAGAAAAAACAGAGAAAAAAAGAATATGACAGAGGCTCTTCAAGAGAGAGGAGCCTGGGCAGGAGTTCCTGACACTGACCATGTAATGCCTTGGGAAGCATCTCAGGAAATGGTGGCAGGAAAGGGCATTTAGGAGCTCTATGGTTGAGTGTATGTAAATGTTAAATATGATACAATTCAACCAAACTGTCTTTCTCTCTTCAGAAAATAGCATAGGGTCTTCTGGCATGCCACTGTCCAAGCTGGTCAAGCCCACACTCTGTAACTGTACACCGGAAGGTGTCTACATGTATCCTAATTGTGTTTTAAGGCAAGTCTTAATAGGAAGATGAACTTTGGACAGGCTGACGGTCTTGGCCTTTGAGTCCAGGGGTTGGCCTTCTAATGGCTGAGCCAGCCCCTCAGGGAAAAACACACAGCTTGAGTTTATCTTTCAAGTATAAACTTCTGAGGAAGAACATTCAGACTCTCAGGAATTCTCGTCTCATACAGAGGCGTGGTGTATTTCATAGTTTCTATCTAAAACTTTCTTAGAAATGCTCTAACCTTTCATGTAATTTTGCCTCAAAAGATTATTTCTTCCCAACTCCATCACCATTATGCAACTGCACTATTATTTTCTGATTTGCCTTTTAAAAAAAGCATTCAGCCATTCCATATTAGAGATTTTCTTTTTGTTACTTCAAAAAAATTAGAGATTTTTTCTTGTTACTTAAAAAAAGTATATAAATCAATCTTGCCATGGACTGATACTCATCATAGCCATGTATCTATCTTACCTAAACCATTAAGGGTCTACTTTTAAATTATCCATATACAGGAAAAAAAAGAGATGAAATATATGGCCAGTGGTTATGGTGGTAAATTGCCAGTAGGAAAGCAGAAAGAAAAGTCCTAGGTAAGATGCTCCTCAGAAGCCAAGCTAACACCATCCACACAGGTGTCTGCAATGCATTGGTTTCAAGCTCCAAAATTGCTGCCATATATAGGTCCCCCTCATGTGTCCTCTCTAGTTGGAGCTGAGTTCTCCACTCTTACTTATCCTTGCCAAAAAAGCACCATATATATCCTTATATAACTTTTGGGTGCACTGGGCAAAATAGCACTGGCACTTGAGTGAGAGGCAGGAAAGCAATCAAAGGGTTTGGTGTAACTCAGACCTAGTTTCCCAGCTTTCTCCTCTATAAGAGTGAGTTGTCAGTACAATGCCAAATGAAAATGAGAAACCTAGAAAGCTGAACTGAAGAACTGCATCATTTGTTTTTCAGTGGATTAAAGAATGTTTAAGCCTTGAGAAATCAATAAGGGAATAATAACATAGATCCTGTAAATAAAGAATGAGCTGGATATATTTAATCAAAGTGTTAAAACTGCAGTCATAAAATTACCAATTACTGAGAAGGCAGAAACAGCCAAAAATAAAACTGCCCTCACTGAAAAAAGCTCTTCATTGTTAGTCCTTGTGTTTTTGCAAATGGGTCTTTTCATTTATGTGGTGAAGAAAAACTAACAGACAAATGCTGTTATTGTTTAGGAGGCAGTAGTGATATGACTGTCAATTTAAAGCCCACTTGACAAAATTTCTCCTCCTTTAGCTGCATGGTCCCATGTATTTGCTGATTTCCTTCCTGGAAAATGTATTTCTGTGCTTCCATCTTGCTCAGAATCAGAGATTTTCAAATCTAGTTTTGCATGTATTTTCCCATGTAATAGACATAATGGACAAGCTGACTGTTACTATTTTATAATAAGCAAAGGAAAAGGCTTAGTGAGGCTAGGAAAATGCTTGGGTACAATATGTAAAGAGTTAGACTTCTAACCCAGAGGTATCTGAACCCTAAATCTAACTTCTGAATACATCCTGCTTTCCCTCCTGAAGAAATGAATTCCCTCCTTTTCACCACCACAAGCCTCTTTTTAATTTTTCCTTTCTCTCCCACTAAACCTAAGTCTTGATATAATTTTGACCAGCGAATGATAAAAATCAAGTCACAACTAATTCTACTTGTTGTCATAGAAAATATTTATTAAAATACAAGTGAGTGTGTCTGACCAGTGCAAGATAATACTGAGTTGATATAATTTCAAAAGGTTTTCAAAAAGACATTCTTACTAGCCTATCCAATGCCTTGAGTTTAAATGTTTAATTTGTATTATTAGGCTTTTTGAGATACCAAAAAGAGTCATCCTGTGTATCTCTGGGACTCGGGGGACCACTGGTCTCTCTAATGGCCAAAAGAAGACACCAAACTGGATGTTTTTAAATAACAGAAGCAGGAGGTGTGATTGCGCTGTTCCTGAGAAAGCACTACCTTGAGCCAGAAATCCTTTCAAACGCTGGTCTAAATCCCTCCGCTCCAGCGTAAACCCATTTCCTCTCCTGGCCTCAGGAGAAATGGGAACAGCTGCCGGTTGTCTTTTAACTCTCTCTTTGTGACCAGCGGCTGGTCCGTCTTTATTGTCTGCACCACATTGTGAGCCACCCACGTTGGGTGAATTCCTGACAAACTGAACTGTAGGTTTTCCATCCTGACTCTCATTTCCCAACACTTTTTCTGTGTTCTCTTTTTGTTATGCGAGTAGGAATTTAGGGGATCCCAACACAAAAGCCCCCTGGCCTGAGAAGTATCTCACAGGCTTGCATGTATCGTTCATGTAGCCCCAGGCAGGAGGACAATCTGGTATCATGATAGCTGAGACTAATATCTGTTGCTGCTATTCCAACTGCATTTAGTACTTCTGGAAATTCTTGCCTTGGGTCACAGTCCTATTACCAGCTGGGGTCAAAATACACCAGATGAGGATTCATATTTCCAACTAATTCATTATTCTGAAGGCTTTTATGAAGCATCTGGATAGGGCACACTACTACAGGGATTCCTGAAGAATCATTTGGAATAATGATGAAACCGCTCTCCAATATCAATCAAATACTGCTCAATCATTAAAGGACATCTTAAGTTCTCATCAATTCCATTTTAATGTCCCATTAACAAAAATATAAACATAAGAATATATTTAATCTCACTCACAGACAATCCTAAGGGGAACTCCAGAAAGGGATCTGATCCATCTCCCCAAGCCCCAAAATCATGTCTCCCACACAAAATCTTTTCTATTGTTCTGTTTCGGATCTCCAAGTTTGAAGCATCAAATGATGGTTGTGACTATACGAAGATAAATTTCCATCTTTTGTGTAGCTGTTTAATGGAACCAACTTCCCAACTCCACTGGAAAGCAAAACAAAACAAGTACTCCCAAAATGTATAGATTCTGATTCCTAAGAAAAAAAGCAGCATTCTCTTCAGTCAGCCCTACTTCTTTCAAAGTCACATTCCAAATAACAGTTGTATGCATCCAGGGACAGGAGAGAACACCAGCAGTTCTTTAAGAAGCTTTTATTACAAAACTGTCTTTTCTCTATAACCATAAGTTTTTACACTGATTTTAAATATTGTCACTTTTTATTTTCCTTTGGCTTCTGAGGCAACTTCCTGTAGTCGCTCTCTTTCGATCATTACAATAAGTATTGATGGGAAGAGCTGTACGAAGAACAGAAGCTAAATGTTGGCTTCCCTACTGAAAGATGTCATTCCAAGGACCCGGGAATCAGAATGGAAATCCAATTAATTCGACCTGGCTGAATTTCCTAACCCACCTACACAATTTCCGTAAACATTTTAAGGCGGCAAATGGCAAGTCTGTTTACATTTCTAACTCCATCAAACCACAAAAAGAAAGATTACATTATGTTTTTATTAAAAAGTAACACTGCCGTTTGTGCTGCCAACTGAAATAAAACAAGGCTAACTACCTTGGTATATACTGCATATCATTCTATGACAATACACTGAGGTAAGTCTGTGAGACTAGAAGATTACCTTGTTTCATGGATTGAATGGTGCCCCTCCCCCAAAAGATATATCCCTGGCACATCCATGGAACCTGAGAATGTGATCTCATTTGTAAAAAGAACCTTTGAAGATGTAATTAGGTTAAGAGGAAGTCTTCCTGGGTTAGCTGGCTGGTCCCCAAATCCAATGATAATTATCCTTAGAAGAGACAAGCTGAGGAAAGATAAGTGGGCAGAGTAGGAGGAGACTATGTGAGGACAGAGGCGGGGATTGAAGGGACAAGGCCCTAAGCTGGACACCCAGGGGAGAAGATGGCGGGGCAGAGATGGAAGCCATGCCTCATGAGCCAAGAGACCCTGGAGCTGCTAGCGCATAGGTGGCAAACGCAGGGCCCACGGGTTGAACCCGGCCCTCCACCTTCTTTTATCCGGCCCGGCACCTTGTTTCTACCTAGCGGCAGCACCAAGCTCCTTGCTCCTAGTTAAAGAGTAGTTACATTTATGCAGTCCGAAAATTATATTCAGCCATTTGAAGGCAACCGCGAGGCTGACGTGGCCCCCGATGAAAATGAGTTGGACACTCCTGTCTAGAAGTTGGAAGAGGCAAGGAACTGAATCTCCGCTACAACCTTCAGAGGAAACACATCCCTCCCGATGCTTAATTTTGGACTTCTGGCCTCCGGAATGTGAGATTTCTGTTGTTTTAAGTTACCAAGTTTGTGGTAATTTGTTACAGCAGCTACAAGAAACTAACATAATTAGTTAAAAAAATTGAGTAGCCTAATAACCAAATCTAATTGTAGAGCCACATCTACACAAATCTGTTGTCCATAAATCAGTAATAAGATTGAAGGTAGGAAAAAAGAGTCACCTGCAGCTTAGTCATTCATAAAACAAATACTCAATTCCTACATGCCAGGCCTGAGGACCATTCTGTTCTTCTCTCTCTGTACATCACATCCAGTCACCGACTCCGATTCCTTCTCCTTCTGAGTCTTTCTGACACGCATCTCATCCCCTTCTCCCTGTCCCTGTGTTTGCTCTAACTTCCACTATTTTCTCACATGGATCTCTGGAATGGCTTCCCAAGTCACCTCCCCGCTCCCAGCCTTCTTATAACCCCATCTCCACTCTACCGCCCCCTCGCCCATCTCCGACACAGCCACCAGAGTAAATATAACCACACAATTCACCCTCTTCTCCAGATGCAGCCCTCCTGGGGTTACTTATAACCTGTCTCACAAAAGTTGACCTTTTCTTGTAATACACAAGGTACTTCCCACTCCCTCTCTCATCTCTCAATGTTCCTCTGTGTTTTCTGCACTTCAGATGTGCTAAACTGATCTGTTTTCCAAGGCATCTAGTCTCTGCTCGCACGGTGCCTCCTGGGTAGGTTCCCCCCCCCCCCCCCCTCCAGCCACCAAGCCAGTCATCTTCTTCCACCGAAGTTCACACCCCGCTCTACGCCTGGCCTTTTCTGAGCAGTCACTATATTCCCTCTGTCCCTCCTTTGGTCCAGATTCAATTAGATTTCCCTCCTTTGTTTTCCACAGCTTCCCGTGTTATTGTTGGTTTCTGCTTTTCCTACTAAACAGAAAATACCATGAAGTCAGCAGCTGACTGGTTATCAACTTGGCAGCCACAAGAACAGGTGAGGCAGCTCCCAAGGGGCACCTGTTGCTCTGGAGAGTGCCCTCTGCAGTGTCTTCCAGCACTGGGTGCCAGCTTGTACCTGGACGGGTGGGCCACTGCCACAAGTTCTGCAGGTTTGGGGGTTCTGCAGAGCCAAAAGCCTCAGAGGCAGCCACTTAGATGTCACCAGCCCATGTTTCAGGTTTCCTTAACCAGGGCTCTGCCCTTCACCCAGTAGACCTGCCTTGGCGGAGCATTCAAACATGGGGCTCTAAAAGTCTGGGAGACCATTGGTCCGCTGCCCAGCGGCCTCTGCCCTTTCAGCACAGGAAAGGATGATCTCATTGCAAGCCTCTGACTGCATGTGAATGGCCCTTACTTTCCCATCCTCCCTCTGTGGGGCACCTAGCAATAACCAGCCAACTCTGCTGTCTTGTAGATATTCTTCCAATGTGCCCAAGCCAGCACATGTGTCCATTTCATCTGGACATTTCTCCTTGTCACCATCTGTGGAATCTGTACCCTACATACTACTCATGATGGCATTCTCGTCACCTGCCATGTGGTGACAGACCCAGATCTCCATATTACTCCTCTTTTCTTGGACCACTCTCAGGATCGCTTGAATTGCGTTAGAGAAGCAGATGTCAAAGTGAGATTAGAAGTGCGGGAGATTTACTGAGGGAAACCTCTGCAAGGGAAAGAGCTGGAGGAGGTGGGGAGAGTCTTTGGATCACGGTGCAGGTGTGACCCCTATGAAGGAGAAAGGGAAGGAAGGAGGGTTGGGTGGGAAGTGCCACAGACTGCAGAGCAGTTCTAAAAAGTTTCAGCTAGGCCAATGGAAAGTCCTTGAGGCAAAGTCACCCATGTGTCGGGAATGGACCTTTTTACCTGTGCCGCACTCAGTCACCGGCTGGGAGCAGCTCCTGGGAAGTGCGGCACTGGTGGGAACACAGTGGTAGGTTCGGAGCTTAGTACCTGCGGCCATCCACCAAGCACTTCTCCTAGCAGAGATGTAGGTGACATATTTTCATGGCCAACACACTCATCTAGCTGCCAAATGACTAGCTTTATTATAAATAAAACATAGACGGGCAGTTCTCACTTTACACTGTTCCAGAATTCATGAATTTCAGTTACTAAGACTTAGTTAAATAACGACCATCCTCCAACATGGCTCAAATTTCATTTTCCATGTTATATTAACGGTGAATAAATTACGTACAGCACAAACTTTGCTATGAGCTCTTTAGTCCAGGTGTCACCACAAAGGTAACATGTATATCGTGATCATTGACCAATTAATCAATGACCAATCACGTCACTTCTTTCAAAGACTGTTGGTGACCGGTGGCTGTATATCAGCTATATAGGTCATGCCCAAATAGCAAAACATACATTTGTGTTGTCTCCTCGTCACCTAGTGATAAGATCATGTGACATTTACATAAATGGATAATCAGAAGAGGGAACTGATCAACAAATATGAAAATAAGACAAAATACCTCAGTGGATTGAGCGCGGGCCTGCGAACAAAAGGATCATGGTTTGATTCCCAGTCAGGGTACATGCCTAGGTTGCAGGCCAGTTCCCAGCATGGGACACGCAAGAGGCAACCATACATTGATATTTCTCTCCCTCTCTCTCTCTCTCCCCTACCCTTCCCCTCTAAAGATAAATAAATTTAAAAAAATCTAAAAGAAAACAAAACAGTGAAAATTAAAAAAAAAAAAGACAAAATACTTCAAAAGTGATGTTGTACTAGAGGTGAAATTTGGATTGAATGCAAATAGGTTAAAGGGGAAATAGCTGATCCTGGGAATGCTGATGCTGTCACTGTTGAAGACTCTAGATACGCAGCTAGAAGAACAGGGCGAGGACAGCGTTACTGTGAGACTGGACAGCTTATAAAGAGAGACCTTCCTCAGAGATAAAAGTTAGAAATCCTTTCACAGTTTCTTGTTATTGTCAAGATGATAAGGACATGACTACCTCTCTCCCCAAAAATCAAATCTGGAGAAATTATAGAAGCTAAAGAGAAGCAGGGATTTCAGGACTAGACCCAACGGAAACACCCCTTAAAAAGGCCCCGGTAACCTCCTGCCGAGCCTGCAGGGATGTGTGTGGGCGCTGGGCGACGGCAGCCGGGGCAGCCGGGGCAGCGGGGGCCTGGATGTGGCTGTGAAAGAATAAGCTGGAGGAAATCATTTTTTCTCTCTTTCCTCACCTCATACTGAGTCGGTACAACCACTGCCCATCCATTCCCTAAAAATGGGTGAAAACAGCCCAAAGCACCAGCACTGGTGTCCTTTGTGTGAAAAAAGTTACTGGAAGTCTACTGGGCGCTGACCGGGGAGGTGCCCATGGGCACTCAGTTCCTCAGCCCCTTCCATCCAAGCCTGCATGGTTGGAGGAAAACCACCGCTGAGACTGTCTTTCCCTAATGCCGTGTCTTCCTAAGGGTGGAAAGGTGAAATCCTGCCCAAGGGCATTGCTTGATGCAGTGGTAGTAAGAGGAACCATCTGCAGTGGACTTGGGGTTTTGGGGCCTCTCCTTCTTGAGGCTCATTCTGCCCCTTCTCTTTCAACACATTCGAACTGTGGTGGTTTAGGACATGGACTTCCGCCCCTCCTTTACCTTCCCCACATGTCTCCTGGCCGACCACCTCAGGCCTCCAGGGAGTACCACAAGCCCAGATGATTCAGAAGACAAAAGAAAAGAACATGGGCCACTAAAGCAGAAATCACTCTGCTCGATTAACTTATTACACTGTAATTTTGAATCGCTATACTGATTTACGATCTTGATTATAGAAATCAAGAATTTAAAATATCCTGAAATATGTTTAAGGGAGAGATAATAGAAAATATTTGTAACATACTCATGAGCTATAAATAATTTTAAATAAAAAGAACTATTAGCTAAGCAAAGCACAAACACTGACCTAAAAAAATAAGGGATGGGACGAACAACAGGCTGGATACACTGAAGAACTTCAATAGGTTGAAAAGCTTGATTCAGTAATTCTCCAAGAAAGCGTTAAATAAGAAAATGTATTTAAAAATAGATATCCAAGCCCTGGCTGGTGTGGCTCAGTGGATTGAGCTCTGGACTGTGAACCAAAAGGTCACCAGTTTGATTCCCAGTCAGGGCACATGCCCAGGTCATGGGCCAGGTCCCCAGTGGAGGGCGCACAAGAGGCAACCACACATTGATGTTTCTCTCCCTCTCTTCCTCTCTTCCTTCCTCTCTGTCTAAAAATAAATAAGTAAAATCTTTTAAAAAGTAGATATGCAAGATAGAAGTAGAAGTACCAACATATTCATGGCAAGAGTCCCAGAAAGAAAAAATATATAAAGAGAAAAAAGGATTTCTTTAAAAACATAAAATTTCCACAATTAATAAAAGATAAAGACTTCAGATTGAATTGGTTGAATACAGATAAGGAAATATTTAGATATAGTGAGAGTAAAGAATATCAAGTATGAAGAAAAAATTCTAAAAGTTTACAGAGGAAAATAACAGATTGCCTACAGAAGAACAAGACTGATATCAGATTTACCAGCACCAATACAGGATGCACAATATAGTAATATTTTAATACAGTAAGGAATATAATTATATGCCATAATTTGATATCAAGCTAAAATGCGTTTAAAATGTGACCTGTAATAAAAATAGTCAATGACATGCCAGGTATCTATCAGAAGATTTTCTATACAAAGATCCTCCTTAAAAACACATAAAAAAATATTCACATAATACAAAGAGAAAAATTTGGGACATATTTCATGAGTAACAGATTGTAAAAGAAATATCATGTAGAGTTTATTACTCATGAAAAAGAAGCAAAAGAATGATAAATGAGGACCAAAATAACAAAGGAGAGTATATCTATCAACAATCCATAAATAAAGTTCCAGACAATATCAATATGATGTGGCATGGAGGAGGCAATGTACCAGGTTTTTTAAACTTGACAAGTTTAAGAATTCAATAAAAGTGACTAAAACTGAAAAAATTTTAGTCAAGAGTAACCACTATGTGGACAAAATTACTGACTTTTAAAACTACAGAAGAAAACTTGAATTATCTAATGGAATGCATAAAAAGGACAAGAGAGAAATAAAAATAAATCAATAAATGAGAGTAAAGGGAAATATAAAATGAGATGAAAAGAAGTCCAAACGTAAAGTAATTAAAATAAATGTATATAGGTTATACAAATTCTCAGACTGGATTCAAAAATAAAACCCAAATGTTCCTTCTAAAATGATACACTTAAAAGATACAGAGAGGTTGGAAGTACTTATTACGAAAAAATTGACCAGGCAAATATGGATGAAAAGATACCTAAAGTAGCAATCCTAATACAAAACACAATAGATTGACATGAAGAGAATGTTATATACTGGCAAACGAAATGACAAGAAAATAGTTGTATCATCATAAACTTACATGAACCTAACAAAACAGTCTCAAAATAGTAAAAGGCTAAAGATTTATACGATCTGAAGGGGAACCAAAGTATACAACAGCCTCGAAATAGAAAAAGAAAAGCCTGAAAAGATTTCAGGTAGACAAACCAACAATCACAACTAAAAATTTTAGCACATCCCTTTCACAAACTGGGAAATTGAGGAAATACAAATTAAGTTGTGGTACCAAGATACGAACAATATAATTAACAAATCCCAGCTGTTAGATATATAGAAAACTCTATACCAAGTGGACAATACCCATGGACTATCTACAGAAACAAACCTTGCATTGACCACATAATGAACTCCAAATTTAGGCCTAAATTAATCCTAAAGGCTAAGTAATATAATTTGCTTCCCTTCTTGTAACACAATAAAATTATGTTAAGAATAAAATAATAGACTTAAAAATTTAAAATTTTAGAAACAACATATTTCTAAATAGCCCTTGCAATGAAGAGAAATCACATAGGAAATTAAGAATGCACAGAGAGAGGTCTCCATTATGATTGATCAGCTTTTTACATAACCTACAACGTATAAAGAAATAGAATAAGTTTCAAGGCTGACCCAAAATAAATTCCTATTTCCTTGATTTTAACAGACCCCTAATATTTTATGGAACTGGTTGAAAATGCCAATGGTCGTAGCAAACATTCTCCTTGTACTGGGCATGCTCCTTGAAAGTTGCTTCCTCAGGTTGCTTTGTATAAGGTAAGTTCAGTCATAAAGAAATATGTGTGATGTAGCTTTCCACAACTTTTGACACCTTTCTTTTTCTTTGGGGTTTTTCATAAAAATTCCTGGTTCTTAATGGTTTGAATATAATATTCCAATTAAGCTATAGTCCCTATAGTTTTTGTATTATTAGCAAGTAAAAACTAGTTTTATAAAAATCAACAATAATGCACACCATATTTGATAATTTGGTCACATGTGAAACTCATGAGGACATTTTCATTCTCTATAGAAATAAAGAAGGAAGAAAGAAAAAGGTATGAAAAGAACATTTAGAAAGAAAGTCACAACAGGAGGATAAGAAAAGGAAGAAGGGAGGAGGGAGGGAGGCTGGCTGGGCCGCAGGAATAATTAATACCTTGAAGTTGAAAGGAGCCACAGCGCAGGGACCACTAAAATGGCAGCACAAAGAGCACGCTAGGCCAGGAATATTACGCAATTCCTAAACATTATTTTTTAAACAGTTGCTAAGAGAAACCCTCAACTGCAACCCTGATGAGGTCTTTCTCCTTCCTTCATTCCTTTTTTGAGACAGGTTTATCAGGGACATTCACAGCCTCTTATACAGCAAAGTTCACTTTTCCTATACCCATGTGAGAAGTTAGTTTTCTAAGCCTAATTGAAGGGGGAGATTAGGCTTCAAGATACAGTTTAAAACTGTGCACTTGCCTTTGTCTGTTGCAAATCCGAAAATAGGGAGTTGGTCGTGTCCTCAGTTTCCATTTGAGATTCCGACTTCCTGAATATGAGCCTGTGGTGGCACCTACAGGTTACCAGACCAGGTCAACAGAAGGTCTTGTGTTCACTGGTATCGTTAAATGAAAACCAAAAACTGGTGTTTCACATGTATAATTTCTTGAAAAGTGGCCAATAGGCTAATTTTGTGATAGATGCTTGAAAGTATGAATGCTAGGACCTGCTGTGATTTCCTTCTCAATAAATACCTGCTGAGAACCATAAATCACCCATATTTTAGTTTGACTGAGTATGTGTGTTTTTTTCCAAAGGCTGACAGAAGTAGAAACAACTCGACCATTGTTCATTTAATTGAAATGAACAATTAAACCCAGTGTTAACCCTCTTAATGTATAATAGACTATATATTGGACCCAAATATCACCAGAATTTATGAGCTTTGCTGGATTCATTTCTGTTTCCAAACTGTAGAGCCTCTGTATCATTAACTATGATACCTTCCCAGTGGCTTGAAAGAATTGTTTTATTTGTAATGCTTAACAACCAGAAAGTGTAGAACTATGGGGATTTAAAGTGATTTAATGATACTATACATATACAAATATTTATAATACATATATTTTATTTTATATAAAATAAAGTATATTTAGTATACTTATATGCATACTAAATACATATAAGTATTATATGTAAGTATAAATATATGTGATTTCTACCTACCTCATCCAAACATGCACCTGGGTAGTAGTTCTTCACTCTTTGAGGGTTATTTGAACCTATTAAAACCATGATCTAAGAGACAAGTCCTTTTCAATTTATCAAAATTATCTGTTGTTGATGGTTATTCATGACCATCTATATAGACCACCTCTTGGGCTCTCCTAGGCCAAGGAAAGCAAATCATCTCAACCACTGCCCCTAGAGTGACCTAAAATTCCAAATACAAACCAATATTCTCACTTTTCAGAGGAGAGAAGGTAGATTTTTTTACCCAACCTGCCCCACTTTCCCAAAGAAAGCTGACAGAGAGGCAGGTAGATTCAGGGTATGTATTTAGGATTTTAATGTAAGGAAAGTCAGGAAGTACACCCCAAGATACTTCACAGAAGAGCAAGCACTTGGGTCTCTGTGGAACAGTGTCACCCTGGCTGTGGGAGAGCAGGGGTACGGAACCACTCCTTGTCCGGATGGTGATCAGGGAGCACGCACAGCCAGGACAGCCTTCTCAGCTCCGCCTCAAAATGAGGGCAGTGTGTAGGTCAGCACCCCCAAAAAGGCGCTGCTGGGAAAAACTGTCCACTCCCCTGTCTGAGTACTACAGTGCAAGTAAAACTACCAAATTTAGGAGTTGGTTCTTCTTGCTACCAGAAATTAGACACACTGTTTCAAGAATGTGCTGCATGCTACAACCAAGTGAAAAAAATTGATATGCTTTGAAAAGAGACTCAAGAAAGCAAACAAATCCACCCTAACTAGAGGCTACTGGGGGTGGATGCAGTTCCTCCCAGCATGCATCAGGATGTGGTCAGTCTAATATCTAATTAGACTATTAGATGTAATCTAATACCTATAAACTAGATAACTAATATCTATACAGTTGTACAGTCAGTAATCGGGGCACTTTCTCAGAGAAGAGGAGCCCATGCACTCCCCTAAGTATCCAAGACACTATTCTCTGTCACATTGATCAAACTCTCCTGATCTACTTCAGAAGACACAGACGGAATTCATTGCCTCCCTCTTCCCTCTGTGCCACAGTGTACTTCCACGACTGTATTTATTCTGCCATTGCTTGCCTTATCTCCTTTCACTCCACCTTTCTCCAATTCCCTTTTTATACTGGAGTCGTAAGTTGTCTCCTCCCTACAATAGTTTATTACACGTTTCCCATTTCCCCAAACCATTAAAATTATTATTTTCTTAAAGGCTCGCCAAAGCACTTTAGCTCAGAGTATTCATATGTGTTTGGCATGTAATAAAACCCCACTGAATGGCCCTCTGAACAAGTTACGGCACAGTCTGGTGCCGCTCTGTATACTCGGCAGCCAGCACTGCCGCGATTTGAAAAGGAAGTCTGTAACACCAAAAGATGTCAAGGCCAAGGATTACCTTAAATGAAAGACTATGTCAAGGCATTTCTGACCAAGGCATGGTACAGGGAGATGGACGTCTGCTCGAACTTGGGAAAACCATGAGGAAAGTTAGCGATGCAAATCCGGGCACGGCCCTCCTGTACGCACAGTTCTCTCACGGAAACCTGATGGGAGACAAAGGGATGCTGTGTGTAAACTTTAAATTGTTTCACTTAAAAATATTTTCCTAGTGCTCTAATTGCTCAACAAGTTTGTTGAAGTGAGTATGAGAATTTTCTCTTATTTAATCCTTTATAATAGCAACGCAACCTAAAAAAGAAACACTTTAAAAAATGTGAATAGCTCAAAACCCCATTAACAAAAGACAAACAGGCAAAAGAATGTAGGGTTCTTATCCCAATAAAGTCAAATAAAAAATAACTCAAAAGAAAAAAAAAAAGAAAGTGGAGTTCTTAGCTTTTATTACCACCCATTCCTCTTGGTCTAGGGACTGCAGTGAAGACTGAGCTAATTCAATGGACCCAGTGAATGGGTCACATTTGTGCGGTGTGAACAGGGTGGGTTTTCAGATAAAGTTGCTTTGGGTGGGAATCAGTAGAAGGAACACCTGGCCCAACTCCCAGCCACACATTAGTCAGAAACTGGAGAAAGAACCATTTTTAGACCACTAATGAGCCCCAGGTGAAAACGCTGTTAACTAGAAGTCTCCTTTTTTCAAAATTTCCAGTGTTTTGATTGATGAGCAAATTGTTTAGGATTTCCTAATTTTCCATTACATTAAAACATAACCATTGTTTTTCCTCCCAACTAAAACATTTTTGTCTCTGGCACCATAGGTGCCTATCATTAGTTATAGAAAAGGCCAGCTTCCCATTGGGGCATCACTTGAGGACACAGAAGTGCTTTTGGTAGTTTGAGTTCGTGGAGTTTTTATGATCCAAAAACGTAAAATGGGGAACACTTTGGGGTTTAAGGTGGCTAGTTAATTTAAGCACACACTGTTGCATTTTCTTACATTTGTACCATTGTTACATTTGAGAAGATTTTGAATCTTCCAATATTTTAAAGGAAATTTCTGCTTTTTAAATTAATTTTATAATTTGTAATTAAGATGTGATAATATTTAGTTACTATCACGTCTCAGGTGCTAAGAACCACTGGCACTAAGGAAAAAGAACCAAAGAGCAATTTATTGTTGTATAGCATCATTCATCCAGCATATATTTATCATGCACTCTGTGTTATGATCTCCTAAGAAGAAATAAAAGCATACACAAAGGACTCAGTCATGCTCCACATTTTTATTAAGACCAAAGTTTTGTAGATAGCTGGCAACATTTCGAGAGTACTTTTTAGTTTGATCATTATTTATTTTAAAAATTATTTATTGAATATCTGTCACGTACACTTGGCAACGCAGCAAGGAGTAAAACAAATATGGTTAGTGTATTCATGGAGTTCATAGCCTAGTACTGTTGATAAACACTAAACACAGAACTATAGAAAATTCTATAATTATTACTGAAGAAGCCATAAAGGAAAGGTCTAGGCTACAGTGAGAGCGTATATAATAGAAGGACCTGATATTGAACAGGAAATTAGGGAAGAATTCCTTGAGGAAGTAACTAAGTTAAAACCTGAAAGATAAACAGAAATTAGCCACGTGAAGAGGGAGGAAAGAACCTTACACATAGCAGACAGGTCCCCACAGCAGCTTAGAGAAAACACAGGAACCTCAGTAATGGTTTGCATTTCCCCACCTCCGTCACTAAATGTGCTGAGTGCTTATAAACTTTTCTGGCTTATTCATCATTTTAATCATCCATCATTATATTGCGCTACCTTTGGGAGTTACAGAGATATGGAGAGGGTTTTTTATTTGTTTTTTGTTTTTGGTTTTTTGCTATCAACCATCATTTTTTACTTCTCATAGTGCTTCTTATCTTTTTTTAAAAAGATTTTATTTATTTATTTTTAGAGAGCGGGGAAGGGAAGGAGAAAGAGAAGGAGAGAAACAGCAAAGTGAGAGAGAAACATTGGTCAGTTGCCTCTCGTACATGCCCTGACTGGGGGCCGAACCTGCAACCTTGACATGTGCCTTTACCAGGTCTCAAACCGGCAACCTTTCACTTTTTGGGACAACACCCAACCAAGTGAGTCACACCAGTCAGGGCAGTGCTATTTATCTTATAATCTCCTATGGTCTGGGAATCTAGATAATATAAATAATTTTGTGATTGTGGCTAAAAGAAAAATAAAATGTTAATTCGGCAAAGTAGCAGGATACAAAATCAATACCCAGAAATTGATGGCATTTTTGTACATCAATAAAAGGCTATCAGAAATAGAAACTAAAAAAAAAAATTCCATTTACTGTTGCAACTAAAAAAACAAGGTACCTAGGAACAAATTCAACCAAGGAGGTAAAAGACCTGTACTCAGAAAAAAGAAATTAAGGAAGATACAAATAAGTGGAAGCATATACAGTGTTCATAGATAGGAAGAGGTCACATCATTAAGATGTCCGTACTACCCAAAGCAATCTCTACATTCAATACAATTCCTATTAAAATGCCAATCGCATATTTCACAGAACTGAAACAAATATTCCAAAAATTTATATGAAACCAAATAAGACCCTGAATAACCTCAGCAATCTTTCAAAAGGAGAACAAAGATGGAGGTATCATACCTAATATCAAACTATACTACAAGTCCACTGTAATCAAAACAGCCTGGTACAGGCATAAGAACAGTCATATAGATAAATGGAACCAAACAAGCAGCCCTAAAATAAACCCACTTCTTTATGGCCAATTGATATTTGGCAAAGGTGGCAAAAACATACACTGGAGAAAAGACAGTCTCTTCAATAAATGGTGTTGGGAAAACTGGACACATAGATGCAAAAAAATGAAACCAGACAACCAACTTATACCATATACCAGCATAAACTCAAAATGGATAAAAGATTTAAATGTAAGTCATGAAACCATGAAAATCCTGGAAGTAAACATAGGCAGTAAAATCTCAACCATCTCACATAGCAATATTATTGCCAATATATCTGCTAAGGCATTGGAAACACAGGAGAAAATCAAATTAAAAGGCTTCTGCACAGCTAACAAAACCATGAGCAAGATGAAAAGGAAACCTACAGTATGGGAAAATGTTTTCACCAATGATACATCTGATAAGGATTTAGTCTCCAAAATATACAAAGAACTAATACAGCTCAACACCAGGAAGACAAACAATCCAATTAAAAAATGGGCAAAGGACCTGAGTAGACACTTTTCCAAAGGGGACATAAAGATGGCCCATAGGCTTATGAAAATGCTCGACATCACTAATCATCAGAGAGATGCAAATTAAAACCACAATGAGATACCTACCTTAAACCTGTCAGAATGGCAACCATCAATAAATCAACAAACAACAAGTGTTGGTTATGATGTGGAGAAAAGGGAACCCTAGTTACACTGTTGGTGGGAATGCAGACTGGTACAGTCACCGTGGAAAACATTATGAAGTATCCACAAAAAAATTAAAAGTGGCACTGCCTTTTAACCCAGTGATTCCACTTCTGGGAATATATCCTAAGAATCCTGAAACACCAAAACAAAAGAATATATGCACCCCTAGGTTCGTAGCAGCACTATTTACAATAGCCTAGATGGGAAACAGCCTACGTGCCCATCACTAGATGAGTGGATAAAAAAACAACAACTGTGGTATATTTGCAACATGGATGGACCTGAATTGAAGAATATTATGCTAAGTGAAATAAGTCACTCAGTGAAAGACAAATACCATATAATCTCACTTATATGTGGAATCTAATGAACAAAATAAACTGACAAACAAAATAGAAACAGAGGCATAAATACATGGAACAGACTGACAGGGACAGACTAACAGCTGCTGGAGAGGAGAGAGGTGGGGGGCTGGATGAAGGATGGTGAGGGGATTAACCAAAGAACATTTATGCAAGGCCCATGGACATGGACAATCACATGGGGATGGACTGAGGGAGGGGAGACGGTGAGGCTGGGTGAAGGTGCGGAAAGTGAGAAAAAGCAAGAACAACTGTAATAGCATAAACAATAAAAATTTTAAAAATAAATGATAAATAGACTCTGAGTAAAAGCACAGGGCCATAAGTAAAGTCTAGAATCTTTATGTCATGAACAATATGATGTCTATCCTAAGCTGTTGTAGACCCTTCTATGTTCATGTCTGAATGGGTTCTTAAGAAGTCATATCAGTGCTGGCAAGTCTGAGCTTCCGGTAAAAAAAACATTGGAGGACATACCTGTGCTTGTAAAATGGAAAGCACCTCATGCTTTCCATTTCCTTGGCTACTAACCCTAAGGACACTCACCATTATAGCGGAAGTAAGAACATTAAAGACAGCATGAGCCAGGAAGGTGAGAGCACACTGGAGTGTACTCTTTGTAAGTATACTTTACAAAGGGTAATTATCAATCTAATCAACAGCTGCCATGTGAGAACGTGGCTCAGTATGACCAGTGGTAGGTTTTCTTTTTCTAAGGAGACTAGAAATCTGATTCTTTTAACAGGAAGTTCTCCCATTTATAAAGGCTGCCGATTAATACAAATTTATTGTAAATATAAAAGGCAAGCACAATACCTCTGTGAGCTGGAATGCCTTCATTTTGAAATCTCTGCTTTCCTTCTTTATTGCCTCTTTCCAGCCTGAAGCAGGTGCCCATTTCTCGGACCCAGGCTTCTGTCCAAGTAGTGGTCCTCTGGTAAACAGTCATGTCTCTAGCATAAATCCCTAAACAAAGTCAAACTACCCAAGTGACCTCAGTGAACCGAGTTGGGAAGAGACATGCAACGTTAGCACCTCAAACAGATACAATATATGTAAATAACTTCAAGAGCACAGAAAAGAGTAAAATAATAGGGAAGTGAGGAGTTTTGAGTGTTTGTTACCTTTGCTTTAAATATACAGGGTGTGGCAAAATAAGTTTACACTCACTCATATGGAAAATAATACAATAATTAATAAACGATAATACCAAACTAAACACTGTGTTTTGCGTACTCACAACTCTAAACCTACTTTTGCCCCACCTCATAGTTTATTTGACTGAAAGTTCATATAATTTAATTTTTAACAACGACTGTGTTTAACAATGGCCTGTAAAACTGAAACCGTCAGCTCCTGTGAGCTCCTACCAGCCATCTCCAGCGCACTGGCAGCACTGAAGCACTCGGTTTACCCTCCCTGAACCTGCACTTCTTCCAATGAGTCAGCTACGGGCAGGCAGCACCCCGCTCCCTTTCGCCTTCTACTCGACTTGCCCTTAGGTTCTCAACTGCGAATCATTTAATTGAAAGTGAAAATGACTATTCTCTAGAAATGAAGTTGTTACTAAAGTTAAAATGTCCTATTTCAAGCCCCTTAAACCATTTTTATGCAAACGCTTGAGTGAGTAGCGTGCTTGGGTCACAGTGGTGTGCTGAAGGCACATAAAAATGACAAGAGCCAGAGCACACCTTCCTGGAGTGTCGGTGTTACAATTAGTTTTAAAGAGCTGACGTCTGTCAGTTTTTGTCACGTATACATGAAAGCAAAATTAGAAACGTTGCCTTTTACATCTACCAATCTAATCTTGGGGGTTTAGGCAGAGGAAGAGTGAAACTGAGTGAGACAGACCAGGAGAATTTTCATTTCTATGCAAGTTTCTAACTTAAAACTGGTAATTTGGAGCATAAGGTTACTGAAGCCAAGACCAGTATTAGATCTTTGATACAGGTCAAAAAACACATAGGAAGATAATAATACACTAAGTTCATAGTACAGTGAAGTTTAAATAAAGTAGTATTAATAAGGCTGTTAGGATAGTGCCTAGCGTCGATTTAGCATGCTCACTACTTTCAGGAGTTCCATGTATCTCACCTCTTCTATATTCTCCACTCTGTAGATTCAGGGGGAAAAACCAACCTCCAAAAGGGCGAGTCTGGTAAAGGCCACAAAGGTGGGAAGGAGGGGAAAGGAAACCAAGCAATCGGAGTCTTCCTTAGGAGCAAGAGGTAAAAGGTTGGTGACACTCATTAAGTCTTTCTAGGTAACCGGTACCAGATTGCCTATAATACTACTGCCAGAGCTGTGTCCTGGGGCACGCTGCACAGGATGCGGGAGGTACTGAGGAGCCCACGCCATCGGTACTGTAGCTGAATTACAGAGCACACTTGCACAAGTCCCCAGGAGGTACCGAGGAGATCGCCGTATTGTGCCAGAGCCGTGACACAGTGCTAATCTGCTAAGCATAACTGGGAAAATTTACTAAAAAAATTAATCTACCTCTGCATAAATCGGTCGTTTGGTATTTTTTTATCTTACATAAAAATTGGCTTTTTCCACATCAAATCAACTTACTGCTACAACTGTACCTACTAGCCTATTCATAAACATTTGGGTTTGGCATTTCAGGGTTACTCTTACTTGATATGTTTAGACACAGAATTCAAAAACTACATTTCTGCTTGCTAATATTGATGTTTAAAAAGAATGAAGAGTTAACTTCAAAAAACTGAAAAAACAAGGGAAATTTAAAATCATCTTTCTGACTTTTATGATGTTGTTTATCAGGTTCAATATAACTATTTTGACAGTGAGGAAAAGTATAATATTATCACAAACACGATTAGTGAATCAGAACCAGGCATCAGCTCTCTTACAAACATTGAGTGCACACAGAATTTTAAAATATGGATTTGATGTTTTAGATGTGCAATAAGCCTAAGCCTTGGTATTTCTCTTGGGAAAAATCCTGAAGCAATAATTTTATAAAAGTTATAATATATGCCCTGCTGTTTAAAAAACTGCCACAACAATTTTAAAATAATTGGAAACATTATAATAAATATAGCATGAGAATTTTTATCTAGGAACATGACAATGAAAAGCACAGTTAGAATTAAAATAAATTATTAAAATAAAATGAGGATACCATAATGGCATAACTGAGAACATACTTTTTCCTCCCACTGCAAACAACAATTTTTGAAATGAACAAAATATCTGAAATAAATTATTTTAAAAATTGATAGCAGATGGCACAGGACTATATTTCTGAAAGAAAGTAAATGAATGAAATAAGCTCTGTGGTCACTTGAGCATTCAGTCTGAGGCAATTCTGGTCACTGAACAGGGAGACTCAAGTGGAACGGATGGGTCTCACTGAGGTTATGAGACAGAGGTTAGAGTTCAAGAGATGAACCAACTATCAGTTGAGCATCAGAGTTTGAGAGAAGAGAAAGTTTTACAGAAAAAATTCCAGAATTCTCCACATCATTCATCTTGCATCATTGGCTGAATTCCAATGTACACGTGTATAGTCTGAAATTCCACGAAACTGGACAAAGAACAAGAAGCTGTAAGTTGAACAATTTCCAAAGCTCATATGGGGCTGAGTGACATTCAAATTCTGATTGGTCAGAGTAAGAATCCCTGTTGAATGCTGAGAATATTTAATAAAGACCCTAGAAGGGTCATGTCCCAGAGCAAAGGCTACTCTTAACTTTCCCTAATAAAGATTATAAACAAATCCCAAAAGGATCAAGTGGATCCATGGAACTTAACTGCATGCCAAAGGAAAGTCCATCACTCTTTGGGGAAAGACAGCAAAATCCAGCATGCAACAATTTAGTAATATGATGTCTGCATTCTGTTTAAGGACTAGACAGGCGAAGAGGCTGAAAAATGTGACCCATAACCAAAATTCAAATCAGTCACAGAAACAGACAGGAATGAAAGAAATGATATATTTTGCATCAGAGATGTTAAAAAGCTACTGTAAATATGCTCAAGGATTTAAAATAAAACATAATTTAATAATAAAATTAATTAAATACATAAAAAGAACCTAATGAAATGTCTAGAGATAATATGTATGCAATAAAAACTAAATCATTGGAGATGAGGAAGAGCTTATTAGACTCTACAGAAAAAAAGAAATCAGTGAGCCTGAAGACAAATTATAGAAAGTTTTCAAACATTAAGCACAGGGAAACAAAAAGATTAAAAAGTTAAGCATTCAGAAGGGTGTGGACTATCCAGTCCTCTATAATGTTTGTAATTAGAGTCCTAGAAGAAAGAGATAATACTATTTGTTCTCATTTTTAAACCACTGGGGTAGGAAAATCACTGCCTAAAACAAAAACAATTACAATGTTTTGTGGTTTTATATGTAGAGATCAATGCATGAGAACAATAACCCAAAGGACAGACGTGAACTAAAATAAACTGTTGTAAGGTTTTTCTATTATAAGTAAAGCGATACAATGCTATTTAAATAGAACAGCAATATTAACCAAAAATTAAATAAAACAGATAGAGCAAGTAATAGTGGGGAAAATAAAATAAATATTTAATCCATGCAAAAGAGGCAAGGTCAAGGAAAGAAGGGGAAAGAAGATGGGAAACAGAGAACATTTCAACTCAACAACATAGATAATTATTTTAATGTGAATGCTACAAACATGCCAATTAAAAGTTAGAAATCTCCAAACTAGATTTTGAAAAACAACCCAAGTGTATGTTGTTTATCAGTAACAAATAAACATAAAGGCAGAGATAAGCCTAAAGTAAAACGGTAGAAATGAGGTGCCCTGTGAACCCTAAACATGAGAGAGCTGGAGTGGAGGATTTTATATAAGGCAAATTAGACCATGAAACCAAAAAAATATTACAAGGGATATAGGAATACAATATAGCATTACACCAAGAAGATACAATAATACAATTTTAACCAATTCCATTAAAATGCAAAAACTTTTATTGTAGATATACATGATATTATTCTAAAATTTATATGAAAAATTTTATTAGTAATGCTATATACATGTACCTGTAATACATATACACATATCTGTTTCGGTCCCTATTTCAAACATGTACATACTTTTAATAATTTTTAACTTAAACTAAAAAAAACTGGTTCACATAAGAAGAGTGGCAAATAACCCAGTAGAGAACTTGGCAAAAGAGAACAAAATTACACACTTCTTTTCACAAAAGAATAAAAATGAATGACAAACATGGCAAAAGAGCTTAGCATTATTAGTAATCAGAGAAATGAAAACCAACAAAATAAGATCACACACCTGCTCATGTTCTTCTTTCTACCTGGAAGACCCAGTATGTCACCTAAAAAACTGATATATATTGACACTTCAGACTGGCTACTTCTTTTTTCCTTATTTCCCTCGGTTCCCTGAAGTGACCTAAAGCAACTACAGTAGCAATGAGCACATCTAAAGTGAAGATCTTGGTTTCTAAATTCCATTCTCTGCTAAAAGAACCAGAACTTCTGGGGGAAATGGCTGATTCTAGGGCTTGGGAAGGGCAAGTACAAGATAAGTCCAGCACATCTTATACAAAATTCAAGTGAGAAAGTGCTCAGAGTGATGGGACATGTCAATGGGTCACTAGAGGCAACCTAAGGGGCTGGCTCCTCATGGCCAAATTTGTGACAATTTGAGCACCAAAATAAATAATAAAAGTAATGGATCATTACTGACTTCAACAATGAAAAAGAATCCATAAGTCTATATTGATGTACGTATGTGTGCACAAGAGAAAGAGGAAGGAAGAAGGGAAGGAAAGAAGGAAAGACTTCCTCAGGTGACAGAAAACTCTCCATATGTGATTTCTATGCTAATCAACAGGATTTCCTTTCCTCTCTCCTCCCTTCCAGATGGCAGGCCACACCCCTTGTCTAGTAAGTGATTACGGACCAGTAGGCATGCTCTGGGGAGGTATCTGGTATTCAGTATGTTTCAGTGTTTCCAGGAAAGGAAATCAAAAGTTCACATGGTGAATATGCAACACTGTGTAGTTATGATAATACCTTACATTTCTGTGGGACTTTATCATTTCCAAGGCTATCTTGCTTTTCATAATGAATTTAAAACATATGCGGGGTTAGTGATTATTCCCATTTTGTAAACTGGGAACGATGAGGCTCACAGAGTCAAGTAAATTGCAGAGATGGAATTTCAGGTGAAGTTTTCTGACTCACTACGTTGTTTCAAGAAATATGTTCTGTGGAACTTTTGTCCTTACAGGCAGGAGCACTTAAAATAGTCAGGTATGTTTGATCCATCTTCAGCACTCAGCAGCAGCAGCCAAGCCAAGCATGAGGCCATCTGGGCCCATGAACCTGAGCAAGTTTAACATGCAAAGACCATGCTCCATTTCAGCCACTCATTTGCTCTGTGGCCAATTAATAACAGTGTGATACTAGTTTTCTCATCTGTTTTACAATTTAAAAGATAAAAATGAGGGGTCCGTAATGTAGACAGTTATAAAGAAATCAGGTTAAATCAAAACCTAAGAGCATACAGAGAATTCTTTTGCTTTTCACCTCACTAACACTTCTACACTTTAAACTAGGATTTGCACGTGGCAGTTTGAATCTTGAATCTGGGGTACTTGCAATAAATTAAACACTGGGAGTGAGCAGTCAGGCTGACATTTGCAATGAGATCTTCCTCCAAAGGGCTGAGGCTGAGCTATTATTTAATTTTCCAAGTTTGGAAAAGGAACTGAAATAACCACTTAAATCCCTTTCCCCCATTTTTGTAACATGAGTCAAACTTCAGGAAAATTCTCCTCTTTCCCCATACAAAGAAAATGTGTATGTTCCTATCTGGTGTAGAGCTATCTAATGACCAAGGAAAATCCTGAGATCTTTTTTTTTTCCCCTGGAAAAGCCACTAGTTTTAATGGAACAGTCAGCCTGTCAGGGAGAACAGAACAAACTTAACTGGCAGCCACAGAGCAGATGGTTCTGGGAGTCTGGTCATGCACCTGACACGGCTGAAACAGTTACTGAAAAGCCACCGTGTGGTTTTTAAATTGCAGGGAACCGAATATTTCAAAAACTCCACTCTTCTAATTTGTGGCACCATTTAGTATTTCAGAAACTGTTACTTACCAGAGTGTCCTGTGAATAAAGACATTGCAGAGAGGAACTGAAAGAAAACATTCTTTATGATAGTTGTTCTGGACACAGTTTCTCCCCAAATTCTCAATTGACCCTCAACCTTAAAAAGTTAGGACTTCTCGAATTTGTACTTTGGACATCAGTTCTAAAATATAATGTTTTGTGTTTAGCCAAGTGCTCTCATATTTATTCAATGAATACTGTACATCTACAAAATATAAGATACATTGGCAATCTCTTCTCTTACGATGTTTAAAATCTAGAGTAGGGGGAACACCAGCATTTATTCAGTCTAAGTGACCGAAGAGGACCCCAGGTTTGGAGGAACTGACGAGAGCTCCATGGACGAAGTGGCACTTGTCCTGAGTTTTGAAAGATGGGGAGGATTTCACAGGTGAGGTTGTAGGGCGATGATATGACAACAGCATAAACAATGATGTCCAGACAGAAACATGTGTGACAAGCACGCTGACAGCCAATCTAATCAAAATGGTAATGCTGATGACCATGGAAATCCATTCCTGCTCAAATTACATTGAACTATTTGGTTTCCTATTACACACTGACCCCAGCATTCCAATAATTTTTGATGGTTTACGGTTTCATGCTATTCCTATTAGAACTGAATAAAACAATGAATAATGTAATAATATACATCAACATCTAATAAATGCAAACCACCTTATTCAGAATGTAATAAAAACCTATGACCATTTCTGTTAAATCTCTGTAGAGCCAAAGTTGAAACACACAAACTTTGCTTTGATAGAACATTCCATTGACATTAAAACTTCTGTATATTAAAACTGATAGCCACTAAATTCTCTAGGCTTTTGTTTCCTATTCTGCAAAGCAGAGACTTAGATTACTTGATCCAAATAACTCCTTCTAATCATATGATTCTCTAAATATACTTTAACTCAAAGGCACACAGCTACTATCATCAGTTGACATCTATATATTGTCCAAATACAATAAATTCTCAACATCGGGGCCTGAACCTACCACAAAACCTAAGAGTTTTACAAAAACACCATTTGTTGAGTTAGGAGACAAGAGGTGCCCAGAAACAGAAGTGTCAAAAACAGCCATCTGGAGAGTGTGCTGAGAACACCCTCAGAACACTGTACTCTGACCTGAAGGGAGCAGAGGAAGCAGATGCGGTGGAGGGAAGTGCACTGACTGGGAAGAGGAAATGTGATCCGTTCCCAGCTTTGCTGCAGATGGGCTGTATGACTTTGGATAAGTCCTTTCACCTTTCTGGGCTCCAGTCTCCCCAGCCACAAAGAAATTGACCCAATCGATGCCTTAGATCCAATTAAACTCTGTGAAAGAAATCTATGATTCTATGTGATTCAACACTTTGGTGCCAAACTACAATAATAATACTCAGGTTCACCAAAAGAACATATATCATCATTTTACACAGGCACTTTTTATAATTCAGGAAGTCTTTCCTACCATTCCTTCTGTTCCAACTCAGTTGTCTGCTTTTGTTGCTGAGTCTTCTGATGAAAACCAATTGTTCCTAGTAGTGTAAATGCTCCTGCTTATCTGCTGAGGTCTTCGGGGACTGGGGGGAGTCTGAAGCTTGTGGATGACCCAGTTCTCCTGTTCCACTCAGTTATGTGGGAAACAAGACTCTTTTGATACTTCCCAGTGCTAAAAATGGAAAGTATTCAGCCTAGAGCTCCAGTTTATTAACCTGGGAGATAAGCAGAAAAATAATTGAAACTCAGAACAGCTGCAGTCCCTGCTAGGTCCTTAAATTTCTAGTAATTAGGTAGTAAGGGGAACTAAGCAAGTGTGAGTCTTTCATTTGTTTGGAAAGGTCATGAAACAACTTCAAAAAAATGAAGGTTATGATAGTTTATAGAACACATACTTATGAAACAATTATTAGGAGAAAGATGTTCTACTTGGCATTAAGTTAACATTTGTCTCTATTTTATATGAGTTATATCCCTGGGGAGGGAAAGGAACCAAAAATGAAATTGCTGTTTGTTAAGAAAGTTTAGCTTCATATTTTGGCTAAATTATCTACACAGTACAATTCATATGCTTCAATGTAGAGACAGTATTGCTGGCTAAGCAGCCTTTGCATATATCCTTCCTTCCTTCCTTCCTTCCTTCCTTCCTTCCATTGAAAGAAAGGCCCCTGGCTTTATAAGCATCTGGTTTACTGCTAGTTCAGAGCCCCAGGTGAGGGTATATTCACTAAACGGCTGCAGTAGTAGACACTGAAAGTAAATGATAGCTTCCTACAGCCCGTGAATTTACTTGTTAATGGTCTAAGATATTATAATGATCATCCCCTCTCATCCTGCCCTCATATACATACAAATGCTTTTTAAAAGAATTTTAGAAGTTTTTTTTATCATATCACCTTCTTATAAAATGTAACAACTTATATTTTCTTTCCCACTTCATTCCTAAAATGCTCACACTATGGAAAGAATTCTAAGGCAAAGAAAGGTATGAAATGCAGAGGATATGTAGTAGTTACAAAGCTAAAGGAGAATCAGAAAATGAAAAGCCTATGAAACAAACAGACAGGAAGCATAAGCTAAGTTTCAGAAATGCTCTAGGATGGGCAAAAGCTGATGGAAACTCAGGCCCATCTTTTGGAGGTTTAAGGAGGAGGACCATGCATGCCTGGGTGTCAGAAACTGTAATCAAATGCCGCAGCCAGCGGCGTTTTAAAGTCATGGACATTGCAGTGGGTGGGTGGGGGTGAGTCTGGAAGACAGATGGGGGGTTCACTGGTCAGTGCTGTACAGTAAGAGGGGCTGACATCCCCTGGGGCTCATCCTGCATTAAACTTTGCTGCAAATCTGGGAAATGGCTCCTATTACTACATTTTTCATCAATAAAAATATTTTAAAACCAAAGTTTATGTAATTGAGTGACTTTCCCAAAACCTCAAACCTAGTAGGGCCTGAGTCAGTGCCAATGCTCAGATCTACGCTGACTCCAGAGCAAATCACAGCTATCCAGCCACCCAAGGACTTTCAGTCCCTTCCCCCCGAGGCACCCACTGTGTGTACTTCCTTCTCCTGATGCCAGACTCCACTGGAAGTTTATCACCCGCACAGGAGTCCTTTGTTTCCGATTTGCCTCTCCCATTCAGTGCTGTAAACTCCTATAGGAACTTCAGGTCTGACTGAATCATTGCTAAGTCATGTAGTAAATACAGTCTTTGGTATTTTGTAAATATTGGCATCTTCCTATTTTGCTTACACTTTTTCTTCTATTTTGCCAGTCTCCACAGTCTGCATTTCAGTGTCTAAAGAGAAGGTTCAAGATTTTGGATTTAGTTTAAGTTCTTACTCTTTTCTTCCTCTCCCTCTCCCCTCTTACTCTGTTTCCTTTTCTGTCTCTCTGTCTGCCTTCCTTTCACTATAGAGGCCATCCTAACACTGGTATCTGGAAATAAAATGTCATCTGATTTAAGGACTATAAATTGTGTGTGTGTGTGTGTGTGTGTGTGTGTGTGTGTGTGTGTGTGAGTGAGAGAGGGATGTGTGGGTTAATATGTGGTTTAAACTCTAAATTTATTACAAATTATTCCAGATATATAAACATGTGTGAAGCATAATACAAATGCCCATATACTCATTCCTCATCTTAAGAAATAAATCTATCAAATATAGTTGAATTCTTCTAATGTTCCACTCCTAAGGAAATAAATACTCTGTGATGAATTCAATAGACATTATAGTATTTGCTTCTACTTCATTTTAAAGTTAACTTTTCATTTTCAAATTAACTTTTTAGATTTCATTTTTAAATTAAGTTTTGAAAAATGTACTTCCATCAGTAACAAAAGATTCTATCATCTTCTGTGACCTAATTTTGTGGGTACTTGCATACCTCTGTCACTTCACATTCAAGTCACTAAAACCAGAAATGACCAACTTCCCCACCCAACTGCCTTCCCCTCTGGGTTTCCCCACTCTGCAAGAAGCATCACAATTTTCCCCGATCGCCAGGTGTGATGTACCAGATCACATTAGATTCTTCCCTTTGCAGCTCCCCCAGAGCCCGATCAGCCTGTAGATGCTGCTGTTGTGTTTTTCTGTGTCGGTTCTTTCTCCGTCTCCTCAGCCTCCCTCTAGCCCAAAGGTTTTCAAACTACAGTCCTGGGACCCGTGGGAATCCCCAAGAGTCTTCAGGGTGTTGTGGGGCCTTTTTCACTTTCTCTCACAAGTGTACACTGGAGTTTTCCAGAGCTCACATGGCATGAGATGCCACAACAGACTGAATGGATGACAACTGAATGGATGACAATCCAACTGTATTCTATTAAGATATTTGCATAAGTGTAAACGGTCATTTTTCTGTTTTCTTAAAACAGTATTTTTCATGCGAGTGTTTTGATAATGATATGTTACTTTAAATGATTTAATAAAATATTTTAAAATAACATATTTTTAAACTTCTCAACTACGATACACATAGATCAAAGCCCCTTTGGGGGTCCTCCATAACTTTTAGATATGCCAACGGTCCCAAGCCCAAATGTTTGAGAGCTGCTATGCCAGTACATGTCTTCATGGCCTCCTCTCTCTCAACTTTGCAACCTCTTCTCAGTAATTTCCCAGCCTCTAGTCCTTCCCTCTTCTGTACGCCTACACATACCTGCGGAGCTCACCTTTTTAGGAAAGTAGTACTTTCCATAATAGTATTCCCAATCTTATCAATTCTCTGGTTTAATCAACAATAACTTCAGGCCATCCACTGGTCAGGCACGGACCCCAGGACATACTCTCATTCACTTACTCATCTCCCAACTTTCATCTAGTTGTTCTTTCCCCCATCCCCTCCCTGCACTGGGCACCTCTCCTCTGCCCGGTCTGAGGCACCACAGAGAAGTAGAGCGAAGATGTGCATTGGCACCCGGCTTGAAAACAGTTACCTCTTATTAGCCACGTGATAAGAGCAATTCACCTTCTGGAAATTTAAAATAGAAAATACATTATTATTTAATTCAAATGGATGTTGTAAAGACTATATGAGATCATGCTGAAAAAAGTGGGTATTAAACACGTGTTAGACGATGCTGTTATCCAAATCTTGCTAAGATTCTAGCTATTCCACGAAGCCTTCTCAGTCTGCTTCATCCAACCCTGTTCTCTCTCTTCTACTCCACTCACTGGCATGGAAGGTTCGGACCCACATACGTCAACTTCCAAGTGAGATAAGCAGTGGCCACGTGAATCACCTCTCCTCTCTCCCTTCCTTCCTCCCCCCACCCCCTCGCCCTGGCCGCCCCTCCCCCCGCATATATGTGTGTATCTGTTCTCGTACACTTACCCGGTGCTGTTACACCTGATCCCATAAATTCAGTGTGTGTCACTGTTACCTTGCTTTCCATAAATGACACACATAAACCAACCCTCAGCTGACAGCACCACATAAAATACACTTGATCCATAATCTTTCATTCGTCCTGCCCTTCTTGGAACAGTTACGCCAAGTCTTCTTCTTAGATAATAAATCCATTCATTTGAAAAAGGAAACTCAAACAGGAAACATTTTATAGAGAGAGGCAAATCTGATGATAGAATCGTCCAAACCACACAAACACGAGGCCAAAGGCTGGTTGATTCTGGCTGCAAATCATTCCCACTGTGAAATGACTTTCAGCCGTCCCCAACTTCTCAGAAGTGTGCTGGGAATTCGCAGGGCCTGAAAGCTTTGGTCAGGGCACTGTCAGTTAGGGTGGGTGCAAGAGTCTCCAACTGGGAGTTCACACTGGTCCTGACTTGCTCTGAGGTCAAGGGGAACCACCTCACTACTGTGAGTTGGTCCTTTGGCCTCTGAAGAGCAGCTTCACAGTCTGCTAAATGGTTGTTAAGGCATCAGTTGAGATTCAATATACACATTTACATAAGATTGGTGTATATGCTGAAATCCACATAATATGAAAAATACTTCAGAAGTTAAAATTCTGAAAGATTTGTATATGTCAGTCTTTGAATAGTCCACTACGTTTTTAGAAGCATTATAGTTTAGAATTTTATAAGCATTATAATTTAGCATAGGCCATGCATAAAAAGAAAGCACGTAGAGCCATATTGTAAACAGCTTGGCATTATCTGCCATAACTGAACATGCACGTACTCTAACCCAGCAGTTCTACTGTTTGGTTTACACCCAGAAGAAACGCATGCGTGCTCACCAAAAGAAGTGTGCAGAGCCCTGTTCCCACGGCACTGTTCATCGTCCAGGCGCAAAACAGTGCACACAGTACTGCATAACTCATTACACAAGAGAAGGGCACTGGGATGATGCTCTGCTGACCGTCTAGTTCTTGATCTCAGTCCTGGTGACAGGGGTGCATTCTGTTTGTGAAAAATCTACTGACTGTACACTGGTGAACTGTGTGTTTATGTATATTTTCCTTTGGAGAAAAGCTTACTTAAAGAGCATAACAGGTACTCTAATTCTCCATTCATCTTTTTATCTTCCATAGTTTTTAAAAGCAATAAATATGACATTATTTTCTTATAACTTCTTTAATTTATAAAAATGTCATCTACCAAGATAAACTAGCGTATTGATTTCATTGCTCCATTAACCAAATATGCTTATTTATAAATTTATTTGCATGTGGAAAAGCTTTCTTTTTAGGGGAAGGAAAAAACGAAAAACTTTTTACCTTTTTCTAGAATGGAGAAGTTGACTTTCCTCTGTTATAGTTTAGAATCCATTACTTTTTAAACTTGGCAAAGAAACAGTCCGAGAGGAATTTGCCGGGACAACCTGAGTAAGTGATGATGGAGCTGGAGTGGATGTTTGGACTTTAAGCGCTATATATAACCATAACCAATGTGTTCAAACCCGCTCCAGCAGAGCTGAGCGCCACCTGTGCTGCGTGTCCCTTCGGATGAAAGTGGTGGCTCGCTTGTTTACTTGACTGAATTTCCTGACCTTTATTTCAACACGAGCCTCGAAGGGAAGAAAATGTTCCTTGCAAAAGCATTTTATCTGAAGTCCTGTAAAAAGTTCTAAAGGACAATTCAACTATTTCATGCCACCATGACTAACTTTTTAGCACTAAAACTTAGCACTAAAAATGCCTTGCCAGAAAGTCCATGAACAAACCCACATACATTGGGTTATCACAAATAAAGTATTTTGTGACAAGAGCTCTTTGATTTAGGAAAAAAATTCAGATAGTAAGAATTGTTACTTTTTATGATGCTCTATTTTCATTTGAGACCATGTTGTAGAGCATGCACAGACCTTTCAAAAACAGCTACCTACTGCTAGCCATCAAGACTGTGTAACAGAGCCACATTAGAGTCATACTCTGAGAATTATGCCAGCTGAAAAATGTGTCTTCCAAAGCTGTCATACCTGATTGCTTGCCTTTCAGGTTTTCTGCTGGGTACATCGGGGTGTGCCTGACCTAAGAGCCTTCTTAGATAGGTGGGGAGAAATAGCTGAGGAATTCTTCTGGCCTAGCCTATACATAAGGAAGCACTTCTCTCCCTGCTCCTTAACCGCTCAAGCATGTTATAGCGAATGATATAGAAGTTTAAAATCCAATATCTGAATGACATGTTCTCATTTCATCCCTAGTTCACTGATTTACTAAAATGTCCTCTGCAAAAGCACTTTTCTTCGGAATCCTGGGGAGAATTCTGAAGATCCATTTCAGTCATCTTCTAGGCTACTTGTACACATCACTAACAAAATATCAATCTTAATTTCTTTTACTTGCATCTCTAGAATTCAGCCAATTTCCTAGCACATAGTAGGTTCTTACTAACTGTTTAATGATCGTATGGACAGATGAGTAACATGTGACCCTGAGCAGTAGGGGAGAAAGAGTCCTTGACAGAGTTATTGGCTGATAATATTGAAAAAAGCAGACGTGAACAAGACAAGCTCAGTTCTCAAGAGGGAGTTACTCCAGGGCATCAGCTGGACTAAACACCCTCAACTCTGCAGACCATGCTACAGGCCAAGCTGATTCCAATTCCCAAGGCTTCAGAACCACTATTGAAAACCTCTGCTGCACTCACAGCCAGACCAGCCCAAAGGCTGCAAAGCTTCGTGGCCGGCTTCACTGTCTGCTCCAAAGCTCTTCGGCTTGAGGAGAGTCTTCTCCACTCATTCTAAATTTAAAAATATTTATTAAATATCTAATATATGCCAGGCATTGAATTTTTACGTAATTAATTACTGAAACTCATTTATGTCCATAAAATAAAGATAAAAATATTTTTCATGCAAGGTTATTGTAAAGGTAAATGAATTATAGTATGTAAATCTCCTAACATTTGATCTGGTAGTTTAAAAATGATAGTTATTGCCCTGGCTGGGTGGTTCAGTTGGTTGGAGTGCTGTCCCATATATGAAAAGGTTACGGGTTTGATTTCCAATCAGGGCACATACCTAGGTGGTGGGTTCAATCCCTGGTTGGACTGGGTATGGGAGGCAAAAAAGTGATGTTTCAATGTTTCTCTCTCTCTCTTTCTCTCCCTCCCTCTCTCTCTAAAATCAGTAAATATATCCTCAGGGAGGATATTTTTCAATCTGAAAAAATGATAGCTATTAATATTGAATATAATGAAATGCAATTTAATCCTAGTCAAAAACAAAACATTGTTTGGGAAACATTATTGTAGTTCGAAGCCAAATACAATTTTTTTAACTTTGCAGTTTAAATACTTTCTGACCCTCCCTGAATAGTTGCTATTAGTATTAGTTTGTCATTAAAATGTACTTTATATTTTTATTTAACACAATATGATGAAAAACACAACCAGATATTTCTAAGTTGTAAAGCTCTGTAATAATCATGTTATTGTGATTCACTGGATTCAGAGTTGTTAAACACTAGTTCCCTTGTCTAAGGACTGCCATTGTTTCCCCAGGGGAAATCAAGCTCATGTGATATAATTCACTTCAATGGCTATAAAGCAAGCAGTATTTTCCAAAAGTATATGACAACCCATGTGTATGAATACCTAAAATTAGCCTTAGGCCCTCTTAACCCAGAGTAAACTTCCCCTCACCTAAAATATTAATGCTTCATCACTGAAGCAAAAGACTTACTTTCTAGTGTTAAACAAATACTTTGATATAAATTAATTTAGTAATTTATACCTTAGTATCTGTAAACTTAAAAGAGCTTTCCTAAGCAAGTTTTGGGGGGTATGGAGTAAAGTTTCCCAAAGGAAACGGTTTCCAGGGGTTGGAACACGTGCCGGGTGGGCCGCACGCAGGGTCAGGGGAAATGGTGCCGAAAGCGGAGGCCAAGAGCTCTGCAGTCCCTGCACATCCACATCAGTTCTGTAAAATTCCTAGGCAACCAAATTAATGTTGACCAAATCATTTGTCCATCACAGTTTATTAAATCATGAGACCCTTGTGCCGAAAGTGGTTCTGCGACATTGACCAGTCATTAAAACTCTGGATTTTAGTTCCCTTATCTACAAAATAAGAATCGCTTTAGACAATCCTCTGACAATCTAGGTTCATTGACCCATAGCCCCTATTAACTGTTCTCAAACTTTTCATGTATATGGTTGGCTCTGTGCCAAAAGAAGGCCTCCCCACCTCCACTCTGGTAATGGCGACTGCATGCCCCGTGCATATGCTTGGACCATGGGTGGTAACTTCACCTTCCATTGTACCAGATACTGTCAGTGTCCCCTTGTATTCCTTGAACCCCACTATTCAGTTGTTCCAGGAGATGTCCAATGGCCTGGGTCGGCCTCTCAGTGCCAAGGACTCTTGCCAAGGACAAGTCTTGCCAAAAGCATGGAAGGACAAGAGCCAGGGAATTAACACTCCCTGGGAACAATCTTCAGCCAATAGCAATGGAAGCTGGTGTATAGGTAGCCAAGCTTCCTTCCCTCCTCAGAGGAATTATTTCAAGAAGCACACACCCTTTCCCAGAGCTACCTCCATGGAATTAAAGTCCACTTGTCCACACTGTTAGCTGCCTTGATAACTCACCCTTTACTGGCTATCTCCCTTCCCTGGATTACTTCCCAACATTCCAATAAAGATTTCAACTTCAAAAGAAACATTGGAAAATCTAATTCCTCAGAGTTACTTTGCTATACAAACACACCTTTCCCATTGCTCCCTGGATTAACTAAGATTTAAGAAGCCCTGCACTGGGGTAAGTGCCTGCTCTGATGCTTGGAAATAAAGGGCATGTGCCTTTAAAAACATAGGAAACAAAACAAAAACAGATAGTTAAATTCCAGTTCCTCAAAATGAACCATTCTCCCCTAGTGTAAAGAGAAATCCAGAGATAAAAAGTTCATGTGCTCTAACATTTTTCTCATAAAACTGCCCTTCCCCAACTTCCCCCAATAAATGTTCTTATAACAACATCTGATATCATAAATATCCAATTTCATACTTGCATAATTACATCAACCATTTGATTTCTATAGCATTCTGTTCTGTAGATTGTATACATAAGTAGAAAAATGGTTATCATTATTTCTTACAAACAGAGCATTAATGAGCTGATAGAAATTTGTTACATAGAAATAACATATCTTCAAACTGCAGATAGTTGATTAACACATAGAATAAAAGATTAATATAAGGAGGGAACTGAAAATTAGCCACCAAACCTTCCTCCTCTCTAAACCATGACTTTAGTATATTCCACTGATGTTCTCCTGGGCAGTGTTGAGGCCTGTCAAAGGCAACACCAGCAGTTTCAGCGTGACCGTGACTCCTGGCATTCACAGGTCAAGAAGTACCTGAGCATGAAGAATCTAGAGCTTTACCTTCTTCCTCTTCACACATGATTTCTACAACCATCCCCCACTGGGCCAAATTCCAAATCATCCTGAGAGAAGCCAAAATAAGAGTCTATCTTCTGGGTAACAGGTGAGGGCTGCCACCCTACTTTGCACAACATGTACCGTACTCCTCTGTCTTGCTGAGAGCCAGCTTCTGGGAACTAAGTTAGTTACATTCAGTGAGTCTCTCACACAGGTATCGATGACAGATCACAATTCCTTGCTAATGAAACGCTTTCCAGTTTTCTAGATAAGAAAGTCATTGTTAGTGCTTCCCTTTCTAGGCCTACTTGGAATTGGAGCATTGTTTCTGGAAAGGGTATTGCATGTGAGTATATCAGAGATTTTTTTCTAGGCATATTGCCTGATCCAAGTTCTATGCAGAAAAAGGTCAGCATCAACGCTAAACTAGGAAATAGCTAACCTAAATATACCTATATAATATCACATATATATGATATTACTGGAGGATATATCAAACCGGCAATATAACTAGGAAGCTGTTTCCTTTTTCATTTTAGGATATGTTTAACAAACTCTGTAAAAACATACACAAAGTACAGAACGAGTCCACCATTTGCCAAATGTCACCGTTCCAAGAGCTCACAGAGGTGACTTCTGAGAAGCCTTTGCCAGTTTTCTTGTGCATGGAACAAGGTTAACAGCATGAGTCCACCCCCAGGGTTTTTGGGAGGCACATGTAATAACGTCCTGGTCAGCACTGTACAGACATAAAAGCCACACACATTGAGCAAGAACTTGAAAGCTTCAGAAAATCATTTCATGAACATGGAAAAACATTGTGTTTGAAACGTGAAGAGTTCTGAAGGTTTATTTGACTTTACTGGAAATAAAAACAGAAATAATATTATTTGAGAAGAATCTTCCAGTCAGTTTTAACTTTCAAACCTTATTCACTCCCATTTGGTCCCTGAATCATTCCCCTTCCCAATACCCCATATAAGAAAGATCTCCATTTCTGAGCCCTGGCCAAATCTGGCACAAGAAAGAAACACTACAGTGAAACTGAAGGGGAAAAAACAAAACAAACAAACAAACAAAACCCACCACTGCAGATTTCAGACCTTCATTTGAAGGGCACTTTTTTCTATATTGTTTTCTTCACACTTAGCAACATGTAAAATTCAACAGTACCCCTTTTCTAAAGGTTCAGATTATCCAAATTTATTCCCAACACTTCTGCTGGAAAATAGAACCACAAAGCTCATAAGATTAGGCATATTTCAGTATGTTTCTTGTCCTTTCTGAATATGGGGATTGAAGGGAAGGGAGACACAAATTTGGGATAAGGAAATGTTGGGCTTTGATCCTAAATAAACCAAGAATGCCAGAGATGCAATTACTGTTTTGAATTAATAATGCCATTTCATTGAAAATATTTTAAAACAGTAACTGAGAGGAAATACAATAAATAGAACATAATTTTCCATTGCACCCCTATTCTAACCTTCTCAGAACTCTGACTCTCTCCCTTTCTCTTTAACATTTGTTCTTAAGGACTTTGTTCTCTGTGCTTTTATCTCTACCAAATGTCCCCCACTGATCTTATCTTAAGGATCTGCTAACTTCAATAGTACCAGGGTCACAGGCAGTAATGGAAAGGATATTATAGTGGATCAACCATAAATTTATCAAATTATTGGAAAAATAATTGAGAAAAAATGATGGTGAGTCAGTAAGTTTATTCTTGAATAATATGCCATTACATTCGCAGCTCATCCACACAAGTGAGATCTTATTAGTTCCTTTAGGTGTCAAAAGGAATAAACTCTGCTGCTTTCTCTAGTTACCCAGAAATATCTGAAACACAGGACAAGAACATTTACTAAAAAGTTACATGAGAAGTTTCAATCAAAAGAAAATTCACATGACATATATGTCATAGACTAAGAAATGCTTCAACAACAAGTATAAAAGAGGTTTTACTGTGGCCTCAACAAATAGAGGTTCATTTCTGTCATGTAACAGAATTCTGCAAGCAGGCAAATGCTGCTATTAGTTTAGCAGCCCAACAATATCAGGGACAGTGACAAAATAGTTGCCTCAGCTTCTGGCAACACATCTCCACTTCAGACAGAAAGAAGAGAGAAGGGATGAGGAAGCCACATCTGTCCATTTTATTAGAAAAGCCAAAGTTTTTTCCAGCATCTCACTCCCTGCCCCCACCCCTGGTCAGTCTTCTGCTTAGTATCTCATGTCGGCCCCAGGCTGCAGGGGGATTGTGAGAGCAAGCATTTAGCCATCTCAGCTGCTACAGAAGAAGCAGGCAATTGGGAATGGATGTTGGGTTAACCAACGCATGGTCTGCCCACGTGTGAACGTCAAGTGAGAAGACAAGGAGGGTTAGCATCACTCTTTCACCTTGGCTGTCCTCATTGGAGCTGTTCCCCACTAGGCCTTTTCCCCACTAGGCAGGCAAGGCCTCGAGTCCAGCTTCCCAGTTGCTGAGACTGCACTGATCCTTGAGAACAGCCAAGAATTCTTATAATTCCTCACATTGCAGCATTTGACACCAAGTCCTTGGTTGATCACTTCCCCGTCTTAGTCTAGCAAGATGCAGATTCCTAAGAAGATAAAACTTCTTTCGTCTTTTCTTAACCTGAGGCTCAAGTGCCATTAAGACTTCTACAGAGGTACATAAGTTCCTTTACCTATTTTAATCATGGCCAATTTTCCTCTTTTCCCTCCTTGTTTTGCCAAAATATCTGTCCTCATTAGTACCACCAAGGGCATAAAGGGTAAAAGAGTTGGCAGCTGTTTCCCTGCAGTTTATGAGAAATGTTGTCAAATATGCCATATGGAAGAAAGGCAGAGGCAGAAAGATAGCTTGTCCCCAGGAGGCTGCAGAGTTTATAAAGTGGAATTCCTCACTGTACATCATTAGCTGACTCATTTGCCTATAGGTTCTTTTATCAGCTTTTTAGGACACAGGTATAGCCTCCAGCTGTTCTGGATCCCTCCACAGTAAATTTAAGAATCACACCTTCCCACAGGTGTTTAGGAACTTTTTAACTTCTTATCACCCACTTGGGAAACTTTTTACTGAATGTAGCAGGTAACAGCTAAAACAGCCACCAAAAAAAAAAAAGTCAGAAGTCTTAACAGGGACTTCCAGCCAAGATGGAGGCATAGGTAGACACACTGTGCCTCCTCGCGCAACCAAAATAAGGACAACAACAATTTAGAAACAAAAAAAAATTCAGTACTGACAGAAAATTTAACTGTATGGAAGTCCAACAACCAAGGAGTTAAAGAAGAAACATTCATCCAGACTGGTAAGAGGGGTGGAGTCAGGTGGCTGGGTGGAGAGGACTCGCAGCAAGGTGATGGCTGGTGGACCCCCTCAACCCCCGGCACACAGTGCAGCAGTGGGTGGACCCAGCAAGGCAGTGATTGTGAAGTGGGGCACGGCGCACAAGGCAGCTGGTGGACTGTGCGGTCTGACATTTGCGTGCAGATAAACCAGGCAAAACTGAGGAGGGAAACAGACTGCACGACCCAGGGTTCCAGCGCAGGGAAATAAGCCTCAAAACACCAATTGAAAACACCTGTGGGGGTTGAGGCAGCAGGAGAGACTCCCAGCCTCACTGGAGAGTTCGTTGGAGAGACCCACAGGGTCCTGGAATGTACAGAAGCCTGCCCACCCGGGAATCAGCACCAGAAGGGCCCAGTTTACTTGGGGGAAGTGAGGAAGGAACTGAAATCCCAGAGAGAGTGGAGCAAGCACCATTGAGTTTGCCCTCTTGGACCCCACCCCCACATACAGCGTCACAGTCCAGCGACTGGTTTGCCCCGCCCTGGTGAACACCTAAGGCCCCACCCCTCACTACATAACAGGCATTTCAAAACCAAAAAAAAAAAACACTAATGATCAGGATGCTCACAGAATTGGTTGAATTTGGTCACAAATTAGATGAATAAATGAAGGCTATGCTAAGTGAAATAAAGGAAAATGTACAGGGAACCAATACTGATGGGAAGGAAACTGGGATGCAAATCAATGGGGTGGACCAGAAGGAAGAAACAAACAAACAAACAAACAAAAAAGAATGAAGAGATGAGAATTCAAAAAAATGAGGAGAGGCTTAGGAACCTCCAGGACATCTTTAAATGTTCCAACATCCGAATTATAGGGGTACCAGCAGGAGAAGAGGAAGAGCAACAAGTGGAAAAGTTCCTTGAATACATAATAAAGGAGAACTTCCCCAATCTGGCAAAGGAAATAGACTACCAGGAAGTCCAGGAAGCTCAGAGAGTCCCAAAGAAGTTGGACCCAAGGAGGAACACACCAAGGCACATCATAATTACATTACCCAAGATTCAAATGAAGGAGAGAATTCTAGAAGCAGCAAGGGATAAGGGGACAGTCACCTACAAAGGAGTTCCCATCAGACTGTCAGCTGATTTCTCAAAAGAGACCTTCCAGGCAAGAAGGGGCTGTAAAGAAGTATTCCAAGTCATGACAGGCAAGGACCTACATTCAAGATTATTCTATCCAGCAAAGCTTTCATTTAAAATGGAAAGGCAGATAAAGTGCTTCCCAGATGAGGTCAAGTTAAAGGAGTTCATCATCACCAAGTTCTTATTATATGAAATGTTAAAGGGACTTATCTAAGAAAAAGAAGATAAAAAATATGACAGTGAAAAGACAGCAAACTCACAGATATTAACAACTACACCTAAAACAAAAGCAAACTAAGCAAACAACTAAAACAGGAACAGAACTACAGAAATGGAGATCATATGGAGGGTTAGCAACAGGGGAGTGGGAGGAGGAGAGAGGGGGAAAAGGTACAGAGAATAAGTAGCATAGACAGTTGGTAGAAAATAGACAGGGGGAGGGCAAGAATAGTGTGGGAAATGTAGAAGTTAAAGATCTTATAAGTATGACACAGGAACATCAACCAAAGGAGGGGAATGTGGGTGGGAGAAGGTGTGCAGGGTGGAAGGGAATGAAGGGGGGAAATGGGACAACTGTAATAGCATAATCAATAAACTATATTTAAAAAAAAGTCTTAACAGTATTGCAAAGGGGGAAGTAACACTAATGAAGCTGTTTGGTCAATACAAAAATTATCTCCTGGCTTTTCCTGGACTGGGAACCAGTAAATCAGCAAAACTGTTTCCTCCACCTGGGATTCACCACTCATGAAGCTCCACCAGGAGAAATGTCTGTTAACTCCTCCTCCTCCTCCTCCTTCTCCCTGTGCTAAAGCATTCAGGGGCCTATTCCTGGGAGGAAGGCCTAGTAAATCATTAGCACTTCTGTGCTTGTCATCCAGAGCATAGGGATTGGCTCAGGATGGGATGATGGGAGGCAGAGGTCAACTGTGACCAAGGTCCCAATGCCTTCAGATACCCCCTCTGCCTGCCCAGCTGGACCCTGAAGCAGCCCCTCAGGCTTCAGCCTGGTTGAGCAGGTCACTAGAACTCAACATGGTCAACATTCATGATCTGAGTGGACCCACTAAGACACTCTCAGGATTCTACTGGACCTCTGTGAAATGATGCATGAGAGCAGTTTGCAAGACATTGAAGCCCTTTGTAAATGTCAGGTATGTGTCTGACAAGGTGTTGAATGAATGATAAATGATTATTACTTGAATGTTAATCTGTATTAGACATAAACTGTAAACTAAAATGTAATTTTTTAGCCTCTTAACTCACATTTAAATATAACTATTTTTAAATATAAATGTGTATACTCAAAAATTTTATTAAAACCATAAGATCAAAAACTCAAAGTCAGCTGATAGAAAATACTCTGCATCCAGAGTCCTCCTGTTAGTGATCAGTATTTTAAAAAATAAGGAAACAGGTGGGTTGGGGTGAGAATAAAAGACAGAAAACTGTGCAAGATCAACAATTAAAATAAAAATTAAAAAAAAATAAAGTAGCTTCCCTTCCACTTGTAAAAAAAAAAAACCCAAAAAACAAAAAAAAACCCATACATATAGCAAACCAACTAAGGGGGTGGGCACCAGCCTCCTACTTACCTCCATCCAAAAAAAGAAAAAAGGAAACATAATCTGGGAGTTAACATAGCAAAAGGTGCTATAGGTTGTATTTAATCTGTGACTATAGATGGAACTTTATGAGTCTAAAAACCTCTTGACAAGTTCTAAATAATTTTTTCCTTTTTTTTTAAATCAGCATACTGTCAACAGAGCGAGGACCGAAAATCGCCGAGTTCCTACAAGTGTTACTCCCTCTTTTCTGGATCTATGTGCTGCTCTGCAAAATGGAATACTGCTACTGAAATACTGTAATATCCTCTTCCAGGCAGCAGACAGGAGACCCTGGTGATAAAATACATCTCCCTTTTAAACTGGATTCTGGAACCTTTCTCCAGCTAGCCCTTTTGAAACTCTTGTGGAGGCCAAACCCTGCAAATGCTCTAACTGATGCTACCACCCAGGGTGCAGCTTCCCCATCTTCCTTCCTTTGCCTCCCCTCCCCAACCAGTTCTGTGTGAACATGTTTTATGTTGGCAACGAGCCAAAGAATTTGCCATAAATAAATTAGCTGCCTGTCTGCAAGAAGATAACTGACTTCCTTGGTCTTGCTAATTTGCTCAGTGTTGGTAATGGCTGAGGGGTTGGGATGGTGCAGATCTCTGAAGGATTACATGCATGGAAATTTAGCAATTCTACCCTCCTGAACCTTCCACATGCCAGTTAGAGGAACAAATCACAGAGTGCAAGTTCCTGTGTCCCAAGTCCCAAGCCCCTAATTTACCTCTAGTGACTGGCATGTTCACCAGAAATTTATTTCAAGGATTTAAAAGAGTGAAAGAAGTAGATTATTGTAATTTCTTCCTATTGTTCTTCATTGAATACAGTGGAAAAATCAAAGCATTAGTTTTGTCCAAGTTTAAAAAGAAATAGCAGAATGATAACACCACAAATTCTTTCAACATCTTGTAGACTTGGGCTTCAAAAGCACAAAACACACATTTTATTTGCTTACTGGTATTGCTAATATTTCTGCTGACTCAGATTTAAACCCAAAGTACATGTTTTACAAGTGTAGGTTTAGGCTTTCACAGTTGACTACCGATCTGGATAATCTGCGTCCCCAAAAGAGTCAATTTCAGACTTGTACTTCTCATTCCACTTCGCTTTTTAGTGTACACATTTAGCATACATCACACTTTTTTTCCTAAGAAAAATCTCATGTACTAAAATGCCCCAAAATGACACCTCTGATTTCTTCCGAATGTGTATGTTTATTGACAAATTGAGTAGATTCACTCTAATTTGGCCTATCTGTGAAGAACTTTAATACTGGGCTCCTATTCAATTACTTTTATTAAAGTCCTGGAATGGAGAAAAACAAAAGATGTAAAAATCTGACTCTATCAAATGTTAACAAAGCCATGGCATGAAGAGTGCACGTGGGCTGTGGCTGTGGCTGTGGCTGTGGCTGTGGCTGTGGCTGTGGGGGAGTACTTCGTGCTGCTGACTGCACAGCCACTGGGCGCTGTCTGGTCAGGCTGGAGGTGGGCACACCAGCAGCCCAGCAATTCCACTCTTGGTGCTGGTGCCACATTCTTAACACTGCTCAACTGACTGATTATGATCCATGAGTACCTCAAGAAATCAATATGGAGGAGCATAACCAAGGTTTTTAAAAAGTAAAATGAAATGGAGTGGGATGGGATAGAAAATATCAGAAGGCATCCTTGTGACCCAAGGATTGTTTTGTGACAATTTTGCAAAACCAATTTATATCATGTTTAGAAATGCTTATACAATATTAACCTATAGAAACTCTTATATGCCGGTCTACATTTGTAATAGAAAATAGAATTATTTCATATTCCATGTGTTTACATCCACCAAGAATGGACCCTGAAATATGTGTCCATTAAATTAGAATGAATAAAAATATCAGTGGGACATTATTACAAATAGCCACTATATAGAAATAAACATGAATAACTTCAGCTCAGGTATCAAACACTGAGAGAGAAAAAAAGAAATCACAGGGGAACACGTATAGTAGATTCTATTTATATGTGCTTCGGCAGTATGCAACATTTAAAAATATTTAGTGTGTATGAATACATACGTATGTAATAAAATCATGATGAAAGGCAGGAGAATGAAACACAAAATTCAGGCTTACAACCATCTCCAGGAGGGAGGCAGAGGAAGGGACCCAAGAAGGTAAACAGGGATTGTGAAAATACTGGGAACATTCTAGTTCTTAAACTGGCTGCCGGGAAAATGGCTATTTATTTTTCTATTCTCTAAAGTGTGCATGTATGTTATTTATACTCTTTTATAGGAGAGCTGCATGTCATAATAAAAAAATATATGGGTTGTGACTTTTACAAAATTCTTGTTTTGTGATTCACATTGCTCTTCTCAACAATGTCACGAATTAATTCCTTAATATAAGTTAAAATACAGTTCTCTTTGATCTATTAACTATATTTCAGATGTTGCTTTAACCCCTTTTGTATAATTTATGACTTGATACAGATTTCATTGCTCCTAGAGCTAAGTGAAATACAATATTCAGTGAGGTCATAACATTTCACGTAGGAATCCATTCTCTGGCTTCAGTAGTTATAATAAACACGCTAAACTATGTCTATAACACATGAAGAAGTTCTTTACAAGTTTACTTTATGCTCCTTTCTTTGATATCGCCCCTTACCACCCATAAGCCCAGCACCAGTGGGTAGGTCTCCTGGGAGTGATGTAATTCCTGTTAGAATAATCAAATGTCTACTTTTAAATTTTCTATCCCAACTTGTTTTACAACTGAATAAAACACAGTATTTTTTTTTAGGGGGAAAAAGCTTTTTAAGAAAAGCAATTGTCAACAAAACTTAAGCACCACCTAGTATTAATATGTCAGATTGCGCCCTGTCCCCAACCCCTGGTCATTTAGTTCCACCACAATTGCCATCTCCCTCTTTCGGGGCAGGCAGGGGTATACTTACACCAATCTAAGGTAATCGATTGTGTGAGAGTACAGGATCTATTCCCCACCTATTTAGAATGGGCAAATGTAAAGGTAGTAAAAATGCAGAAAAACACTCAATGGGTATTATTGTGGTTTATTTGGATAAGTATAAAACTAAGATTCAGCAAATGTTCAATTTGGATTATAATTCATCCAAGTGCTGTTTGATTTGAAGACCAAATTCTTTATTCTCCACAAAGCTTTGTCTGATTTCCTCCCCATGTCCACCCAGGTAAACATAATTGTTCTCCCTCTGAGCCTACATTAACTTTTCTTTCATACTTAGCACTACTCTACATTATTAGTAGTTCTATGTGTTTATATCACTAAGAATACACACTGAAATATTGTTAAATATTCTACAATGGATAATCAGTGACTAAAATCATTTAAATTTTCAAAAGCAAATGTTATCAGCTAGGATTCTAGGTTGTAAGTACTAGATATCTGGAAAAAAACAAAGCAAAGATTAACTTATGAAAAGCATACTGAAGGTCTCCTACAAGGGTGTTTGGAAAACCAAGCTTGGGGACAGGAAACAACCACGGGTCCTGAAAAGGAGGAGCCATCGTAGGCCCAGCGGTCAGCACTGACCTCACAACAGAAGACCCTGCCTTGCCTTCATGCATGCAGCTTGGCTGTGTACAGAAGGCAGGGAAATAAATAGCCACGGGGAACAGTGGGCACCTACCTCGAAACACCCGCATAGTAGACGAGTGCAAAACTGAGGGAGGCATAATTCACGGAAAGAAGGAAGGAAGGAAAGGAGGGAGGGAAAGAAGGAGGGAAAGAGAGGGAGAGAAGGAGGGAGGACAGAGAGAGATGTAAGAATGGCCCAAACAAAAAACAATGACAATAGCAAATGCTGGCTGGGATTCAAGAAGATTGGACCTCTCATACTTGACTGGTGAAAATGTCAGATGGCACAGCCGCTCTGGAAAACAGCTTGGCAGTTTCTTATAAAAGTAAATACTCAGTTACCTTGTGACCCAGCATTGGCACTCTGGGTATTTACTCCAGAGAAACTGAAATGTATGGTTATCTAAAAATCTGAACACAAAAATTCACAGCAGTTTTATTCATAATAGCCCCAAACTGGAATCAATCCAAATGTCCTTCATCAGGTGAGCAGTTATACAAATTGCTGTACATGCAGTACCACATTCTGCCCTAGGAAGTTGTTATTGGGTCCTGTGGGCAACCTGGAGCCAATCGAGGAGAGTAAACTGATTGTGTCACATTAGCTGGTTATGTGACTTAGGGGACTCTCAGCTAGCTCTAGGTTGCTTCGTCTGTAAAATAGGAATCAAATCATCATGAAGATTAGGTGGACATAATTATGTAGTAATTAATTAAGCGGACATCCAAATAATTGTTACTAATTATTAAGTGAACATACAATTAATTGTTATTATTAATTAATTAAGTGAACAGACATCTAAAGAGTTTAACACTTCACCCAATAAATACTAACTTTGAATAGAAGGAGCAAAGAGGGAGTGGGAGATGGGGGCGCAGAAAGGAGCAGTGACCTAGTCAATACGCGGAGACCGAAGGGAACCTGAAGGACTACAGTGAGGCAATGACAGACAGCGGGACACAGTGCAGGACCTCTAAGAGCCGGAAGGAGCAAGGGGAACAATCCTGTAGAGCAGTGAATTTCAACGGCTGTGCCATGGCAAAAATGTCCTGTGCCACAGGAATTTTTAAGACATGCAATTCCTGACCTCTTTTCTCTTAGACTGTCAAATATAAAAATGACAATAGCTAACACAGTAATAGCCGTCCAGGGTGAATGAATCAAAATGATAAATATTTTTTTTTGCTCAGATTGGCAAAAAATGTATTTTTGGGTGTGCCACAGAGTTTAATTAGTTCATGTATGCCATGAGGTGAAAAAGGCTGAAAATCGCTGCTCTAGAGAGAAGCATGAGGTGTCACGATGGAAGGAAATCTAGAATGTATTAAGTGTCTATCATGAGCTTTAAAATATTATCTCATTTAATCTTCACAACAGCTCTACTAAGATGGGTATTATTATCCCCATGATATAGAAGAGGAAAACGAGACTCAAAGTGGTAACTCACCAAATATATAGGTGGTGAATGAGAGAAGTGAGATGCAAAACCGGGCCTGTCTGTGCAATGCCCATGCTCTCCCCACTACACCAGGTAAATCATTTCCAAGTTTCAGTAAATGGCCCATGAAAATAGTTCACCATCAGTAATAAGCAATTCTATACAACAAATAATCCTCTGTGACTAATGGGGGTTTTATGCCTCTAGCTACTCCCTCTACCCCCAAACACCAATCTATTAGGGAAGAAAAAAGGAAAACGAACAGGTAATTGATTATGATTATGGCTGGCATTGTAGGTGCAGAGAAAGAAATGATTCTCTAAGTTGAAGCTGAATGTTTGATAGCACCTTATACTGTCATCTAGTAACAATTACCCCTCAGCTCTCACTTTTCTCCAGTTAAAATCCCCTCATGGTTTAAACATAATCTCCCAACCTACCCACCAAATTAAAACACACGGAGATGGGAATTCCAAGGAGGAAATCCATGAGGAATGAAAGAATAGTGATGGTCCCCTTTCTGGTTTTTAGCCTAGCTGGTTCAAACCTTTCTTTTCATGTGTTAATTCACTGTTGAGAGCCCAGGTACTAAAATCTCCTTAATCTCTAGGTTCTATGCAGATCAGGAAAAAAAAATCTAGCAATGATTCTCTTTAACAAATTTCCACTACAGTAAAATCTGACCTGTGATTTATCTATTTTCTTCTTCTGAACTGCAGATAAATGTTCAAGATATTTTATTCTCCTTGACTTTATATTAAATTATGTATATGACATATACACATACATATGTATATACTGTCTTAAACCAGTACAACATAATTTTTTCATAAATTATAAGAGATTGAAGGATGATACAATATTTCTTTTGCTAAATGTACTATTTGGCATTTACTTGCTTAAAATTATATACATAAGACACCATTGTATTGTGCAATCTTTTGGATAACGTGAGAAAGCTTAGGCATTAAAGAAAGGTAAGGAATCAAATTCATTGCAGGTAATTGTGCTATATATCCTTTCTCTACTGAAAAGTGTTTCTCAACCCTGGTTGTATGAGAATCACCTGGCGTCTTTTAACATAGATGCTTCTATCTGGATATCCCTTCCCTCCTCCCACCCCCAACCCCAAATGACTCTGGTTTAATTTTCGGGGGTAGGGATCACAACATTAAACTGTGCTGAAGTCCTCTCCATGTGATTCTAATGTGCGTGCAGGTTAAAAACCAGTGCACTAGACTAGAAACTCAAAAAAGTGGCTCTGTTGACTCGTCATTTTAAACTGTTTTTTTTTCTTCCCTCTTTGTGTTCCTTATAAGTTTTCCATTGAAAGTTGGACATATTGTACAAGACAAAAAGAGTGAGACGAATGTTGCAGTGCCTGGAGATGAACACAGCTGTCCTTCCCCTGGGCAATGCGCGTGAGGGCTCCTGTCAGGCAGGCAAGAGTCGGGCTGGGTCTGAAGCTTGTTTTCTACTTGGCTTTGGGTCTCCTCCCCACCTGGCTTAAAACTGTCCCTTTGTGCAAGGGACAGAGAATCTGTCTCTTCTAGCTCTCCCCCCTGCATTCCACTTTAATTTTAGTTGACACTTGATAGGGTGATGAAAGTGCAGCAGTGGGGGAAGGAGGTGTTTTCAGATGTTCTTATTAAAGCTGAGATTCAGGCAGGCCTTGTGAGCCTGGGTCTTGGAGCAGTGACATTCATAAGTATTCCTGCTCCTTCTCCAAGGGTAACACTGAGCCTGCACAGAGTCCCACCCCTCCCCCAGGGGCCTCAGTCTACACTTCTGTGCCCTTTCCCCTGAATATGAAGGATTTTGTTCCTCTGAAGTGATGCAGACGAGTCTGGCAGTATTTCCTCAGTGACTTCTATTCCCTCCCCTGCTCCAGCTGATATCACAGGGTAAGTCTTCTCAGGCCTGTCTCCAATCTTCCCTCTGAGTTCCTAGAGTAAAATCCTTCAAGAGGGTGTGACCCCTGACACAGGTACGTCTGAAGCCCCCAAAGACTTCATACTTGCTCTCACTCTTTGGGAATTCATTCGGCATTTCTAGCTGAATTTTCTTTCATGTTTAAATGGAGTTTAAACAGCACCACCTTTCTTTGAAAGCTCTTGTCTCCCTCATATTTCAGGGTAGTTGTTTACCCTGCAACCTCAGTTCCCTCATGAGTTCAAGAAAAGCCATTAATTTCCCACTTGTCATCTTTCTTCCTTGTTGTTTGGGTAGAAAACAGTCTTTCCAGCTCTCTTCATCTCCATGATGAAATAGTAAGTTTTCTTCTATAAAAATACAATTTGGCCAATCTCACATATTTCTCATAAAAACAGTAAATAAATATAGAAAAAAATGGCCTACAAGTTTTTAAAGGAAAAAAAAAATGAGTTTCTAGTTCCTGCCATTTAATTAATTAACCAGGGATATGACCTCAAACAAGAAAAATGGACTGATAAGACTGAGTAGACCCACCACCCCAAAAGGACCAAAGGGTACAAGCACATGAAAGTAACCTGAGAAGTAAGAAGAAGGTATGGGATAAATGCAAAGTATGAGCTTATATTTTATTTTTTCCCTGAAGGTTGTATGGGTACAAATGAAACAGGCATCTTACCTCTGACCACATAAAGACTCAGACCAGTTCAGCAACATTTAATGAGCAGCTACTATATGCCAAGCTCTGCCTTAGTCATTCCTCCCTCTGAGGAATAGATAAAACACAGTCTGTGCCCTCAAGGAGATTTAGTCCCACGGAGAAGACAGATATGTGTTTGATTTGATTCAATCATTTAATTACAAATATCTGAAACTAATATCTGCCCACTTCATTAAAAAAAACTGAGTGAGGCCCTGGCTGGTGTAGCTCAGTGGATTGAGCGCGGACCTGCGAACCAGAGGATCGAGGTTCGATTCCCAGTCAGGGCACATGCCTGGGTTGCAGGCCAGTTCCCAGCGGCGGACACGCGAGAGGCAACCGTACATTGATATTTCTCTCCCTCTCCCTCTCTCCTACCCTTCCCCTCTAAAGATAAATAAATAAAAAATCTTAAAGACTTCTTAAAAAAAAACTGAGTGACAATATACATGTATGAAAATAAATTTTTATAATTAAATTATTCTATGTTAGGATATTGTTTTAAATCAGAAGAAAATGACAACTGATTTTCTCTCAAAATAACACCCTTAATACAACTTCATTGAATAGATAAAATCCTTCAACTAAAGGAACATTTTACTCTTTAAACGATTAATTTGTACCTCAGCTATTAGAGTAGATGCTTTAAAGAGCTAAAACTTGTCATCACCAGGAAAACTACATTAATCATATTTTATTTTTAAACAGACACAACATTTTTATGTATGACTTAGGTAGACAGACCTTAGGTAGGTCCTTAAATGATTTACTCTTTTTTTCAGTAGGTCATTTATAATTGAGGGGTTCCTAAAGCTGAACAGTTAAGACACCAAAACATGTGCTCAAAGTTGAGACAGAAATGGCAAATGGCTACATTCTTAAGATCATGTAATTGAGTGAAATAGGGAATTCAATACCTCAGCAGATGACAAGTTCAAGGATGACCCTGTTTCAGCAAAAGCTAAGTTGGAACACATAAAACCATCTGATTTTGAGATTTCATGTGAATCATTTTGGAGCGCAAGGATTAATGAATGTATGAGAATGTGTCCTTGGATTAGAATGCATTCCTACAGGATGAGAATAAGAAATATGAGAAATATTAAAAAGAAAACAAATACAGCATTGTTAATTTCTTACTATGTGACTAAAAGACTTGAAGCAAAAGATTTGTGTGACTTCATTGGTGGGTAACTTTCCCACAATGCACCTGCAGGCAAAAGACAACTGCAAACTGTATGATTCGGTCAGAGTCACAAATATTCACAAGCTACCATTGAACTTGGCTCAGTCTTCTTTAAACACTCCTAGGTATTTCTCCTGGAACTAATAAGATTAAAAATTCAAATCTGTTTATGTTTTGGGCTAAACAGTAGAATTATCAGAAAACAGATGTACATGGATGCAGATATGTAAAATTGCAGACAATTTCAGAGCATTTGGGATAGGTAAAAATGTTTGAAATTAAACCAATTGTTATTGAAAACGTAGTTGGTATATGGAAAAACTTTACCTTCAGTTCATGTGAATTATTTCATCAAACATAACAATAGATGATGAGCTAAATTGTTAGTATAAGTAGCTCAAATACTGCTCTTTTCATTAAAAAAAGGCAAGTGAAAGGCCTGCTAGAATTGGGGACTATTCTATGCTTCAGGGTCAATCTGAACAAGGGTACCAGCTGTTCTATTAGATAATGTCTTGGATAAAGTCACTCTTGAATGAAAATTTTCACACTTTGTAATAATAATGCATCACTACTGAAAGGGGGAAAAAAAAAGAAAGATGATGACAAATATCTGAAAGCGCCCGGAAACTAATTCTTTTCCATGACCGAATGTATCTTCCAAGCCAGGAAAGAAGTAATTAGCATTTTTGCAAATCCCATGCTTTTTTGGAACAGTTTAGAAATTAACAACACAATATTAGTACAAAGAGAACATTTATTCAAAGTGCAAAAGCAGTTTCACTGCTTTGCTCTTGCCTCCCACTTTAAGGAGAAATAAAAATGAACAACTGCTTTTAACTTTCAGACTCTTTGACAAAAACTTGGAAAAATTAGGGAACTCATACAATACACAAATTGATATTGGAATTGTTGCTTGTTCCTTTATCTAGAAGTCATTTTCTTCATCTTCCAAACACCTGTCGATTGGTAATGAGAGGAAAGGAAGAATACGCTTGACCATGATAGAAACACAGGTGGGAACGTTAATAAACTTATTTTGATGGCAGCTGCTCTTGTGGTGGTCATAAGATTTCAAGCATGTATTTTACTTGTGCGACCAAAACATGCTTATCAGAAAATGTTTAGCTATATATAAATGAGAGGTTATTCTTCTTTTATTATTATTATTTTTTTATGACCCCCTTTGTTATCAGTCAGGAAATGTACATGTTCTTTTGAGCACAGTAGGCTGGGAATCCCTCTTACTTCCTCTCATCTTTGAAATCTAGACTTTATGGTCCGAGATAACTTGGGGGCTTGTTTTCATGAGTGAATACCTCCCAGGGTATCATATGTTTTCCTCCACCATAGATTTAGACAATAGGGAAGTTTTTAATATTTATTTTAAAGACTGGGATAGATAATCACGAAAAAGTTACCGTTCAAGGGTGTGTGGCCATGTTTAAAATCTCTATGCACTCAACTTGCATTAGGAGTTTCCTACTTGGTTCTTTGGATGAACTGGAACAGCCAAGAGCATCATGCTCAGATCACTGGGTCCTCAGCTGTCCAGTTCTGTGACATGGAGTCACTGTGCTCTCAAATCAGAAGCCTCAAGTTTGCTTTTTAAAAAAAAATTGAATTTATTGGGGTGACACTTGTTAACAAAGCCGTGCGGGTTTCAGAGGCAGAGTTCCACAACACCTCATGTGCCCCGCACCGTGTGCTTGCCTTCCATCGCTACGTACCCCTCTGTACCTCCCTCCACCTCCCCAGCCCACGCAGTCACCACACTGTTGTCTGTGTCCAGTTTTTTTCTTTTGAGAGGTTACTTTTATATTTTTAAAAAATTATTTTACTGTTGTTCAATTACAGTTGTCTGCATTTACCCCCACCAGTCCCCCCAACCCCAGCCAAACCCACCTCCCTCCCTTGCTTCCACCCTCCCCCTTGGTTGTGTCCATGCTTCCCTTATAGTAGTTCCTGAAAACCCTTTCCCCCATTGTCCCCTCCCCCCTCTGCTCTGATTATTGTTAGATTGTTGTTAATTTCAATGTCTCTGGTTATATTTTGTTTGCTTTTTTTCTTTTGTTGATTAGGTTCCAGTTAAAGGTGAGATCATATGGTATTTGTCCCTCACCACCTGGCATTTTGCTTAGCATAATGCTCTCCAGTTCCTTCCATGCTGTTGCAAAGGGCAGGAATTCCTTCTTTCTTTCTGCTGCATAGAATTCCATTGTGTAAATGTACCATAGTTTCTAGATCCACTCATTTACTGATGGGCACTTAGGTTGTTTCCAGCACTTGGCTATAGTAAATTGTACTGCTATGAACATTGGGGTGCACAGGTTCTTTTGGATTGGTGTTTCAGGGCTCTTAGGGTATAATTCCAGCAGTGGAATTGCTGGGTCAAAAGGCAGTTCCATGTTTAGTTTTCTGAGGAAATTCCATACTGTATTCCACAGTGGCTGCACCAGTCTGCATTCCCACCAACAGTGCACTAGGGTTCCCTTTTCTCCACATCCTCTCCAACACTTGTTTGTTGATTTATTTATGATGGCCATTCTGACTGGTGTGAAGTGGTATCTCATTGTGGTTTTAATTTGCATCTCTCTGATGGCTAGTGATGCTTAGATTTTCTTTTTAATATTGTATATTGTCTCTGTAGATGGCACAAAATCATGCAATAGGTAAAGGTCCTAGGCCCAAGTCATCATAATTGCCACAAACTGAGCATCAGTGTTAAAGATTTGCTGATAGTAAATCATGTTTTTTATTCCAACTGGGGCTTTACAATGATTTGAATTATGCCAGGATTCTGTTCTAGACAACTTGAAATCAAACATGAGCATATTAATTTCTTGCAACCAAGGCATCTCATACCACAATGCGATACGCATGGCTGCTATACAATAATAGGCGAGCAACATTTTTTAAGCAGAGAGCAGTTAGTGTTTTTTTAAGGCAGATGTTTTCCAGATTTGCTACTGTCACTCATTAAGAAAGGTAAAGAAGTCTGTGAGCTATGATAATGTGAGGTACAATATTGTATACACCATCTCATCCATAAAACACCACAGATTTTCTCAGCTAAGTTCTCCTTTGCTTGCTTTAATTGGTTCAGTATGAATTTTTCTGTTAGTGTAGAAATACTTAGTCTGTGTAATGAAATAAACTTGAACAGAGAAAACAGGTAGGTAACAGGAATGTTGATAAAGTGGAAAGGAGGAGGTATTTTAGTTAATATAACTCACACGTTAAAAAATTATTTTAAAGTAATTATAAAGGGAAATTATTTTGTGTATTTTATGAGACTTACTTAGCACATATATTTGAATTTGGGGAACAATGTGTATATTTTGGAAGAATTCAAAGCACCGTACAAATATTATCCAATAAACACTTCCATGTAAGAGAACAGAGGAGGTTTTAATATTTCATAGTTTAGTGGAACATTTCATACTTCAAATGGCTTGAAAGTGACAATGAAACGCTAAATGAGGTAGAACAAAACCTGTAATTATTTTCTCTCCTAGAAATTGAGTTGAATGCCCAGATTATCAGAAAAATAATGTGGTAATATACCTATGCATGATGGTAATTTTCAACTTTAATACCTGCTTAAAGCTATATCCTTACCTAAGTTGATCTTAAAACTTGGAGTAAGATATCTGAGATACATAATGATTCTTTAATATAATCTACTGTTGACACAATTGACCTTACCATTGATTTTAAAAATTATTATCATTTATAATCTTTCTTTCATTTTTTCCAAATAGTTTATAAGAAACATCTTCAATAAAAAATAGAGATTTTTCAGTAGCTGCTACTAATACATATATCTTTTTTTCTTTGAGTTTACTGAATCTATAGAGATCATTAATGTTAGAGAGGTTTCTCTTTTCCCACAGCAGTGAAGTGTGATATCTGTGCAGGGCTCCCGGCTGGCCTCCTGCTCAGAGCAGAATTTGCAAACCCACATTCCAGATTGCCTCACTATTGCAACATGAGATAACTTAAAGAACTAAAAACACAAATATCTTAAGAGACAATTGATGGAAATAAAATGATGACTAGTTTACAAAAACTTAAGATGGGAAGGTTTTCAAAAGCATTTTTTTTTTCCCCAGCCCTGGCTGGTGTAGCTCAGTGGTTTGAGCTCGGGCCTGCAAACCAAAGGGTCGCAGGTTCGATTCCCAGTCGGGGGACATGCCTGGGTTGCAGGTCAGGTCCCCATTGTGGGGCGTGCGGGAGGCAACCACACATTGATGTTTCTCTCCCACTCTTTCCCCTTCCCCTTTCTCTAAAAATAAATAAATAAAAATCTTTAAAAAAAAGCATTGTTTTTTTCAAACATCTGAAAAATTATGATAAGAGCCATATACTACTTGTGACACTTCAGCAGTTTTATGCAAAACATTGAACAAAATATTAAGTCTTCTGGTAGAAAAGACTCATAATTCATTAATATCCCTGTGCATAACTTTCAGCAACAGCACTTAGAAATTTATATACAAAAGCAAACCCACAGACTCAGCTGTAATGATAATGGGTATACTAATAATGGATCCCAGAGTTTCGAAATCCCAAGTATGAGCATCACGCACGTCTCTTCCTGTTTCCCACTATGACAGCACCATAAAATGTATTTCCATCTCAGGCAGCCAGCATGTACAGTCAATTTATTATGATTATAGTGACATAAAGAAAGGGGGAGGTTGTGGTTCAAGACTAAGGGAGTTCACAAATATAGAACAACCTCTTTGCACTGACATCAATACCAGAGGAATTATGAGGCTGACTGGGGGTCCAGGTACCATCAGTGACATTTCTATACAGATGAATGGTGGAGCTCTCAACTGGCTTTTCTAGTGGCCTTCAATGAGAGCCCATGGATGAACTGTACTCAGCCCTGTTTTGTGTCTAGTTTCTGGCAAGGGCAATGGTGAACTGAGAAACCCCAGGCTGAAAGAGAACTGAATTCCTAAAGAAGGATACCATATATTTTACCTTTTGATGACACTGTTACTCTACAAAATAAATGATTCTGGCCCTAGGCAGACTGATATGATCAGCAACAATCTGAAAGAATGTTAGCTCTAGAACTAAGAAGAGGCAGCTATGGTTAGTGAATTAGTTTTTGACCATTCCTCCACACAGTGAGAGCTAACAGATGGAGACAAAATCTTGGCACACTTAATAATCTGTCACAATCTAGAGAGACTCCACTTTTGGCAGAAAAAGAACTGATATCATCAACAGATAAATCTCTCTAAAGAAATTCAAGCACAGCTTACCAAGTTACTACTATGTACCAGGTATTGTCCTGAGGCATTTCACACACATTATTTCACTCGATTATCAAAAGTCTAGGAGAGAGGCTTTATTATCCCCTGTTTTACAAATGAAGACAAAGTAGACATAACAAGTGGGTGATGAAGTCCTTCTTAGACCATTTTTTCCACCCCCAAGGCTCAAGTCCTTACCACTGCTATCCTACCCTGTGCCTGATTAAAGATGGCCACAAATACCTTGCTACTCTTCTCATTAAAAGATGGAATCTAATTGACTCCTTTTCCCCTTGAATCTTGGTTGGCCTTAGTAACTTGCTTGACCAACAGAATGAGGTAGAAATGACATCCTTGGATTTCTGAGTCGAGATCGTTAGAAGCCTTACAGCCTACACCTAAGATCTCTTAGAGTAATCACTCATGAACTCCTGAACCACCATAAGAGAACACGTAGAGAAGCCCCAAGACCAAATGGAAAGGGACCTCCGTTGAACCCGGCCTTCCAGCCATCTCTCCCATGATGCCAGACACAGTCCCTCTTGGACTGTCCAGACCAGGTCACCATCAGTTCAACATCTCCAAGGGATCCCAGCCATGCGGGGAAGAAAAATCATCCAGCTGACCACTAGCCACATTCCTGACAGACAAGACCATAATACATGATAAAGTGATTATTGCTGTAAGCACAAAGTTTTGAGGTATTTTGTTATACACAATAAATAATAGCACAAAAATTTCTTCTGTGATATTATACTATCAGAAAAATAGTATAATACTATGAATCTAAAGAGAGTCTTGGACCAGAAACACATAGCCTAATATTGTAGAAAAACAGAACATTCTCCTGACCTTCAATAAATGGAATATATATTATGTTCTATTATTTATGTTGGGATAAACTTAGATGAATAAAGAAGAGAAAGGAGAAAAGAAAAATGTTATTCACATGTAACATAAGAGGTACCAAACAGAAATATCAGAAGTAGAGAAGTATTTTCTACATAGTATTAATACCGCATGTCTAATACTATGTATTAGAACATTGTACTGAGATACTGACTGTGGACATGGCTGACTAAAATACTCAAAAATATGTTTCTCTCCATCTTTCAGCTTCATTTTCCTCCAGGCTGACTTTATTCTTAAGCCAATTCTCTCCTCTTGATAACAAGATGGCAGATGGCAGCTGTAGGTTTATTTCACTCCATCTCAGCTGCAAACTCTCCAGCACGGGAAACTTTCATTTCCAAGAGGTCCAGTCAAGGGCATCATTTGCCTAGATGGGGTCACATGGCCTTCCTTCCCAGAATCAGTTTCTGGGGTCAGGAAAATGAAATGTTCTGGCCGGCCAGGTGCAAGTCAGCAGACCACTTGCTAGCCCCATCTTTTTACCAGGTGGACTGAAAGTGGTGGTTCCTAAGAGGAACCTGGAGTATTATTTCCATCATAAGTGCTGGAGAATAAATACTACAGAGAAGAAAAGGAGCCTTTGAAGGGCAATGAGAAAGAAAAGCTTATTCCTTCTTTACACAATTAAACTCATAGCTGCAATGCAACATGTGAAGAAAATGGTTTTAAACAACTTCTGATCTTCACTCCTCCACATTTGTCTTGCTCTCCCCTCTTTTGAGAGCATGCTCCCCACACCCCAGAGTGGCCGGTGGTCTGCACACTGCTCTCTGGCATCCCAAGGTCCCCACCAAAGCCCTCTCTGGTGATTGTCCTGTTTTCTTTCTGAGGGCTATATGATTGACACTAGCTAGTTGAGCCAGTCCCCAACCAGCCCTTGGCCCTTCTTCCTGTAAAATGAGGGGACTGTTTAAGTGATCTAAACAGTCTTTGTCTAGCCAATTTCCTCAGACTTTTCACTGAACAAACCCTCTAAAGGCAAACAGTCCATGTGAATACCTCACTGCCCTGGCTGGTGAGAGAAGGGAACTCGAGAATTCCCTCATAAATCCACAGAGGGGGAACCTTCCAGTCTCGTCCTCACTTTAGAGAGTGATGAAGTCAACACTCCAGTCTCTTCCTCCCTCTTCTTGCTCCTCCCCACAGGTAGGGGAGGTGCTAATCTGTCTGGTAGGAGACTGACTTCCACTAGTACCCATTTTCCTGCAGGAAGAGATCACAAGTCACTATGGCAGGACATCTAGTTCTGTTTGATGGTCCTGTGCTCCTGCAGTGAGATCCCGCTCCTACTCTGGTGAGAGCCACGGTGCTTCTGGCCTCTGAGTCCTAACCCACTCTGGGAGGGCCTGCTCCCCTCAAGAGAGGCCGAGTTCTCTCTGTGCGCCTCCTACCCCCCTCCAAAAGCAGTCAGTTCTGGAAGGCTGCAGTGCAGACTCAGCTCTCTGCAAATACAACTGTTTTTATTTGGACTGGGAGGGAGGGGACCCAATTTTGGCCTCAGGTGTAATCCACATTTTTTAATCTAGAGTCCCCAGAGCCCTGAATTTCATTCACCACTTGTCTTCCTGAAAAGATGATACTGTGAACCCCCTTTTGTCTAATGGCCCTTCTCTATAGGTGACAGGCTGGCAGGAAGGAAAGATCAATTCCAGCTCTTGTCTGCCTCTAACAGCAAGTTCCAAACGAGTTTCTCATGAATTCTTATCATTTCATTCTCAAAACTACCTTGTGATACTGCCAGGCAAAGATTCTTAATTTCCATTTACAGCCAAGAAAAGTTAAGTGATTATTCCATGGTCTAGTGATGGAGTGGGACTAATTCTGGGTCATCAGACACTGAAGAGGGAATGTCAAAATTAGAAGCAAACTGATGTTCTGAGGACTCAAAATATAGCCAGGGTAATTCATGCAGCAGTTCCTACCTGCCCCTTGCACTTCTCTGGCAAGAAACTGTTATATAAACATAAGAGTTCCAATCTTAATGTCCAATCTTTGCCTTTACGGAGTATAGGCAAAAATAAAACCTCGCAGATAACAAACTCTCATAATATCAGGTGCATGATTTAATCCCTAAGCTTCTGTGACACTGTGACCATGCAGATCACAAAAATAACACATTGCAGATGTTTTATCCATGTAGATCTGAGTGAACATTAGGGAGCTATATGCCCTGGTGAGTACGTATAACTGTGTTGCTTCTTTTGTTTTCAAGGACCTTATTGGATAGGATATTGGATATCAGTAGAGATAATGCAGGCCTTAAAGCCTGTCAAATTGAGGCAGTCTGTGCACCTGCATCCAGCCGTCCGCCAGCACAGCCGTTGGGGCAGCTGTCAGAGTTCCCACCCTCCCCCACATAACTGGGAGTATCAAGCCACACGCAGAATATGTCTGCTTATGTGCACAGAGGAAACAAGGTGAGAGACAGCAAATTAAAAAAAGAAAAAAATCTGCAATCTCTCTATCTCCAGTACTAAACCAGAAAATTCTGAACTCTACAAAGTAAACTGATGAAATATTTTTAATGATACATTACAAATATTTGATGCAGATGAAATATTTTGAGAGGAGAATTTCCCCAAAATCTCAGGATCTCAAATTAGCATCTGAACATGTCTCTGGATGTTAAGGAAAACTGGTAAAGGAAAAACTAACTGATGGCCATTCTCTAGTATGCCTATCTCACACTAGGAAATGGTGTAAGCTTAAAAAACTACTTTCGCTTAACATTCCTTAGTTTTATAGGTAGTTTTTCTATTTCATTTGTGTGTATATTGAATATTTTCTGTGACATATGTATCACTTTGGTCTGTGTTTAGGGAAAAAATCACAAAGCAGTAAAAATATAGTCAATTCCATAGTCCATGGTTCACTTTCAGGAAACGGAAGTCATAGGAAAATTCTGGAAGAATGACAGCAAAAATTTAATTACAATACAGTCCACAGTAGGTGCTCACCACTTCCTTTGTGAAAGAATGAACTTAAATTAACTGGATTCATCATAGAATTTCTTGATTGTGCTTGTATGTGAAAGTATTAGGTAGACAAGAATAAAAAAAGAAATTAATTATGTTCTATTTACTTTTATTCATCTAGGAACTGTTTTTACAAAAGTTTTAGAGACTGTCAACTTGTTATCATCATAGATGCAAATAGTTAAGCCCACCTTTGCCTCTAAGTGGCTTTCCTTCTTAGATGGAGAAGCAAAGCCTTTCAGACACAGCTGTTCCCAGACAGACTCTCTCAAGGGAATGATTCAGCCCCTGTCATGAAAAGTCTAACCACAGAGAAACTATAAAGGAAGATGTGGAGGCAAAACACAAATGCACAACAGTGTAGTTTACACAGGAGGATGTGATGGACAAATGTGAATACAATCTTGTTGAATTCCAGTAACTAACTGCTCCTTGGTTCCCCTGCTCTGCTCTGATTCTTGTACCAAGAGAGGTTGAAAACTTCAAAAAGACTGAATACAAATTCCTCAACATAAGTAGAACCTCTTCATATTCTCTTCCCTACATATTTTCAGCAGAATTGTCAACCAATTTATTGCCTTTCTAATTGGATCTCACAATATATACATCAAGATCCAGCGGGAAAGAGGATGTCAGTGAAAACAGCAGAGTGAGAACCTCCAAAAATTCTCTCCCCCATAAAAGCAATAAGAATACTCACAAAAAGCCCTGGCTGGCGTAGCTCAGTGGATTGAGCTCGGGCTGCAGACCAAAGGGTCGCAGGTTCGATTCCCAGTCAGGGCACATGCCTGGGTTGCAGGCCAGGCCCCTAGTGGGGGCCACGTGAGAGGCAACAACACATTGATGTTTCTCTCCCTCTCTTTCTCCCTCCCTTCCCCTCTCTAAAAATAAATAAATAAAATCTTTAAAAAAAAAAAGAATACTCACAAAAATAGTCAGACTTAATATTTTCAAAATGTTAAAAATTAACCAAAGGCTCTCAGCAATCTAAATAGTGGTTTTTCAAAAACTTTAAAATGCTGTATCTTGGTGAGAACAGTGTATTTTGTGTCACTTTAACTTGCCCTTTCTCCCCTCCAGCTCTACAATAGCCTTGAAAACTGACAGCTCACAATTACAGTGAAAACCAGCAGCCTAGCAGCACCGGAGGGAGCAGAATGGACTGGTCCTCCTTTAAAGCTTCATTAGAAGAGAATTATCACTATTTTCCTTGTCTTTTAGTCCCCTAGAAGATTCTACTTGCAAAGATATCTTTATTTTAACCTGACTCAGAGCTCACCTGGTGCAAAAAATGTTTTCCTCGGGTACATTTGTCAAAACAATTATAGGCGATTGTTTAACTTCGAAGCTGTCCAGGTGGCAAATTACAGTTGTGGAAAATACTAGGCTAAGCAAAATTTTAAAGGAAAAAACAATAATATTCCAAATTAATCTACAGATTCAATGCAATTTCCATCAAAATTCCAGCTGGCTTCTTTTTGGAAAATTGACAAACTGATAAAAAAATTCATATGGAAATTCAAAGCACACAGAATAGCCAAAACAATCTTTAAAAAGATTCCAAAATCCAAAACATAATAGAAAGCTAGGGTAATCAAGACTGTAAAATATTCATATAAGAATAGACATATAAAGCAATGGAATAGAAATGAGAGTACATAAATATACCCTTACATTTATGGTCAATTCATTTTTGACAAGGGTACCAAGACAGTTTAATGGGGGGAAAACAGCCTTTTCAACAGGCAGTACTGGGGCAGGGGCTATCTCACATGCAAAGAAGTTGAGTCAACTCCCTGCCTGACACCAAATGCAAGAATTACCTGAAAATCAACCCTAGAGCTAAACATAAAAGCTAAAACTATAAAACTCTTAGAAGAAAACATAGGGGTAAATTTTTGTGACTGTGAATTAGACAATGATTTCTTAGACAATACACCCAAAGCCTATGGAAACTAAGAAAAAAAATAATTAGACTCCATCAAAATTAAAAACTTGTGTGCTTTAAAGGACACTAACAAGTAAAAACACAACCCACAGAATGAGGGAAAATATTAGCTAATCATACATTTGATTAGGTTCTAGTAGCCAGAAAAAAAAAGACCACTTATAGTTCAACAACATAAAAAACAAACAATCCAACTAAAAAATAGTCAAAAGACTGGAAAAAAAAATTCTCCAAAGAAGATATACAAGTGGCTAACAAGCACATGGAAAAATGCTGAACACTAGTCATCAGAAAAATGCAAGTCAGAAAAAGAGACATCATACCCATTACGAGGACTGTAATCAAAACAAAGAACAAAAAAAAGTGTTAGTGAGGATGCAGAGAAATTGGAAACTTTCTACATTGCTTCCAGAAATATAAAATGGTACAGCCACTTTGATAGACAATCTGATAAAATCTCAAAAAGTTAATATAGAATTAACATATGACTCAGCATTTCTACTCTTAGATATACACCCAAGAGACTTGAAAATCAGTGTTCATACAAAATCTTGCATATGAACACTCACAGAATCATTATTCATAATAGCCAAAAAGTGGAAACATACCAAATGTCCATCAATTGATCGATGGATAAACAAATTTTGATATATACATACAATGGAATATTACCCAGTCATATAAAATGAAGTACTACCAATATATACTAAAACACAGATAAACCTTGAAAAACCTTATGCTTAGTGAAATGAACCAGGTACAAAAGGTGTGTGGTTTATTATATAGATGGATTATAAACAGAATTAAATGATTCCATTTATGTAATCATGTCTAGAATAGACAAATACAGACACAGAATAATTCACAGTTTCTAGGAGTTGTGTAGAAGTGGTTCCCAGGAGAGGGGGCTGACTGCTAATTGTTATAGGGTTGTATTTGGGGATGATAGAGATGTTTGGGAAACACCTGATCATAATGGTTGCACAACCTTGTGAATATACTAAAAACCAGTGAATTGCACATTTATAAAGGGTAAGCTTTATGGTATGAGAATTATATTTATATTAAAGAAAAGATTCAGTGGTTATATCCAAGCAATGTGAAGAAAACATTGTAATTAAAGTTAATATTTTTCAATCAAGTATCATAATAATATTTTTAAAAATGTGAAAAGTCAATGTGTTGATATTTTATAGTTACTCAGGCATTTTCCTCCCTGTCTAGACTAATTTTTCCATGAGTCCTAAAATGAGAACTAAATTTCAAGAACTATGAGATTCACTATCTCCTAATAATTAAAATACTCCCAATTTGGGCAGAAAATACCTAGCATTACATTATCTCACATATTAAATTCTCTAGAATTTAACATTCTTTGTCCCAGAGCATTTTCTTAGGGTAGGCCAACTGACTGAAAACAGAGGGAAGTGTTAGAGTTTAAGTCTGGAGGCAGTCTCCTGGTAGAATTTCCTCTTTGCTAGGGAAGTCAGTCTTTTTGTATTAATACCACCAAATGATTGGATACGTCCCACCAAAGTCTACTGACTTAAATGTTAAGGTCATCTAAAAAAGTGCCTTCAATTAAAAATGGAACTACCTTATGACCCAACAATTCCACTTCTGGAAATGTAGCTGAAGAAACCTAAAACACTAATTCAAAAGAATATATGCACGCATATGTTCATTGCAGCATTATTTACAATAACCAATACTTAGAAGCAGCCCAGGTTCCCATCAGTATATGAGTGGATAAAAAGGCTGTGGTACATGTACACAATGGAATACTACTTAGCCATTAAAAAAAGAAAATCTCACCCTTTGCGACAGCATGGATGGATCTGGACAGTATTATGCTAAATGAAATAAACCAGGTGGAGAAAGACAAATACCATATGATTTTACTTATATGTGGAATCTAATGACCAAATACACTAACAAAAAAAAAAAAAAACCCAATAGAAACAGACTCATAGAACCAGAGAACAGACTGACAGCTGTCAGGTGGGAGGGGTAGAGGACTAGGGGAAAAAGGTGAAGGGATTAAGAGAAAAAGCTCAAGGACAGAAAACAGCATGGTGGTTACTAGAGGGAAAGAGGGTGGGGAGAGTAGAAGAAGGTATGGTGATGGAAGGAGACTTCACTTGGGGTGGTGAACTCACAACACAATATACATATGATGTATTACAGAACTATACACGTGAAACCTATATAATTTTATGAACCAATGTCACCCCAATAAATTCAGTTAAAAATACCTTCACAAAAACATGTAGAATAATGTGTAACTAAATATGTGGGTACTATGGTCAAGCCAAGTTGACACATAAAATTAACCATCAGAGGGATGACATGGTAATAAGACTCTTATTCTAGACATCCCCTTCAATTACCTATCTCTGTGACCTCTGGCAAGAAACTTTGCCTCTGTTAACCTCAATACCTTTATGAAAAATTTGGGAAGACATTAAATTTAGTATGCAGAATGAGAAAATAAGGGGTAGTAGGGGCCAATAAGACTTACTATATCTTTTTCCCTTGCTAAACTATGAATGTCTATGACTAATATTGAGAAATCAGACACTTACTGATTTAAAATACCCAGTATCTGCTTTGTTCTACATGACTATGGGATATACTGAAATAAATCAGCTAATTCCTTCAGATATCCTAAATTTTGAAGAATCACTTGTATTTATGTAGGTATGTATGCATGCATTCATCTACTTTGGTCTTAAGGCCATTTTCCATAAACAAGGTATAACTGAAACACATAAGAAATATATAGATTCTTTCACATTGCATTTTACATCAATGGTACCCTCAAGACTTGTGTACCACAGCAGTACTTCATCCTTGCAAATCCTTCCCTCACTACCTACCCTCCCCCTCCCAAAAAAGTATGCCTTCCTTTAGCCTCCTTCCTTCATACCATGGTTCCCCAACTACAGCAGCTTCACCTAAATTTCTAAGTGTCTCCCCTAAACTCCATATTCCTAAATTGTCTCTCTACCCCATGAAAATGTAATGAATCCATTAGTGACTCATTCTTGCAAGTTCTTGTTACCAAACATACATTAATAGGTAACCCTATAATCAAGATCCAACTATTTCTAACTGAAAACCACTACATAGCAATCACTATGCTAGGTAACTTCATATTTGTTAATGGGTATAAGTGTTAACCAGTTAACCTTGTATGAGCCCTTACACTGCTTTGAAATTCTTTTTCTTACCACTAGTCAGACCTTTTTGTATTCCCCACATCTCCCACTTCTGCTAACCCAGATAACTCATGCCTACTCACCTGTTCTGAGTCGAAAACCTGAATACATACTCCGCTGAGAAAAGAGAGACCATCGGGGCAACCTTCATTAACTTCCCTTTACAAACCTCTGCTGTCTACAGTGCATCCTACATTATTTATTTTCATCTCATCTCAAGAAAGAGGTATAGTTCCTCTTCTTCCAAGCTAACCCCCATCTCTTTCTACCTCTTCTGGGAGGTGGAAAATAGCACCCCTGGCCCACCGCTACTCCCTTCCATTTCTCATATTTTAAATATCTTTAATCTCTGCATCAAAATACAAGCCTGCTTCAGCAAACCTTACCCTTAAAAACAAAACAAAAAAAATAGTTTCCCACTAAGGTATAATTCTAAAGACTTCCTCTTGTGGCCAAAATTGAGTACCAGACATAAGACTTACCCCTCCACTTGAAACAACCAGAAAACACAAAGGAGACATTAAAACGGATTCTCCACACACTGGGCATGAGGCAGTGAAGGATGGAGACCCTGAGAGAGGGGAAACCAACAAGGCAAGCTCTATGACCACTGCAACTGCCCCATCTATTGCCGTGAGGGAGGATTCCAGGCTGAGGAGCAGAAAGAGGGGGAACCCAGACCCGGCTCCCTGAGATGAGAGGACAAAGCTGAGAGACTGAAGAGAATGGGGCAGCTGGAATTCACAGAACAGGGGACCAGAGGGAGGAGGGCTGCAGAGAGAGAGAACTGTGAAGATCTGCAGAGGGTCCCCACAGAGTATGCAGCTGATCAACACAAGCACATGAGGAAACTGCAGGGGCTGAAGGAAGGCCCGCCAAGAAAGATTAAAGGGAACTATGCCAGGTATTCACACTCGGCCAGGAATAATACCTGCTTCAGTTAGACCGAAAAATTTCCTGATTCACAGGGTATAGGGTTCAGTGCTCAGAAAAGTCTTGCCTCAGTAGGGGGCATAGTTAGCCCTAGAATGAGCACTGCTCTGATACCTTCTAGCAATCTTAAAAGCAAGATGCCAGAAGGGTAATACCACTTCCAAGCAATTTACCCACATCCCAGAACAAAGTTCAATAATATTTACAGGAATAGAAATATATTCAGCTCACAACTGGCAAAAGATGCCAGAAGGGTAATACCACTTCCAAGTAATTTACCCACATCCCAGAACAAAGCTCAATAATATTTATAGGGATAGAAATATATTCAGCTCACAACTGGCAAAATTCACAATATTTGGCATCCGAAGAAAAGTTGCTAGGCATGCAAAGCAGCAGGAAAGTGTGATCCATAATTAAGGGGAAAAACAATTGAACCTGACCGAGTCACGGAGCCCATATGCTGGCTGAACCTGCTTCCTTAGTGGCTGCATTCACTAAGGTGGCCCTGCTCCCGCATCCTAATTTAAGCAGTGACTAGGTCAGTCTCCCTCTTCACACCAGATAGTTAGGGTCCCCTGCCTTGTCTGCAGGAACTCAACTCCTGGTGCTCCTGCCTGGAGGAGACCCCAGGGATCTCCCAGGAGCTTCAGTGGCACTCAGCATTCAGTTTCTGTTCCACTACTGATTCCCAGAGGTAGTTTTCTTGCTTCTGAACACAGCTATGTCTTTTTAGCTTTCCACTTTTCCATCTTAACTCACTGCTATGTGTTCGGAGCCCATGGAAGCTTCAGAACCTGACCTCACCATACCATCTCAACTGGAAGTCCCCGCCCATTATTTCCCGAAACTCCTCCCTTGCTTTCAATAGCACTGCTCTCTCTCGGTGTTCCTCTCACCACTCTGATCAGTGTCTTTCTTTCTCTGAATCCTTCTTCTCAGCCTAACCACTGAATGTGTGGACCTTGAAAGGCTCCATTATCTCCTTATTCTATTAAAGGTTTAATCTGAGGTTCTGTAGGTCTGTGATCCCCTGAAACTTTATGAAAATTCTAAAGTTTTTTCCATAAGTAAAAAAATTAAAAATGAGAAAAAAAGAGCAGAAAAGGGAGGGGAAAAAACAAAAAAGAAACAAAAAAATGAAGAAAATTTTTAAAAAATTAAAAATGGTATTGAAAGCTAGATTTAATTTTTAGTTTTATAAAGCTCACCAGTGGGATGTTTATAACAAATACAGTTCTTCAGTTATTTAGAATTAACTCTGGGGTGTGGCAAGCTACGTTTGAAAACAGGAAATATTCTTTAGAAGTCCATTCAGCAAAAGAGAAATGTAATTGGGTCCCTGAAAGTGTTGATAGTAGGATAAAGCCTATAGAATTGAACTGCATTGGTTAAAGGAAGGGCAAATACTGGGTTGAGTGTGTGTCTCCCATTAAGTATGGGTGCAAACTGGATGGTGGTCATGTGTTTGTGGGTGTTTTCAGTCATCAGATATTCAGGAAGTGTTTCTCATAAGCTGCTGGACACTGGGTATGTCCTGATGAACAAGACAGGGTCCACCTTCATTGAGCTTAGTTTCATCTTTTCATTTCTCCTTGTTTATTTTCATTCTGCTCCTTTCTTCCCTAAAGGAAGTTGCCTGAATGCGGCAATCCAAGAAGGCACAGAAGAACGGTGATAAAACGAGGCATGAGGATACCTTGTGTGATCTGTTTGCAACATCATCAAGAAGTTCTCATTTGAGACTGAACCCTAAAGAGGAGTGTTGCAGGGTGGTTTGTTTTGTTCTTTCTTTTTTTTCCCCCCTTCTTGCAAGCTAACCAGATCATTATCCCTGCTAATTGGGCAGAGCAGTACAAATTAGCCAAAGGGAAAAAATCAAGGAAAAGCAGGTACATTCCCCCAAACACTTCCCTGTTCTCTGATCATCTACAAGGGCTCATTTCAGAACTGGAGGTCAGAGGGGTTTGGGGCTAGGGAAACAAAGTTTGTATGTAAATAAACTAGGCCTCTCTTTTATAGAACAGTAGGTTAAGGGGGTGGCTGACAACGTGTACAGAATCCCTGCTCTCTGACACCACGAAGTATCTATTACATGAGGACTTCCTTCTGGCGCCAGGAGGCAGTTTTTACTTGATGTTTTACAGCGGATGGGGTGGGGGGGTGGGGGGCTGCTAAAATAAAGTGACTCTGAGCAGGGAAAGGGGGTAGGAAAGGAATGAACCCCTAGGAGAGAGAACGGGAACAATAATGTGATCAACAATGTGATCACTGACCTTACACAATGCTCGATAGTTTTCGGGGTAGCCTGCATACCACCTGGCTCATCGACCATCACGAACACAGGACTACCTGAAGGTGGGTTATACACAGAGATACAGCTCCAAGAGGGTGGACAAGCGGCCCTAGGCCACTCAGCTTCTAAATGCAGAGATCTCCTGACATCCACAGGACGCTTTCCAGTACTTGCCCTCTGGCAGGATGTCTTCTCTCCTAGGTTCCATCAAACAAGGCATGGGACCACGTCCTGAAGACCAGAGCTATGCACTACATTGCAAGGGATGTTTCTGAAATGGAGTATTGCCCATAATAATCAACAGTAAATAAAAATCCTCTGAGACAGAAACTTCTTAGCTTCTGACTAACAATAAAAGGCTGTCTGGAGGATATTTCAAAATAATATTGCTCTCAGACTGAGGCCACAGCCCAGACTCGCTCCCCCTTCAGGAGTCTCCAAGTCAATGAGGTCCAGGGAGTCTGCAGACTCTGCTAACCCAGTATTTAAAGTCATTTGCAGGAGACAGTCTTCTAATTGGATCTGAGGTTTGCAGAACAGTTAGGCCCTGGCGTCCATTGGCTCTCTAGAATTCATATTGCTTTAAAAAACTCTTTTTCCAAAGCCATCTGCATTTTTAGTTGCCAAGACAATCAATGAGAAGTTTTTACTTCTGAGTGGCAGAGAATATCAGCTCTGAGTCTTACCACTTTCCCTCTCTCTGTTTTTGTTCTGAACCCAGGCTTTCCCACCTTCAGCCCCGACAAATCTGTGCCCAGGCGCTGGCCACACCTAAGGCCGGCCTCATGGGGCCACAGTAGGCAAAGACTTGGCGCAGTTCTTGGATAAATAAACCAGCAGCAGATAACTGGATGTGCCACGGATGACATGACTCCTCGTGTGGAATACACTGTTCCCCCAGGTGTCTGATCACGAGACTGGCGAGGCTGGCGGAGTCCCAGTGCCAGGAGGTCCTTACCTTCTTGAAAGGGGAGGGGGGTGGGTGGGAGGGGAGGGAAGAGTGATGTGCTGGAAGACTAGGGAGAGCCTGTAAGATCCCGATGGAGACTGACCTCGACGTGGGCCAGAGATTCGCGTAGACAGAGGAACGGCGAGCGGAAAGGCTGGCCTAACTCGGTGACCCCACGTTATCAGTCTCTGCTGACCTGCCCCAGAAGTGACCCGAACACCACGTGACCTGCACACCACGAGACCCAGAACCTCCGAGTCTCTCGCCTGGGCAGGGAACTCTGTATGGAGGTCGTCTCAGAAAAGACTGAGGAACTAGGCACAGGATGGTCAGCCTGGGGGTCAAGCCCCAGCCCTCTCCAGGGCTAAGGTTTGCGCTTACTAAGCGCGGCGCAAATCCAAACTGTAAACCGAAGTGTTTTTCTACATGCTCTGGGGCTGGAGAGATGAGAAGAGGTTGGACACATGTGGTAAGGTGCCGTCAAAACGGCAGGACAAGTGAGAGGAGGCGCGACGTCATGTGTGCTTCCTGCGTGACCGAGCTTTTTCCCACGAGTGTGTGTTCTCCGAGTGGGTGGGAGTCACTCGGAGAACACCTGCCACAGCAAACAGTGGACACCCAAGGCACGGCTCCAGAGTTAATCCCTGAATTGTCCAGTGGAAATACAATGCGAGCCACATATGAAATTCTACGTTTTCAGAAGAAACAGGTGAAATTTTCATATTTCCTTTAACCCACTGAATCTGAAATCGTATCATTGTTTGGCATATTATTTTTAAAGTATTAATGAGGTATTTTACTTTCTTTTATTCATGTTGTTTTCACTTGGTTGTACTTTGCAGTACTGTACATACATGGCCTCATTTCAAGGACTCAGTAGTCTCGTGTAGCATCCGTATTGGCCAGGGCTGATCTAGGCTCTTTGTGTTTTTAGATCAAAGGTATGGGTAATTTCTTCAGTCAGCCAGACAGCTCAGAACATCAGGAGGCTGTCCTGGGGGACAGCACCAGGACAGCCATGTGGGAAGAACTCTATCCTTTCAAATGCATCCCCACAGCCATTTCTTGAGCTCCTACTTGTACCTGTTTTGACATGGGGTTCACAGAATACAGAGGCAGCCCCTGCTCTTCCCTAAACCGGAAACCCACCTGGCCTGCCCAGCTTCAGACTTCCTCACACAGTACTCACTACAGTGTTGAAAGGGGTGGGGGTGGGGGGTGGCCATAAATGGCCTTTTCTATGGTCTGCAATTATTATCCTACCTTCTTTTCCCTTTTTAAAAACCAAAGTCTACATTTCAAAAAATATTTTAAGTCCTGGACAGTGTGTCTCAGTTGGTTGGGCATCAGGTGTGATTCCCCGGGCACGTGCCTGGGTTGCAGGTTCAGTCACCTGGGGTGTGTCCGGAATGCAACCAATGTATGTTTCTCTCACACACTGATTTTTCTTGCCCTCTCTTTCTCCCTCACTTCCCCTCTCTCTAATATCAAAAATAAAATACTTTAAATGAATCAATAAATACAAGCATATTTTAATATATTAAGCGTTTTTGTGTGTGTGTTACACCTGCGCCTGCTGCTATTTCATTTAATCCTTCAGTAACTGATTCAGGAGTTTAATCCTGGTTTTCAAATAGGCAAAGTGAGGCTTGGAGAAGTGCTATGACTTTATGCTGAGAGAACTGGTGGAAAGAAAGTTTCTAATACAGTCCCATATACCTTCCCTCAGTAAGATCCTTTATGGGACCTGTGGAAAATGTCAGGGAATGGAACTGTGACTTCAGACCCTAGAAACCTGCAGTTAGAGTGAATAAAGCATCCTGGTGCCATCTAAAACCCAGAACAAACATAGGGGCATAAAATCTGGGTCAGCTCCAGCTCCTGACGTATTAGCTGTGTGATGCTGGGCAAAGAAATTCACAGTAGTAATAAATGTAATTAGTATTCACTGATCTTCCCCAGCATACCAGGCTCTGGCCCGGGCAATTGCTCCTATACCTTCTGGTCCTCACAACAAGAAAGATCATTTATTTTATAGCTTAGGAATCTGGGCCTCAGATAAAGCAAGTTGCCAAAGGTCATCCAGCCAATAAGCAAGAGAGCCAGGATTAGAAAACATTATTAAACCTACTAGAGTTTGTTTTATAATGTAACTTAAACCCTAACCCACTGCATAGTTAAAAAAATCTTAGTTTCAAGATCATCAATGTATATCATAAACAACTGTATATTAATGTTACAAATCTAAAAAGCTGTAAAGCATGGGCATATAGGAATTGTTTTTAATGTGCTTTTTTAAAATAGTAAGATATTATTGATCTGCCATGTGTAGTAGCTTGCCAAAACAATTAAAACAACTGGGCTTTTAAAGGAGATAGTAATACTTGCACTGTTCTGCACAGGAGGCTGTTGTAATCATTATTAAGGAAAAGCAAAAGTGTTTTGAAAGTGCAAAGAGATGAAAATGTCAAATGTCACAGACATATTAAAGCAGGTTACTGTTCTATGCTAATATGAAATGTATATGAACACACACATCCCCATCTTCATTAAGAGACTGCAACTTGGAAAAAAAGAGTAAAATATAAGTCGAAAGAAATGGAGGGAGAAGGAAAATAACAAAGATAAGAGAAAAATAGAGAAATTAACCAGCTTTCTTGAAAAAGAACAGAGGGAAGGAAGGAGAAGCAAGAAGGAAGGAAGGAAAGAAGAGAGGGAGGGAGGAAGGAAAGGGGAAAGAGAGAAGAGGAAAAAAGAAGGAAGGAAGAGGAGAGGAAAGGGCTATGGAAAATATAAGCACAATTGTTGGGATCAGGCAGTTCTTTAAAGAAGAAACTGGCCATGACCTGCTTAGCGTTGAGGCTGGGTGCAGTTTTGCGACTGTTTAGAGAAAATCTAGCGCTCTCCCTGCCATTAATCTTTCTGAAGAAAGACTTTGTTCTGCACCTGTATAAACAACCCAGATTTTTAAAACCTATATGCCTGCTCCTAATGTGTAACACTATGTATTTATACTGATAGCCTCAAGTCATCAATAGGCGATGCAAAACGCTGGCCTGAGATCTCCCCTTTACTTCTTTTTGCTTCCCCTTCCCTCTTTCTGCTTCCCTCCTTCCCGCACCTAGAGTCAAGTTCAAGTTCAAGCGCTCCCGGAAAGATAGCCAAGCTTTGTCAAATACACGCGGCATTTTCCCAGCCCAGAAAAAAACTGGAGACAGCGTCCTTCTTACTCAACTGATGCCAGAAGGAGACCCTCCCCCACCCCCTAACAAAATGACTAATATATCGGGAGAAAACCTCTGTAAAGCCAGGGCGGGGAAGCGGGACGGGTTGTGTGAAACATCCCCCAAGAGAAAGGCACGGCCTGGGAGACGAAGGTAGAACCATGCCTGAGTGATGAAGTCAGCCCCAGCCAGCCACCTGTTGTGGCACTTCAGGCGCGGAGTCTGGCGCATTTGTTCTGCTGGACGAGCCGGCGGAGCGAGGCTTGCCTGGCGGCTTTCTGCCCCCTCTGCCCTGGGCTGCCTGCACATTCGCCTGTCTCCTTGCACTTCCCTCAGCTTGAGAGCCTGAGGATTTTAGGGGAAAGACAAGTAACCTCCCAAATCCTATGTGAAGGCCCAAGGAGTAACCTTACCTCAGCTTGATAGAGTTTTAATTATTTTGTTGTTGTTTGAGGGGTCTTTTTAAAAATTTCTTAGTGGTCAATCGCACGGCGCCTAGCCGGGTGACTGGTACAGCAGGCGCTCCGTAGCTCTACGTTGGAATCCACGTCCAAAATGAAGTCTACACCCCCAGACCACGTACTGCAAAGGCCCATCCAGTTAGAAAATCGGGAGACAGCACGCAGTTTTGTTTTGTTTCCTTTGGGAGGAGCGGCAGCGTGTTTAATTTTTGGTTGGCATGGGACAGGATAATTCTGGGCGCTGTTTTGTCCTTTTCTACTTTGGGCGATTATGCTGACTCAGCATTCTGCATCCAGAAGCTCACTCTTCAATACGCAATCTAACATAGTAATCGATTCCCTAGATTATAACTCGAATCTGTCTTATGCATCGTGTTAGTAACAACAAAAACCACACATGCAACTCTGGCAGAGGCAGCATCCTATGGTGTATGGCAAGGAGGCAACTGGAGTGCGGAGAGGCCAGGCATCTAACCACGGATTCTGAGGCCATTTCTACTTACCAGCCTGGTGATTTGGAGTCCCTTACTTAATATCTGTATCTGCAGTTTAGCTTCAAGCTTTGCAAAGTGGAGATAATGACATTTAAGTCACAGATGTTTTAAAATGAAACGAACTAGTGTAGGTAAAAGTGCTTTGTAGATGATAAAGAGAGGTCAAAGAAAAAGGAAAGCGAGAGGTAACTTGTGGATTGTTTGGTGTTGTTTGTTTTGTTTTTACTCTCGTCCGGCAAGGCTTGGATAGGCAATGATACAATATGAGTGACGAACTTGAAAAAGAGTTCTGCTGAAAAAGACTGGGAGCGAAGCAGAGGTCGCCGATCCCGTGGTTTCTAAGTGTGTAGCAATCTTCGCCCTCGCCGAGCTAAGATCAGTTGGGGTGGGAGTAGAAGTGGGGCCAAGGTCCCCTTCTTCACTCTCCCGACACTGACTGTCTAAGGGTCCCCAGGCCCAGGGCCCAAATCTCCGCTCAGCAGAGACTTCCCCTTCCCCGCCCCCACCAGCGGATCCTCAGTGCACAGAAAAGCGGTCCCCACCCCTTCCACGCCCCCGCCCCACCTCTTCTCCCCACCCCACCCCCCATTCCAACGCCCTCTCTCTCCCTCTCTCTCTCTCTTTTTTTTTTTTTGCCCGGGGTGGTTTGTTCCGAGCAGTACAGATAAATAGTGCTGTCAAAAGGCGCAGCTCGAGGTCGTGCAGACGGCGGAGCCTGGGCCCAGCGCCGAGTTCTGGGCCCACGCTCTCCGGAGTTAGCGGCAGGGCTCACTCCAGCGGCTCCGTGCCACGGGACCCTGGTCTCCAGTCCTCGGTTCGGCCCCCGCCTCCGCTAAGGAGCGGAAGGCGGAGGCCGGGAGACTGACCTGGGGGAGGAAGGAGCGCGGGAGTGGGCGTGAGGGACCCAGCGATGTCCACCGGTTCGGTGAGCGACCCGGAGGATATGGAGTTGCGGGGCCTGCAGCGGGGGTACCAGGTCCCCGCCTCCAAGAGGCCGCCCCTCCGCGGCGCAGAGCGCAGCTACGTCTCACCCAGTGACAACTCCTCGGCGGAGGAGGAAGACCCCGACGGCGAGGAGGAGCAGTGCGCTCTGGACGCAGCGGGCGGTGCGGGAAGCTGTAAGAGAAAACGGCCTCGTGTAGGTGGGGGCAGCAGCGGCAAGAAGCCCCTCCCGCCCAAGGGCTCTGCGGCCGAGTGCAAGCAGTCACAGAGGAACGCGGCCAACGCCCGAGAGCGCGCCCGAATGCGCGTGCTGAGCAAAGCCTTCTCAAGGCTCAAGACCAGCCTGCCCTGGGTGCCTCCCGACACCAAGCTTTCTAAACTGGACACGCTCCGACTGGCTTCCAGCTACATCGCCCACCTGCGGCAGCTACTGCAGGAAGACCGCTACGAGAACGGCTACGTTCACCCGGTGAACCTGGTAGGGACGCCGCTCTCCAGGCCCGGGACGCGGGCCGGGAGATACCCGGGGCGCTCCTGGGAGCCGGGCAGAGCCAGCCCGCTGGGAAGAACCCGAAAGAGGGGTTCTGGTGTGGGTGGTGAGGACGCCAGTTTAGTTTCCCCCAAATCACGGGAGGGGCCAACCATGCTTCTGGAGAACTACCCACCCTCTACTTGCATCATTCTGATCGTTATACGTGGTGCTCTGTCCAGTGACACCTATTGGTTAATATTCTACTTACGGGGTGAATCTGGGTTCCATTGTAGAATAAAGGGCAAATCTCCCTCGCGCAACTTTTTCCATCTAAGAGTCTGAAAGATTTGGTTGGACAAGCCCTACTTTCTGAAAGGGGGGAAAGATGAGCTCTATTTAAAAGGCTTTGAATTTTTTAATTCTTGCGGAATAGCAGAGGTTTCCCCAAAAGGGATCAGTCTGGAAAGTCCCTCTCTGACCTGCCAATTCTTCCGGCTTGAGAGCAGAGGGCTGACGGGGTGTGTGTGTATGTGCGTGTGCATGTGCGTGTGTGTGTTGGGAAGGAGGGAATTATACGACAAAATCTGCAACTCCCAAGTTTCACAGAATGATGGTGAGGGCACATTACAGGAGGAAACGTGGATGCACTCCCCCCCCCCCCCCCGCATCTCACGCAATCAAAACCCAGTAAAACGCAAAATCTAGGTTAAAGAGAAGAAAGGTAAATGTCCAGAACGCTGATAAAGTCGCTATTCAAAATCGGGACTGTGACAGGGTCCACTTAGTTGAGTGGTTTCGTTTTGAGATAGTCGTTTCTCCTCTTACATCAGACGCTCTTCTTGATTTTACAGACGTGGCCATTTGTTGTCTCGGGACGACCCGACTCTGACACTAAAGAAGTTTCCACTGCCGGCCGACTCTGTGGGACCACGGCTTAGCTCAAACTTGAACTGAACTCACTTATTCGGATTACTGGTTAAACCCGTGTTTGGGGGTCACGGAGAGAAGGGAGACTGCGTGCGAACCCCCGGAGAATTCGAAGAAAGTTCCATTGGGTTCTCCTAGACACCCCTCCACCCCGATATCGAACAGGACAGTTGGCGGGCGTGGCTGTCGCAGCTGGGCGCCCAGGGACCCCGGCTGCCGCGGATCTGGGCGAGGACATTCCACTTCTCCAGAACGAGCCTGCGGACTGGTGAGCGCGGACCGATACCCAACCTTGGGCTTCAGCAGTGTGGACTAACCCCCACGCTGCCTTCGGAGCCCGGCGCGGAACCGCCTTGGGGGCGCTTCCCAGCTGAACCAGAGAGAAATGCATTCAGGAGATGGCATGGTTCTGCACAGCGCGCGCCTTTACGGTTAGGCACCGTTAGGACGCTCGCTTCCTGACAATCGACTGCAAAGACACCAGTCTTCACGTGAGAACTCACATCGGGCAGGCTTTTAAGTTGCGAAGAGAGGAGAGTGATCCCTGGATGGGTTGGTATCCCACAGGGTAGCGCCCTCCTGGCGGGCAGAGGTGAGGGCGCCCTGGCAGCACCGGAAGCGGTGGTGGCGCGCAGTCTGAAACCACCTGAGCCGGGTTTGCCCTAAGCGCTCACCGCCGTCCGGCCTCTCTGTTGCAGGCAGACCCCTCATGGCTGCAGACTCCCATCCTTCCCTGACCAGGCTTCGGTCTCCCCCAGCCCTTCCTAGGTGTGATCCACCCTCCGCCCCACCTTCCCAGGCTAAGTTCTCCTTCCTCTACTTCCTCTTCCCGCACCTCCTTGGAGAGTTCCCTCCAACTCGTGACTGTTCCCACCTGCCCTCAACTCCCACTCCCGGCACCCCCAGCACGGGTGGCTCTTCCTGCACACTGTCTCCCTTGCCCGCGTTCTTCCTCGCTCTGGGCCGCTGAGCCTAGTTCGGTACCTAGTGACCCTGCTGGGGGGGAACGAACCGCTGCTGAAGGCTGCACTACCACAGTTAATTAGCAAATGTAAATAAACTTATTTTTTTATGAATAATAAAACGCGTTGTGAAAAGCGAGTGCCCTGGGCGCGTCGGAATGTGGTCCTTGTTGCCCTTTACTGTCTGTCCTGAAAGTTAACTCAAAAGTACCCTCCTGGCTCTGGACAGAGATTGGGTCATTGTCTGCAAGGTGGAGGTGATCACTTTTGGTTTACTGCCTTTCCAAATGTGACTGTCACTAACATCTGATTGTTCCTTCTGGAGGCCAGGGTTACTGGAAGGCAAGGATTGGAGGCTTGTGAGGCCCTAAGAGTCTTCTGGGGCTATGTTGAAAGGTATACGCTCTTCAAAATAATATAGGTGCCCATCTCTCATACACAAACACAGGCACACAATGCCTTCTCCAGCCTGAAACACACTCCAGTGTTTATAATTGCAAGCAGTTCAAGAATCCCCTATGGTTCACACACCATTGTGTGTGTGCGCGCACATGTGTGTAGGGGCATTTTAGTTTAATGGCAAAGTAAAACTATAATACAAGACACCACTTCATATTTCAATAGAACTTTCCTTTTTTCCAAATAGTGTTTATATAGGGTCTTTAATTTACACCACCTCATTGTCTGTTACTTTCTTCCACTTTCGCTGTAATTTTGCAGGATGTAATAACTCAGAAAACCCATCATACAGCTTTTTAGATGCTGATTTTTTTTAAAGTAACATTCTCTTTGTAGAACATTTGGAAAAGTAGGAAGGATAAAACTACTTAAATAATGGACCAGTTTGGGGGGTATCCTTCATCTTATCAAATTGGAAGTCAGTTTTCTTGACTAAGGGGAGCACATACAGCTGCTGTTTAAAGGTGGGAGAGAGGTGGGGCACATGAATGACTTCCTGTTTTGAACTAAACCAACCCAAAACTCTGGGAAACTGCTTTCTGACACCATTTTCTTGAGCTTTTGTTTATACTCAGAGGATTCCAGCCCTCCTGATCCAGTTCTCACCCCTACAGCTGGGCTCAGGGTTTACATGAGTTGGTCTCTGTGGCATCAGGTGCACTCTGGTGAAAAACAGAAACAAAAACAAAAACAAAACAAAACAAATAACCTCAGGAGCACATAGTGACAGCAAACCCTGGTTTAGTCCAAGGTACTGTAGTTGGCCCTAAGTTCTGGGTGGCCAGTTTCTTGGTGGTGGAGTGTGTGCTGGGGTTGAGCTGGGAGTCAACCTCCTTTCCGAAGCTTCCAGCCAAAGAGGTCCTTCTCCAGGAGGAGGCAGTGCAGTGGTGCTTTGGTGAGGCTGAATGTCTCTAGAACCCCGCATGCAATCCAAGCTCTGCTACCCCACAGACTAGTGATCATATGTAACCTCCCTAAGCCTCAGTTTTCTCATCTCAAAATGGGGTAATAACAATGCCTACCTGAGATGATTGTGGTCAGGAAACAATGTGATAACAATATTTAAGCAACGCTTCTAATAGGCAGCGAGCAGCGCCCTAAATGCTGACCATGAAAGGGAAAGGGTGGAGTGCATGCTTTGGCCCAGGGGAACGTTTTAAGCAGGTGGGGACAGGTCAGCAATCCCATCCAAGACTGAGTCTGGTTTGGAGATGCCTGGATTAAAGCTGTATAAGAAAAGTGTCCCACAAAAGCAGAAACAGAAAAAGAAAAAGACAGGCTATATTTGTACTGAATACAGGTAAGAACAAGCATTTGAAAACACGAGGAAATATTAAGGCAAATTCTCATAAGTAACATAAAAGTATTTAGAATATGTGTTTCTACAACTATAGTCTCTCAGCACACTTCAGGAGTAAACTCTGATTCTCTGCCCCGCTCGGCCGCGGCTCGTCCGGCACACTCCCCCACTCTCATGTACCGTGTTATACCCTGCAGGCTCATTGTTATTGCCACTTGATAGTCTTATAATTTATAGAGAAGAAGAAACTTTCTCAAGAACTGTTTGCTTCATGGTTTCTGTAAAAAGCCCAATGCCAAGAACTACATTATTTTAAAAAGGAAGAAGAAAGAAAGAGGCCAGTTTCTAGTAAGTCCCATCGAATAGTATCACTCAAACTTCTCGGCAGAGGTTGCTCTTAGGAGAGGCCTTAAGCACCTTGTATCAGTCATTTTTCTTTCTTTTTTATTATTTAAAATTACATTTTACGGTCAATATTACTTTGTAGTAGTTTCAGGTATATGGCATTGTGGTTCGACAAACACACACTTTAGAAAATGTTCCCTCCGATATTTCCAGGACCCACCTGGCGCCACATAAAATTGTTGCAATATTACTGACAACATTGCCTCTGCCTTACTTTCCGTCGCTGTGATGATCTTGTAACTCCCAACCTGTACTTCTTAATTCCTTCACCTTTCCCACCCCATCCCTTTGAACCAGTCTTTTCTTGATCTACCATAACTATCTTGTGCTCTGAGTGGTGGAATGGTATATCCCGAAAACTTTCTTACCCTTTCCCCCTTCGTCATTTTTCTTTAGAAATTTGGGCTGAAGAAGTAGGAGCTGGGACTGAGGAACAGAGGGGTTAAAAGAAAAAAGAGAAGTAAGCCTGTTCTTATGTGAACCTCAATTTTATTATGCCGCTGCGAGAGAAAGGTGGAGGGGGAAAAGTCTAAGAAATATGGTGTAAAAAGTACTAAATAACAAATAAAATGAGTAAATTGAAAAAATACTCCTCAGGGGGCTTTTTGAGGGACCAAAGCCTTATTATTAGTGATACTGACTCAATCAAAGAGAACAAAAATCCCCTTTCACAGACTCTTCCTAAGATGAATATTTTAAAAGAAATGCTTTCGGCACTGTAATCTTGAAACATTTAGGCGTTTCTCTGGGTGGTGGAGGTTGAGTTGATTTTGTGCATATTCTTTTGCTCTGAGCTTCAAGGTACAACTTCACTTTGGACGGCCCCTCCAAGGGACAGTGAGACAATGACAATTACAATTTACAAAGCAGATTTTCTTACAGACACAGACCCTGTCCACCCCCACCTCCACAGTAAGTGCTTCATACATTTTTTAAAAATAAGAAAGACATCTCCTTTGTGTAAAAAAGAACTAAGTGGAACATATCCTATTTTAATAGGTAAAGGTAAATCGTTTGGCTAATACTTTTGAAAAAAATTAAAACAATAACCGAGAAAGTCATTTTAGTACTGTTTAGAAGGGCAGCAAATGGGGAAATTCATGACTGACTTCTCAGTGCTGGCTTCTAGGAAACAAAGTAGGAAGCATGGAGTGGCTTCCTTTAGAAGTAAGCACATGGCTACTGTCCTTTCCCTGGGCACCCCTGTTTACCCACTACGGGAGGGCCAGCGTGCTAATCTCCCCACTTGCCACTTACCCTTCATCTCATTCTCCTTTCTGTTCTGCCCTTTGTATTATTTTTCTTCTCCCTTCCACAACAGTGAAAAATTGGTCCACAGAAATCCTTGGAGTCTAAGACTCCAAGGAGGTGTAGAAAGTGGCCAGAACCCTAAATCCATGTGTAGCATGTAAGCACAGTTAGCACTGAGGTACTAGTTACCTTGAAGGATCTCCTCCCTTGTCTGTTCTACCAAAATCTTGTGGTAAAGTGAGTCCTGGAGTAATTAAGAGCAGCAGCTTGGGGTTTGGTAACAATCTGGTATCTGTTCTGACTATTAATTACTATTAACAGTAGAAATGGGGAGGGGTGGAGAAAAAGGCACCAGAAGCTTTTATTTTTTACTTTTCTTTCTTTTTTTAAAACATATTTTATTGATTATGCTATTCCAGTTGTCCCATTTCCCCCCTTTATTTCCCATCCACCCTGCACACCCCCTCCCACCCACATTCCCCCCTTTAGTTCATGTCCATGTGTCATAAGTTCTTTAGCTTCTACATTTCCCACACTATTCTTGCCCTCCCCCTGTCTATTTTCTACCCACTGTCTATGCTACTTATTCTCTGTACCTTTTCCCCCTCTCTCCTCCTCCTACTCCCCTGTTGATAACCCTCCATGTGATCTCCATTTCTGTGGTTCTGTTCCTGTTCTAGCTGTTTGCTTAGTTTGCTTTTGTTTTAGGTGTGGTTGTTAATAATTTTGAGTTTGCTGTCTTTTGACTGTCATATTTTTATCTTCTTTTTCTCAGATAAGTCCCTTTAACATTTCATACAAGAAGGGCTTGGTGATGATGTACTCCTTTAACTTGACCTTACCTGAGAAGCGCTTTATCTTCCCTTCCATTCTAAATGAAAGCTTTGTTGGATAGAGCAATCTTGGATGTAGGTCCTTGACTTTTGAGACTTCAAATATTTCTTTCCAGCCCCTTCTTGCCTGAAAAGTCTCTTTTGAGAAGTCAGCTGACAGTCTGATGGGAACTCCTTTGTAGGTGACTGTCCCCTTACCCCTTGCCGCTTCTAGAATTCTCTCCTTCATTTTAATCTTGAGTAATGTAAGTACGATGTGCCTTGGTGTGTTCCTCCTTGGGTCCAACTTCCTTGGGATACTCTGGGCTTCTTGGACTTCCTGGAAGTGTATTTCCTTTGCCAGATTGGGGAAGTTTTCCTTTATTATTTGTTCAAATAAGTTTTCCACTTGTTGCTCTTCCTCTTCACCTTCTGGCACCCCTATAATTTGGATGTTTGAACATTTAAAGGTGTCCTGGAGGTTCCTAAGCCTCTCCTCATTTTTTAAAATTCTTGCTTCTTCATTCTTTTCTGTTTGGTTGTTTCTTCCTTCTGGTCCACTCCATTGATTTGAGTCCCAGTTTTCTTCCCATCACTATTGGTTCCCTGTGCATTTTCCTTCATTTTACTTAGTGTAGCCTTCATTTTTTTCATCTAATTTGTGAGCAAAATGAACCAATTCTGTGAGCATCCTGATCACCAGTGCTTTGACCTGTGCATCTAATGGGTTGGCTATCACTTCATTGCTTAGAAGTATTTGCTCTAGGGCTTTCATCTATTCTTCTGTTTGGGCCATGTTTTTTGTTTGTTTGTTTGTTTGTTTTGTTTTACGTATGAGGGGTGGAGCCTTAGGTGTTCTCCAGGGTGGGGCAACCCAGTCGCTAGGTTGTGATGTTGTATGTTGGGGCGAGGTCAGAGAGGGAACAATGGCTCCTGCTCCGCTCTCTCTCAGATTTCAGTCCCTTCTGTCACTTCCCAGAAGCCAATTGGACCCATCTGGTGCTGATTTCCGGGTGGGTGGGCTTGTGTAGGTTCTAGGGCCATATGGGTCTCTCCAACAAACTCTCCTGTGAGGCTGGGAGTCCCTCCCACTACCTCAACCACCACAGGTGTTTTCAATTGGTGTTTGAGGCTTTATTTCCCCACACTGGGGCCCTGGGTTGCATGATCTGTCTCGCTCCCCAGTTTCTCCTGGTCTACTGTGTGAGAATGTGAGACCGCTCAGTCAGCCAGCCACCTTGCACCTTGCACACCTTACTAGGTCTGCCTGCTGCCACCCTGTGCAAGGAGTCTGCCAGCTGCCGCCTATGCACCTGGGGCCCATCAGTTGCTGCCTTGCGCACCAGGTCGCAAGCCACAGCTTTTTTTTTTTTTTTGCTGAGACCCCTCTCTGCCTGGCTGCCAGCCCAACTCCACCTCTCCTACTGGTCTGGATGAATGTGTCTATTTTAACTCCTTGGTTGTTGGACTTCTGTACAGTTCAATTTTCTGTCAGTTCCGACTGTTTTTTGTTTCAAAATTTTTGTTGTCCTTATTTTGGTTGTGGTAGGAGGCACAGTGTGTCTACCGACCCCTCCATCTTGGCTGGAAGTCACTTTTCTTTCTTTCCTACAAGAGTTTTTATGTAGTTTTTGAAATTTTAAAAAACTTATGTTTTTCAAAGAGATCATGATCTTCTGTGTCGGATATAGCTGGTGGTGGTCTAGTCCCACCATTTCCTAATCTGCATCTTCAAGGACTAGTTCTCCTCGGTGACACAAGACCTCCATCCTTCCTCACAGATTGTTTTCAAAACAGATTAAATGAGATCATTCTATAAGGCACTTTGGAAATGCTCCACTGATGCTAATTTTCAAAAATTATAGTCTTAATTTTCTTTCCTTTCCTTTGACAGTACTTCAGAGGTCCTTAATCCTTATCTGTATATTTATCCCATCACTCCCCTGTACCACTTTTATTACCTTGCTCTTTTATGCCATGTCTAATTTTCACATATTGTTGTTTTTAAACCAAGGAGAAACTTTCATTTAGTTTCCTTTTAAAATATGAAGATCATAACACTCAACACCAAAAACTATCCATGGGATTAAAAAAAAAAAAAAAAAAAAAACAAGCTCATTTAGGAGTGCAAGATAGACCAGTGGATTATGATGAAACAGAGTACAAGAAGTTCACTGATATGATTTCAGATTCCACAATGCAGCCAAGCTTTCAGAAACTGTACTTATATAGACTTGGTATAGTATGGAAGAATATCCACAGTTGGCCATTAAAATACTTCTTCCCTGTACCACTTTATGCCTGTATGAGGCTGAATCTTCTTCCTACACTTTCACCAATAACATGTCACAACAGAGTGGTGTATAAAAGCAGAAATGAGAATCCTGCCAATTTCTATCAAGTCAAATATTAAAGAGATTTACATAAATATAACACTATGCCACTCTTCCCATTAAAATGTTTTGGAACACATAGCTATTTTTTATTTAAAATCTATTACTTACATTCACATGTAGTTTGTTTATTCGTATTTCAAAATAAATTGGTAAATGTTTTCTTTCCGTTTTGATTTTAAATCCAGTAAATATCAGCATATTAAGCCACATAAGCAACAGTTTTACAGGGGTCCTTAATCATTTTTAAAAGTGTGAAGAGACCAGAGACAGGAAAATGTTTGAGAACCTCTGGCCTAGATCATTTCTGCGGCCCTTTTCATTGATAAGATTCCACATTTTCTTAATTTTCTGGCAATCTAGGTTGATCATGTCTAGGTTGGATATAGGAGCGAACATTTGCCCCAGAAGATTCGCTGGAGAGGTTAGGAAGATGACTTCAGTGGGGCTGGCTTTCTTTAGGTGACAGCCCTGTTGTCCGGCCAGACAAGCAGCGGGGCCAGTGTCTGAGCTGGTTTCACATAGGATGTTCTCAGCAGAGTTTCTGTACCACTTTCTATTCTACCCCCATGTTCATTTCTACCCCATACTCACCTCTACTGTCTCCTATTTAGGCCTTCATAGCCAAGCTGAACCTGGCTTTCAGATGAAAGGGAAAGTATTGTACTGTCCTACACTCCTCATTGTAAAACCTCATTTCTTTAGCCCCTGTATGAAAATTCTCTGAAGGCCATAATAGAATCAGAGCACTATATAGTCCTAGTAAAGAAATTTATCTCAGGAAATGTGGGAATCATTTCCACTGATCTTCGATAAAGCATTTCTTATCCGCAGGTTTGCTAAGTCACGAATATATTTATTAATGATAATGTCGATTAACTTATATAGGGCACATCGTTGAAATAAAAGCCATTACATGCAATTTGAGGACAAATGAAACAAAAGCATGCAAGTGACAGCAAGAACCCAGAGACTCCTCAAATGCTTTGGAAGCAAGCATCTTCAAAGGCAAAGAAATGATCCTATAAAATAAAAAGCTCAGTGATGTGAGGTGTAAGAGATTTGGACAACCCTTCAGAACAGTGTTCCAGGAAGAGATAGGGAGTATAGCAGAGGTATCATCATGCAAAGATAACAACAGAAATTCCTCAGACTAAATCCAATCAAGGTGCACCGGCATTTCGAAGGGAAGTGCTGTGAGAGGTGGAAGCCAAGGCAGAAAGGGAGTGGGAGGGCTGAGGGGACAAGGTGGGGAAACCAAACACACACAGAGAAAAGGAGGCAGCTGTGAGGGCAACACAGACCATGGTTGTAACACATATCTCAGACCTTGCTGGATGTAGGCTGTTTGCTGTGTCCTAAACAGAGCATCTCAGGTGTTTCTGACCAGACACTGTGCCACTGGCTGTTTATATGCACAAAACTCTCTGGGAATCCCTAGCTTTTATGTTTTAATTATTGGCTTCCCCTGAATTGTAGTGATAAAACAGGTTGAGTTATCCACCTTCTCTGGCTCAGTTCTTGTCTGACTAAAACCATTTCTTTGGAAACATGGACTGGGATAGAGCTGTCTCTGCTAGACTATGGGGTCTAGTTACCAAAGATGGTCCTGAGTGAACCAGGCCTCCTGTGACCCAGGCCCTGCGTAGGGCTGGTCCAGTGACATGCTCTGACCAATCAGGGGAAGACGGCAGAAGTGATGGGCAGGTTTGGGTCTAAGCCTTAAGGACTAGAAGTTTCTGCTGCTTTGACTCATTTGGGATCCCTGAGCTTCCAGATGATAAGTCCAACCGTCTTCCTAAAGAGACCACATGGTGATACCACATGCATACAAATGTGTTTTTACAATCTTTTCTCAGAAAAGCCGTACAACTACACACAAGAGAACTGAGGTGCCCAGCTGACGGTGAGGAAGGGGGCCCAGACGTGTGGTCCCAGCAGAGCCATTACAGCCAGCCATGGAGGCATCTTAGTGGACAGTGAAGAAGCTCCCAAGGACAGGGGGCAGAGGTGAACCATCGTTGCTGGGCCCTGTCTTAACTGCTGACCCACAGGGTCCTGAGAGGTAATAATATAGTGGTTGTGTTAAACTGCTGCATTTGGGTAGTTTGTTATTCAGCAGTAGGTAATCAAAACATATTGTCAAGTCAATTTTCACACCAGCCATTTACTTAAGAAACCCACACTGATCATCAGCTATAAGGCAGGACAGTGATGCATAGAACAAAGGGCTGCCTCACCTGAAAGTGCTGAAGAGGAGGAAACCAACGAATGGACCACTGTTGGCAGTACAGCGTGCCCTGTGCTGTGAGAGAGGTTGGCGCTCTGGGAGGAAGGATGCTGAACCCAGCCTGGGATGGTCATGGAAGACTTCCCAGAGAGCTGACAGGTGAGCTGAGTCTCAGAGGAGGGCTGGACAGGGCTTACCAGAGAGAACTGTAAGTAATGGAGAGGCTTCCAATACTGACCTGGTGATGGGTTAATGTCTACTATTGCGGTTAAGAGCAGGGACTCTAATAACTGACTTAAAATCACTGAGCCTCAGTTTCTTCCTTTGTAGACTGAGGCTATAACAAGACCTCCCTGGTGGGGTTGTTGTGAAGATCAGAGAAAAGCACTTAGCACAGTGTCTGACATAGTGGTTGTCAACAAATGTTAGTCTATTAGCATCATCATCATCATCATCATCATCATCATCATCACCACCTTGAGATCACCTTGATGTACTTTGAGAAAGTGCTAAGGGGCATATCCCTGACCAGAGCCCCTTACTTTTCCTTAAATATGAAAAATCTGAGCCTTTAACTGATTCTGTTTCACCTCTCCTCGAAAGGAGTCGACCTGTTAAGAATATTGAAATGTTCATTGTATTGACTTGCGTGATTGACACATCTAGCTCATATTGGGGTATGGGAATAGATTGTTAAAACATGTTTGTATGGTCAGGACAACTGCAGAGAAAAATACGCAGATTGGTTCTGCATTATAACAACATCAGGCTTAGCAGCAGCACCAACCCCACACACTGAGTCAGATGCACCCGGGGGAAGCACTCTTCCTTTTCAACTCCCCTGTGATCTGTCCCAGATCCTCTGCTCTGGAGGGAAATTTAAGATCCTCTGACCAGAAGTGTCCAGGCTTAGAATTCATAGACTCTGAGTTTCTCCTTGGCACTCAGCCACCCAATCTGAAGGACACCAGCAGATAAGAATTTGGCACCGTGACAGCCATTCTCCGCAGCTGCTTTGGAAATGCACCAGCCAAGACTCGGGGGGCTGCCTGGGGTGACCACGGTCTGAGAATCTGACTTGTTGGATGGCCCTCGGCAATCACTGGCTTCTTCAACTTTGATTTCTCCCCTAAACCAAGGGTCCTGGGCTAGATGCCATAAGTCCCTTATAGTTCCTTACAGGTCTTCTGAACGGCACCAGTGACGCACCCCGCAGTGTGCACACTCCAGGCACAGAGGCCAAAAGCCTGAGCAGAGGACAAAGTCAACCTACATAAAACCTATCAATGTTTTACATGAGCTCAGACCAATTTTAATTATAATCAATTTTATTGTCAATTACAAATTTCACTACAGACTTTTCACTTCTATGATAAAGACTCAGTCTTACCAAGGAAGAGAAAGGCCTCTTCAGTGTCACTTAGAAATCAAATGAGCATAGCAGTTGTGGTATTTAAAGCGATCTCCTTCTAAAGGCAGGTTTCATTAGTATTAACAAATGTTAAGACAAGGAGATCCATCAGCATTCGCAAGCATTTTAGGATTGTGTTTGTCTTGCCCCAGAGAAAAGGTTACACTAGAAAAACATCATGTACCAATAAAAGAACCCTCAGCAAAAAATACAATGTACAAACAAATATGGGGGGCGGGGTTTGAACTCTTTGAAGCCTAGGAAATGCCAAAATCTGGTCTATTGTTTTGAGAATCTAGGGGTTTCTCCCCTTTAGGTAGAACATTTTCTCGTTGCTTTCCTGTAGTGCTTTTCACCTCTCTCCATGACTTCTCAAAAGGTACTTGGTGGTGCTTTAGAATCGCACCTTTAAGCTTCTTTCATATCTCAAGATGTAATTCTCCTGAGCCTGGGCTGTTGGCTCACTGGCTTGGGGTGTGCAGGATGGTTGAAGGAGCCCCAAACTGCAGAGTTCCGGTGAGAGAGACTGAGGGCTGAGGCGAGCGAGGTGGTGGGAACACAACGGGGGCACTCAGGAGGCACTTTGAGGCTAGAATCAAATTGACTGCGTTCCGGACTGGCTGTGGGTGATGAGAGACAGGAAGAAATGAACGATGACTACAGGGTTTCTAACTCGGGCCAGACAGTGAGCAGTAAAGTCATCATGAGTCATCATTTGCCACTAAAGTTTAAAAGGGCAACTTTGAAAGAGTACAGAATTTGGAAACTATGAGTATACCATTCATTTAGGAACTCTACTGTCCTTTGGCCTAACAAGATTCTTATCAAATTCGGTCTTGTTCCAGGGGTTCGAATTTAAAGGGGTTACACAAACAACCCAAAGCTTGAAGAAAGACGCTACTTGGCTCAGAGACACAGAACTTAGAAACGATGTCTTGGCCTTGGTTCTGCACGAGTGTGTCACGCTCTTCTCTCACTGGGTTGTAAATGTCTTCATAGCAGGCATCAGAGTTTTTCATTTGGTGTCTTTATAAAATTATAACGCACATCTGTCTGGTACAGAGCAAGTGCTCTGTAAATATTTAAGAAACCACACTGGTAGGAAATACTTAATTACTGCTCTTTGGTTTAAATAATGCTTGTGTTGTGAAATAATGCTGATTTGGGAAAGTCCATTCTCCAGAGACACCTGAGGTATGTAGTCATCACAGACAACCAGGACGCTGGTTTAATTAGTCACTATTGCTTGACAAATGAAGCTAATTCCAGCTGCACAGAATCTGATGGTTTTCGGGATCCCTCTGACAGAAAAGAAACTTTCGCTCAATAAAGGACAGATGCTTTAAACTTGGAAGAGACACCTTAACACTGTAGACATGCTAAGCCTCATGCTATGTACTTCAGAGGTAGACCATTAGTAGGTCTCTGCTTCCCTTCATTTATAAGTAGGAAAACAGGCTCCCAAAGCTTCAGTGACTTCCTGGGGATTACACAGAGAATAGGTGTTAGGGTCAGGGTTTACACCTGCCCTACTCTAGCTCGGACTCTGAACCCTTAGCCAGCCTCAACTCATTGCCTCCTCAGGGGTATCTCCCAGGGTGAGAGAAAGCTGGTGGGAAAAGGGTGCCTCCCAAACAAGGGCACCTGGGCCTTGGGTGTTAACTTGGGACAATAGATGAGCTGCACTTATCCCCGATTTTGAGTGCTTAACATGGTGCGAAAGTGGAGAAAGCAGCCAGGATCCAACTGTCTGCTTAGCTGGCAGTGCCAGCTGGAACCACCCATGGAAAAGCATGCGCCATGTATAAACAGATCTGTTTCCTTTTGTGTTTGTTTTCCTCCTTATCTCCTAACGAAGATGACTTGAAAAATGCCTCATATGACTGTGCTGAGCAAAAGAGAGGCTACCTAGATTGGCCCTCGCCTGACCCTGTGTATGCTTCTGGAGAGCACAGCAGTGGAAGTAAGAAGTGGCCAATCTGAAGATCAGAGAACTGCTGGAGGAAAATGAGGTGAAGCCTCCAGGGAAAGCCTTGGCCAAGGGCCCTTCTCACCACACCTGTTCTCTGAGGGTCCCTCACTTTGCCTCGAATGGCCAGTCAGTGTAAGTGTGCTTAAGAGACATTTGTTTAAATGAGCTGAGGAAGAGACAGCTTTCTGCTAGCAACAGGTTATTCACGGTTTTCCATGCCACAAGGACAGGACAAGAGGAAATACGTCTGAAATGAAACATGACAATTAAGGTAGACTCCATGGAGTTGCCTGAAAGAGAGCTTTTCTAGGTATTTAGGATTAGTGGTTAGGAATTTGTGGAATTAGGAACTAGGAATTTGTGGGGTAGATTTTTATAAAGCCATGCCATTTTAGAGCTAAACTGTGTCTGATAAACACTTTACTTTGTGTTCATCATGATATGCTAAAAAAATGGGAAAAAAAAAAACCCAACCCTAATCTAAATGCTTACTCTGATTACCTAACCATGGGCTCTTAAGAAACAATTAAAAACTATGGCCCCCAAGCTGGGTAACTACAAAGGAAAGGTTTATAATATGAGCATGATGATAAGAAATTATAATTATGATTATCAAAACAATGCATTCATTTTACAAATAAAGAAAGTGAGGCTGGATTTTAAAAATTAGATAAGGCTTCCCATCTGACTAGAATTAGAGAAAGAAGCTGCTTCCAGATTTGGCTTTTATTCCCTATCATTCAAGGTAATTTCTTATGCGTCTTTTACTGTCTGCCTTGTCTTCCTCTTCTTCTTTCTTACCCCTTCCATGCAGTCTTCCCTGTTCTGCAAAATTAATTCTACCTCTATATTCCTGTGGCATTCCTTATATGTATATTCATTTTTTAAAAAGTAACAAGTACTCAGAAATACAAAGGTAGTTTATTAACATGAAAATAAATGTAATACACCACATTAAAGAACGAAGGAAAATCCCACATGGTCATCTCAACTGACACAGAAAAAGTCTTTTAAAAATCTCTTTCATGATAAAAAAATTCAGGAAAATAGAAAAAGAAGGGAATTTCCTCAACATCACAAAGGGCATTTACGAGGAACCTAAGGCTAACATCAAACTTAATGGTGAAAGACCAAATGCTCTACCCCCATGATCAGGAATAAGAAAAGGATGCTGGCTTTCATGACTGAGATTCAACATTGTACTTAAAGTTCTAGCCAGAGCAATTAGACAAGAAAAATAAATAAAAGGCATATAAATGAAAAAGAAGAATTAAATCTATGTCCATTTACAGATGGCATGATCCTATGTATCCACAAAAGAATTCACAGAGCATCCACAAAAAGCTACAGGAGCTAATAACAAATGAATTCAGCAAAGTTGCAGGTACAAGATGAAGCCACAAAAAAACAACTATATTTCTATATGCTAGCAATGAAAAATGTGAAAATTAAGAAAACAACTTCATTTACAATAGCATTCTAAGTATAAAACACCTAGGAATAAATTAAACCAGAAAGATGAACTACCTATACACTGACAACTATAAAACATTGTCGAAAGACATTCAAAAACAGTTAAAGAAATGGAAAACCAATACATTCATGGATTGAAAAACAATATTGTTAAGATAGCAGTACTACGTAAATCAATGTACAGATTCAATGCACTCTCTGTAAAAATTCTAATGACCTTTAGTGCAGAAAGGAAAAAGACAATTCTCAAATTAAATATGAAATTACAAGGGATCCTAAGTAGTCAAAACAATCTTGAAAAAGAACAGAGTGGGAGGGCTCACATTTTATAGTTTCAGAACTTCCTACAAAGCCACACTGATCTTAAAAAATGTGGTACTGGCACAAGGATGAACATATAGACCAATGGACTAATACTGAGAAGTAGGAAGTGAACCCATGCATGCGTGGCCAGTCGATTTTTGACAAGGGCGCCAAGACCATTCAATGGGGAAAGAACAGTCTCTCTTCAACAAATGGTAGAGGCAATTGGATAGCCATTTGCAAAAACTAGGTGGGATCCCCACTTCACACCATATACAGAAATTAATTCAAAATGCATCAAGTACTTAAATATAAGAGCAAAAATCACATAAGAATAAATCATAGGGGTACATCTTCATGACACTGGATCTGGCGGTGGATATATAACACCAGAAACATGAGCAACTCAGAAGAAGAGATACATTTGATTTTATCAAAATTAAAAACTTTTGTGCATCAAAAGCTATTACCAGAATAGGGGGAAATGCTAGTAAATTATATATGTGATAAGGGTCAAGCAACCGGAGTATAGAAATTTGTGTAACTGAACAACAAAAGGGCCAACAATTCAATTTTTAAAAATGGGTAAAGGACTTGAGTAAATATTTCTTCAAAGAAAATACACGAGGGTCAACAAGCTCATGAAAAGATGCTCAACATCGTTAGTCATTTAGGAAATGCAAATCAAAACCATAATTAGGTTCTACTTCACACCACTAGGATGGCAATAATAATAATTTCAAAAGCACAATAACAAGCGTTGGTGAGAAGGTATGAGAAACTGCAACCCTGCCCCCTCCATCAACGGTGGGAAAGTAAAATGGTACAGCTGCTGTGGAGAACAGGTGAGCCAGCACCATCTCTCTCCTCACCAGCTCCCCTCAGCACCTGGGACGCATCCTTGGGGAGCCAGTCGGGCTGACAACAGGTACTCAGACAAGTACATGCACACACATTTACAGCAGCACTATACACAGTAGCCAAAAGGTGGAAACTGCTCTGATGTCCTGAACGAACCTATTGGAGTATATGTTTAGATAATAAAACAGTATTTAGCCATAAAAAGTAACGAAGTGCACATACACGCTACAAATGAAAAAACCTTGAAAATATCATGCTCAGTGAAAAAAGTCACTCAAGGAAGATCACACACAGTATGACTCCAGTTATATGAAATGTATAGAATAGAGAAATAGAGAAATCCCTTGGGACAAAACGCATATTGGTTGGTTGCCAAAGGCTGGGGTGAGGAGGAATGGGGAGAAACTGCTTAACATGTGAAGGGTTTTAGTCTAAAATAATGCAAACATTCTGAAACTAGCCAGATAATGATTGCACAACATTTCTAATGCACTAAGTGCTACTAAATTGCTCGTTTTAAAAAGGGTTCATTTAATGTCATATGCATTTCACCTAAAAATTATTTTTTTTAAGTATGAAGTATAATAAGAGTCATTTGAAACCCACCTTCAAGGGCAGTAAATACATCTTTGAATGGACATTCTACACTATACTTTTTGTTTATATAACCACTGTTTCTGCTATTTTGAAAACTCTCAGCAGCTCCAGCCCTTACTACAGCATTCAGTGGGAAAAATAATTTAATCAGAGAATGCCAAGTTTCTGAGCACCAGGCAGCCGGTCCCGGTCCAGAAAGGATGGTATCAGCGCGCCATCTACTGGTAAATTGATGAATTGCAGCAAACCCTTAGCCAGTACACATTAATCCTGCGGTGACTTTCTGCCTTTTCTTTGAGCTGAAGTGGTTTAGGTCACTAGTCATGAATACAAAGGATGGAGGTTACTTGCCTTCTCGAAGACTTCAAATTCTGAACACTCTATATTATCCTGGATCCTCTAGGAAACAGAGCCTGAAGCAAAAGTGTGGGTGCTAACACAGCACTCCCAGTATAGCAAAAGTGGAGGGAAATGGACAGCGAGGCAGAGAATGAGGGAGAGCAAACATCAGGTGGCACATAGCCCTGCTGGTCACAGCTTTGGGACCACTGGGATGTTCTCAGGGAGGCCGCAGGAATCTCCCGGGTCCCCAAATGGTGTTGGTGCTGGTGATGGACCTGTGGAAAGGATGGAAGGCGTTTCCTGCCTCCTTCATTCCCTTACCGTCGCTCCCAGCGGAGAGTCTTCTTTAGCCTCTCCTGGGTACTGCAGCGGCATGCCCTGAGGACCCCACCTCAACGTCGTAATTCTCTTACGGTCACATGGTCACTCCTGGAAGGCAGCTACGGAGCACCATGAAAGTACTTTCCTGGCGATAGAACACTTTCCTCTGTAGCCTTGGAGAAAGCAGCTGATGGAATAGGTGTGTTTAGAGAGCTAAACCTGCTGGAGAGAATCCAAGGCAGCTTAAAACCTGGGTCTGTGAGCAAGTCAACCTCAGAGGCTTGCGCATGCCGCACGCGTGTACACACGGGTGCCCACACACGCGATTTCTGCTGTCGTGGGCCATCGCAGCTCTTTTAGAATGAAGCCCTAGGAAGTTACTCTCAGCTACCTAATTTATTAATAACACATAAATGTATGGCTAGCTCTGTTGCGTTGTCATTGGGTCATACTCACAAGCACTGCTATAGTTGTCCACCAAAATTAAACTTAGACTGTAATGAAAAATAAAAAGCATTTATTTGTGCAAAAGCATCTGCAGCTTGGGAAATAGATTCATTATCAACCTAAATTGTGCTTCAAGGAAAACAAAGCCAGAGCTTATAAAAGTATAAAAAACATAATCTGGAATTGGCCACTTAACACACAGTGGGGGAACTCAAAAGGGTTTGGTCAAGTTCCAGGGTGCAAGGCTGAGGTAAGTATTGGCATGGAAACACGGTGGGGCCAGTTCTGGGGTGTGTGCCTACAGCAGGCAAGTCAAAAAGGTCCGAACCGCATCTGGGTGCGCACTTAGTTCTGGCTCTTTAATGACCCCCTGACTCCATTTTGGGGCCCCCTGATATTAGTGACTAGGTTTTAGATCTTTTGGCTCCCAAAGTTCTTGGAGGATGTTAGGGGGTGGAAGGAGGGAAGCGGTCAGTTTAAGGAAGGGTCAGAGTTGATTATACTGTGTGAACCTCCAACTGTCCTGTGTAAGATAAGTTGGGACAGTTATCTCCATTTTGTATAAATGTTATATTCAGGCCTTTAAGAATAAATATGACTTGTGGTCAAGATGGTGGCATAGGCAGACACAACTCACCTCTTTGCACAACCACATCAAAATTACAACTAAAATATAGAACAACCGTCGCTAAGAACCATCATAAATCCAGTTGCCTGGAAATCTGACAGTTACAGAATTAGAGAAATCACATCCATCCAGACTGGTAGGGGCACAGACGTGGAACAGGCTGGTCTCTCACCCATGTGTGGTGGATAAAAATTTGGAAGGGTTATCTCAGGAGTGAGGAGTCCCAGCCTACACCAGGCCCATGCCCCCAGACCAGGATTCCAGTGCCAAGAAGATAAGTCTCCATAACTTCTGGCTGCAAAAACCAGTGGGGATTGTCAGTGGAAGAAACTGCTGAATCCATAGGCAATTCCCCTTAAAGAACCCACATATGGATTCACCTACTAGCCTCACTCCCTCTGAGCTCCAGCACTAGGGTAGCAGCTTGAAAGGCACCGTGATATATAGGGAGAAACTGAGGTGTCTGGCATCGAGGTGAGTGGAAGTCATTGTCCCTTTTCTAAACCTTCTCCCCACAGAGCCAGCAACCCGGTGCCATATCTGAGACTCCATCAACCTGGCTAACACTGTTTGACCTGCCTTGGAGATCCCCAGATACTCTACTCCACCCAACTTATGGGCCCACCCAAGCTGCTTTTCCATATGAATGGCTGGTCGTGGCTCACGCTTCACAACTTCCTAAATCCCATCAAACAAGCAACAGCTAGGCTCAGCTGAGCCTCAGGGCCAGCACTAGCAACAGCCAGTTGAGATTCACAGCTTGACTTGGCCTGGGAATCTCTAAGTCCAGCACAAGTAGCAGCCATCTCAGATTGCTTTATAGGTCAGGCACAGTGGTCCTGGGCAAAACACAGGTGGGGGGTGAACTTAGCCTGCAACACCCATGAAACCCCAGGGCTAATGTACCCAGTGGACAGCTACAGACCACATCAGAGCACCAACATCCTGACCCTGCACAGCTGATCCTCCATGGAGGGCAGAGGTTGGTGTTAAGTGGTCACAGCCAATCCTTGCAGCTGGGTAAATTCAGGTCTGGGTAAATTCCTCCCTTTGATCTGCCAACAGCAGCCAAGGCTCATCTACAAGAGGAAGGTGTACTCAGCCCACACAAAAGGCACCCAGCTTGGGCGTTAGGGGAAGCTGTGCCACTGGACCCTTCAGGGGACCTACTACATTAGACCACACTACTGAGACATGGAGTCAAAGCAGCTCTACCTAATACATAGAAACAAACACAGGGAGGCTGCCAAAATGAGGAGACAAAGAAACATGGCTCAAATGAAAGAACAGATCAAAACTCCTGAAAAAGAGGTATGGTAAATGAAATGGAGATAAGCAATCTATCAGATGCAGAGTTCAAAACACTGGTTATAAGGGTGCTCAAGGAAATTAGTGAGGACCTCAACAGCATGAAAAAGATCCAGTAACAAATGAAGGATACACTAATTGAAATAAAGAACAATTTACATGGAAACAACAATAGAGTGAATAAAGCCGAGAATCACATCAATGGTATGGAACATAAGGAAACAAAAAACAGCCAATCAGAACAACAAAAAGAAAAAAGAATCCAAAAAAAAAAAATGAGGATAGTGTAAGCAGCATTTGGGACAACTTCAGGAGGTCCAACATTTGCATTATAGTGGTAGCAGAAGGAGAAGAGAAAGAGCAAGAAATTGGAAATCTGCTTGAAAAAATAACGAAAGAAAACTTCCTTAATTTGGTGACAGAAATAGACAGGCAAGTCCAGGAAGCACAGAGTCCCAAACAAGATGGATACAAGGAGACCCGCTCCAAGACACATCATAATTAAAGTGCCAAAGATTAAAGATAAGAGAGAATCTTAAAAGCAGCAACTGAAAAGAAGTTAGTTACCTACAGGGGAGTTCCCATAAGACTGTCAGTTGTTTTCTCAAAGGAAGCTTTTCAGACTAGAAGGGTTTGGGAAGAAATATTCAAAGTCATGAAAAGCAGGGACCTACAGCCAAGATTGCTCTACCCAGCAAATCTATCATTTATAGTTAAAGAGCAGATAAAGATCTTCCCAGAGAAAAAAAAGCTAAAAGAGTTCATCATCACCAAATCGTTATGTGAAATGTTAAAGAGACTTATTTAAGAAGAAGAAGATCAAAACTCTGAACAAAAATGGCAAAAAATATTGGAAATATTTTGAGTAATCATTACAAATCGATCAACCATTGAATCTAAAAAACACACTAAGCAAACAAGAACAAAGACAGAATCATACAGAGAGTGTTTTGATGGCTGCCAGATGGGAAGGAAGCATGGGGGGATGGGTGAAGAGGTGAGGGGATTAAAAAGTACAGACAGGTAGTCACAGAATAGCTGTGGGGATGTAAAGTACAGCATAAGAAATGAAATAGCCAAAGAATTTACAGGCATGACCCATGTACATGAACAGTGGTGTGGAGATTGCCTGAGGGAGTGGGGGGTGCTGGGTGGAAGGGGGCGAAGGGGGGAAATTAAGACAAGTGTAGGACAACACATTATATTTTATTATATTAATTATTAATTTAATATCATTAATATATTAATTATATTTTATTGATTAGGACAACATAATCAATAAAATATTATTAAAAAGAATAAATATGAAGTGGTAGATTTCCTTGCTGAGTCTCTTGAAAACACCAGAACTATTCTGCTTCCCACGGAAAACCCGCATCCACACACGATTCCACGTCTGTCTTTTTAGACGAGAACACCCACTCCAGTGCGGTACCGAGTCCTGTTCACGTTTTCTATCTTGCAGCCAAATAACGTTATGGTTGAAAACAGAAGCACTGAAAAAATCAATAACATATTTTTGCACTTTGAACTCCTGAATTAATCTGAGAATAGGTTAAAACCCATGATTTAAAATGAACGTTAACTTCCTCCCCTCTCCCCTCTGGTGACTTTCAGCCTGTTGGTTTACAGGAACAAGTATAAAGGACTCATGGACAAAAACTATGGGGGGCAGAAATGGGAGGGAGGTGGGGAGGGCTGGGTGGTAGGCTGGGGTGGGAGTAAAAGACAGAAAAGTGTACAAGATCAACAATTAAAATAAAAATTGAAAAGAAAAAAAATTAATAAAATGAACGTTAAAATAGGAGCCTATACTTCCCCCTTGTGGTCAATAGAAATATCACAGGAATTTCTGTGCAAGTGAGAACAAAACGCGGTTATTTTTGGAAACTGTAGGTTGTTACTAAGAAGACACAGAATGTAACTCTTTCATTGTCCCCTAGCTTCTCCAAACTCTCAGATCCCTTTTCTGTAAAATGGAGTGAATGCAAGAGCCTATCTGAGAGAGTGGCTGTGAGAAGACGAAGCGTGAGGTAAGTACAGCCTGCTGATACTCTCACTGTTACCTGGAATGACCTCGGCTAAAACGCCCAACATAAAAGCTTCTAACTGAATTACTGCAAGTTTTACTGTAATTTATTTGATTCTATAAAAAATGCACATATCCTATGAATTTTAAAACCTTTTCGAACTTCAAATAACATATCTAAACATTGTTTCCATCATTGGTAATTTCTTAGGAAAAAGAGCACTTAGACAGTTATCTTAGGTTTCTGTCTTTGAGTTTAAAAAAAAAAAATCTTATTTTTTTTCTTCTATTGTAATCTGGATCCCTGGCTCCCAGATTTTTCGATTTTCCAGAAGAATTTTTTTTTTAAATTACAAATGAGATTGTCAGGTTTTATTTTGCCAAATCAGACACTTTAAAAAGTCAGTTTTCAAGTATCATCATGACTTCAAAAAAGAGCATTTTAACACTCAGGAAAAAAAAATGTAGGAAGGAAATTATTTGAAAATGAAGGGCAGTCCTTTCTGTTGACAAACCCACCATCTCGTCATTTTCCTCAGTCCAATGGCTCTCGGGAACTTTCTTACAAGTGGTCGGCAGCAGCAGATGACCATTTAGGAATCACTGAGTGAAGGCAGATGATAGGTGTATTGGGTTATTTTCCAGATTAGCCAAATCAATAGGTGACAAGACAGAACATAAATGCGTGAGTATTCAAACATGTCTCTTTTTCTTACACAAGTCCTATTTCTCCCTCCTCGTATTTCAGCTTGGGCTGCAGTGGTGGCTGGCAGCCCACAGGCTGCCGTGGGTGTGTTTCTGCACCAACGCTGCCAGCTCAGGAGCTGTCCCTTGGTTTCTGTGATCCACACGCTCGGTTTTTCTCTTCCTTCCCTGGCTACTTCTTGTTAGTCTCTTGCAGCCTCCCCCTCCTCTCCCTGTTTTGGCCCACTGCTACCCAGAGCCCAATCTGATTCTCCTGATGGCCATTTGAAGGCATGAAGACATCATCACATTCATTCTAAAGATTTTCTGCAAGTTGGGAATCATGAAGTCCTTCTAATGCCCCTCATCTATAATTGCACCTACACTCTTAGAGCCCTATTTGCTGTCCCCTGGATGAGCTCAACTTTGCAGATGTTGCTGTCAGCACGGGGTGGATTCCAGGAATGGCGTTAGGCAGAGTAGACCCAGCCTATTCCCTCCTTCGCTCTGTTGATTCTGTTCCTTTGAACACTGCCCCGGATTGTTTCTGTGGATAAGCATGTCACATGCCATTCTTATTGATTTAGCTTGTTTTTCACACATTCTACTGCTAACCTATCTAAGCTGTACTTGTACATTTGTATCTTCTTATTCTGAATTTGTCACTTTGCCTGTAGGTTTCGTTAACATTAAACTAGCAAAATTAAAATTAGCCTGTGTCCTGGCCAGTATGGCTCAGTGGATTGACTGCCAGCCTGTGAACCAGAGGATTGCTGGTTTGATTCCCAGTCAGGGCACATGCCTGGGTTGCAGGCCGGGTCCCTGGTGTGTGTGTGTGGGTGGGAGGGAGGTACATGGCGTGTGCAAGAGGCAACCACACATTGATTGCCTCTCCTTCTCTTTCTCCCTCATTCTCCTCTCTCTAAAAATAAATAAATAACATTTTTAAAAATTAAAAAATAAAATTAGCCTGTAACTTTTTTAGTTGTGGCCCCAAATTAAATCGCTTTTAGAGTAGCTAGCCATAGGATGTGAGGTTTTATTAATTTTTCAAATTTCTTCCCTTGTTTGGGAGACTGAATGAGAATGCACCCACAGAAGAAGGCTCAGATAGCGCAAGAGGTCTGGAGGTTAAGAGAGAGCAGAGGAGGCCAACTCTCTTTAAATGGCCTAATCAAAAACAAATCCTAGGCAATAAGGATGTCTTTGACTTTCTGATAGTATATGGGTGTTTTAGTCTCCTGGGACTGTAACAGATTATTACAAATTTAGTGGCTTGACAAAAAATGAAATTTATTTTTCTCTCACAGCTCTATAGGCTGGACTCCAAAGCCAAGGTGTCCACAGGGCTGTGCTTCCTCTAAGGCTCTGGTGCAGACTCCTTCCTGGCCTCTTCCAGGTTCTGGTGGCTCTGGGTGTACCTCGGCTTAGGCCCTATTATACCTGTCTCTGCCTCTATTGGCACGTGGCCTTCTCCCCTTCTGTGTCTTCTCCTCTTTTGTCTCTCATATGACACTTGTCATTGGATGGCCCACCTGGATAATCCAGGGTGACTTCACCTTAAGATCTTTTATATATGCAAAGACCCTTCTCCCGAGTAAGTCACATTTACAGGGTAAGGATAGAATGTGGACATATCTTTTGGGGGTCACTATCCAACCTCCTATAGGGGGCATTTCTACAGCCACAAGTTCCACGACACCAAGGACGCTGGGTGTTACTTCAGCTGGATTTTTAGTTTTACTTTTTAAGCTTCCTTTATCCGCTCATTGGTCACCCACCAAATTACTCACCCTACCCCCACAGCTTCTTTTTCTTTCTTTTGTATCAACTCACTGGCCTAATCTAGCTGGGGTTGGAGAATTTGGATTTCTTGGCACAGGCAACACATTTTCTGGGTGGTCTCCAAACAAACTATTTGCACTGGATCTCGATTTCCGATCTGTTCTCGTTACTGAGCAGCTGTATTGTGACAGGAAGGCTGTGCACTCTGGTGCTAATGACCTTACCATGTGAAAGGCTGTGGGCTGCATGTGTATAGAGGCCTGAAAAGTGAGTTTTAACCTGGTCTGAATTGTGAGTTAGCTTCCGGATGGCAATCCTTTATTACTTAAGAGTTCGACCAACACCTTTCCCCTGTGTGAGATTTGTGGCTTTAGAGATTGATAACTTTTGATAATTAGAAGTTTTTCATTTTAATATATAAGCAGACTTATAAATATTTTTCTATAAATACAGGCTTGTAGATACATACCTATGTAGCAGACGTATAAAGCAATGCATAAAAATGAGTACTAAACTCAGAATGGTGGTTATCTCTTGGGAGAAAGAAGTGGGTGGGATTCAGGCCAAACACAAAGGGCACCAATGTTATTAGCAATGCTATCATTTTTCTAAGTTGAATGGCAGGCAAAATGATAAAGTTGTTTGGAAGTCACCCCTTCTCCTACTGCTGGACTTTTTCTACTTAGGGAGAAGCCCTAAGCTACAGAAGCTTTAATGTCACTTTCAAGCTTAACATCAGTCTCACCATTATATACTCAGCAAGAGCTCTCTGTAAATTCTGATGCAGCATGAAACTGCTCTGACTTCATCACTGTTTACTTCTTCTATGTTAGTAGGGAAGGCTGGAGAATAAAGAGGAAAGGAAAAGAAAGCTTCTCTCTTTTATTATACATTTTCTAAGAATTTTCCATTCACAAGATCATATACTATATTTCTAGGTGACAAGTTGAAGTGAACAGTTGCTAGTGAATTTTATAGATATATACCAATAATTTATCTTTCCCTTTCTTGTTTTTATTCACTCTCAGCAGGTACACTATTTATGCTCGAGACATTCTCACTAGGATGGGCTCTTATCCCATGCAATGTTCACGTGCTTTTTTCCTGACCGTAATTAGAAATAGGGCTTGACAAACAATCCTCTCTGAAAACCGAGCAGGAACAGGCTCCTCTCTAAATGTTGTGTTTTAGTGTCATAGTAAATTAAACTCAACAATTACATAGAAATTTACAAAAGCTTGAGGTGCTTAGCAGAAGATTTGCTCTCTGTGTCCAGTTAGGGAAAGAAGGAAGGAAGGGCAACATTTACAGCCATCCCTATTAAGGCAGATCCTCTGAATTTGAGCTTAGTCTATTCTTTCTTCTTTTCTCATACTTTCCCTCCTTATGTAAGATTATTTTTCTAGTTGGAGAAATGTTGGCCAATTCTCAATTGCAGCTGGGTGCTTGCCCAATGACTAGTGAGTGACTTGAAATGTTTTCACTTCGAAGAGGGTGGGGACCCAAAGTATGACAGTATCTCTAGCAATTCTGTATCATGGCCTTTTCAGATATGGTTTGACTTGCTCATGGGGCAAATTAGACTCAGCTTCTTTAACTTGGTCAAGTGGCTTGCTCCCTGGAAATAACTAGACGGACTTTCTCCATTGGTTGTGACCAAATTGAGAGAAAATCTAAATGAAAAATGAGCGATGACCTGACACATCCTTGCAGCTGTGGCAACCCCCTGGAGCTGCAAACTGGCTCTGGGAATGGCCGGAGCATCAAGGGACTTTCTCATTCTGCTGAGCATTTAAAATAGATGTATCATAAGGTGTTGAGAATCCACCACAAATATAATTTTGATTAATTGAAAATATTTTGTTAAATATATGTAATGATAAAAATAATAATAACAAATGTGGAGTGTTACCACCATGCTGAGAGCATTTCATAGGTATTTTCACTGAATCCTTACAATAACTTTCTGAAGTGGAAATTACTACATTATTACATTCAGGGGGGTCAAATGGAGTGCCCAAAGTCACATGACTACTGAGTGATGTGGTTGGGATTTAAACCCAGGGCTACCTTTGCTTTGACTACCTCACTTCAAAGCGTTCCTTCCTAACAAAGCTCTGTTTTCTGTATATAGGCTGTAGTTCAGAGGAACACTAAAGAAGAAAAAATGTTACATTTACTTGTCAAAGAAGTTGCTGGGAAATCTACAGGCAAAGGGGTAAAGGGCAGGTGCATTGCTCCTTAAGAAAAGAAGAATTGAAATTAAGTAAGTTGAGCAATATTGCCTTCACTCTTGTCTCTCCATGGGCGGGGCTCCTTGTTGAAGTCTATTTCCTCTCCCCAACCCCCTTGCTCCCTCTTTGCGCCTCTGAAGAAATCACCATTAATTTTCTGTGAGACTCAGCACGTGTTAAATGTCCCTGCCTTGCAACTAATAATTTCTATGAACAGTAGTCCCTGGAGACCTGGCATGCTTGAATTCAAAGGCTGCAGCCCAAGTGTTTATGGGCCATTTCCATAAAACAGGAAATGGCTTGTTGTTTTCGGAACAGGTTCCCTTGCATTAATCTCCTGGCCAAAAACCACGGAGTGTGTAGCTGTGACCTGGTTTCATAGATGGAGGACTATAGTTTTTGCCTCCTGACCCCCAATTTCAATGTGCTTTCAAAGGAAGACTCACTGACAATTGCCCAAGCCATGGGTGTAGCCCAGGAGTGATCTTCTTTTTAAGACCACTTAAAGTTTGGCCTTGAAAAGTAGAGAGAGGGTAAAAATCACTCGCCCCTTCCTATTCCACTTGGCTACTCATCTACCTAAGGTTTCTCTTTCTTCTGATTTTTTGCTTTATTAATAATGTTAACTAAAATTTCTTGATATTGTTTATATTGTACCAGATTCTAAGTTTTGGGAGCATGAGTTCTCAGAACCACCCTAGGAGAAGGGTACACGTGAAAAGATTGCACTAGTCCCTTTCCCAAGATGACGCAGTGGGTCAGCATCATGGAATGAACTCAGGTGTGTCTGACTCCAGAGCCCTCACATCTGACTGTTCCAAACTGCTGGCCTGCACAGGGTAGACACCAAAAACTTTCAGTTTTTGTACTAACCCTCTTGTCTGATTGTTGTTTTCAGGGAGTTTGAATTTCACAAGCTGCATGGATGGAAAAGAAGAAGGGCTTAGTGAGAAAGGTGAGAGAAGAATAAGAACATTCGATGCAGTTTGGGCATTTGTACTGACAATTCTGAGGAAGTGGACTTGAAACAGCTCTGCTAGACCCAAGTACAGGGGACAGGGAACACTCAGGGAAGTAAACGGGAGATGAGGACATGAACTGGACCAAGAGCAGTTCACGCTGACTCCTCCTGAGGACCTCCCTTCTCAACCTTTGAAAGTAGAGCCCCGGCTACTTTTTCTTTGCTTCAACCCAGTTTTGCAGTGAATCACTAGTTTCATTTATTCATTCAGCATGCATCTTGACACAACCGTTAGATCCAGGGTATTATGCTTGACTTTAAGAATACCACAAGGAATTAAATGCGTGCCTGCCATCAGGGAGCTTGTGGTTCCGTGGGGACAGTCGATGGAATGGCAATGGAAGGTGGTGACATGGCTGTGGACTGAAAGGAAGTGAGTTTACATCTGAGCTCCACACACACAGGCTGTGCAATCACAGGCAAACCATGTAATTCCTCTAAGCCTCTGTCTGTTTCCGTGTCTATACAACTTTCTGTTTAAGAGGAGAACTAATGCATGTAAAACATAGCAGTGTTCCACCATGTTATATGTACCCAAACATCTTAGTTATTCTTATCCTGTAAAGAAATAGTTGCCTTTCATTATTAGAAGTGCTATAATAGAGGTACATGCTATGAATACAAATTCTGTAGTGATCATGAAGATGTTCCAAAGTGTCAAAAGATTTGATCCCAAGTGTCAATGATTACAAGTTTGATAAACAAGGTTGAGTTGGAGAGGTGTTGTACACAGAAGCAACGGCTTATGCAGAGGCCTAGAGACCCAAGAGAGTGATCAGTGTGTTAAGGGATCTGCAAGCTGGTTGGTGGGAAGGGGCAGCAAAAGGGAAAACAAAGGTGAATTTGGAGAGGGAGCTTGAGGTTGTTGCCTCAGGTTCTATGGGCCTTGTAAGAAGACTTTATTCCTAGAAAGCCTTTTGAGATCACTGAACAAAGTTACTAAAGTATCAGTCACCCCTCCAAAAACCAATGGGAATAACTTTGAGTTGACAAAGAAGATTTTTAAGACCACAAAGGTTTATTTTCCAAAAAGCTTAGACTTTTCAAAGGAAGAAATGTTTCCCAAAGTAAGGGAAGGAGGAGGGAGAAGGCCAGACATCTATTGTTTTAAATATATAGATTCATTGTCTTCTTCTGTGTATTAGTTTGTTCTCTTTCCCTGCTTGATTTTTACCCTCAACCCCAAGAAAAATTTAAACCTCAGCAAGCAAAATAGGAAGGGTGTTGATGCATTGTCCAGTTTTCCTGAACTCTTCTTGGAAAAGGCATGTGGTGGGAGGTCTGGTGAAAGCTGTTCTGACCAAAGACATTTTTTTAAACCAAGTCCACAAAGATCTTAGCACTTGCAGTGTTTCTACTGTAGTTACTACCTATGCCAAATAGTGTCTTGGATCTTAAATGACTTGCAAATGAAATAGTCATTTGGGAGGCCAAAAAGCAGCCCTGGGAACAGAACATAACGTTTATTGCCAGCACAAAGTGACCTCTCTCTAAGGACCAAGAGTCGCTTTGATTCTCCTGAAATGTTGGTATCAACAAGCCCAGGCTGACTGCTCCTGTTCACCAGCACTAACAGTTCTAGCTTTAAGATGTGAGATGAAATCACTGAAAAAGACAAAAGAAACTTCCATTAATCATATGGTTTTGAAGACTTGGTTTTTCTTCTTGAATTTTTAGCATAAGTGGAGGCTTATCCAACTTCTTTTGGCATTAAATATAAGTTGTTTTAGCCATCACTGAACGTCTTCCTGAAATTCAGGGGCCAGCCCTGTGGGTTCCCTACTAGAAGGCACAAGTGGATTGCACAGAGCTTCTGGGTCACTTTGTCACACTGAATGCTCACTTCAGCCTGTCGCAGACTTTATGGCGGAAGGGCAGTCAGTCAGCCTATCTGTGCACTCCAATGTGTGCCAGGGGGATGATTTTACTCCCATCCTTGTTACGGACTGAACTGTATCCCCCCAAACTGACTGCATTTGGAGATAGGGCCTTTATGAAGGTCACTAAGGTTAAACAAAGTCATAAGTCTGGGACCTAATCCAATTGGATCGATGTCCTTATCAGAAGAGAAAGAGAAACCAGAGCTCTCCATCTTCAAGAGCACGTGGAGAAAAGGCCATGTGAGAACACAGCTAGGAAGAGCGGCCTCTACAGGATCTAACCCTGACTGCACCTTGGTCTTGGACTGCCAGCCTCCAGAATCAAGAAAAAGTAAACGTGTTGTTTAAGCTGCCACTCTGTCTGGGGCATTTTGTTATGGCAGCCCTAGCAGAGAGTGCACTCTTCTCTATATAAGTGTGATGAAGACAAAGATAATAAGGAAAACTCCTATTTGCTCACCAATCACTATGTACCTGCCTTTGTGCTTGGGGGCTTTGCCAGTGTCATTTAACCCAGGTCACAGTCCTGTGAGGGGAACTAGCCTCATCAGTTGGCACTTTCTTCTCACAGGAGAGTAAAAGAATTGTGGCCAGTGGCTCTGACCTGCCGCTCAGTGAGATTCGGCCATTCAAGGAATCATTATAAAGTAAAAAGCGTTATTTTTAAAGCACACATGGAAATAATATCACTGACTTGACTCACCAATCTGAATCTCCAGATTCTGCCTTTAAGATCCAAGGCAATACCTTACCACATAATGAGGATAAATGTTGCACTTAACAACTTACAATCTTATTTTATGAGGCACCTTGGAGATGAGATCGGAGCTGTTGATCAGACGAGGGGTTGTAAAGGCGCATTTTCTACAGCAGAGGGCAGCTTATGCCCGTGAGAGGAATAAGATCGCCCTGCTCAGATTTCAAAAACATGCTGATTTCCCCCTTCTTTCAGATAGTTTTTTTGTGTGTGTGTGACAGTTCATTACCAAAATGTAAAATTGCATTGTTAGATGAGTCCCAGTAGGAAATCATCTTGAAAAAATTATTTTTCATGATATAAAGCCTGCCGAGGAGCTTTTGACATGGTCCTTTCCCTGGAGAATGATTCTCTAGTGTTAATAGATAATAAATCCTAATTTATTTTGTTTTTTTAAACCATAAACTTTTTTAAGTTATAGAGAGTTCCAAACATGTCAAAAAGCACCAAAGACATTAGAACAGATAATGGAGTACCCACTGCTCAATGATGTGAAGCAAATTGTATTAGATGTTAATTTGCATTTCCCAAGCACTTGCGAACTTGACATATTTGCCAGCAAAGTCTGAGTGGAAGTGATGACTGAAGGAGACATGGAAGAGATGTCAGAAGGTTGGAGTTGTCATCTCAGACCTACTTCTGACTCATTGAAAGATCAGACATTGTAAACATTGCTTTGCCTGCTTTATAAAGAATATTGTTGAGTCAGACAACATGGATTTTAACCCTGACTCTGCCCACTCCTGGCTTTATGTAACTTGGGCAAGTTACTCGCCCTCTCCAAGGCTCACCTTTACTGCCCTATGAAATATCTACTAATAACCATGCCCGCTTCACAGGATTCAAGGTGAATTGCATCGAGCACCACATTCTGGTACATAATGAATGTACAAGGATATTATTAACATCCTTACACTTCATTCAACTTCTTCATGTATGAAATGAGGGGTTTAGAAGATACCTCTGAGTCCACGATCAACTGAAGATGTCAAACTCTATGTGTGTTTTATTGTTCACACCCTGGTTGGGCCAGAGGTATTGGAGCAGACAGAATCCTATGCTCTCGGCGTCAGGCATGTAGCACATATCGACAGTACATAATATAAATCAGGCGTGTAAATCTGGTAAAATATCTGCAGGGCAAAATCTGATGACTCTTACTTTATCATGCTCTTTCATATATTTTTCTCCTCAATTCTTTTAAGGATGAGGGTTATTTTGTATTTCTGTGTTCAACCCAGTTCAATTAGAATCATTTATTGGGTACCTAAAATATATAAGGCACTTGCTAGCCACTGTGATGGAAAGATAAATGAGACACATATTCTCCCCATCATGAGGCTCTAACCCTGCAGAGGAAGATAACATATGATTATAAACATCCAAAATGTGAGAAAGCATGTGAAGAATGCTGTCAGTAAAATGTACATTGAGGGGAAAGAGAAAATATTGGGACTGTACAAATGAGCTTTCAAAGCAGGTAACATTTGAAGAACGTGAAATGGGGTAAACATCGGTGTAGAGAGAGGAACACTGTAGACACAGAAGAGCTCAGAAATTGGCGAGGCCATTTCCATCATCTGGACTGGCCAAAGCAGAGATTTCAGGATCCGGTATAGCAGGAAATCGGACTGAAAAGATAAATTGGAGCCAAACCGTGCCAGGTTCAGGACTCCAGACTTCAGGAGGAATGGTGAGGTCAGAACAATGTTTGAGGGGCTGCAGCAGGGAGTGAAGGAAGTGGAGAAAAGACAGGAAGGGGCACTGGCAGGAGGGGAATTCAGTGGTCTACTCAGAGGAGTTACAGAAAGAGGGGTTCCAGACCACGCTGTTAGAAAGAGGAAATAGATGTGAGAGACATTATGGGACAAATCATTCATCTACTCATTCATTCCACTTGTATTAAACGCCTGCCTTGTATGAGGAATTCAGTGAGAAATCAGAGAATCCCTAATCAGGGGCGGTAGGAGATAATTGAGTCACTACTTAAATTTTCAAGAATGTTCGTCATGGTGGTGGGGAAGGGGTGGCTAGTGAAGTGGAGGACAATAATGACATTAACAGAGATAGTCAGTAGTGTAGAAGAGGCTATCATTTTGGAGTGGAATTCAGCATCTACATCTGCGGAGGTGAATGGACCTATTCATGAGAATGAAAGGATACGTTAATGCATGGAGCGATGGAGGGAGGAATGGGGACTTGGCCGCACTTCACGGTCTGGGTACCTCACTGTTCTATCATAAAGTCCTGCTTTATGGTTAAATCTCTATGAGCAAAGCAGTCTCTCAATATTGTAAAACATTTTTTATAAGCAAGAGCAAAGAGTGAGGAAAAGCGAGGTTGGGAGCTTAGTTTTTAATTCTACATACATACATGGCAAATTTCAGAATGATAAGAATGGTAGCCAAAATCTGCAAACAGAAACATTCACTCTGTGTTTTTATAACATCTTTTAATATCTTTTAACTTTTAAATCAAAATTCAATTGCTCTGGACTTGGTTTTTATCCAGTGTTTTTACTTCTGATGTTATGCCAATTCTCTATACATTTGTGTGTCTGTGTGTGTCTGTGTGTGTGTGTGTGTGTGAGAGAGAGAGAGAGAGAGAGAGAGAGAGAGAGGCTGACTTCATATTGGACTACTTTCTGTAACTGCTTGATTTTTTGTTAGAACAAGTTTCTCCCTATAAAATATTTTAAAAGTCCACTTAGTTTTATTATGCTACTTTCTAATTTATATAATCATTGATGTGGGTTTTCCCTCAAGAGAGCCCTGGAGGTAAAGAATGAAGCTTCTGACCCATCCCTCTGCCTGACTTGGTCTGAATCAAATCTAAGGATTTAAGAACTAAAAGTAATGAATGATGCCCACAGATACACAGATACTTTGGGAGCTCAGGATCTCGGGACTGACAGATTCCCCAACTGTACCTTCAGACCTCTCAGTCAAAGAGCAAGCCTGAGTCCTCCTCCTCAGTCTTCGGACCTTGTGTCCGGTCTTCACAGTGGACTTCAAGGCCTTTCCCATGGAACAGCTCAGGCTGTGCAATCCTCTGTGCCAACAGTGGAGCCAGGGTCCACCACTGGCCAACCTGAAGGGAAGTCACTCCTGAATGGGAAGCCCGGGGGAATTGCACAATAGATGAGATCATCTAAATTATGTGCATATGGATGACCTCACCTAAAGAATATGGCGTTTTCTACCATTATTTGGTTTTTAAATAGAAGACATGTAGAGTCATCTTACCTAAACATTTGTCCCAGGGAGAAGCGAGAGACGAGGTTTCTGCGCTGGGTGATGGTGCTGTGAGGGGTGATGCTGCGTGGCTTGTTCCACTTGGACCAGGCGTCTCTGGCCACCCCCATGGCAGCAGTGCTTGTCCAGGAAAAAGAGCCTTCTATGCACCTTTGCTTTTAGAGGTTGTGCTGTTATTATCCTGCCCTTACCTGATTCTGGATGGGGTCTGTAGCCTGAGTTCCGGAGCACCATGGAGCTGGACCTCCTGTTTATGAGTGTGCAGGGTGGAGGCAGGGAAACCTCTGGTTACACAGTCTGTAGCCATATGGCCAATTGCTGTCTCTTGAATCTCAATTCTGCCGTATTTTGTTGAACACAGATTTCTGACTTATTAAACATATAAGAGATTCCGAGGACTCTCCAGGTGGAAGAAAGAGACTACACATTCTAGAAAATGGAGACCCTTACTTTTAAAGAGGGGCAGCCTGATGTAAAATTAGAAAAGTCTCTAGCACACAGTAGGTTTGTGAGGAAGTGATACCTAGGTTCTAGCCCAGTCTATCTCCAAATCATCAGTGCAGCATAGAGTAAGCCATATGACCTCTCTGGGCTTTCATCTCTTCATTCATAAAATGAGATGGTTAAAATTAGAAGAGTTGTTCAAAGTGTGCTTCACAACCTGCAACGTAAGTTCCACCATGCTTGTTAAAATGCAGAGTTCAGACCCTTACTCTCATAGGCCCGTCAAAATATCTAGAACTGGGCTGGGAGAACTGCATTTTTACTAGCTCTCCTGGCCTTTTTTTTTTTTTTTTTTCTTAAATCCTCACCTGAGGACATGTTTATTGATTTCAGGGAGAGAATAAGGGAGAAAGAGAGAAACGTTGATTGTTTGCCTCCCTTATGCACCCCAATCAGGAATCGAACCCAAGGTATGTGCCCTGACTGGGGATCAAACCCGCAACCTTTTGGTGTATGGGACAATGCTCCAGCCAACTGAGCCACCCGAGCAGGGCTCCAGGCCTTTCTTGATGCATACAATACGTCAGGGACCGTAGGACAGGAAGCTCTGTCTGGTTCCTGGTGCTACTATAATTATAGGACAGAATTAACCTGAGATAAACATAGGGAAGTAAGCTTGGGCAAGCTTTGTTTTCCCACTCCCTTTGGGGCACTACTCTCACTGCCATCCTGGCTTACTCTTTCCTCCACCTCACCCACCATTGCTGCCTACCTGTACACTTTCAGGTCCAAGACACAGCCTGAGAATGTTGTCCTCTTTTCCTGCATTTACTAAGCCTAATCAGCCATGCCTGCAATTATCTCCTCACATACTGCATCTGCCAATATGTGCAGGGGTCAGACAACCTGCTAAAAGCATTTTGGAGACTACTAAGTGTTACATAGATAGGAGGTACCCATTTAGTGAGCTTACCCAGGTCCAGAAGAGGGAGCAAGCTGAGAGTGCTCCTCTAGCCAGAATCTTAATCCATTGCCATCAAAATGTGAGTTTTCTAGCCCTAGCTGGTGTGGCTCAATGCATTGAATGCCAGCCCGTGAACCAAAGGGTCGCCAGTTTGATTCCCAGTCAGGGCACATGCCTGGGTTGTGGGCCAGATCCCCAGTAGGGGTAGTGCGAGAATTGACCATACACTGATGTTTCTTTTCCCTCTCTCTCCCTCCCTTCCCCTCTCTCTAAAAATAAATAAATAAAACCTTTTTTTAAAAAAATGTGAGTTTTCTAGAAATAATGACCAATCTAGGGAAATAATTCTTCTGGGGAATTTTCAGACCCAGTGGGGGTTCAAAGGCACTCTCCTGGTGGGTGGGGGTGGTGACTAATTCTTAGAAGACACAACCCTTTGTTTGGGATCTCATTGGTAGGCACATCCTCCCACATAAGATCGGTTCTCCTCATAAAAATTCTACGTGCCTCTACAGAGAGGAGATCCAGGCAAAATACCTCAAACCTCCTGGAGAAACTCAGAACACCTAGAGGCCAGTCCAAACTTTCAACAACTTTTCCCACCTGTCTCTGCTTTGATGCATGGGAAGTTGTAAGCCTTCCTAGAGTCCTAACAAAACACAGTTTCCAAGTATGCAACTCACACCTGTTGCCTAATTTTTTTCAGGGTCTTTAAGATGGAAAGAAACATGCACTAGAGGCTATTTCTCCTTGTTTCAAAAAGACAAAGGATTTGGCCGTAGCACTGAGATGTTTATTCTGGAATTCTCTCCTGGGGCTCTCAATTGAGTTGTCAGGGAGTGGTATTCAAAAAACCCTAGCAATTAAAGAGATCTTAAAGGATCTCAGTGAATACCCATGGTCTGCAAATTATTTTCTTTTTAGTTAAGGCAAAAACATGAAGATACAATTTTCTTATATTAAATATGGACCAAGCCAGTTTGGTGAGTGGTGTGGATGGACTTGGAACTCACAAATCCCACCGTTATTGGGAAGTGCAATTAAGACAACCGTGGCCCATAGGGTCTCTGACAACACACGCATACAAGCAGGCAATCGCTGGTCTCAGGAAAGGGCTTTATTAGTTTCACCATACACACACGCACGCACGCACGCACGAACGTATATATATTCAATAATAGCAACAGCACTAACATAATAGTACTATGTGACTAATAACTAACATTTATTGAGTGCTTACTGTGAACCAGAACCTGATCTAAGCTTTTTATATATCTAACTTCATGTATTTTCATTTAATAGTGGATACTATTATTCTTTCCATTTGTACAAATGGACAATTTGAAATTTAGAGAAGTTAAATAACATCCAAAATCACCCAGCTATCGAGTGCTGGAGGCAGAACCCAAGCCCAGCGTCTGCTCTTAAAATAATAGAAAGTACAGGCAATAAATACACGAAAAACAAACCCAGACCCCACAATGCAGAAGGAACTATTTGTAACATCACTGTTGTGTAGCTTTTCCAGATTTTCCCCTATGAATATTATATATAAAAGACATATACATTTATATACATATTTATAACCTTTTTTATTTCACAATATATAGCCTAGAAATATGTCTATGTAATCGGAGTTTTAATGACAGGCAGTATAACCGTCTGGTCGGTCACTCCAGGTCCTCTGAGTTTTGGCAGCGGAAAAGTGCTTATCCAGCATGATGCCCACAAAACGCACAGGCAACGGTTTTATACAACGAAAAGCTGGGCACCTAAGTTGATATCAAGACCACAAAGTCCACCGGCTTTGAAACCTATTCCAGCACATTCTCACATTCCTATATTTTACAGACAAGGGTAATGATCCCAGGAATCACCGCCCTCCAGCTTTAGCAGAGTAAAAAATGAAGGCTTGTTTTGCAAGTAACGTGATGCCAGACAGCTGGCTCAACAGTCAGCAGTGCCAGGCCTTCTCTGAAGGCCAGTGCTGGCCCCCACCTCCTCCTCACCACTGAATGTCAAGTGAACCCTGGACCAAGGAAATCTGTCCTCCTACAGGATGTATAACTGCAAGAGGAAAGCAGGCTTTACTGGCTTGTGGTTTCCTAGACTCTTAGACTGTTGAATACAGCCTATGCATTGGCAGTTGAAGAACCTGAGAGAAACCACCAGGTTGCAATTGATTAGTTCCTGTTGGTCCCCCTCTTCCACCAATATCAGTACCTGTGTCTTGATAAATAGACCCAGGAACATGCTCCCAACACAAGGTCCTCGACAGCAAGCAATAAAAATGTGCCTTGACCCACTAAAATAAATGGTACCAAATGGAGTTATTGTTTCCATTCATTATTTATTAGTCATGTCCTATGGAGCAGCTAGTGGAATAAATATCTTTTTCCAGTGGAAAATAAATGTATGACCTGTGAAGAATAACTCTACAATCAGATATAATAACGACCACAGAACAACTATTCCCCCCAGCTTGAGCCAAATTTAATTCTCCCTCTACCCGGAGAAAAATTCAGATTAATGTAGCTCTTTGCCACTTGATCTTTTCTCAATCCACACCTCAAGTCATCTTTCTGTCCTATTCTTTTTCTTTCTGTCCACTAAAACAAATCCTCCAATAGCTTCTTCCAGGTGCCAATGTTAAAGAAATATTAGTGAAGCTGATAGGCTTTTAAAGAAACAGAGTGGTCTAGGAATAGGTTTTGAATGGATTCAAAAGAATGACTGCTTTGATACAATATTTTATTTGAAATGAAAGAAAATGTGTCACCTAGTGAAAATAGCAACTTATTCAAGATGTCTCAAGAATGTATTGAGAATTTAATTAATTTGTCTCACTCCCAAAGATGACCCAGAATAGATTGAATAATTTCCATCTATTATTGCCTAGCACATACTGGATACTTTATGGGTATAAATAGCAGTATTAAGGATTAATAAAGTGGTGAAAACTGGGACTAGACTATTCTTTTAGTAATAGAAGATAATGCAGTGAGGAAGCCCTCAATAGTTTTTCAAGGCTTTTTGCTGTTAAAATAACTCATGAGATATTGTCTGCCTTATTCTATTTTATAATGGTCAGAATTAAGAGTAGCTAAAAAACTTAGGTTTTAGTTAGGTGGTGGCCTCGTTTTCCCCATGAGCTAGGTAGAATAATGCTGAGTTGCCTTTTGAAGTCCACGCTGCATCTACTGACCTCAGAATTCAATAATACACTGCTCTTAGCCAGAACGAGATTTCTAAATGATTGTCAACCCCCTGCTTAGTCTTGTCAGTGTCTCCATTTGGCCATGAGGATAAAGTACAGACTCAAGAGCTTGGTTTGAAAAATTCATGCCATCTCTCCTGTTCCTTCCCCTTACTCTGTATTCCCAGCAATGCTGGGGACCACCGTGGGTCCGTTATTGCCCTGTTTGTGATCACATCCTGAGTATATCGGCTGGCCCTTCCTCCTGAACCCCACGTCTCATGCTCTAACCCCCAGCCTATCTTTCCTTAGGTGTGCACTTAGAAGCCACTTATTAGCAGATGCCCTTCCTGACTTTGGTAGGTGACCCTCATGTGGTGCTCCCGTGGTCCCTGAGACTTTGATGAGTTATAGTTATTATAATACCTGTCAGCCGGCTACCTCCCCTTCTCAGGCCACCTGTCTCTACAGCTCCCTCTCTGTTCCACTCTTAGCTCCCTCCACTGCTGTTTATCTCCTGCAACAACCCCCTACCACTCTTTCCATTGCATTGACAATAGTGGAGGGAGGGATCATAGAACAGGGCATCATGGTTTATTCCTCACTAACCTACCAGAGAGGGTGGGGTATATGAAAATATACAAATGTCATGCAGAATTAGAGAGGTTAGAAACGCCTATCACAGCAACAGAAACAACCTGCACAAACAAATATCAAAAAGCCCAGGACTAAAAGTCCTTGGGCACCCATCCCTTTGCTGGGAATTTCTCACTTTTCTCAGCAGTCCCGCCCTCCCTCCATGGAGCCTGCCTGCTTTCTCTCACCCTACCCTCTCCTCAGTGCCCTCCTTGCCCCTCTGAAATCCCAGTTGCTTGCTTTTATTTTAAAGGAATGATTTGCTAATCAGAGTTATCCTTTCCGAACATAAGTCATGGTTCCGTGTACTCAAAACCTCACTCAGCAGAAAAGCCAAATCCTTCCAGGCCCCTGATAGTCCAGGAAGGACCTACAGGGGCTCTGGGACCTCTCAGCCCTCACCCCCAACTATTCTCGGAGGCATTCCCTCCCCCCAGTCCCACTGGCCCAGGTCTTCTTGTTGTTCTTAGGAGAGGCAGATGGGCTTCCTCCCCAGGTCTCTGTGCTGGCTGCTCCCTCTTCCTGGCCTGCTGTTTTCCAAATGGCCACAGAGCCAATTGCCTCACCTCCAGCAAGTCTTTCCTCAAACTGTCTCTTTCTCCACGAGTCCTACTCTGACCACCCTTCATGAACTGCACCCTCCTCACATTTGCCCTCTAAGCTGTCATCTCCCCTCACTAGACTGTAAGCGCAATGGGAGTGAGACTTGGGCTTTGTGCACTGATGGATCCCTAGAGTCAAGAGAGTCTGGCACTTCAGAGCAGGCTCAGAAGAAATACCCATGAAATGCACAGGCCTCTGTTAGCTCATACGCCTTTCCTCTCCTCACCTTCAAGGTGTTATTTTCTAAACAAAGGCAATTCCCATCCTAAATAGATTTCCTAATGTTTTCTGTAACTTTTATATTTTATTTTATTGAAATTGCCTATTTTCTCACTTATACTCCCCATTAGACTGCCTTTCAGTTCTTTGAATGTTGGGACCTACACATCTTATTGCTGAGAGTACCTTAACAATGCTTGCTTGGTTTATAAGAAATTCTCACTGAATATTTGTTGAAAAAATAAATAAGTAACAATAATGTTTGATAATATACAGTGCTTTATTTACATACAGAGGACTTTAATCCTCCACAGGGCAATATTATTTTCATTTTAAAACTAAGGAATCCAAAGCTCAGTGAATGTTAGTAACTAATCCAAGGTCAAACATTAAGAAGCAACGTAAAGTTGAGCTTTTTACCTCTAAATCCCTTGGTTTTGTTTTTTCCCCCATTATAGAGCACTGCTTGTCCATTCTCAGATCCGATATATTTTGAGGCCTCAAACTCTATTTGTAACTCTGTTCAAACAATGCCAGGAGGACTGGTTTGTTAGTCCGTGAGAGTCAACATCAGAAATGTGTTCTTTCTATAGGAACCAAATCTTGTAACCATGCCTCCTACAGCAGGTGCTCATGGGGCAGCCCCTCCCAGGAGGTGATATGAGTTATCCTAGTGCAGTCACCTCCCCAAGGGCGAGGTTGTGGTCCCCGAGATTTCCATTTCATGAGCTTTGATTCTTGACCGATATCCATCAATTCCTCATCAAAGATCCACGGTATATGGGAGTGGGGAACATCAGCAGGAACTTTCTCATTAGCAGAAATGAACTTTGTCCATCTAAGCAAAAGTCAGCTTATTTATTTTTTTGGTATCATTTCTAAGACTTTCTACTTTTAAACCATGTCATCTAATTCTGCAAATGCCTCCCTCTGTAAACACATTTATTTCATTTTAATGTTCTCTTTTATTTTATTTTTCCACAGATAAATGTTAAAGGAAATTTCGTTCAGATTTTCTCACTTACTTATACCATGCAGATCAACATATTTCTTTTTCACAACCCTTTGGTATCCAACTGAAATGCCCCAGGCTGTGCACCATGCCAATGGCAGAGTCAGGATTTCAGAACATAAATCCTCTGAACATTGGACTGTGGGCCCTGAAGAAACAAACCTTTGGAATGTCAATGCTAGGGGTTGGGCTTTGCCCAGAGACTTTCTCTGCACTGTCCAGTACTACCAGATTGTGTGTTCTGTTTCCCTGGCTTGAAGTAGGAATCAAAGCAGTATTTTTTATTTCTAAGGCAAGAGCAGGGGTTTAAAACATGGGTTTAATTACAGAAGTACTGGCACTGTTTATATTAGTGTTTGTTTCTTTGGCATATGCTATTCACATATAAGTTCTGTAGCTACTAAAGAACACTTTGTGTGTGTCCCTTGAAACATCTAATCTGTAGAGGTGAATTACACTGTGCAGGCTGGCTCTGAGCAGTGGATTCTCCAAACCACTTTTAAGTGTGCAAGGTATTATGATCCTAGGATTTTACTCACCCCTGAAAATTTCCTATGTTCTCTAATGTGGATCAATCATGGAAATTGAGAGCAAATGCCTTCTTAATTGCTGTGAGTTCTTCAAAAATATTGGCTCCCTTTCCTCTATATGAGTGCAAGGAGATATCCCAAGCTAACATCTCCATATATGTTGGTTGGAGCTGTGGAAGGAGATAGGATGTCTTAAATGCAATAGGAAGGTGAGAGAGGATGCTAGGGTAGGTGGCAAGGAAGTGGGAGACACAAAGGAAAGTCTCGAGATGCTGTCAGTCAAGTGTAGAGGCTGATGAAATGGCTCCTGAAGTGGGACCAATAAACCACTTGACTGGAAAGACAAGGCCACTCACACCAACCATTCCTTTGATCATGCCATTCACTTTGCATGTGCCATCAATGGTTGCAGATTTATATTCTGTAATACTGCATGCATTTATCATGTAGTCATCGTCTGAACTATCTTATCCTCTAATAAACTCTGATAAACCTAACCAAAGTAACCTTCGTGGATATACTTGAGTGCTTAGAGATTCTTTTTTAATGAAAAGTGAATTTTAAAATCTCGAGTTAAATAGCTTCATGGAACCATGGACATTCTTGCCACATGTTCATTATACCTCCTGCTGAATACGCTGTGGAAGACAGGTTACCAGATCACATACAGATGCATGAAATACCTTACGGGGCCAATAGTAATTATTCTTCGGAAGATTCTTGGGTTCAGTTTTATTTCTCAAATAGATCTATAAATCTGAGAGCAATTGTACTACATCAAGGGGATGAAGTTGTTAAATAACTGTAAGGAAAAGACAGGATACTTTAAATGTCATGTCAAAGTAAATAAATGGGTGGTTTACGGCAAAGACAACTCTACATCAACGTGGATACCAACATGTGGAAGCAATTAATAGAAATATTTTCAGTGAGAAATAGAAACATATAGATGGCCATTACTGAAATGAATTAAACAAGATGAACTTTTAGGAAAAAGTGAAAAAATAATATTTGCTAAAAAAAAAAATAAAAGCTTTTGGCTGTCATCATGGGTAATACTGTGTTTCTGATGTTCCCAGTCTTTCCATTCTTCTGTGTTCATGAGGGCATTGAAAACAGCAGATTCTTATTCGAGTCACCTTAAATCTAAGGTCTGCGTTAATGCCTGCTGGCATCCTTGGAAGATTTTCCCAGACTGATCGTGCTGTCTGGAATTTTATTTGTTTTCAAAATGAAGGAAAATAATTCAGAGCTGGGTATGAATCACATGGTGCATATGCTTTTAAAGAAACTATTTGCTGAAAAATTATTCACATTCCAAAAAAAGCAAAATTGCCCCTACCCCATTTCTTTTACTCCTTAAGCCCTAAATGACCTAAGCTTAAAGATACTTGAAAAATTAAAGTCTCCAGAGGATATTCAGTGTGTGAAATGAATTAATAGGAACCACCATGGTACTAACATTAACAATTTTATAGTGAAAGAATGAAAAATCTTCTTCATTTTTCAGATGCTTCTGAAGTTAACATAACAAACAGGGAACATGTAAGGAGTATACTTTGCCAAGATTAAGATGTACTCAGAAAAAGGAACTTTGAACTTGAAATGTACCTATTTTTTGTGTTAGTTTACTCAAAGATGACTTTTTGTTTTTAAGGGGAAAGGTCTAAAAACATATATTTTGCAACTGACAAAAAGCTGTTGGATATTAAATGGCTCTTAGAAAATAATATATTTATGATTCAAGTGTAAATGAGTCAGAAACATATGGATTAGATTTCCCTTAAATCTGTTCAAATATTAAAAGGTGGTAGGGAAAGGCACTTGGCAAACGTACTGGAAGGTTTTCAAAACTGTGATGTCTAAACGTATACTTTGAAAATGCTATGATGTCTAGATTCTCCCTAGACTCAGTGATTGGCTTAAACGAGTATATCTTATAGTCAGAGAAGGTTAATTTAAATCATTTCTTTGACAGGGAAAGCCTATGCCTTCATGTAAAAATCATTTACCAACATTCAGCTGGAACTCTGGAAAGAGATTCATCTGCAAAGCAAAAAAATTATCATCTCATATCTAAGTGAACTGAGCAAGGCCAATTTTAGACACTAAGTTCTGAATGTCTGATTTTTGCATCGATCTTTTAAAACTCTAGGATGCTTTCAGACTTCCAATAGGTATGGAGTACTCACAGATTATTTTGTGTATGCAATCACTCAGGATGGTACTCAGAATACTTATTAACCTGTAACTCAGAGACACCAAATTCGCAACAAATGCTGGTGTCCCAGTGCAGCCTTCATGAGAGCTACCTTTTTAGAAGTGCTAAGTTCAGTAAAGGCTGGTAAAGCATCGTTGGAATCCTGCAAATAAAGCTGTGTGAAAGCCGTCAGTTTCCTGTGGTGACTCATCTGGTGAGAGCCCCTTGTCAGCATGGCCAGGGCAGGGTTGGGACCCACAAGCCACGCCCAATTCCTGTTCTGAGCTGGGCTCAAACCCCACCCATTGTCCGTAAATTCCTGAACCCAAGAGGTGGTCTAGACAGGACTGTGTGAAGGGGTCAGCGCACATGAGTCCTCATTGCCAGAAAAATCAACCAAGATTTCACGGACCACAACCACAATATAAAGGGCAGATAATTATTTATGTAGGAAGTCCATATCCTCTGTTTTGGCCCTTATTTTGCTATGAGATCTCTAAACCTATTTCTTGATGGCACTGGCATTATTAGGAATTCTTTCCCAATCAACTCACTTGCATTGTATCTGGCATGAAACAATAGGCTTATGAGCGTTTTTGCTAAATCATGGCTCCGTATGCATTTTTTCCCCTTGTCATTGCGGAAACTGTTGGAGCCAGGCTTTTGTCCAGCCTTCAGGAAAGTGTGTATATTTCTGTGTGTGTATAAATATGGGGATCCTAATATTTTCTTTTGGATGTTTGGATTGTTCAGATTTATTTTTAGGTTTTTCCTTCCACTGGAAAAAAGTCTTCATAAGGAAATTTTGCTCTATACTCTCCCCATGTTGATGAGAAAGTGTTTATAAACCAGCAGTGAAATGTCCTCTCAAAGACATTTTTAAAAGAATGAAAAGTTTCGGTGTGAGATGACCAATTTTAGGGTAGCATAAAAACTGTTTTTTTAAAAGGGAAACTGCCCCGTGACATTTAACAGTGACTCTAGGTAGAGAAAGAGCAGCAGAAGAAAACCTTTCCTTTGAGGACCTACTGCTTATTTCTGATAGAGAGAGATCAGTTTCTGGGATTTAAAATTCGACATTTGAAAATGGGTATAAAGTTATATAAGAGGAATAAGTTCCAGAGATCTGCAGTACAACACAGTGCCTATAGTTAATAAGGTATTATAATACAATGCTATAATAATTATACTATTAAGGTATTATGTACTAAAAATTTTATTGAGCGGTAGATCTAATATCAAGTGTTTTTACCTCCAACACCCCCCGCCCCAAAACAAAGCCAAAAGAAAACCCCAACAAAGGGACAAAAGAGGGTAAATTTTGGAGGTGATAGTTATATTTCTTACTTGGCTGTGGTGACGGTGACACAAGTATATACATATATCCAAAATGACCAGTGTACACACTAATTATATCCAGTCTTTTTGTATAGACTGGAGAAAAAATATTTTTCAGCGTTCCTTTCAAAATAAAACAGCAGACAGTTTTAAAAGGTGCATATTATACAAACACAGTAGTCCTTCTTTATTCATGATTTCACTTTCTGTGGTTTCAGTTACCTGTGGTCAACCACGGTTCAGAAATATTAAATGGAAAATTCCAGAAATAAATAATTCATAAGTCGTAACTCTCGTGCCCTTCTGAATAGCCTGATGGAATCTCGTGATGTCTTGCTCCATCCCACCAGGGACGTGACTCATGCCTTTGTCCAGCACCTTCACCTGGTGACACTCCTCGCTCATTGGTCACTTGGTACGACTTTACTTATCAGTCTATTGTCAAGGTGTCGCATGGCTTGTGTTCAAGTTGCCCTTGTTTTACTTAATAATGACCCCAAAGTACAAGACTAGTGATGCGGGCAATTTGGATATGCCAGAGAAAAGCTGTGAATTGCTTCCCAGGGATTGAACAGGTGAAAGTTCTCTACTTACTAAGGAAAGAAAAAAATCATATGCTGAGGTTGCTGAGATCTGCAGCAAGAGTGAATCTTCTACCTGTGGAATTGTGGAGGAGAAAAAAGAAATCCCTGCTAGTTTTGCTGCCGCACCTTAAACTGCGAATGTTATGGCCACAGTAGGTGCTAAGTACTAGTTAAGATGGAAAAGGCACTAAATTTGTGGGAGGAAGACATGAACAAAAAATAAGTTCTGACTGATGGCAATGTATGGTGACAAAAATCAAGATTTTGGCAAGAGATCCCCTGCAACGAGTGACCTCCAGCCATTTACTGCAACTAAAGATGGTCACACAGACTCAGGAATTGCTTTGGACTGAAAAATTATGAAAATTGCTGGAAAGGTTTTATTTGCCAGTGAAGAAACTGCTGCTGCATTTCTGGCAGAGTTGAAGAAGTTGAGCAAGGAGAACAGATACCATCCAAAGCAAGCCTTCAGCTGGGATGAAACCAGGCTCTTCGAGTGCACTATGCCCAATAGAACCCATGATCAAAAAAGTGAAAAAAAGGGCATAAAACACGGGAGGACAGATGAGCTCTGGTTCTTGTGTGGCCATGCTGCGGGCGCCTGGTAAAGCCAGTGCGCGGAGTGAAGAACCCATGCACTCTCAAAAGCAAAACCAAAAATTACCTGCCGTATCTGGCAGTATAATCAGAACGTACGGGTTTTAGTCTTATTGTTTCTGGAACGGTTCCATCAATGCCTCAGAAGAAGAAGAAGGTGAGTACAGTGCAATAAGATATTTTGGGAGAGAAAGAGAGAAATAGAGAGAAAGACTCACCATATTCACATAACTTTATTATAGCATATTGTTATAATTGTTCTATTATTAGTTATTGTTGGTAATCTCTTACCGTGCATAATTTATAAGTTAAACTTTATCATAAGTATGTATGTATAGGAAAACATATAGTATATGTAGCATTCTGAATAATATATGGTTTCAGGCCTCCACTGGGGCCTTGGAATGTATCCCCAGCAGATGGGGGGGGGAACTACTGTATCCATCCCCACTGGATATATCATCTATTAGTGCTATATAGATCAGACACTGTTTAATCCACAGGTCAATTCCCTGAGTTACTTAGACAACTTACTTAAACTATTTCTGCCTCAGTTTTCTTATTTGTAACCAGGCAGTAACAGTACTTCCTCATGAAGTTGTCTTGAGGATTCAATGAGGGTAAAACATGCAGTGCCTGTCATACAGGAAATGCTCAACAAATGGGAACTATTACTATCAGTATAATTTCCCTCTTCAGGGAAGTCAGTCAAAGCTTGGAGGTGTTAAGGTCACAGACAGACTCAGATCCGCCTAACTCCAGAGTATAGATCGTTAACCACCAAGCCAGACAGTCTCCCCTTTGTGCATGCAAGTGAAGCTGTTCAGAAATTTTCCTTTTCTGTCTCCTAGTTAATGTCTTCTGTGTCTTTTCTACCCAGAACCAAGAAAATCTTTTTTTTGCCCTATGTCTAAGAACATGTGTTCTTCTGTCTCCTTGATCTGAAGGTAAATATTCTAAAACTGGTAAGTCCCTTTAATTCTTTCACCCAAATAGGATTCTATGCAAGTTGAAAATATTTCCAGATTAATGCTCAGCTCAACATGTTAAGGTTGTACCAGTGCAGATTTCAATTAAATGGACCATGCAGTTTTATAATCATGCATATATCTAATTTACCTGAAACCTCATTTAGTCTCTGTGGAAGCAGCAACCAACATCTGGCTTTACTTTGAAAGTCCACAAAAGGGTCTTGTTTGTGAGTCCACCATATAACGTCATCCTAGCCATACCCATGCATGCAAGAGGAAACTTAAGAGCGTCCTTCCACGGAAAGTCTGAGTTGCTCCAATATTCACTTTGTGAAGACGCCTTCAGAGAGGGAGGCACAAGTCTTCCAGTTTGGGAAAGGAACGCCAATTCCAGAAAGGCACAGTGATTCGACTAAGCCCTCGCTTTGCTCCAGTGATCCCAGTTCTCTGCTGGGTTTGAGAACAGTGTTGGTCTCTTATTGTTTGCTTCCATGCGGTTCTGGCTGCCATGGGAACTGCCACTTTGGTGTTCTGATGGTCAGCACGTCTGACTCATTTTGGGGAAAGGTACAGTAACACTGTGGCACCCTTTCAGGAAAAAGCACGGAAAGGAAAACGGAACTTTTGGCCCCCTGAAAATAAAAGGAGACTGTCTGACATCCAAATCAGGCTGAACCTGAGGCCCTGGCTTGGCAGTGCTTAAAAGAGCTCAGGCATGATGTCTAGGAGCCACATTCTCCTTTGGGTGGCATTCCTCTATTCGCACCACCAGCCTCTTAACTACATTTGCAAACATGTAATAACACAGGACCTGACCCTGGACGGGAGATCTCAACACTTCACTTGTGTCATCTAGTGCTGCATTTTGAAAATAGCTGAGAAGGGAGTAGCTTATTCAATAATTGATACAACTAAATTTCTTCCAGGGAGCTCAGCCTTGGCTCGTTGGTGGCCGGGCACCCCAGCTTGTCTCCAGTTCCAGCTCCTACCTTAACTCAACCTCATACCTCTTTGGGAAAAACACACAGGCCACTGCCTTGGCTCTCCCAGAAGACTGAGAGAAGATTCATTCCTTTTCAACCCCTTTCTTATAACACCACTACCTATTTAAGTTACTGGAAACACAGTTACTAAATGAGTTCTACAATTTTTAGGTGGTAGACAAAAGTAGTGATATCTGAAACACTGTTAACATTTCCTGCTTACATGAGTAATATTATTCCACAGAGAAAAATGTAGAAGCAACATTTTCAAAGACTTTGTTACAAAAGGGTAAAACAGAAGAGTAGATAACATAGAGTATTTCAGTACAAACAAAGATGGCCTGTTGATCAAGTGGTAAAAAAGAAAAGGTTAACATTATATCAGTCAAAAAAAAAAAATCAGACTGATTCACCACTGCACTGTGTCCAAGTCAGCCCCCGTCATAAATTAACTACTAGGACTGGCCACTAAGATTTCTTTAGCCACCAGCCCCTTTTTAAGCCACAAGAGAGCAAGTAAGAATCTAACCCAGTGACGATTTAAGAATAAAAAAAAAATACATATGGTGCCAAGAGGAAGCAGTCTCCCCAGTAAATGACCAGAGATGGAGAAGTCATCACGACTTGAAGTCAGAGAGAATGAACTCCTTTTTGAATCTACATCTAACGAGAAACTCTAGCCCCGGTGGATGCTCAGGGAAGCAGAGAACATTTGTAACAATAGACACCTGCACCCAGTAAAGGGTCACCTGGAGGCTAAAGGCTGGCAAAGTCTTTCCAACAGAAGCAATTCAAAGAAATGACTGACTTCTATTCATTTATTAATTAATTTTGGAAAACTTGGAAGCCTCCAGGAAAGACAGAGTAAAAACAAGTATATTCTCAACATTTAAACAATGGCTTGGATGATTTTCCAAAATGTCGAACCTCATATTTCTATGTAGCCATGTATGAATCGGGCAATCTATAGAGTTCAGAGATGTTTGTTGGGGTTTTTGGTTTCGTTTGTTGTTTGTTTTTGGGGTTTTTTTTTTTTTTTGACACAGTAAAGGAGCTCTCTTTAACTTTGGATGGAAATTTAAATATAAAACTGATAAAGATATTTTAAAAGAGGGAATCCCTGTCTGATATGGGATTCCTTACTTCCTCTCCACTGTGTTGAGTTTGCCCACTTCCCACAGAGAAAGCTGCGCATGTTTCACACGCTTCTCAAGAGTCCTTGCCTGCGCTCACCCATCACAATGTCAGTGTTTCATGGGCCGTGTTCTCTGCCTGGAACTCCCTCCTCTCTGGGTCCACTGCCAAACTTCCTCAAGACTCAGAGACCCAGCCCCTAGAAACGTGAAAGAGTAGAATGAGAAGAGGACCCAGTGTTATTGGGAAACCAAGTAACCTAAAGGTTTCTCTGTTTTGCTGGAGTTTGAAAAGATGTTAAAAGAGAACAGATGGATTATATGCACACAAGTAAATGAGAGTGTGCCATGGATAAGAGTTTGGTAGTTCCTCGGCAAGTTAAACTTAGAATCACCACATGGCCCCACACTTCCACTCCTTGGTATAGAGCCCTTAGAACTGAAAACAGGTATTCAAATGCCTGTGCACAAATGTTCATAGCAGCACTATTCACCTAGTCAAGAGGTGGAATGACCCAAAAGCCCATCAATGGGTGGAGTAGGTAAACAAACATGGTACATTCATGCAAAGGAATATTATTGAGCCATGGAAGGAGTGAAGTGCTAATGCATGCTGCAACATGCATAAACCTGGAAAACCTGCTGCTGAGTGGAAGCAGCAAGGCACAGAAGGTCACATATTGCTTAACTCCATTGACATGGAAATGCCCAAATAGGCGAGTCCAGAGACAACAAGCAAATTAGTAGTTGCTTAGGGACTAGGAGGGGGAGGAATGGGGCATGACTGCTTAATGAATAGGGGGTTTCCTTTAGGGATAATAATGGTTTGGAACTAGATAGAAATGATGATTACACTGTGAATATACTACAAAGCACTGAGCTGCATGCTCTACGATAATTAATTTTTTGTTATGTGAATTCCATTTCAATTAAAACCACAAATATGCACACAGACCCCTAAACATGTGAGGGTTGCAGAGGCCCTAAAACACAGAGGACCAGCGCAAGTGCATGGGGCTCTAGCATTCCCAAAGACCTTCTTCTGTTTCAGCTCAATGCCAAGACACAGAACTGTAAAACACATCTCCATATTCAACTCCCAGCAACTCTGTTCTTGATGGAGATCTTTGGTGGACCCCTGGGCTTTCTCTTTTGTTGCTTGGAAGGAAAGTGTCTTACAGATAGCCGACATATCAAGTTTTTTCAATAATCACTGGGCAATTTCTCATGCAGCCTAAGTGAGAAAGAGGATTTAAAAAAAATGGAAAACAAGGTAAGGAAAAGTACTCTTTCAGAGATCCCAACAGCTTTATTGAAATCAAAGTTGGTTCCCATTGCATTTGGGTCACTTCTCTCATCCCAGTTTTCATTACAGGAATCTATTCACGGCTGACCGTCAAATCTGGTCTTTGGCTCTGTTTCTCTTAGTTAACAAAATAGAACATTTTAACCTCTATTTTTTAAACAATTCTGCAGCTTTACATGGAGGCAAGTATCTTCATCTCTACTGCTATGCTACACTATTTTTCTAATTGAGAAAGTTTTAAATGACTAGTATATTCTGTAATTCTCATGAAAATATCAATCATGAGCAAATTCATCTGCAAATAAATTTAAACTGACTTAGCCCATCAGGGAGGCTTACACGAATCCATAGTTCCTTGACAGTTTTCTCTGGGCTAAACAATAGAAATTAATCTATAGTTGCCATGTACTGAGGGGTGAGCAGCCCCTCAAGGTCACTGCAAAGAACATCACTGGCTTTGAGCTTCAAAGAATTAAACAGCTTCCTTCCTGACAAGAGTGGATGTGGTGTAGGTGCTATTCAGGAAGATGATAGGGTTACCGGCCTGGAGGTAAGAAAGTCATTTGGAGCACAGTGTCTTTTGTGTCTGAGCTGATGTTTGCAGAAAGTCAGGCTAAGGGCTACAGAACAACATGTCAACTGCTGGCCCAAAGGGCTTTCTCACATGCCATTGGAAATCCAACAACTTGTAAACTTGCAAAGGTTGGGTCCCTCTCTAAAGAGTTTCTCATCACAGTAGCTTTTCCTGTTCTTGAGGCTGATATAACTGTCACATATAAGTAAAAACAAGAGCCGTTCATTGTACCCAAACACATTGACCAGACAATGATGAAGCCTTTGCCGTTGACATAATTTTGGCTTACGAAATTTAAAAAATCCTGTGTATTAGGCTCAAAAATCACTTTAAGGAGTCAGATCTTAGTGTAATGTAAGCCAAAGATAAATGTTTTTCTCACTCTGATTCAGTATGCAAAGAGATTTAGAATTTGAGGAGAAATATTAGCTCAATCATTTATTGTGTCATCTGCATAACTTCTAATACTGATACAGAATCACTTTGTGTGTTATTCACATCGAAATTTCCATAATGTCTAGCTTTCCACTGGAGCTGGCTGCATTCCCAGAATTCAGCTTTGCTTATCATGGGGAAAACTGCACAAAAGTGTTTCCATCTAGAAAAATAATCATTCTAGTGACACAGTTGTAAGTCTGTCAAAGTTGAATTTTTCATTGCAACAAAACGTTAAGACTCCTTATAAAACTTTAAGCCTGTTATTATGCTCTTATAAATAAAGCAATTGCAACATGTCTTCTCTGGCCACATTGAAATATGTTCTGAAGGCAAATTAACCTTACCATTTTAATTTTAAGATGTGCCAAATACAATGTTCACTGGAAGAAGCAAAGTATTTGAGGTGCTTAATGTAGGAAACAATAAACTTTACTTCCCACTTTGTAGAAACCGTTGAATACTTTATCTCACTGGGTTCCAATGACAGTCCTGTAGGATAAACAGGACAGACTTTTCTAGGTAATGAACCTACAGCTGTGTGAGATGAGTGACCTCCCTGAACGCATGCCACACCAAATCCAGCCCCTCCTCCACTTCACGGCGGCGGTTCTGAACTCCGGAGCAGCATTCTTAGAAGGTGACACGTACATGACGAAGTACAGTAGTGGAAAATGTTACTTCATAAGGGCCTATTGAGGAGCTCTTCAAGCTGATGGGATTTTTTCCCCAGAGGGATGAGGATGCTGTTTCTCTTTTCCCCCTCCCTTTTCACAATCAGTGAGCTTTCAGGTTAAACTCTATACTTGGAATGTTTTGAAATGATTAGAAAATAATGTCATACTTTAGAAATGATCAGAAAACGAGTATGGTTGGGAATCCTCTCAGTTTACTTTGTTCATTTCTTTCAACCAGTAGAGAAAGATTAGGGGACGACCCCAGGCAGGGGCAGAGGGTCGTGTGCCTGTCCCAGACCTATAGTAGCCAGGTGTTCTGGAGAAACTCTGCAAAGGAGGTGAAGTGAGTCATATCAAAGCTTCAGACCTGTCGACTCCAAGTTCTGGTGTGACCGAGGTGGCAGGAGACAGAGATAGGGGGATGCCCAAAACTGAGGCTGGATACCAGGCAGAGGAAGCCTGGGCCACGCCTGTTTCATCACAAAAGGACTAGACCGGGAGTTCAAACTTGGGTTCTAGTTGCAGAGCCAACAACGGCTCAGGGCCTGATGACTCTGGGCAGGTCACTCTTTCTCCTGGCCCTGTGCGTCCTCGTCCGTAACTCGAAGGGGTTGAACAGAACCGTGGTTTCCCTTACGTGTGTCATTTACAAACCACATATGCAATTGGATTCCTATGTTTGACATGCGGCATGTATAATTATTTAATATTAGTATTTTTCTCTCAATCTACTATTTTACCTTTTTAATTTTTTTTAAATATATTTTATTGATTATGCTATTACAGTTGTCCCATCTCTCCCCCATCATTCCCCTCCACCCTGCACACCCCCTCCCACCCACATTCCCCCCTTTAGTTCATGTCCATGGGTCATAAGTTTTCTAGCTTCTACATTTCCCATACTATTCTTGCCCTCCCCCTGTCTATTTTTTTCTCATTATCTATGCTACTCATTCTCTGTACCTTTTCCCCCTCTCTCCTCCTCCCACGCCCCTGTTGCTAACCCTCCATATGATCTCCATTTCTGTGGTTCTGTTCCTGTTCTAGCTGTTTGCTTAGTTTGCTTTTGTTTTAGGTGTGGTTCTTGATAGCTATGAGTTTGTTGTCTTTTCACTGTCCTATTTTTGATCTTCTTTTTCTTAGATAAGTCCCTTTAACATTTTATATAATAAGGGCTTGGTGATGATGAACTCCTTCAACTTGACCTTATCTGAGAAGCACTTTATCTTCCCTTCCATTCTAAATGACAGCTTTGCTGGATAGAGCAATTTTGGACGTAGGTCCCTGCTTTTCAAGATTTCAAATATTTCTTTCCAGCCCCTTCTTGCCTGCAAGGTCTCTTTTGAGAAATCAGCTGCCAGTCTGATGGGAACTCCCTTGTAGGTGACTGTCCCCTTATCCCTTGCTGCTTCTAGAATTCTCTGCTTCATTTTAATCTTGGCTAATGTAATTCTGATGTGCCTTGGTGTGTTCCTCCTTGGGTCCAACTTCTTTGGGACTCTCTGAGCTTCCTGGACGTCCTGGTAGTCTATTTCCTTTTCCAGATTGGGGAAGTTCTCCTTTATTATTTGTTCAAATACGTCTTCCACTCGTTGCTTTTCTTCTTCCCCTTCTGGGACCCCTATAATTCGGATGTTGGGACGTTTAAAGATGTCCCGGAGGTTCCTAAGCCTCTCCTCATTTTTTTGAATTCTTGTTTCTTCCTCGTCTTCTGTTTGGTTGTTAGTTTCTTCCTTCTGGTCCACTCCATTGATTTGAGTCCCAGTTTTCCTTCCATCTCTATTGGTTCCCCATGCATTTCCTTCATTTCACGGATTGTAGCCTGCATTTTTTCATCTAGTTTATGAGCAAAATCCACCAATTCTGTGAGCATTTTGATGACCAGTGCTTTGAACTGTGCATCTGACAGGTTGGCTATCTCTTCACTGCTTAGAGGAATTGGCTCTGGGGCTTTTATTTGTTTTCCAGTTTGAGCCATTTTTGGTGGTTTTTTGTTGTTGTTGTTGTTGTTGTTTTGGTTTTAGTCTGGTTGCGGCTATTACGTAGTGAGGGGCTGGAGCCTTAGGTGTTCCTCAGGGCGGGGCAGCCCAGTCGCTGGGTTGTGACGCTTTAGGTGGGGGTGGGGTCTGAGAAGGAGCAATGGCGCCTGCTCTGCTCTCTCCTGGACTCCAGCCCTTTCCGCTGCTTCCCCTTCACCTGGATTATATTCTCGCGCGTGCTGTTACGTAATGAAGAGTGGAGCCTCTGGCGCTCCCCAGTGTGGGGTAGCCCAGTCGCTGGGTTGTGACGCTGTATGTGGGGGCGGGGTCTGAGAGGGAACAATGGCGCCTGCTCCGCTCTCTCCCGGATTCAGTCCCTTCCGCCACTTCCCCTCCGCCTGGACCGTCTGTGCGCGCGAATGTGAGACCACCTGGTCAGTCAGCCAGCTGCCTTGTGCGACCTCACTGGGTCTGCACAGTTGCCCCCCTGTGCCCGGGGTCCGCCAGCTGCTGCCTGTGGGCCCGGGGACTGCCAATCACTTCCTGTGCACCTGGGAACTGCCAGCCGCTGCTGCTTGCGTTCCTGGGTCCGCACCTCCACTTTCTCCTGCCGCGACTCCGCCCCTCTTACCGGTCTGGATGAATGGTTGTTGGACTTCCGTACAGTTCAATTTTCTATAAGTTCTGGTTGTTTTCTTGTTTCTAAATATTTGTTGTCCTTAATTTTGGTTGTGAGAGGAGGCACAGTGTGTCCGCCTACGCCTACATCTTGGCCGGAAGAACCCCTTTTTAATTTTTAAATTCATTGAAGTTCATATATATGTGTGCGTAGATATGTGTGTATACACACACACACACACACACATTTCCAAATGGAGCACACCTGTGCCACCAGATCGAGAAGCAGCAGACCCCAGTGCCCCAGATCTATCATGCCCTGCGCAGTCACACTGCTATCTTCATTTCTAGTACACATAGTGTGAACTTTTTTTGTCTGGCTTTTTTCACTCAATATTTTTTTTCTTAGGATCATCTACATTGTTGTAGTCTTGGTTTACTCTTCTTATTGTTGTATGAATACTATTGTGTGAGCATACACAATATATCTGTGGATGGACATCCGGACTAACACCCAACTTGAGACTCTCATAGACAGGGCTGTTAGAACATTCTTCACATGTTTTTTTGGTGAATATGAGTACATGTTTCTGTGGGTAAGTACCTAAAAGTGGAATTGCTGAGTCGTAGGTAAATGTTTTTAATGTGGTTACCAAAGACATGAATTTTAAAAGAAATTTTTACATCAGCAGAACAATCGGAGAACCAGTGCTGCTTACCATACAGAGAAGATAACCATACAAAATAAATATTGCTGCCATAAAAACAAAACAATGTTCCTGAATAATAGCTAGATAATGTCTGCTGAAGGCTCTGCACTTGTGACCTCACTTGCTTTGGTTGCAATCACATGCAAATATTAGGGAGGTGTTGAAGAGGCTTTAGTATCAAACAGAGACTTTCTCCCAGATTAAAGAGAACCCCTGAAAGGCAACTGAAAAGATGATCACTTTCTACCATGTGATTCAATGCTAGGTAGTGCTATTTTCTACCTAAAATCATCAAGTATATATTATACGTGGTCAGTAAGTTACAATTTGGGGAAAAGAACTACATGATAGAAATTTTTTTTCCCCTTTCTGCTATTTTATGACTCTATAGAGTAGCAGTTCTCAAGTGAGGGTGATTCAGGGAGTATTTGGCAATGTCTGGAGATACTTCTCATTGTCACTACTGTGGAGATAAGCCACTGGCATCTAGTGGGTGGAGGCCAAGGTTGCCATTAAATGTCCTACAGTGCACAGGACAGAGAATTATCTACCCCAGACAGCAGTAGCGCTGAGGTTGAGAAGCCCTGCCCTGGAGATGCCACCATTGTGAAGGTTCTTCCATGGGGTATCAGAGAACTCCGCAGCAATCAAAGGGGCTCTGCACTGAACACCATTGACTAGGCCTTTCCCAGAGAGCAAATGAGAAGGCAAGGGGTCAGTGCAGTGGAGCTGTGTGGGATATTCAGTTCCTGCCTCCTCTCACCTGCCTTTGAAAGCAATACCCGAATGAGGGCAAGAAGAACAGGTTCTACTTCCCAGGCAATAGACAGGTTGTTCGGATTCCCTCCAGAAAAAATTAGGCTAATTACAACTTCCTACAAGCAAAAAAAAGCATACTTCTAATCACTTCGTTTCTACTGCTATTGACTTGATTGACATTTTGAGAGAGAGTTGCTCCCCAGACCTTGTGTCTTCATTCAAGTGGAGTGCATTTGGAAAAGCATTTATCTCTGCATAGCTCTTTAGACGAGTGATGGCAAAGGAAATGTACTCAGTAATCTTTACAACATATCCATGAAATATTCTAACAATATACATTGTCCCAGTTATGAAACTCCAGGGTTTGATAATAAAGGGGAGACGGTGCCAGAGTCTGAACTCCGATTTTCCTGTGGTTAGTTCACTCAGCTCGATTACATCTCCCATCACGAATTCAAGGCCCCTTGTCACTTTAGACCGACAAGGAGGAAAAAGAAGATGAGGTAATGGAGAAGAATAAAAAGTTCTTTAAAAAAAGTCAAGAGAAATGCACCATGTATTGGAAAGCCAATTAAATAGAGTCAGAGTAACAAAAGCATTCCTCAGCACTACCAAAGTGTTTTGGAAGCAATTAAGTAGCTGATCTATGATTTAATGGTGAAAGCTTTATATAGATTAAGTGAACATGATAATCCTATTCTATCACGTAACTGGCTTGGGAAGGAAATATTTGTTGATGCCATCCTGAGTTGCAATTTTTTAAATTAAGCATAAACATTCTTATTCAAACTCTAAAACTGAACTTTCAGTTTTGTGATTTGTCCAGAAGTAACCTTTTGAAGATATACAGCATTCCAAAGAGAACTGTTGATGGAAGTGGGAATTTTCCCCTTGGAATTTGCCCACAGGCATTTTTAAACACCTATTGGAAGAGCTCACATGGATCAGTCTTCTTTCTGACACCTTAATATGTTTGAGGAATGAGCCTTTGGCTCATGTCTCAGGATATGACTTAAAATCAATTGTGGGAAACCTAGGAGAGCCCAGGTAAAGACAAAACAGGGTAGAACATGATATTAGAGAATTGATAAAGGGCAGAAGTTTGTTCTCATGAATTAGGTTTCTGCCGAGTAGGAACTCTACGTAAAAGCTCTGAGGTCATGAGGACAGTTTCCTACCCCATCACCTAAGACTCCTTTGGGTGCTGACAATCTACAGAGAAATGAACGCTTTTCTGTGAACCATAGGAGGCGACCAGAATGCTTCATAAGGTTGCTTATGTATAACCTAGAAATATAGTTATTTTTTAATGGAGGGACAGAAGTAGAGTAACAACTTTCTATCTTACCTAGTAGAACGTTTTTTAATATTTAACATCTACCATCACTATCATAAAAAAAAAAAGAAAAGAACATTTTAACTCCAGCACCAGGAATTAGAATCCACTGAGATAGAGATGATCGAGTCCAGCAGTTCTCAAACTTTTTGGTCTCGGACTCTTTTCACTCCTCAGAATTATCAAGAACTCCATTAGATTTCATGTAGATTATATCTATTGATATTTATAGCATAGGAAATTAAAACGAAAAATAATTTTAAAACATAAGAATCTATAAACACGCATTCAGAGTGATGACTTCATCACATGGCATGGAGCCTCTGGAAAATTCCACAGTGCACTGGCGGGAGCATGAGTGTGAAAAAGGAAAGGAAGGCCTTTACAGTGTCAGCATGAAAATAGTTTTGACTTCAAGGACTGCCTGAAAGGGTGTTGGGAACACTGACGCACCCTGATTATTCTGTGAGAGGCACTGATTAATCCATTGCTTTCACTTTGTTGATGAGGATGCTGAAACCTAAAAGGGAAAGTGAGCTTTTGCAAGGTGACCAGTGCAAAAACGTCCAGGGGCACCCGCCCAAGCGCGTGTAGACATGCACGCGCATAACCATTCAGTCCCACGCAGTTCGGGAGAATGTGCCCCGGAACCTGCCCCGCACAGGCAGGATGGCGAGTTCTGCTGCCAGATACAGTCCTTCCCACAAAATAGAGTGTGAAATGGACAACCTGACCTTTAGAAGAGTCTATCTGCTTCTCATGACCTTACTGTGAAAGGGGTATTTCTTTACGGCAGGTTACAATAACAGAGTGATTAGGAATGGTGTTGCAGACGTTCAGCAATCTGAAGGAGGATCTTTCCCTGTTAAAGGCAGGCCAGCTTTGCAGAACAGAAGGGTAATTTGAAAAGGGAGGTCTTAATTTGTAGTTTGTTGTTTTTTTAGTTTAAAGCCAGACCCTGAAGGGAAGACTATGGTGCCATTTGAATTATGTAAAAGAAACAGTTCTTTAGCAAGGACAATAATAGAGCTAGTATATGCTGTTTGACTGCATGGGGAAGAAAAAGTCTCTCTTACAGTTAATGTCATGTGTGCGGTTTTATTTGTTTGTCTTATGGGCAGAAGAAACATATGGGTTTAGAACATGATTGCTTGGATTAAGCTACTTTTGCTTATATTGTCTAAAAAGGAGGTGTTTTTGAGGCCTAATTTTCTCTGAACTATTTACTCTCGCAAATCAATTATACCACAAAATTTCCTTAGCTGGTCCTTGTTCAGTCATTGAACGTTTTTCTTGTCCAGGAAGATGCCATCTATATTCTTGAAGTTTTTATGCTGAATAAATAAAAATGATGAAGTATTTGAATAGGACTGTAGCAGAAATATAAAGGGCAAGTAAGTTAAGTCCAGAAGTCTGATTTAAATCCAGGTTGTCCATTTATCAGCTGTGCGAGTTTGGCAAATGCCAAGCTTCTTTATTCTACAAGGTGGGAACACCATTACCTGTCTGACAAAGCTCTGTTACTAACGGGTGGAGACTCCTGCTTATGACCTCTCCCTTTACCTGGCTCTGCTGTTACAGAAACTTGGGCCAAGCAGCCCCTCATCCCTCTGGCCCAAGCGAAATGCTCATCACCCAAATGGAGACAGTGCTGTGAATGTGAAACTCTTAACTCAGCTTCTGACATAATAACAACTCAGTAAGTATCCGCCATTTGTATTTTCATCATTAGGACAATGACCTTTCCAGCAGGGAATACTTTTCTGGGGCAGTCTGAAATCTGTCTCGGTCCAGCTATGGTATTTCTGGAGCTGAACTATCTTAACGCCACTGGAGCCCAGCACTTAGGGCAAGCCTCGCTGTGTTCTACTAGATGCTTCCCTGTGGTATTTCCATTATACTAATTAAGAAATGATTTCTATAACACGTATTTGCATGATTAGGAAATAACACTTTAAAACAGTTGTTGCTTTCTGAACTACATACTAGCCGAGGGCAAGGCAGCAAGCACGGTACCCACAAGCCCTACTGGAGGATAGTCTTACTTCGACTGCCACCCTGGCATCTGTTAGGGCGCAGGGTAGCGCCGAGTTAACACTGCAGCACCCTGGAAGGCACCTGACTATGTTATTTGCAGGAATTTCAATATAGTTTTTAAGATGGATGGTCATTAAAAAAAATTATTTCAGAACAATTTCACTGCTTGGGTCTCCAGTGTTCAGACTCCTGTGTCAAAGATCGTCTATCATCTGCATACGAGTGGTTCATGTATGTGGCAGTATCCCAGTGTTAGACACAAAGGTGTTCAAAACGTGTTTGCTGAACTGCAAGGAAAATTCCATATCACGTGTCTTTTATTCTCATAGTAATTATCATTATACGTTTTATGGAAATCAACTGTTGGAAAAATATTATCTGAAAAATCTGAAATATTGTATCAGGCAGCAAAGACCAAACTTTTTGATTGTCTTCTTACTTCTACTGAACATGCACACAATTACGATTTGCAAGGGTAAACATCAAGTAATCAGGAAATGAAGCTTACAAATGCAAGCTTACCATGCAAACTTATCATGAAATCCTGAATTGGCAGAAATCATTCTGGGATGCATATAGGAAAATGTGATGCTTGCATTTTTAGGCATATAAGACTGAAATTCAAAAAAATGTTTGTAAAGTTCTACTTCAGATTTGGCCCTGAATGCTGCTTCAAATTACATAAATATTAATTTGGAAAACCAGTTAAGTGCGGCTTCATATTGAGTTTGTCAAATCATCACAGAATTATGGAATCATAAAAATAGAAGTAGTGGCTAAGTTAAAAAAGAAAAAAGAACCAACTCCCTTCTCTCTTTGTTTCTATACTTCACTGTTAAATAAACAGCTTTTCCAGAGAGGGCCCTGAACACAAACCCGAAGCTCTCCTGCCTTAGGATTTTATGTTTCACGAACCTATAAATCTCCTTTGCTGTTTACACCCATCTGGTTAGGTTTTTCTATTACTCGAAAGTAAAGCCTTGCAACTCAGAGGACATGTTTTTTCTTAGTTCCTCTTTCCACCCTGTAGTGGATACAGGCAGTTCCCTGTGATGCATCAATGATTCCTTCCTCCCTCCTTGGGAGAAAAAAAAAAAAAAAGGTTTTATTCAGGTGTCCATGTCTTCCTTGCACAGCCCTGTGCTTCAAGGAAAACGAATCCCACTGCTGACTGTGGGGATGAGCTATTTCCCAGCTGGAGTCTTGGCTTTGCACCTTCTGTGGGGCAGCTTTTCTCCTGGCAGCCAAATGATTGTCAGCAATTTAGGGAGCACTGGCTCTTGGCTACATCAAAGAGAGAACAAGTATTTCTAATTCTGTGTCCCACGCAAGAGTCCCCAGGTTCACTTATGTCACATGCCTACCAAATAGCCAATCACTTTGTCCAGGGAGATGAAATGTGCTGATTGATTTAAAACATGCAAAGCCCACCTGGGGGTCAAAATCTACATGTTGTTAGGAAGCAGTGTAACAGAGGAAATAAATGTTGAGTAGCTAGGCTTGCCGGATTTAGCAAATAAAAATGCCAGGATCTTAGATAAATTTGAATTTCAGATAAGCAGCAATTTTTTTGCAACTTTTAATAGTATTAGTATGTCCAAAAAATACATGGCATATACTTATAACAAAAAGAATGTTATTTATTGGAAATTTAAATTTCAGATCAAATTTAACAGGGAGCCTGGCTACCATGATGATAGAGGTAAACATTACAATAAATACAAGTGCAATACAGTATAACATAGCTCTGGGTGGGGAATGCAAATAGACAAATATAATGAGTACAATTTGAGTACCAATTATATACAGGAGTTTTATCTAAATCAGTGCTAATTTTATTAATATCCCTGCAAAATAGATATTATTATCCTTATTTTGCATGTGATAAAAAATATTAGGCTCAGAAAGGGTAATTAATTCAGGGTCATGGAGCTAGTTCAGTCACTGATCTGGGTCCAAAGTCACTAATCTGGTTGCCTGATTGGGCTCTCGTTTCCTTTAGAAAAAGGACACACCCCCTCCCTTCTCAACCTTCTCCAGACCCCTTTCCTCTGGCTCTGAAAGTGCCCTTCCACTTTAATTATGACCCTGTTTCAAATACAGCTCCAGAACTCAAGAGAAAAGAAGTTGCAGAATGGAGAAAACAAGACAATATCTAAGGCGAACTGTCTGCAAGGCCCTGGATACTTGAACTTTCACCAAAAAATTTTTTTTCCTTTAATGCACACACACTTCCTAAGATGTCTCCAGTTGGCAGTAGTTCAAAGTTCATATGTCTTCATATATCTTTAGTGTAATTGATTTCAAACATTTCTAAATGCTGTATGCCTCCTCTGAAAAATCTACAACAAAGTTCTTTATCTCAGTGAATAGTTCATGTAGGAAGGTCTTAGTGTCTAGCTTAAATCCATCATGCTGCAGGGCAAGGCACTCCTCACATGCACATTCTCACATGCACAGAACACAGCAGCTAACCATCACAAACAATCCCCTTAATCAAGTGCCGAATCAGGGTTCTATTCTGGTCATGACATACAAACAGTTCATTTTTCTTTTGCTCTCCAGATCAAGTTCCCAAACCCATAATCACACCATTAACAAAAACACACTGTTTCTGAGCATTTTCCAAGTTGGTCCACCACACATGGAAGTTGCAATCAGGACTCCAGTGACCGGTGTGTGTGTTCCACACACCTGTGTCCCAGCTCATTCTCGGCATGCCAGTCAGCGTCCATCTCTTACTAGCGATGACAGGAGGGAGGCAACAGTGACTCGCTGGGGGCTGTGGGGCCTGATGCTGGAGTGGAGATATGGTAAAGTGTACTATGGTAAGTAGCAGATTCATTATTCCGGCTGCAAAGGGTGGCCCCCAATTTCCAGGTGCTGTTAGCAAAGCAACTGGACCAAAGTGTGAGTTCCTCAGGCAGCTCAGGGCTGCCCTCCTCATGGGGCGCCTCCTTCTCACTAAACCTTTTACTCTCATGTAATTGTGAGGTTGGACACTGGGAGAGAATGCTCAAGACCCAGGGCTGCTGTTGCCTGGAGGAAGCAATAACCAAGGGAAAAGCCATCTGCGTAAAGATGGCCTTAGTCCAGGAGATCTCAGCAGCCCGATGTGGTGGCTACAGTGGCAATGGCAGCCTGCTAGGGCTGGTCGACCTCAATATTAGTCTGAACTTTAAAAATGAAGAAACTCATAGGTACTCCCTCCCACCCCCATACCCGTATTCATGTATTAATGCTATTAGCATCTTTCATAGAAGCGCATAAAACACTTTTTTACATTACTGATTAGTATTTAGTTTGCAGATCCCTATGACCTCCAGATCTTTTTCTTTCCAGTTTGCACGGAATGGGTCCTCCTTATCCCCTCTCCTCTCCCTTTCTCCTTCCTCTTTATTGTGTCAGTTCTTGTCAAATTGTGACTTCACTTTCAATCCTGTCTTGTTCACTGAGGTCCGCATCGTTTTTCTGACAATTTAACAAGATTGCTGTGCTATTTTCAATTTTGTTCCTTATAGCACCGTAGTGGCCTAATTTAGACCATCCATATATTCAACAGCAATATTTTTATATTAGATTTTATGTGTCACTGATTAAAAAGTTAAATTGTCTCAGGCCCAAGCTAGACCTCCATAGAATTCGCATACATGCATTTCCTCTGGCTGGCTGCCCTTAAATAGTAATTACACCTTAGAAATATTAGGTGGCTGGTTGTATGTGGAGTATTCTGAGAGCATTTATATCTCAAGTTGCATTCTCTGTACCATATTAACTTGTAGGGTCATGTTTTTTTGGTATCAGCATGACGAATACCCATACACAGCAAAGCTGTGTAAATGTTAACCTGAACAAACTAGGAAAGTCAATGTTCTGCAAAAAGACATCACATTGAGAACCCAAAACCCATGTCATCCTGATCTCTATAGACAGTCTTGACTTTGGAAGCTCTTCCAAATAAGTGGTAAGATATTTGTCATATAGGACACCAGACTTTTGTGCTACCATCTTAAAACCACATAATGAGGGGGAAAAGTGACAGTCTGAGAAACAAATCTATGGTAATGACTTCCAATGTGTTGTTATCCCTGTTGCCTTTTTCGTTACAAATGAACGAATGCTTTGCCTTAGCTCAAAGGAGACTCGCCGGTGCCATGAAAGACCACGAGTAGGGGCGGTTCTCAGTAGGGAGCTCGCCACGCCCCTCACGGCATGGCCTGCCTGGCTCCAGGATCGCGCTCTCGGACGCACTATCCTGACACAGAGTCCCTTCCTAGATTTTCTGCTTCTGTACCTTTCAGTTTCAGCTGACAGCAACGAGTCACCTGCTTCTTGTCTGCTTCTTGTGATTTCCCCCCTAGTTTTTCTGCTGGTTCTCATCTCTTTTCTCTGCATTTTTCTCCACCTCTTTCACCAGCTGTGTGTTTTCCTCAGAGTTACACACTGCATCGCACACAGTAGTCTAGGCGTTGGGACTTCGACAAGAGCAATACAGAACACTGCTCTTACAGGACTTGTGTGTAGTGGTGGGGTCGATAGGACGGGCGCTAAACAAGTACGTCACGTGTCAGGTGCTGATGAGGAAGGGAGTGATGATAGATATGTGAGGAGTGGTGCTGTCAATCACCTGCGACTACCAGTCATCTATCCTTGACCTTCTTGTCCTTCTCTGTGCTCCAATATTTGAGAAACTCATTTGCTCCACAGTTCCTCCCTAAGGCCGATTTCTAAATTTATGTCTATATCTATTCCCTTCTTTTTTAATAAAGGCTTATTTATTTATTTTTAATATATTTTATTGATTATGCCATTACCGTTGTCCAATTTTTTCTCCACTTTATTTCTCTCCACTCTGTACCCACCCACCCACCATCATTCCCCCACCTTAGTTCATGTCTATGGGTCGTACATATAATTCTTTGCCTTCTTCATTTCCTATATTATTCTTAACTTCCCCATCTACTTTGCATCTACTATTTATGCTTCTTATTCCCTGTACCTTTTACCCCATTCTCCTACCTCCCCCTCCCCACTGATAACCCTCCATGTGATCTCCATTTCTGTGAATCTGTTCCTGTTCTAGTTGTTTGCTTAGTTCCTTTTTGTTTTTGTTTTTTTAGGTTTGGTTGTTGATAGTTGTGAGTTTGTTGTCATTTTACTGTTTGTATTTTTGATCTTCTCCTTTTTCTTAGATAAGTCTCTTAACATTTCACATAATAAAGGATAACAGATGATGAGCACCTTTATTTTTTTCATAGTTATTTATTTTTAGTGAGAAGGGAAAGGAAGGATAAAGAGAGGCAGAGTAATATCAATGTATGGTTGCCTTTTGTGTGCTCCTCTACTAGGGGCCCAACCTGGCCCACAACCGAGGCATGTGACCGAGAATTGAACCAGCGACCCTTGGGTTAGCATACCAGTGCTCAATCTGCTGAGCCACACCAGCCAGGGCTGAACTCCTTTAATTTGACATTATCTGGGAAGCACTTTATCTGCCTTTCCATTCTAAATGATAGCTTTGCTGGATAGAGTAATCTTGGATGTAGGTCCTTGCCTTTCATGACTTTGAATACTTCCTTCTAGCCGCTTCTTGCCTGTAAGGTTTCTTTTGAGAATCAGCTGAGAGTCTTATGGGAACTCCTTTGTAGGTAACTGTCTGCTTTTCTCTTGCTGCTTTTAAGATTCTCTCCTTATCTTCAATCTCAGGTAATGTGATTATGATGTGCCTTGGTGTGTGCTTCCTTGGGTCCAACTTCTTTGGAACTCTCTAGGCTTCCTGGACTTCCTGGAAGTCTATTTCCTTTGCTAGATTGGGGAAGTTCTCCTTCATTATTTTTTCAAATAAGTTTTCCATTTCTTGCTCTACCTCTTCTCCTTCTGGAACCCCTGTGATTCTGATGTTGGAACATTTAATGTTGTCCTGGAGGTTCCTAAGGCTCTCCTCATTATTTTGAATTCTGTTTCTTCATTCTGTTCTGGTTGAATGTTTATTTCTTCCTTCCTTCTGCTCCAAGTTGTTGATTTGAATCCCGGTTTCCTTCCCTTCACTGTTGGTTCCCTGTACATTTCCCTTTATTTCACTTCTCATGGCCTTCACTTTTCCCTCCATTTTGTGACTATACTCAACCATTTCTGTGAGCATCCTGATTACCAGTGTTTTGAACTGTGCATCTGATAGGTTGGCTATCTCTTCATTACTTAGTAGTATTTTTTCTGGAGCTTTGATCTGTTCTTTCATTTGGGGCATATTTTTTTTAAGGAGCAAAGCCTTAGGTATTCGTTAGGGTGGGGCAACCCACACTGCTTCGTTGTGGCACTGTATATGGGGGAGGGGTCTGAAAGGGAACAGTGCCACTTGCTCAGCTCTGGGCCAGCGTTCAGGCACTTCCTCCACTACCCTCATGCAAATTAGGCCCTTCTGGTGCTGATTCCCAGGCGGGTGGGTTTGTGTACATCTCGGGACCCCATGGGTCTCTCCAACAAACTCTCCTGTGAGGCTGGGAGTTTCTCCCACCACTGCAACCCCCACACGTTTTTTCAATCAGAGGTTTAGAGTCTTCATTTCCCGGTGCTGGAACCCTGGATTGCATGGGCTGTCTCACTCCCCACTTGTTCTTCCCAGTTTATCTGCATGCAAATGCAGGACCACCCACTCTGCCAGCCGCTGCCTTGTCCTGAGTCCTCTCCGCCCAGCTGTCCATCTCTGCCCCTCCTACTGGTCTGGATGAATGTTTCTTCTTTAACTTCTTGGTCATCAGATTTCAATACAGCTCAATTTTCTGTCAGTTCTGATTATTTTTTGCTTTTAAATTTGTTGTTGTTCTCCTTTTGGTTGTGCGAGGAGGCAAATTATATCTACCTATGTGTCCATATTGGCTGGAAATTTATTTATTTATTTTTAAAAAGAGTGGGAAGGAGAGAGAGAGGCATCAATGTGAAAGAGAAACATTGATTGGTTGTCTCTTGCACCCACTGAACCCGAAATCTAGACATGCGCCCTAACTGGGAATCAAACTGGTAAGCCTTCATTTTTCAGAATGACGCTCAACCAACTGAGCCACAATAGTCAGGGCTACATCTATTCCTTTCTATTTTTTGTTTTATCATTACTGTCAGTGGTGATTTCATTCTTCTGGTTGGTTTCATCTAAAATAGACCTTATTATAGTTTCCCAGGAGGAAATTCCATTAGATCCTGAGAACCCCATTTCAATGAAGTTATTGTATCTGTACTTCTGTGTATTTTTGTGTATTTGGATATTGGACAGGCCGAACATCCAGGGAATTTGACTGCCTATGTTAGTTTTCATTCAGGTGTTTTCCATTGCACACACTCAGAGCAGTCACCAAATACCACTTCGGCCATCAGCCATGTTTCTTTAATTCTTCTTTACTATTCAAACAGCCAGAGAAGGCATTTCCCAGAGTACATCTCAATAAATTTATTAATCCCGAAGCAGGCAAATTCAAGAAATAAAGACCATGTAGCTTTGAAGCTGTTACAAATGTCAGCTTTCAGTTTACCAGCTTCTTATAGTCAACCTGAGTGCAGACATTTGGGCACATCCTGCTGCTCACTTTTGCTCTGTGGAATCATTTCCAATCTGAAAGTGCTTGGCCTCTGTGAATGACTCCGATGGAATAGACGGAATCCTTGGGTCAAAAATGAAGCCATTTTGTTTCCATTTAAGGATGGAAACCATAAAGTAATTCATTTATTTACTGGGTATAAGTGTGGAAATTCACACTTCTGCTTCGCCACAGCATTTTTCCATCCCACAGGGTGGCTTGGAAGGAAAAGCTACGATTACCTGATGCTATTTTGGTTTTGCCATATGGCTCTAAAGCGGTGTGGAGAAAGGGCTCAACACGGCCTCTGAATGCAGTCCTACACATCCAGGCTAGAATGTTGAACTAAGCAGAGTCCTAAAACATTTTTCTCTATGTGACAATTTCAAAATATCAGTTAAGAAAAAGACAAATGTCAGCTGTGAAATGCATACTGCTTATGGAAGCCAGGGACTCTTCTGTTTGATTCCAGTTTCAGGTAATGGGAATCATGAAGACTTTTGCTGTACTTCTCCTTAAAGTAGGTGTTATTTTTGCAATTAAAGCACTACATGTGTCTCTATAGGGTTTTATTTAACTGGCAAGCTTGGTATGACATATGTCAAATTTCATCAATTCTTAAGCCTTTTCATAAAAAATTGCTTTGAATTTGCTGATGTTTAACATCTATCTCCCAAGTCTCCCATTCCAAACACCATTGCAAATTGTTTCTCCGTCAGTGGTCCGTAGCCGTACAGATAGATTTATGAATGATATCTATTAAGTAATAGCTCAGGAACAGTCAGGACGATTTCAGAATTTTTTCAACTTTCTTTTTTTTTCTGATGCCAAGTGTTACATACATACAAGTCTTGTCAGAATGAAAGCGGTGACTATACTTGAACACATCTGGAAGTAGAATTCATTCAAACATTATTCTTACTCATTAACATTTCTACTTGCACATTATCCCTGACTATTTATTCAAAGCGACACCTGACTAAACCTTGGTTACCTGAGGGAGAAGAAAAGGTTGGTGGGTGTAATAGTACTGCCACACTCCTCTTAAAGAGCATCATCAATCCAGGGCTTTGTGTTTGCAAATATATAGCAGGCCCATGTTTCCCTGAGCCCACAAGGGGGCGCTAGTTTAACACCTTCCTAGATACAGCGCTGAGCTGGGGCAAGCTTACCAAAGTGTAGAGTCAAAGCTACAAAAAGAACTCCCACCATTTTGAAATTACCACAGGAATAAACTATATAAAAAAAATCTTTAACAATGTCTAAATATTCATCAGCACTAGAGCAGGAATGGAGTTCATGAGCTGTGTGGGATACCTCTGCCACTCAGTGCCTCAGCCCCACTGTCTTATTCTCTGGCCTTTCCCTTTAACTCAAGGGAACAAAGGCCATTTCCCTCTTCTAAAGGCTAACCTCTTCCCATCGCCAGAGGGGCCATGTGTTCATGCTCATCTCTCTTCCTGTTTCAACATCTTCAGTCTCCTCTTTCTCTGTGAATCCTTTGCCCCTGTATCTGACATTCCCAAGTCTATCCTCATCTTTAACCACTCAGTGTCTTGAACTTGAAACCTTAGCTAGCAACTGCCTTAGTCTGTTCGTTATCATTACCAAACCTCTTACAGAGTGGTTGTTTAACTGTTAAATTAATGTATTGCCAGCCTAAGAAAGATTAAAGTAGTTGCTAGATAGGGTAACACTTTTGCTAAAACAGCTCATTCTAAAATCAATAGCTTTCTGTTAACAGTCACTCTCTTTGCCATCACCTGCTTCCAGAAAGTTTCTTTGTCTTTCTCTTTCATGATTCTACATGGTTTTTGTATTCTTCCTACTTCTGTGACGTCTCCCCTAGTTTTCACCCTTGTAACTCTTTTCCTTTTAGCCACACCAGCTCAAAAAGCTTAATTTTGTTTTCTGTTTACTTTTATTCTACTCACTTATTTAAAATGTACATGCAGTACAATTAACTCTTTTTGGCATATAGGTCTGTAGGTTTAGATGGCCGGTTTAGGCATACAGTTGTGTGACAACCACTACAGTGAGCACACAGAAATGTCCCATCACCTCTTCAGGTTTTGTCACGCTGCCCCTTTGTAATTAACCCCTTTTCCCACCCCAAATCCCCTGGCAAACACTGATCTATTTTCTGTTCCTAAAAATTTGCCTTTCCCAAACTGTCATTAAGTAGAATCATACAGTAGGTAGCTTTTAAGGCTCACTTTTTAAACTTACCATACCACATTCGTATCATCTATGTTGCTTCATCGATCAAAAAATCATTCCTTTCTACTGCTGAGTAGTATTCCGTTGTGCGGGTGAACTGTGGTTTACCCACTTACCAGGGAGCAGTTTGAAGGCAGTACCGCCAGCCCCCCTGCCCCCTGCAGCAGGATGAGTGGCACTCCTTTTACCATATGTTAGTGTTAATTTAGGTTTCGTGTTATTGGGTGTGATTTGGTAGATTATTTGTGGGGGGGGGGAATCTGGGAATGCTCTACACTTTTTTAATATAAATTAATGTTTAAGTGTTTCTTTGCTTGACAGTATTTTGACTTATGAAAGGTTTCAGAGGAACACTCTACTTTTGAGTAGTGGGGGAAACCTGTATTTTGTTAGATGTTTTCCCCCATAAATATTTTGTTTCTTGGTGCTATTGTCAGTGGTACTGCTTTCTGGGTTTATTTTTGAGGCTCATTTCTTCAAACTAAGTATCCACTTTCACTCCACTTTCTACGATGCCTATACTCCCCCCTCCAGTTAACGCGTGAATTACTTTAATACTTTAAGAGAGTGTCATTGGCCACTGCGTCTCCAGGCCATGTCCTCAGCATGTCATTCTCAGCCAGCTTTCTGAAACCACAGCTTTCCTCCTGCAACTCAGATTAAAAATCTCTGTACACTTCCTCTGCAGAGTAGCGTTCAAGGCAGTCTTTACCAACATTTTCTTCTATTTCGTGACAGAAAATTCTGAATGATCTGAATTCATTGGCTCATGAAATATCTTTTTTGAGTTCTGGAAGTTGGGATGTAATGGGAGGGTGAAAACAACAATAGTGGTTTAATAGCTAAACAGTAACAACAACAAGAGCAAACACTGAGGGTCTTAAAAATGCTGTATGTTTTTCCAAGTAACTCTGAGAGAGACTTGAACACCGCTTCCAAATAAAACTAGAAGCCACATGACCTTGAGTGCGGAGCATTGATTCTGTTCCAGGCAACGGGCTCGGCACTTTACATGTGTTATCTCACTCATCTTCGTGAGAGCCTCTGAGAACGGGGTCGGTATACTATTACCCCATTGTACCAGTCACCACACTGAGACTGAGAAAATGCGTAATCAGCTTAGGTCACTCAATTAGTGAGTGGCAGAGCTGGAACCTCACAGCCTGACTTCAGAGCCTGTGTTTGACTCTGCCAGAGTGCCGCGTGGCCACCATCAGGTGGCAATGTTCACCAGTGACAAGGCGGCAGTCAGTGAATCCCGGAGGCATGAGTCTCCTGCTGCTGTGGACCATTCCCAATGCTATGGATTCATATCCAAGGAATTATTCTTTGTATAGCTTTCATTTTCCTCCCCCCCCCCTTTTTTTTTTTTTACTATATTTGAGCTTCTCACAAGGCTGGAGGGCGATCGTAGTTAAGGCCCCAGTTAACAGCAGCAGTGCTCTTTCCCAGGGTTCATGGGAACCTGTTCACATTCGACACAGGCCAGCATTCCTACAAACTAGAAAACTAGTTTTCTGGGAACCACAGCTGGGTAAAGGATGTCGGTAAAGGATGTCAGACACGTCATTCACGTTGAGGAGCTTACCCACGACGTTCGTCTGTGCCATCGAGAAAGCCATTGCGATTCGTGGGGTGTCCTTCACAACACCTGGTGCAGTGAGTGAAACAGAGGAGGGGCTCGGACGCTATTGTGTTAAGATGAACTGACGTGAACGTTGACATTATGAGTGACACAGAGGTACATGTAAGTGGTATTGGGTCCTTTCCTGCAACGCATGATGTAACTGTACTTTACCCTTGGTTGAACAGGAAGTGTTGGGGGAATAAAGTAAAAAACATGAATTTACCTGCTCGTTTGAGTGTAAAACCCAACTAGGAACTCAGCAAATGCAATTGGAATCAGGTTTGAGAAACAGAAATCTTAATAACTATCATCAGAGAGGAGAGAACATTTAATGCCCAGGTAATTTTATTTTGTTCTGATAGGGAAACATCAATCCTTTCCCTCAAAATGGAAATTCTTCTCCATTTTATTCACATTTCATGAGAAATAATTTATTTTTTTCTTTGTACCATACATGACTTTAGATGGCCTCTTATTCAAAATATTTAGTCAAACAATTTACCATTTACCAAAAATGGGAGAAGCTTTATCTGCTCATAAAATAGAAACTAAATTTTTGCTTTATTATTAGGAAAGGATCACTTTTTTTTTGCAGATGTTTATGTACTCTTAGAAGAAAATGTATTAACACATATAGAAAGTAAAAGCACTGAAATACAGTTTGTAATGCACATTTGTCTTCACTTTTTAGTTCCATTAAGCCTATAAATTTGCTCAGCAAACTATATCAAATGTGATAGACAGTCTACCTGAGGGACGACCTTGTCCATGAGGCCATTTGTCTGATCAGATATCAAATGGCTCGTTGATTACTCCGACTTCAAAGGCTGCTGCCGCGAGACCTTCAAGGTGGTCTGTAATGCCCTGAGTGTTGAGGCCACCTGTCAGTGAGCTTCCAAATTAAAGAGAATCTGCTGGGAAATGAAGGGTAAACTTCCTCTCCTCCAGATTCGGCTGATTAACCTTGAGCAATTTTACTTTTTCAATACCAGTTCTATAGGGAAAATATCACCAAGACAATTCCAGTTCCCTTTATTGTTGTGATGGATGCATTTGCTTGTCAAAAAATGTGAATATGCATTTGCAGTGTTGTAGAATTTTAGGAAAATTTAAAGTGAAGCTTAACAATGTGCTTTTTCAGTTTCTGGAAATATTTTTGTACTCTATAATACTGGAAAATAATCATTTGAGTTCTAAGATATATTTTGAAGAGAAAATTGTAAATACTTGTCAGCCATTTTTTTTGCTTCATAAAGCTTTGATAAGTATTTGTCTATCTTCTTTTTTATCAGATGATAATTCTTCCCAAATATAAAAATAGGTCAGTATGGCAGCTGAAGATATCTCATGAATTTTCTATATTTGGGCTGACTCATGTTATAAAACTCAAGCCTTGGGGTAAACTGTTGAATTCTGCACTTTTAAACCTTTCAATAAAATTAAAAATTAAATGCAACTATTTAATAGAAGTGATAGAAAGCTCATAATTGATTAAAGTAACTTATTTGGTTAGTTTGGACATTTCATATTAACTCTTGTACGTCACTCTTAGGTGAGTATAATGACAAAACTCACTGAGGTTTGTGCACTTTATTTTCAGGCATTTGGAAGAGAAGGAGAAAACGGTTCCTATTTACTGGCTCTCTGAAACTAAGCATGGTGCCAGAAGTCAGCCAAGAGAGGTAAATATAGAGCACCTCTTCACTGCCATTTTTCAATGCAGCTTCTGTGATACATAACCAAGATATTCTTTAAAAAATTATAACTGAATGAGAACTGAATAGAAATGAAGACTTTGAAACGTCCAGTGCCGATTGCCATCGTGTACTGGGATGTCTGTGTGCTTGCATTTCTCGCTGGTTTTAATAAGCTTCAGAGTGCGTGATTATGCAATGTTTCCTGGACCTTCTGACATCATTGGAGACTCCAACATTGATTGTTGTTTTGTGCTCATCCTTAGAAATTTCCAAAACATTTTTCTTTTGAAATAATTTCAGACTTAGATAAAGTTGTAAAAATAGTCCAGAAATTCCCTATACTTCTAACCCAGCTTCCTGTAGCTTTCCCTAATGTTAGCACCTTGCACAACCACGGTGCAGTGACCAAAACTAAGACACTAATTTTGGTACAAGGCTATTAGGAACGTCTTTCCCCTCATTGTTGTGCCTTAACATGGGTTCACTTAAATTGTTATCATTCAGAGAATTTTTCTAAAAAAATCTTAAATCATTTTCTTTGTAGTATATCCTCGACCCTCATCTCTCATCTTTGTCTTGAAAAACGTACACATTATAAGCATTTACAGTGATTTAAATTAGTACATGTAGTTGAGTACCATTTAGTTCTCAGGCACACAGTGCTTGTCACTGGGCCAGGTGACACCACAGGGAAAAGACAGCTAGACAACATGTGACCCCCAGGGTTCTGAAGAGTCCAGGAATGTTAAGATGCATCCAGAAGTCACTATTGGTAGAAAAGTGAATCAGTAGTGAAGTTCAGAATCTAAGCATTTTAACTCCAGCTCAGTAGAGAACTTAAAAGTAGTTCATTTTTTTAAAGTTTATTGTGTTAAGAATTTCAGAGTTTTAGAATCTTTCATTCTTTAAGATGCTACAATTATAAATCCATTAAAGTTTAATTGTGTTATCTTTATAGTTCTTAACTTTTCACCGCCTCACTATCAATTTCATTAATTTATTTTAGTTTGAATAAAAACAAACATTCTTGAATTATTATTCTTTGAAATTATTGAATAGATATTGTAACTTTATTTATAAGGCTATAAATTGGATAAGACTTAAATGCTCAACAAGCTATGATTAGTTAAGTGTTTTGTAGTATATAAATATGCACTGATAAAATTATAGAAGAATACTTAATGACTTGAGAAAGATCTATTGTATCTTGAGATTGGGAGTGGAGAAAATAGTTTCCCAATGTGTATAGTATGAATCTAGTTTGTTAAGAAAAAAAATGAAATATGGTGTGTGTGGAAAAAATTGAAAGTTTTAATTTCAATATAAACTATTATATTTATATTTCATATAAAATATTAATCTCTGGATAATGAGATTTGAGGTGGAGTTTATTTTCCTTTTTTGTTCATGCATGCATGGTTTGGTTTATTATCAATTAGCACTGTCTTATTAATTGCTTTTTTCTCATTAGTATTTATTTTTTTCTTGATTTTAACTATAGTAAGATGAGTGTGGAATTAAGTACCCTTAGTAAATGGTTTGTATAAACAGCATTTTGAACTACTATTCTCAATAGGATAGTCAGAGGTACTTTTACTGATACCTGCTCTGTGCTAAATTTTCCATTTTATTCCAGTGCATATTCAAATCACCTGGTGAAGTAAGAATTGATGTTATTTCCATTTTAGAGATAAAGAAACAGACACACAGTTAAATAACTTGTCCAAGATTTCTCAGCTGGTAAGGTGGGCTTGGAACCCAGGCAGACTGTGCTCTGAACCATAATGCTACGTTACTCCTAATTAAGAAATTTTTTAAAAGCCTGTACATTTTACATTAAAACATACTGTTATGATTTACCCTTTCTTCTGTTAATGCAGACAGGAAATTGTGTTTTAGTCATGAGAAAATCAGCTACTCTGCATCAGGGAATAACAGGAGTGCAGTTCAAGTGTTTCAATGCATGGAATTGGGCAAAATTCAGATGTTATTACCTTATGCCTACTTACAATCATCAATACTAACATCATAGCTATCAATTGCTGAGCTATTCCTTGTGCCAAGTGCTGTGCTTTATGCATTTTCTCAGGGATGCTCAGAACAATCAGAGGCAGGTCTGAACTACCGTGCCATTTTATTCATGAGGCAACCAGAGTTTTGAGAGATTCATTAACTAGTCTAAGCTCATAGAGCAACAGTACCAGGAACTTGAACCTAGGCCTTTCTGGCTCCAAGTATAGCTTTTTATTTTTAAAAAAGATTTTATTTATTTATTTTTAGAGAGAAGGGAAGGGAGGGAGAAAGAGAGGGAGAGAATCATCCATGTGTGGTTGACTGTCATGCATCCCCTACTGGGGACTTGGCCTGCAACCCAGGCATATGGCCTAACTGGGAAGTAAACTGGTGGCCTTTGGTTTTCAGGCCTGAGCTCAATCCACTGAGCTATACCAGCCAGTGCTAAAAATTATTTTTTTAAACATGTACCCACAATTCTAATCTGGAATGGAGTTTCTTTTTTTTTTTAATATATTTTATTGATTATGCTATTACAGTTGTCCCATTTCTCCCCCATCATTCCCCTCCACCCTGCACACCCCCTCCCATCCACATTCCCCCCTTTAGTTCATGTCCATGGGTCATAAGTTTTCTAGCTTCTACATTTCCCATACTATTCTTGCCCTCCCTCTGTCTATTTTTTTCCCATTATCTATGCTACTCATTCTCTGTACCTTTTCCCCCTCAGGGTTAGCAACAGGGGCAAGTATAGCTTTTTAACATTACGCAATGCTGACTTGTTTCCTAAAGACTTCTGTATAGTTGAATTATATGTGCCTTATCTTTATCAGAAGTATTTTTGTATTTTAAGCCTGATTGAGCAATGAGAAAAAACATGTTTTGATAGGTTTACCAGAAGGCCAAAGACCTTTAAGCCACCTTTACATTTGTAACCAAAGTTAGGGTGACCAACCACTCAGGTTGACTCAGAACTCCCAGTTTAGTGCTGAAAGTCCTGCATCCCAGGTCATCCATCAGTCCTGAGAAAACTAGGATGGTTGGTTACCCAGCCATGGGTCAAATTAAGGAGTAAACACTTAAGATTTAAACACCATGTCTCCAGTTCTAGCCAAGCTAAGCATCCATACCAATATGTTCTGAAACCAAAACAATCATAAAAGAAAAAGAGAAAGAGGAATAATATTATGTTAAATGTGTGTTATTAAAAAAAGGAAAGACATAGTGTTTCTAAAGTTCGTCTTGTACTCGCAGAGTGGACTAAGCCTTGTGTTTTATGGGAGGTGCTGCTAACCTGGTCTGCCCACAACGGTCTAACAATCTTAGCAGCAATCCTTCTTCACCCAGAAATTCATAACTGTTGAAAGAGTATCTCATTACACAATAGAAACATCACCTGAGAGGGACTGAACCTGAACTCTGGAACTACAGCTGGTTGTAGGACTACAGAAGGGGAGGCATTCTCCCATTCCAGGTCCACCTTGCCCTGGATTCCATCCTCTCCGGCTTCTTAAAGATTCAGCTCCTCCAGTTTCCCCACCTTTCCTACATCACCATTCTCTTCATTTTTATTGCAGAATTTCCTTCAGAATGCATAATTCTCTAGTGTCTTCCAACTTAAAACAACAACAACAACAACAACAACAACAAAACACACACACAAAACCCCAGCCACAATCCTTTGGTTCTCAGTCCTTTTTCCAGCAATTACCCTATTACTCTGCTCCTCTCCAAAGTCAGACATCTTCAAAGAGGAATCCTTCATGTGGTACCTGTATTGCCTCAGTTTCTGTTCTCTCTTCCATTCGCTTTATTTAGCTTCTGCCCCAATAGTTGGTGAAACTGCTCCTTTCCAGGTCACTGGTGACCTCCATTTGCCAAGTCCAATAAGCACATCTTTGTCCTCAACTTTCTCAACCTCCCCAAGCATTAGACAAGTTGACTGCAAGGATCTTCAAATGCTCTCCACTCTGGGCTGCCCAGACATACCTTCCCGGTTTCCTGCTGAATTCATGGCCTCCTCCCTGAGTCCTTTGCTCACTCCCTCTCATCATCAGACTGAACCTTATGTTCTGGTGCTTTTCAGGGTTAACTCCTCAACCAGTTTCTATTACTTCTAGATATCTTCTCCCCAGGAAACCTCATTCCACCCACAGCTTCAATTTCAAACTAGCTGATTACTCCCAAATTTGTATTCATGCACTGCCATTTAGATATCTCATAGGTATTTTAAGTGTAACATTTCCTAATCTATTGCTCCCTAGTCTCCCCAGTCTCCTATGGCCCCATGCTGATTGCTCCTTTTCCCTCAGTCATTCATTCCAGTCCAGCAAGGCATAGAGATTTTATTTCTCAAACCTAGCAGTGCCAACCAATACCAATTTTTCCCTTCTTCCTTACAACAAAGTTCTGATTTTGTTGGGGATGGCAATATGCTCAGCTCCAAAGCTACATTTTTCAGCCTTTCTGGCTGATTGGGGTAGCCAGAGTCCTGGTAAACAGAACGTAGGTAGATCTAGGTGAGATTTCCAGCAAAGATTTTATAAAGACTCCGATGTTTTGAGAGTTGATTTATTTGTTCTGCCTATCTTCCTGCCTGGAGGGAAGACGTACTGGCCAGTGCTGCACCTGCCATTTCATGATGAGGAGATTGTTTTGAGGGTGGAGGCACACTCTAGGGAAGGTGGAGGTGAGAGCTGAAGGAGCTCCCTTTCCAGCCCTCGAATGCTCGTTAGGTAAGAGAGACTTACATCCCTGTATTAAATAACTGTCATTCTGGGTCTCTGTTACTTCCAGTCCCATGTAATTACTAGCTAACAGGAGGTATCCTTCTACACTGCCACTGCATCATCCTCAGCCAAACCTATCTCTTCTCTTGACTATTTTTTTAAACAACTGAATGCAAAAATTTCAAATCCCTGCTTAAAAACCTCTGGTAGATTCGCAGGAAGTTTTAGTGAAATGCAGGTTCTTTAACATAGCCTGGTGGAACCCCTATTTAATTTCTCATCTCATTGCACTGGTACCTATCTTTATTCCCTTCTAGGAAGAAGCCTTCTTTGAATGTGTCTAGCTCTGTCTTATCTCAGGGCTTCTGCAGGTGCTTTTTTTAATTACCCAGACATATCTATTCTCTATTCTTTCTTTCCCTATTCCAAAGACTAGTTCTCTGTCTTCCTTTAAATCCCAGGTTAAATGTCACCTCTTACCATTTTGTCTAAATTTCATCTTCCCCTACTACTCCATTGTTTCCAATTATTGCTGCCTTTTAGTTTTCATCATCTCACTTATCATGGTTTATCGTAATTTGTTTATAACGATGTTCTCTGCCTCTCTTTCTTGGGGAGGATGTCAGGTTTATTCACTACATTTGGTCTCTGTTTACAAGTAAATGACAGGAATGTCTAGTATTGATTGGTTTACAATCTCGGCTGAACATTAAAATCATCCGGGGAGATTTTAAGTAATAATGTCCAGGTCCTATTTCCTCATCTCAGATGGAATTGGTTGATATTGGGATCCAGGATCAGTACCTTTGAAAGCTCTCTAGGTGATTCTAATATACAGCTAGGTTTGAGAACCACTGCTTTGGCCAAATGGTTCTTGACTATGCATCCCTTGCGTATACATGTCAGTCACTGTGTGAACACTGAAAGGGATACTAGTAGATGCGCCACCACCAAGGTTCTGATGTATTTGGTCTGGGGTGGGGCTCTGAGTGTACAATATTCCCAAATGATTCTAATGTTAGCCAGGGTAGAAATCATTTACATTCATGCGCAATGCATATCTGTTGACCGAATGAACTGTCACCGTGCAATGAACTTGAGCATAATCATATACAAAAACCATATGTAATAGGGTGCTTTGTATTGATTTCTATTCTTCCCTAAGAGGAATTGCTTGGATCACTTTGCTAGCAATGATCTCTAGTCTAGCTGATACCAGAGTTTTCTTAACACCCTCCAACTGCTGTTTTCTCCTCTTATTTATTTTATCAACTGTTCTTGGTCACTCTAGGACGTTGGGGATTCTTGCTTCTTTATATTAGGGCCCTTGTAACAATCGCCTGATAATTCTGTATTGTACCTGGAACTACACAAAGTTCATGCTTTAAATTCAGAGTGCCCCTGCTTATACATTTTACTCCCCCAGCCCACCCCTCACACAGCACCTGACCCAAAGCCTATCATGATGAAGGTGCTTGGCGAGTATTTGATAAATGGAATGAATTCATCAGCTGTATTCAAAAAGGATTGCCATTCCTCAAGTTCCTCAGAATGCCCCGTGTTCTCTTTATTTACTTGGGTCCATTGCCGATTTTTCCAGAAGTGTCTGCTCTGAGCCATGCTGGCCTAGGTTGGGCAGGAGGAGTAAAAAGATCAACTGCTAAGTTGAAGCTGCAATGAAAAGGTTCCCAAGATGCAGAAGTCGTGAAAATCAGATTCCTTTGTGTAGGGGCTTAATACCCCATCTCCACTTCCCAGCCAGAACGTAACCTCCTCACATTTTCTGAATTTAGTGTTGATATTCCACTGTATATATTCGAATGTTTTATTCTAGACAATTCTTACTGTAACAAATGTTTTTTTAAGTGCATTTGAAGGAGCCACACTATCATCTGCAGTGCCACAAAACACTCTGAGGACTTATTTTTTAATTTTAATTTAATTTTTCATTGAATGCATTGGAGTGATATTGGTTAATAGAATTGTATAGGTTTTAGTACACAACTCTTCAGTACATCATTGTATATTGTATTGTGTGTTTACCACCCAAGTCTGGCGTCCTTCTATCACCATTGATCCTCTCTCTACCCTCTCCCACCGCCCCCCACATCCCCTTCCCTCTGGCAATCACCATACCGTTGTCTGTGTCCATGAGTCTCTTTTTTTGTATTTGCTTAATCCCTTCATGCTTCTCAGAGTCTGAGGACTGCTGAGAAATGAAAGTTGGAATAGCCCCAAGGGATGTGGCTCAGGTAGTTGAGCGGCATCCTGCAAAGTGAAAGGTTGCTGGTTTGATTCCTGGTCAGGGCATATGCCTGAGTTGCGGGTTCGGTCTCCCGTCCTGGAGTGTGTGACAGGCAACTGATCAGTGTTTCTCTCCCTCTCTTTCTCTGTCTCTTCCCCTCTCTCTAAAAATAAATAAAATAAAGCTTAAAGAAAACAGGTAGAGTAAGTCTTGTTTCAAAATGTCAGCCCCAGGAGAGACGGTGCCTGCTACTGGGAGGAACAAAACCAAATGACAGGACCAGAATGCTTCACAAGTTGTGAAGCGTGGCACAAACGGTCATCATGGGCATCGAAATTCAAACTACAGCATCACCAAAGAGAAGACTAAAATCATCCTGTTGACTCTTGTAACACTTTCCATCCAAACTTGCAAAGTACTGGTGCAGCCAGGCCACAGAGTCAGGCGGACGTGAGCTTTGTTCTCTCACCGAGGTGCCCCGGCAGTGAGCATGGTAAGCACATAAGAAATGTGCAAAATGCTGAATTGAGGAAAATTAATTTATATGCAGTGGAGCAAAAAATAAAATAAACAGGTGCAGGTTTTTAAAAGTAAATTACAATAGGCAAACTGGAAACAAGAGCTTATTGTCAGGTGAAGGTTTGGGGAGTTGAATGTCTAGATGGGAGAAGTCAGAAATACTCCCTGTGTGTGTGTGTGTGTGTGTGTGTGTGCGTGCGCATGCCATTGTTCCAGAGACACAGCTCCACATGGGACAAGCCCATAATTCATCCCCCTGCATAAGGGACCAGGAGGAAATATGACCTGAATACATTATTAATTGCTTTGTTTGCGAGCTCCTAACCATGTAATTGTTTTAACGATTAGCAGGTGGGTAAGAGTTCCAGGTTTTCAGGACTTAAACTATTGTGAGTGAGGTGATTAGTGAACGTGAGTGAATCGGGAGTGGGTTTAGGTTGAGACCCCAAGAAACTTGCTTTACAAACAAATGAGAAAAGGGGCTTACTGGTAAGTGAAAAGTGTGAAAAAGCAGCCTTGGGATCAGTTCAAGCAAGTCGAAAGTGAGAATTCCTTACTGGAAAGGCTTATCTTCTTGCATTCCAAGGTCAGCTGGAGCTTAGACCCTCACAGGTGCTGCGACCCTAATCCCCTGGTGCACCACGTCCAGCTGTGGAATGCACACCTGAGAAACACAACTCAGGCCACAGGGAGACCTGCAGAGCAACCAGCTTTGCCTGTGTCTGCCACCCCAGACCACGCCTCTCTCATCCCAAGGAATAATTAACTTCTGCCCAAATGTGTGCATCTCTACTACTATTTCTTCTTTCCTCTAGAACCCCATGCTAATTGCATAGTTCCCCCCCTCCTGTAAGGTGTCAACAACAAGTTTTCCCTAACATGGGGTTCACCTGTTTCAGGGTGCAGAGAGGCTACATTTAAACTGTGTTATCATAAAGGCTTTCCTGTTACAAGTCAGTTGAATATGGGTACTGCTAGATGAACGTGTAAAAGCTCTACAAAGTTAACCAATGGCATTCTTTGTTTCCCATAGCTCAGCGGTCTTGTGATTAAAGCGCTCACTTGTTCTCTCTCTTTAGGCTCAAGTTCTAATTCATGCTTCAAATTCCTTCTAAATTTTGCACCTTCGTGGGACCATCCAATAAAAAGACATTGGCTTGCAACCAACTGCTATTTGTTGAACACCTGCCATCTTACTGTACTCTCAGTCAGACAGACATCACTGGAGTCTTCTCCCCAGCAGTTAGGCTATTCCTGGATCATAAATGTTTTACTCAGGACACTCTGGTCTCAGCGGAGGAAGCAAATGATACCCCAGTTGGTGCAAGGAGTGATGTGCCTCTCCCAGAACCCAACAATGAATAAATCAGGCAAGAGAAAACTCTTGAAAGCTCTTCCTAATTCAGCTTGTTTTCTTGTTAATAAAATTCCCATAGATTCTGAGAGAAAACTTTGGAAAATATTCCAGGCAGCCTCTGGCACTCCGGCACTGAGGAGGATGCACGGACAGCCACTGGCTGTTTAGCAAAAGGCATGGGCATGGATGCTGTGCCAGGCCACACTTCACACATGGAACTCATTTAACCCTTACACCAATGTCTGTTGTAACAGCTGGGGAAATGGCGGTAACAGAGAGGTTAATTAACCTGCTCAAGGCCTCACAGCTTGTAAGCAGCGAGCTGGTATTTGAACCAAAGTTACCAGGCTCTAAGATCTAGGCTCTGAACTGTCATACCAACTGCCATTTTAGTGACAGATAATGGAGCAGGATGCTCCAGTAGCATGACTTTGTTCTCAACAGACTTCCCACGCCCCAGGCAGTGTTCCTAGGATAGTATCTTTGCTTTCTGCTGCTTATAGAAAGCTTCTCAGACCAGACTGAGTTCCACGTTTGTTTTTTTATAGTCAGACAATACTATGTAGAGAGGTCTTGGTCTGTGTCCCTTTTTTCCAAGGCTCCATAAGCTAACCACTCTATGATGTTCACAGTCCAACTCCTCCCCTGCCCATAACTTTTTGAGCTGCAAAGTCCTGTTATATTGCAAGTCTCTTGTGTCTCCCTGAGTCCCAGCTTTCACCCAACAGTGCTGTCTACTCGAGTAACACAGTCGTCAGTCTCCGAGTCTCTCTTCTCTGTGTGTGTATATGTATGTGTGTGTGTGTGTACATATGCACACACACATACACATGCACGTACACACATACACACATACATGTGTGTTAGGATATCTATGTGGGACCAAGGGACACATATGTACAAACATATGTATATTGAAATTCAGACAGCACTAGACTAAGGCTTCGTGTGTCATCTTACTGAATTCTTGTGATGGCCCCGTGAAGTCGGTACTCTCTTTATACCCACGTTACAGAAAAGCAGAGGTCCAAAGGGTTCCATAACTAGCCCACGGCACGTGGGTAACATTAGCTTTGGGATTTCACTGCTTTCTCACTGCAGAGCCCTCAGCGAGGCTGTCTCCCTTTTCAGCAGCGTAATCCATGAATTGCCATGATGTAAATGTGGCAATCCTGAGCAGAGCTCTTGAGTCCTCCCTTTTTAATAGCATACTACAATACTTACAAATTCTTTTAGTAAAACTCATCCATTCCAGTCAATGTCACCAGAGAAATTGTCAATCCACAGGAATCAAACCCGATTTGCATTTTTATTTGCAGCTCACTGATTAATTGCTTGTCATTTTAAGAACAGGAATAGTATGACTTACTTGACAGTAATAGTTAATAGTCATACTTCACATCTGTTATGTCAAGCCATACTATTCCTCTTCTTAAAATGAGAGGAATGGTATGCCTGCTAGGCTTACTATGAGAATGACTTGACATGAACATGACTCTGCACCCTACACAGTGCCTGGTATTCATGGGATTCCCTCAATAAACGTGCATCTTTCACGTTCTGTTATTATGCAGTGAAATACATCACCATTGTCATTAATGACCCTGCAAAATAGCTACAAAATAACTGATCAGACTTTACATGAAAATTCATGCTTCTAAAATCTGAAGCGCCTTTAGAGATTACACTTTGTAGTTACTTGATGAATGAGAAAATATTACAAATTATTTTCCATGTCTAATTTTGGATCCAGCTTGCTTCACCATCTACATCCTTTCCCCATTTGTGTACAAATAGAACATTTCTTAATGAGTCATGTATATTTTAAAAAGCCATTTAGATCCACAATTTAACACATTAAATTTATAAGAGTCCACTCTATAATTGTGCCTTCTGATTACATACAGTCTTCCTGTCAATAAGAGACCGTGAATTAAGTCTCAAAATGCTACATTTTAGAAAGATGACATGGCGCGCGTCAAGTTCCAAGGGGACAGGGGCTCTTGGCACGCCCAGTTGTCGGAGGGCCGAAAAACAAACAAGTCCTGGGGGAGGGAGGATGGGGTACCGGTGAGGAATGACGCTTAGATGTGACCCAGAGAGAATAAAACCCAACCGAAACAAGCTAAACACATAAACTGCTATTAAATCACGGCTTTTATTTTCCCTGCCTTCGCCCTGCTAACAGTTTGGTTTCTCAGTAAATGAAAGGACTCATTTGAAGTGAGGGCCTGAAGAAGGCAGGCCTCTGACCTCTAGCTCGACCACAGAGATCAAAGGCAGGCCCCATATGTGTGAGATATTATCTTTTCCAGGCAAGTGGGCCTGATGTTTTGTGATGCAGTAGTGTGGAAACAGACAAATAGCCAGGTTAGTGACTGCTGGGAGGACATGATTGACGTGGGGACTGAGCAGGGGAATGGGGGAATCGGAAAGCACATCTCCCTGATGATGCGTCTTGTTTTTGTTCTAGTTCTCACAAATCCTCTAGCCTTTTGTTGCTGTTGTTGTTAATTATGCTGCTTGTGACTTCAGTCCAAACTACATTTTCACGTTTGCAATGAACATCTATCTCTGCAAATATGTCCCTTTTTTAACCTCCCTAATTTTGAAATATAATTAGCTTATTTTGTTTTGCAAGGCAAGGCTCTTGAATACAGGCTTTTCATGTTGATAAATGATGACTAAATCTTTACTAGTACAAATTATATTTAAATGCCTTTAGTTAAATCTCAACAAGTAGGACTATTCACCAGCTACAAAGGCTTTCACGATACAGGGAAATTATGCTTCTCTTTTCCTGTGTTGTTCCTCCCCCAAGTCACACACACACACACACACACACACACACACACACACACACGCACGCAGAAAGAATTAATCCCAGGGGCAGCTCTCTCGTTCTTTCTGGGGCCAGTGCTGTGTTGACAGCAGGACCTGTTGTCAGTCCCAGGGAGTCACTGTGGGGCTGAGAAGCTTGCAGGCGTCTTGGCCTCCACACTGTCCTTCATCAGGCTGATCATTAACGTTCCTCAAAAAGAGAGCAAACAGAACTGAGGTGAGATGGATTTCAGCCCAAGTGGTTGAACTTGACCTTTACATCATTTTTTCTCATGTATTGTACTGTGGATAATAGCTCCATGGGAAAGCCAGAGACTTCCACTGGCCCAGGTAATGTTACGGCCTTTCAGCCTTCCCTCATTTCTTTTTCTCTCTCTCTTCCTATCTAGTTCTCACTCTCTCTCCTGACTCTTGCTCTCTCTCAGTTGTCTCTCTTCCCAACTTCTTTGCCCCAGGACTTTATTAAATAGGTCCAGCTAGCATTTTTATGGAAAAACAATCAACAAACAAAATACAGCTTTCCTTGATTAATACGCTCATTGAGTTTACTATTCCTACTTGTTTTATCTTTGCCTGTCTTCGCAGCACATACACACACACTCCGACACACACACACACAATGCATACTGCCAACACATACACTAACATGCATGGCAACACACACTAACATGTGTATAGCAGTACACACTAATACATGCACTAACGCATACACCAACATATGCCTTGACACATAACACACACCAAACACTCATACCCTAACTTATACTATCTACAGTAACAGACTAACACATTCACACACTCATACTAATACACTAATACACTAATAGACATACGCTAATGCATGCTAATACACTAACATAGTAACACACAGTAACACACTAACACAACACATCAACACACACTAATGCACATAGCAACACACATATATGCAGAAAAGTCATTTCTGAACCCTGGAACATATTTCCTCATTATCCACCTGGCAATCCTCAGGAGCAGATTCGGATTGGCAGACAATTTATGAGGCCACCTATCATGTCCATTGATAACTGAGCTAAGAAGAATTCTTTTCACTCTCTTTGTGAGTAACAATTACTATTAAAATCTTGTGGAAGCCAAAAAGCTCTGCCAAAAGTATGAAAACAAAGCCTGCATTTCAACTAAAATACAGGAACATAATAATTAGGCTTGTTGCTTTTAGTAGTAGAAGTGTGCCTCTACTTCAGGGCTTTTGTGGAAGAACAGATTCAAGCATTGAGATATTCTTCATGGGTCAAGGAATAGATTATTCCTGCTAACATATAGTCCTAATGTTTAGGCACCACCAGATAATGGGCAACTAGCCCTATAGTTTTATCTAAATAAGTGGTTTTACGTTAGCAACTTTTAAACTGTTTAATGTGAACTGGGATGGAGTAAGTTAATAAAGCATCTATTATCATACTGGGGAAAAAAAGCAATCGGATGTTTTCCCTGCCCCCTGCTATCTGTCTACACAATTTTAAACAGAAGAAACTCATTTGCTCTTGGAGGTGCTGAATGAAGAGTCACATGGAGTTGGTTGAGGGGTTGAGGAGAAGATGGAAGTCAAAGGACTTAAAGCAAAAATGCCTGTGCGTCTCAGGATCTGAACATAGGGATGTGCTGTGTGCAGAAACCACCTTAAGAATAAATGTGTGGTCATCAGGGTGGGGGGCTCAATGGTTAAAATCAAAGGAAATTAATTTTCTTCTTTTTCTCCTCATCTCTTTCCTTCACTAGAATATAAAAGAAACCATCTTTATTATTTTAATACATTTATATATTTTATCTTTCCTAAGGAAAAAATTATATACATATACTTTTTATTACTAGGTCACTTAAACAATAATATCTTATTCAAAATGACTAACCCACAATCTTATTTCAATAGTATCCTTGGGAGCCATGCCGTGGGGTCCTGGGCCGGATGGTTTACAAGGCCACCTCATAATAAGGGCCATTTTCCTACTTCTGAAAATAAATTCCTGCTGACTCCAAGGGTGACCTGCGCTACGTGAGGTATTATGCCAAAACATGAGCTGTGCGTTTCCAAGATAATTTTTTAGTGGTTACTGTCATTCCACCTAGGGCATAGACACTCTATTATTAGAATAGTTTGTTCAAAATTTTTATTCATAATAAAAGGCAATTTGAGAAAAAATGATCATTAGTTAATACAGTATAAAGAATGTTTTACTTAGCATAAAAGGGGAGTGAAAGTGCAAACCCCATTTTAATGGCCTTGTCAGCTCACATCTTCGACTTTTACGAGGCTTCTGTTGGAATCGCTCCTTCACAGTTCCACTGCGTAGAGACGAGCTTCTGTCGCAGAAACCAGGGGCCTCGTCTACTTGCCCGCCTCTTTGCCCAAAGAACAGTAACTTCCTAAGAGTGGGAACAGTTCATCTTTATGTCCTCAGCAGAAACTCAGTACATGTTTCCTCAGGTCCACTGTATTTCAGTTCAGAGAAAATGGTGGTGAAATCAGTTGGTTGGATTCCTAGTGACCTATTAGTTTATTTTTAGCTGCTGCGTACCAATTCCTATAGCTATAAAACTTGAAAATTTTAGAAAGAAATAATATGTAATGATTTACCTTGCAATTTGAGATATCAATGTAGTTAATGGGTTCATCCATTGCTAACTGGCTTTAAAAATAGATCTAGGATACTCTAATTTGGAGCTATGCAAAAGAGATGTCTACAAAAGGTATGCCAACCTTGATCCATTGAAGAATATGTGTGTGTGTGTGTGTGTGTGTGTGTGTGTGTGTGCAGGAAGGTGGGGCACCACAATGACTATTATATTTATTTTTAACTCATTTTCTTAACTTCTCATTTGGTATATTTTTGTGATATATATTGTATATGTGATACATACATGATATATATATATAAATATAAATATGTATATATATATTTGTGGTATACTAAATGGAATTGTATAACCAAAATGTATGTTCACACTGGTTTAGAGAATGGAACTAGATGATACAATTTCTTGGTGTTTCTTATGTTTAAGATGAATGAAAGAATATAAACATTCATTTAGTTAGCTAACACATACAAGAACTTTTTATATGCTGGACAGTGTTCTAAATGCTAGGGGTAAGCCTACAGGGATAAATAAGACATATTTGCCTCCCTCAAAGAGCTTGCAATCTAATGGAAAAGATGAGACTTCAGATTATATAAACAAATGCACTTCTGTGAAGGCTTTGCTGATTCCTCTTCTCTCTGCTTGGACCACTACCATACTGGATGTCTCTTGGGTTGATTTAATACTGTCACCAGAAAGCATTTGGCTGCATGTAACAATATTCAACTAACATTAACTTAAACAAATGAGACTTTGTGTTTCTCACATGTCTGGAGTTAGGCTTTTGCTGGTGTTAAGTCAGCTGATCACTGGTATTAGTTAGGCAGCAAGGTTGCACCATCCTTGTTATGTTGACTTTTCATTCTTGTACTTGTTGCCTCTTGACACAAGATGGCTGTCATATCTCCACATATCAATTTTCATTCCAGATAGGAAGATAAGGGAAGTATAACAAAAGACTGCCTTTTTTTTTTATCCTGGAAAGCAAAAGCTGTCATGAAATCTCCTTCGGTAGACTTTGCCTTGCCTCCTTTTGGAGCAGACTATGTCATAAGGCCACTCGCAACTGCAGGGAAGGCGACATCAAGCACCCGGCTTTCTAGTTTCTAGAATGGATATGAAAACAAAGGAATAGAGGCTTGGAAATGATGGTGCTGAGAGAGCCAATCTAGAGGATCAGCCATAGGTACTAAAAATAGATTGCTTAATATTTCAGATGTTGGTGGGAGCTGATTTTCTTGCCTACTAAACTAAAAGCTCCATGAAATAGGATATGGCTTCACTTCTCTTGCAATAAATATTTGTTGAGTGAATGAATCAATAAATAAGTTTAATTACATTGGAACAGAAAAAAGTAGATACTTTCTAGTTTGCTAAATCCAGTTTCCAATATACAAAATGAAGTTTAATTTACACACCTCGGGAGGAAGGGTTTCCTGTTTTAAATGTCGTGAGTTCTGTAGAACCTAACACTTTGCATACACAGTGGTAGGTGCTCAGTTAGGACTTGCTGGAGGCTGAACGAATGAATAAAGTGAACAAGCTGATCATGGGGCAATTCTGCATCCCAGCATAAATGAGGCCACCAATGATAGCTGAAAATTTTAGCACAAAAAGCTGCAGGTTGATCCCAGGTATATTAAATCAACAGGTACTTAACTTTTGAAAACCTTTTCATTTCATAAACTTAGCATCAATTTCAGCCTGTTTCTGGTGTAATGGTATAAATTTTTCATGAAAGTCTCAATTTTATAAATCTGCATTGGATGCCATGTGAACTGATAATCCTGCATTATCCCTGATATTCAGGATAAAGATGCTATGATTGTCACTTTTAATCATAAACCCCAAAGGTGTTTCACTGATAAAGTGAGTGGATCATGTAGTTGAGCACCGAGCAGATTTGCAATGAAGAAATAAAAGATTTTCCTTGAAAACCACTCCTTCATTATCTAACCCACGCTCATTGTTCAGCGTGAAGGCTGGGTGTAATGGGGAGGCCCTTTGTCCTGGACCTCTTCTGACTTCCCCTGAATCATTTCGTTCCACTGAGAACAAATCTGTCCTTATGGACTTCTGAGGTGACGTAGTTTCCTTAATAAGTTAGTTCAAGGCTGGAAAAGCTCAATTTCAAACAATTATCCTTATTGCCAACATATATCCCACTTGCTGCGTTTTGTTCACGTTTATCACTCTGGCAACAGAAGAGTTGGGAAATAGCTCTCACAAGTCTCCATATAAAAGGTTTCGTATGAGTGGAGCTTCTTCTTTCCTTGTTCTTAAAGCTCAAGTGCGCTAGTCCATTTAACATGTTTCTTAAGAATTAATTTTCAATCCCTCATTTGTTCTTCAGATTGATAGTCTCCAAATCTGCTTCCAGGTTTTTTAAAAAACTATTTGCAGCAGTAGAGCTGGACCCAGACATACTTCTCTCTGTCTGAGGGGGCATCTGACACAGTCCTTGTGTGACTCCTGCAACGTACTTTTGGAATCTCAGTTTGGGGCTTTAAACTGCTGTTCATGTCAGTACCCTGATTTTATTAATACCTAGTAAAGATTAATCTAACGTGTGTTATTCTCATCATTGCATTGTGTATTTTATACTTTAGCCCTATTATGCTGTATAATTGTTTTTCATTACCATACCAATTTAAAAAGGTCATTTTAGCCCTGACTGTTGCGGCTCAGTTGGTCAGGCATTGTCCCACAGAGCGAAAGGTCACCAGTTCATTTCCTGGTCAGGGCACACGCCTGGGTTGTGGGTTTGGGTTCCGGGTTGGGGCGTGTAAGAGAGGTGACTGATTGATGTTTCTCTCTCATATCAATGTTTTTCTCTTTCTCCCTCCCTACCCCTCTCTCTAAAAAATTAAAAATATAAAGGTCGAGTTATATTTTTATTCTCTATAGCAATATGTATATAGGCAAATCCCAGTTTCAAGATATGTTTAATGGCAAACTTAAGATCTTTCTCCTGAATCATTTAATACACAAGGGAGAACCAAAAATGAAATTTATTTATTAAAAATTATGTATTTACCCTAACATGTTTAAACTTCATTCACCTCCAAAGTACTCTCCATTTGATGCAATACACCTATTGAGGCATTTTTCCACTGCTCAAAACAGTTTTTGAACTTCTCCACTTTGATACCTTTTAATGCTTCTACTGTTTTTTTGTTTCACCTCTTCCACATCGGCAAAATGTTTCCCTTTGAGGACTTTTCATCTGGGGAAACAAAAATAAATGTTACTCAGGGTGAGATCAGGGGAATAGTGAAGGTGGGGCAGGAGGGTCATGCCATTTTTGGTCAAAAACTGCTCAACACTCAGCGTAGTGCAGGCAGGTGTGCTCGTAAATCATCCATCATGAAATGGGCAAACGTGTTGAAAGAGTCTTCAAAACAAAATTCACTGAAGCTGAACGCAGCTTCTTACAACAACGCCAGCTAATAAGATGGGTTCCTAGAACATTCACCTAATGGGGCAAGCCTGTACTACTAGGGACCTACCCTCCAGAAGATAATTCTGATTGTTTTGGGGTGAGGTCCTCCCTTGTATTCATTTAGTTGTTCTTTTATTCAATTATCTGAGCCAATTACATGCTGGTTGGTTAAATTAATTAAAAGCCGATTGTATGCTGATCACTATGCTGGGTACTAGAAATAAAATGATCTACCCTCATAAAGCTTTCAGGCTATTGTAGGAAGAGACATTAATCAAATAATCCCATAAATAAGTGTAAAATTGCAACTTCGACAAGAACGATAACCAAACAGGGGATCCAGAAAGGCTTTCCTGAGAAAGCCACACTTAAGATCTAAGGGGCGCCAAGAGGTTAACCAAGGGAATAGTGGAGGTAAAAGCATTCTTCCAAATCCCAGATCATTCCTTCACCTAAGAAGTAGTTGTTAAGAATCTGTTATGTGCCAGAGACACTATTTGATGCTGGACATACAGCAGTAAACCAGTCAGGAGCCCTGCCTTCACTGAGCACTCAGTCTAGTGGGGAATAGTGGGGAAGACAGATATTAAATGCATTATCACAACCAAAAATGGTTTAAATTCCAACCAAGATAAGGGCTCGGAAGGAGAGGCTACAGGGCAGCTGTGAAATCAGTTAAGATCTGCCTCTGGCTTTACAAAGAAGGCAGCCTGCAAAAACCATTTGAAAATGGTACCAGTTTAGAAGAAACAGGCCTTACCCGCTCACTACCTCTTGTGACTCCTCTCAGATTGATGCAGGCTCGATCCACCCGCCCCCCGCCAATTTTCTCAGAGAGAAGTGCTTGGGAGGTGTGAAAATACTTAAGAGTTAGTTGGTCTCAGGTACTTTATTGAGTTTACTAATGAGTATGCTGAGGGAAGGAGAGGAAATCTTCCCCCTAGCCATAGGCTGGCTTTTCTTTTTGTCCTAGGGAGGTATTTACACAGCCTGACAGAAGTCGTTCTTGGCAATGGTAGACCCTCGCTGCCTCTGACTGCAAATGGGTTTTATTTTGATTCCTTTTCCTACTTACCTAGTAACGAAAGGTAAAGGTTTTTCCTTTGCTTCTAAATTATGTACAGTGATGGTTCTTTCCCATCTCTGTCCAATGTCTTTTCAAAGACAATGGTCAATTACTTTGAACCTAGATTGTATCAAATGATTTTCTACACAGTGTGGTTTCCTGCCACTCTAGAAAGCATCGTTTGGCCTCAGCTTATATTTTTAAGGTTTTTTTAAAGTATGCTTTCCTTTTTCTATGTAATTAAGTAGAAACACTGGTATTTGTCACATCATAGGAATTGTTCTTTATTTTTAATTTTTCCTATGTCCTCAGTGTTGGGTTACAGTCATTGCTGTTTTTAATGTTTAGCACTTAAAAAAAAAAAACTTCTGTGATATTTTTCCATACGTCCTATATTTTTAATTTGGTAATCATGGGTAACCTGTATGCTTGAAATGGATTTTCCTTGTTTTACTAAATTTTCTCCTGGTTCTTGGAAGTTCCACTTCTAGCATTTATGTCTCTTTTAAAAGTTCATTTTTTAATTTAGATTTTTACATCCCCCAACTTTTTTACAAAATCAGATTTAGAAATGTTTTAATTAATTCATTTATGATCTATTCTTGAAAACAGTCTCCAGCAGGAAACAAGGTAAGTTTATTTGTGAACTCACTCCCACAATTGCTCCCTCACCCACACATGCAGATAGGCAAACATTCAAAGATTTATTAGGCACAAACTATGTGCTAAACAATTTGAATACTAAGAATACTGTGTGCTTAGCTCTGTGAGGTCCCAGCCTACTTGGTGCATAGGAAAGTAAAGGAAGAATTGAGACAGGTATACACATTTTCTTTATATTAGTTAACGTTCAATGTTTAAAATTTTTATTACTGACAAGTTGATTACCTTAAAACAAACACGGTCAAAGAACTCTTCTTCTCTGGAGACTTAGTAAGTAACACAGAATAGGATTTTTCTTGCAGTATTTAGTAATCCCTAAAGCAAGTAAACAAGTGTTGAGTGGAGGGGGGAGGTGAGAGAGAGAGGGGGAGAGAGAGGGAGAGTGAATGAGAATGTGATCTTTGTATTTTTGTGGAAATGGTTAGCTATTCATAAAGGTTCTTGCTGGACTCTGTAGTCTGGAGTTGTGTTTAAAAGTAGCTGCCCAATCAGGGACTGCATTTCCCAGTAATCTTTGCATCTAGGTCAGACTGAATGAGTGAGTTCTGACCAATGGTATGTATGCAAATGGAATGAATATGATTGCCCCAGACACCTCCATTCCTTTCCTCCCTTAGTGAATATCATCCCTGAGGGCTAGTAGAATCATAAGACTAAAGAAGCCTAGGTTCCAGAATGACGGCTTGGGTTACAACCACCTGACCAGGAAAACCCACCTTGGGTGGTAATATGAGAGGAAACAAGCTTTTATTTAATAAGCCATTGAAAGCTTAGGGTGTATCTCTACAACAGTTAGTGTTAACTTTGTAAATACACAGTTCTTATCACACTGTAAGCAATGAAGTAGCAAGAGAATGTATGGTTTGACACAATGTTGGATGTGAGCCATCTGACCGCTCTTGTGATGTACACATGAAATTTATATTCCTGTTCTGCTGCTCTTAACTATTTGGGTAGTGGGAAAGGATCTTTCCACATTTATAGGAGATTGGCATTATAAATTTAGTGTAGAGTAGTAGTATAATATTGTGTCAGATTTGAAGTAAGTCAGCAAGTTTGAATATCTTTAAAGTTCTACACTAATAATGGTCATTATTTAGTGTATTGAGACTGGCCAACAGGATTACTGTGAACGAATTGTGCAAAGCTGCTTCTCTAATTCAAAGTAGTAATGAAGAGTTTTACTTAAAGCCATTCATGCTGGATTTTTTTTAAAACAATAGGTATAATTGCTCCAAATAGACATTTTTATTAAAGACATCTTGCAGCCCTGGCTGATGTGGCTCAGTGGATTGAGTGCTGCCCTGCGAACCAGGGTTATCAGTTTGATTCCCAGTTAGGGCACATACTTGAGTAGAGCCAGGTCCCCAACAGGGGGCATATGAGAAGCAACCACACAAATTGAGAAATTGATGTTTCTCTCCCTCTCTTTCTCCCTCCCTTCCCCTCTCTAAAAATAAATAAATAAAACCTACAAAAAAATAAAATAAAGACACCTTGCAAGGCGATCCTTTTTTCCTTGCTATTAAAACCACTTGCTTCACAAAATCCAAACTTCACATGACCGATTTTATGGTACATTTCTCTCCCAATTTTATACACTGGATACATCACAACTGGAACAAATATGCTTGCATGAGACCACTCTCCACCACCCACTCTGTGCATAGCTGGAAAAGTCATAAACAGTCCTTGGACACTGCCATGTGATCTTTCAATCTGCAATAGCTGACGACAATTTGCTGCCTGATTGGGAGAATAATGCCTTAAAGGAAATTTCAGAGCCAGCCTTGGACAAACTCCGCTGTTGGTGACATCTGCCTTATTACCAATAAAAATGATGTATTGTGTAACAGCAAATTACTCAGCAAACAATTCCCAGAGATCACCTTTGCTACGGAGTGTGAAACAGAACTACTCCCTTTCCTGAATGTCAGGAGGTTTACAGGGGAGAAATGACCTACCAACAGTTATTCGGCGGGAAGTGCCGCTCTTCAAGCAGATATATAATGTTTAACTTGACACACCTGGTGCCTGTGGAAAAAAAATAAAACCATCAGTTTAGTTCTTGCAGGGCTTAGTAGAATATACATCATATATTCTATAGTGAATATACATATGCAGTGACCATATATAATATATGCAAATTCAGTGAATAATATACACACTTCTGGAAAAGCCATGTGCAATCAACAAAGCTTGCTTCAAAAGGACATTATTTCAGCAACTCTGTGTCTTGAATAAAAATTATGACTGCAAGCTGATTCAAAATATCCTAATGAAGAAAAATTTGAAGTGAAGAAGTCCCTGAACTAATTGGGGTAGTCGCTGCCCAAACATTGTCAGAATAAAATAAAAGCAAAACAAAAACTAATTAAAAAATTTTAAAGTTCTTGTTCTATGGCTTTAGATAGGGTTGGGAATTATCACTGAATAAATTAATCCTGAGGAAACGTATTGTGATGAAACCCACAATGAAGTGATTGAGAGCTACCATGGCAAACATCTGAAACAAAAGAGCAACACTAATCTCGGTCACATCACCAAACATATAAAAACTCTTCACGAAATGAAGGAATGTGAGTGCCTTAATTGTACCCTGACACTTGTTTCTTGCTCATAATGGGAGCACTTTACACTCGCCCACCTACGTTTTTGAGTTTAATGAATCTAGAGCGTAGCGTGTTCTTTCCCAAACCTTGGAATGCACTATTCTGGGTGGGTGTGCTGAAGAAAGTCTTCGCATAGCCTGAAAGGACATTGGCCCTTTAACTTTTAACACACTTCCCCAATTAAGCATTTTAGGCTCCAGATTTTAACAGCTGTCTGCAGCTGTTGAAAAGTGATTTATCATTGTCAGAGTTCGTGACCAAAACATTAAAAGAATTTTTTTTAATGTTTGACACGGTAACTTTCATCTATAGCCATTTATCCTCTTTAATGCTTTCTTATTCACAGTAGCAATAAAAAATGAAAGAAAAATATTTTAGTGAATAATTTTGAATTTTATTTTCCTCGCACAGAATACTCAAATGATTTGTAAAATCTTTTGTGTAAGAGAATATTGCTCTGAAAAATATTTGTTTTGTTTTATGGAGAAAAGTGTGGAGTTTTGCTTAAAAGCCTTTTGATGAAAATCTGATTTTATTCATGCATGGGAAATTCTTTTAAATTCTAAAATGTTCAAAGAAATCCAAAACCATTTCCCTGTTTTTGAAATAATGAAAGAATATTTTTTTCTTTTTAAACTAATGTTAAAAAGCCTTCCACATCAAACATTCAGTGTTTTCATAGTGTTATACTTTGTTTTTAAAAGAAGCCTTTTTACGTTAAAAATTGCAAGTACAAGGAACTTAGAAGGACGTATAACCTCAGATTCATCTACGGATCATGTGTCCACTCATCTTGGACAAACTCAACGGAATAGAGGGATTTTTTTTTTTTTAAATTTCACTTCTTACTTCCTTCTCTTTCTATAACCATTTGCCCATATTTCTTTGGGTCCCAATACTAACTCAGTTTGTTATTCAGCTGTTTAATCAACAAGAGATTGTGAGGGCCCACTGTACGCCATGCCTCTGGTGCCCACCAGCGGAAATGCCTCCTAAGACAGGAGCTGGTACCCCAGAGTGCTGGTCGCACCGCTCCTTCATACTCTGAGACTGTTTGAACCTCACTTTTCCATATCAGAGGGCTGACATGGACTTTGATGACAACATCATTGTATTGCTTCCTTTTTCAAAGCTCTGTGAAATGAAGATTTTCACTTTTACTCTGGAAGAGATTTTAATGCTGGCTCTGAAATCCATTTACATCCTGCCCAACTTCGGTACAGAGACTTCGACATGCCCTGCAGAGGATTCTCCCCTACACTCCATTTCTGTCATGGGCTGTGAATTTAGATTCAGGAATCTTCAAGCCCTTAAGTCAAAGCAGTAAAAGAGGAACTGACTAGAATTAATCAAAATGTCTAATTCCTCACCTGGCTTCTCTGCTGCCACCCCCGGCCCCCCGTGCCCCTGAAGCTCAGCAGCTGAGTGCATGGTCACACATGTGTCGGAACTCTCGGTGACAAATGAAGTGGGAAAAGAAGTAAAACTGGAATCAAAAGCCCTCATGAAGCTAGCACTGAACCGTGGGCAAGGTGGGGACGTAGAAGGAAAGTGAACAGTGTGTTTATAACCACTGACTGCTTTACTGAAAAATAGCAGCTAGCTCAATTGGATAAGACAACTTGCATTAAGTGACTCTCCCGTTTAGTTCAGCAGTGGCTGAACCGAGGAGTAAGAAGGACATGCGAGAAAGCGCGGCCGGGGCGTTCGGTTCTTCTGCCGGGGAAGCGTGCCTCTGTCTGCTTCCTCCCTGAAGGAAAGGCAGTCGGCTTTTGTGATGTTTTGGTCATAGATCTGTCCTCCGAAAGACAATAATTTGCTTGAGCAACTTTCTGTTTTAAAGACACTCCCTGGGGCGTGAGTGGCCCCAAATTATAGGAGACAAAAATGCCATAATGCTGTTAAAGCTGCAGACTCCAGATGAGCCCTGATCTGGAAACTCCTCAGGAAACAAGGAATAGTAAGAGAGGCGAAAGGGACTCTAATATTAGCTATTCTTTTTCTCCTTCTATTTTCCAATTTAGGGTCTGTACCACAAGCGTTGGCCTTATTGCGTAAAGAACCAAAAATAAAAGAGCCAGAATTAGGACTCAAGATTGATAATGGCATCACAAGATAGCCAGTAACTTCACAGGTCAACATGAAATCACTCGGTCATTTCATTTCCCCTTTCTCACAGCGATGGGAACGCCTAGGAAACCCTTTTCATTGTTTATCACCTTTGTTTTACACTCTAGTGGCCAACAATGAATTGATATGAGGTGCAGTGGGTTAGGCTGGGAGGAAAAGAAACCTTATAAAACTGTGTGGTGAGGTCTCACTATTTTAAAAAGTTCAGGAGGGTTTCCGTTTTAAAGAGAGACTCATGGTAGCAAGCTTTACAAGCTCTGCTGGAGCACGTGGAGGAATTACGTCTAAGGGGAGAGGCATTGGGGCAGCAGGCTTTAAAAAGGTAAAAAGAGTTTTAAAAAAAGACTCCCTATAAAATACCACAGGATATATAGTAAATTTCATCTGCAACCTTCGCTAAGAACCAGCTAAATAGGTCAAACAAACTATCCCCCCTCCTTTTTTTAAAGGAAGGAATTAGAACATTAACATTCCCAAAAAAGAACACTTCTTAAGAAATCATCTTAACAGTGACTTATGTTTCTGAAATTATAAGTAAATTGCTAAGAAATGTCTATGTGAACTTTGGCTTACATAAGTACAGTTGTTGAATATCATTTTGGAGGAAGAAAATGTTTGTAGTTCAACCTTAAATCAGAGGTTTGTTTTATACATTGTTTTTCTAAAGGCTTATTTCCTTTGACCAACTCTGTAAAGCCAAAATTACCTATGTAACGGAAGGAAAATACACGACATAAAAAGTAGCTCTGAAATTTGTGGGTAGAAAGATATTTTTGAAAAAAGGTGACTAAAACCTTGATGAGATAATAAGAATCTGAAGAGTAATTCAGTCCTATAAAACGAAAATCTAAAATCTTTTAATTATGTCACAAGAGGTTGCCTGTGTTCAGAAAAAATTCCAAGTGTGTGTATGTGTGTGTGTGTGTTGTGCATTATAAAGCATTTTACAAATATCAGATATTGCTGTTAGTGTGGATCCTGGTGAGGGAGCAGCACCTTCTAAGCAGAAGAATCAAAGCTGCAGTCCCAGTGTGGTTGTGGAAGTGCGGGAAGAGGTGGGGAGAAGTGACACACAACGGGTCGAGTGCTGGGGCCATGCTAGACGAAGGGTAGGAAACCGACAGTGAAGGGAAGTAGCGGGACCCTGTTGTTCAGAAAGCTCAAGAAAGTCTTCCAGTGAATGGCAATACTGATGTTATTCCAGATGCTAAAAATGAACAAACAATGGGTGTAGTAAACATTTCCAGGGTTAACGGGAACTGATCTGTTAAGCAAAATATGGAAGCATGTGCTAAGGTAACCCACAGACCGGGAATTGTGTGCCCTAACTCTGATTGCTAAAGCCTCAGTTGAGAAAGATTCTGAGGCTGCATCTTAGCTCATCAAGAGAGAGAGCCAAGATCCAATGACGATGCCTGGCTTGGCAAAGAAAAAGGAAATGGCATAGGTTTCGAATTTGAACAGGGGACTGGAGTAAGGGTGAACTGACAGTGGGACTAGGCTCCACCGAATGGTGAGTGGGTGTTCTCTGTTTTCTTTTTCAGAATATAGATTGGGGGGTGTGCGGAATTGGGGAGAACATGCATTTTTGCCTAGAACCATAACATCCATTTCCATTTCCGCCGCAGGCGTACATCTGTTCTCCCCTTCCCCTACCCCACTGACCGGCTGATATCACCCAGGACCGTGACCTTCTGGACTGCCTAAGCGGGCTGGGTTCTCCTACCTTGAGGCTTCCAGGGGGCTTCAAGTCCAATCCATCCAAAGGGAGGTGATGGAGGAAGTCAGGAGGTCAGAGGAGGAAAGGAGAAGAAATGTCATTTTTCTCTCAGCTTGGCCATAGGTTGGCAGTGACTAGATTTCTCTACGAAAGGCCACATCTCTTGTCTGAGAGTTTTCATCCACAGCTTCAGCTCCAACTCACTCTCTGGATTTTGGTAAAGCTTCTCTCCCTTTCTTCCTTCATTCAGCCTAGCGATAATGGCTTCCTGCTCTTCCTGACTACCAGATGTTCATTGTGCTTTCCCATATTTTATAGTTTCCTTATTAAATTCTCTTCAGTTGTCCAGTGAAATGGAACATCTTTTTTTTTCCCTCCAAAGATAGGTACAGGAGCCCAAAGATACAGTCTCCATCATCACGGGCTATAACAACTATAAGACATTGGGAAGTTTTAAGACTCCCTTCCCTAATTTTCATAATGGTCCTTCCATCATATCGACAATTGATATTATCTCAACAACGTGTAGAGTCTAGAAATGAAATTTCAATATCCTCTCCCTTTCAGCAAGATGACACCCCCAGGCCACAAACACACCAAACACACACACACCAGTTTGTCCTATATAAAAATCTGGATTTGCACTGCACAGCAGGATTAGCAATCTCTGCACACAGGCAATGTTATCTGCCTCCCTTGACAATGTTCTCCAGCTGGTGAAATCAAGTTAAAAATTTTATCAAAAGTAATCTTGAAGGAGAAAGGAAGTCCTAGCATGTGCAACATAAAATAAGTTGTCAACACAGCAATATATTGAGTGGAATTTTTTGTTGCCCCCAAATTGGCACATAAGACCCCAAACTGAGACCCACAGGGTGTCCAAGTACCCTCATTCTACAGGAGGATACAAATCATTGGCATCAGAGAGCTCTGCCAGGCTTATTACACAGCAGCCTAGTCTTGACCACAGCTCCTCACCCCCAACCCTGTCTGTATACGCAGAAGGCTAGAAATTGAAGAGAGAGAGGGAGAAGGAGAAAATTGTTGGAATCATCCAGCATTGCTTTGAAAGGGGAGTGCTGGCCCTTTTTACTCATCCTTGGTAAAGACCAAGCCACGTCTTCGCCATCAAATAGCTTATGTCCTGAGAGGACATAGTTTTACATGCCAAAAAAAAAAAAACAAAGCAGGGGATGGAAGTGAGGTGATCGAAGGAAATGAACAGGTCTACTGTCAGGTGGTGCTGAGTAGCGTGTGTACACTAAGGAAACAATAGGACATAAAATCGAAGCAAGAAAGAAGTATTGTGAGCGTGTTTTTCCAAAGCTATGTCTTTCTCCTTCTTAAAGAAAACATTTAACAAGGTATTAGCCTTTTGCATTTTAACTGTTTTGTCTCCCCTTCTTTAATTCAGTTCGAGTTTGTGTTGAACAAGATCTGGATTATTCATCTCATTCATCACCCCCTGGTTTAAGCAAACAGGAATGCAGAGGCCCTGGTACAATAGGAAGCTCCGTTTCGTAACACACTACTTCAGCGTAATGACTCTTTTCCTCTGAGAATTGGTTTTGAAACTCACCCAAACTTACTCAGAGGAAACTCATTTTGACTGTAATGGCTACATGTGTAATGAGATTAGGCTGACAGAATCCTGCATATTTTTTTATGCACTAAAATACATCAGACTTAAAAGCCTTTTTCAATCTGAGACTCTAACAGGGATAACTTGTGAGCCAGTGGTGGTTTACAAGTGTACAGAGCTTGCAGTTTGATTTTCTCCACACAAAGACTGCTTTTATTACCAACAATATGCTCTCACTTGGGAGTATCAATTCTAGTGTCTAAATCTCCAGGTAGAGGCATTTCCCAGCCCAGGAGTCTAGCGAGCATGCCAGAAAACCACACGCTTGGAGCATGCAGCTGAATGCTGCACGGCCCATACTAACCTGGGATCATCATCTTGTTAATTTCCTGGTGTTTGTGTGTATTTTGCTAACACATCAGTTCAGTGGTTTCTGCACATTTTATGCTTTACCATATATATCAGAATAACAGTACATGGGTGGCAGAAGGGAAATGGTACACGGTACATTTGTAGGCAGAAGGGGAAAGACTTGTCACAAACAGGTCTCTACATTTCCAAAAATGGGCTCTAAGAGAATTCATCTTAAATAAAAAACTCTGGTGGGACTCAGTTGTTCTGGGCAGAAATGGGAAAGTTTCTGTTTTCTTAAAATTCTGCATGGTCCTATTTATTGCGTTACACATGCACACAGTAATTATTTGAACACATTAGTCTATGAACCACTTTGGAACATATATGCACATAATTAACTTCTCTTTAATCATGCATTGCCTTCCACTGTTACTTAATAGTTTCATGTCTATAAGTTCTATTGTCTCAAAATAAAATACTTAGATCATAGAGGACTGGAATTAGTCTTATTATTATTTTTTGATCACTGTTCTCCCTCCCTGCTCCCCCCAGTACTCAATCCATTCCCCTGTACAAAACTGTTGCTGAAAGATACAATAAACATCATCTGCAGCACCATATAGGTAACAAAAATAACCAACAGTTATTAAATCATGTACTGAATTGGGTAGTTTGCATCCATAATCTCCTTATAGTCTTACAAACCTTGCATAGGTTTTAGGCACATATTAAATTTACAATAAAATATTTCAAACATTCAAAATAGTACAATAATAGCCCATTCACTCCCCATCATTGATGTAGTTAAAACCTCTATTATGGACATTTTAATAGATATTGACACAGAGGCTCATAGAGGGTAAAGTAACTTGTAAAGATTTTGCAATTGATAAGGAGCTGCTTCTAAGTGAAGTGTGGGCCTCCAGAATAAACTGTAGACTACCTAGAAATGACAAAAGTTAGCCAGGTAGGTAATGGTAACATGATTTCTGAAAGGGTCCAAGCAGTGCTCAGAATTACCTAATGTATGGCCAGGAAGTCACTTACAAGTTGTGAAAAACTGGCCCAATATTTAGGACAACTTATTCCACAATCACCCCAGAGGGCCTCATTGATCACCCGCTCCTTCCTCTTCCTCTTTATTTCACAGTTTGGTGATTTTTATAGCACATTTTCCTTATTTTCTATGAAACATTTATGAGATCCCGCTTCTTTAAAATGCTGCCCTAACTCCAGAAGGCAAATGCAGAGTTGCTACAAGTGAAGTATTAGTTTGGTTTTATGCATGCTTCAGATTCATAAATGTCAAAAGAATTAGAGTTCTTTCTTGGACAAATGTTGGACTTTGGAGGAAAATTACCTTAAGAATCAACAATATCTTCAACCTATAATATTCAACTGGAAAATACTTTGAAAAGGATCTTTCTAGTGAGAGTTTTCATTGCCTTACCTCTGACTGTGACTGGAAATACCACAGAATGATTAGGATAAAAATTATTTCAATATTTTTAGGCTTCACTGAAAAATGTAGTGAAAAAAACCCAACCTACAATAGTTCAAACACCTAGGACTGTACATGCATTTTAGATAATCATCTAGAAAATATGTCTTGTTGAGTAAAATCTTTGCATTTTCATGATAATTCTTTTAAACGTATGTCACTATTACTAAACTTAGAAGGTCAAGATTCTGATTACTTACTCCAAAGGTATCTGCTGAAATTCTGTCCTAATGTCTTCAGAGTGGAAAGCTGCTCCAGAAGTAATAGTTAATCAATACTCAGTCAAAATGACCTATTTTCCTAATGGGCTCTCTGCCCTGTAGTTAGCATATTTTGGATTTCTCGAACTCATTTTTCTTCCATTAAACTGATATCTGTTGAACATTCACCATACATCATGCATTGTTCTAAAACTTAAGTGGAATATACAGAAAAATTAGCCTTAGTCCCCAAATGAAGGCACTTACTATGAAAGGTAAGGCATGGACCTACAAGCTATAATCCAAGAGATACAGAGTTAAGTACCACAAGAGAAGTATAGATGTTTTATAGAATATCAAAGGAGAGCGAGATAACTTTTTTGAAAGAAAGGAAGAAAGGAAGGAAGGAGGGAAGGAAGGAGGGAAGGAAGGAAGGAATGAAGGAACATTTCTAGAAAAGGTGGAATTTTTAAAAATATATTTTATTTATTTATAGAGAGAGGGAAGGAAGAGAGAAAGAGAGGGGAAGAAACATTGGTGCGAGAAAGAAACATCAGTTGGTTGTCTCTCGAGTATATCCCAGCCAGGGACTGAACCCACAACCCAGGCATGTGCCCTGACTGGACCTGAACCTGAGACCTCTTGCTCTGCAAAACAACACCTAAGCAACCAAGAGACACCAGTCAGGGCTGAAAAAGGTGGGCTTTAAACTGGGCCTTGAAATAATGATAGTGTTTGAATTTGTGGATCTAGAAGGACATTGCTACCAAGAAAAAGATAGGAATAAATGTGCAGAGGAGGAAAATATGGAGCATGTACCATGACTCAAAGGAGACAACGTCAGGGTCAGTGAAATGGGTAGGGAAGATAATGATAGCCCATCCCACTAACCCTGGATGAGGACACATGTCTTTCTTACAAACTTTGAATGCCACACCTCATTCCTTCATACATCGGGATTGCACTTGCTTCAGAGAGACTATGAGGGATGTACAAGATGAATAGAGCAGAGACATAGGTGATAAGTTAGTAGGCTGCTGTCCTCTTTTCAGATAAACGAGAATAAACACTACCTCTTCAAATGTATTAGGGAAAATAGTAAAGGGTTGGGCTAACCTAGAAATATAACAAAAGAAGACTACATAGTACTTTGGAAAAGTGTGGCTGTTACGGGCAAGGAGTCAGTTAAGAAAGGTTGATTTAGCATTAAAGACATCTTGGGTGTGTTAAAACAGCATGGCTGATAGCACCACCCATAGAAGTATAAAATACTGAACAAACAGAGATTTGGAAGGAAATATAATAGAATTATTTCAAACAATGAATTTCAATACTTGGCATACTGCCCAGACCTCATAGCAATGACAGACTGTTAGATGTCCCCCTCCTATATGTTTTCCCCTTCTTCCATGACAGTGGAGTTTAGCACAGTACAAGGACATCCAGCTAAAGACTCAGGCTTCCTTACAAGTTAGGTGTGGTGACATGACTAATTCAGGATAATGACATGTATGCTGGACTGATATACACCACTCTGGGACTTGGTTTTAAAACACTGGGCACATGCTCTTCCATTCTCTTTCTCTTTTTCACAACTTGACAGGAAAGTGACCTGGTTCAGGCCATACATGTATATGTTGACAACATCTTGGCAGGGCAGAGCTGTAAGTTAGAAGGACCTTGAACCTCTGAATGAGAGATCCTACAAATGGTGCTCTGCCATATTGTGGCATAAGAGAAAAATAAACTCCTTTATTATTAAAGACATTGCATCTGGATAACAGCTTGACTTCCATCTTACCTACATAGCAGGCACTTAATAAGCAAATGCTGAAGGAATGATTGAATAAACCAATTAATGAATAAGCTTAAAGTAAAGTTAGAACACTAAAGTAAAAAAATGTAGGAGACATGAAAATGCACATCTAGAGTTTGGAAAAAGTTGAAAGTTAATGCAAAAAAATTGGTATTGTACAGGATTATAGTTGAGGCTAAATGAGATTACCAAAAAAATGATGATGATAATGAAAGAAAAAAGAGAAATAAAAGAGTGAAAGAAAAAAGAAAATGACTCTAGAGACGGAAGTGGAGGAGCCAAGACCGATCATTGTAGACTCTATCCCTGGGAGAGTAGCAGGGAGAGAAGAGACAAAGAAGTCATGGTCAGAGAAGTAATTGAACCAGGAAAGGTAACTGAGGGTCATATAAGCCAAAGTGAGTGAGTTTTGAAGTGAGATGTTTCAAGAAATTGATTGGGAGGATCAGGCCAGTGGTCTGAGTGGGCGCTGAGCAACTGTGGTAGACAGTCATTTTTCCAGAAGTTTGGCAATGGCTAGAAGGAGAAACAAGGAAAATATGGGATAGTTCCAGGGAATAGCAAGATGAAGAGAAAGTTGGGTTTGGATAAGAAAACAATAGCCTGCTGGCAGGCTAAATGGAAGGGACTTTTGAAGAGGGTGATATTAACAAATGTGAGTGGGGATGGGCGGGGGCGGGGGGGGGCAGTTAATTGATTCAGCAGTGCTTCAAGAGGGGAACAAAGAATTAAAGTGGAAAGATTAGAATGGAATAGGAGGAAAGAGGTGAAGTGGGGGAGAAGTTGGATGAAGATGCAGTGGAATTTTGAGAACAGGAAAGCCAGGAAGTAAGGAGGGAAGCTGAGGGAGTTTGGTCTCTAACATTCCTTTTTTTTTTATCCACCCACAAGAACAAGGCTTACTACAGTATTCCCTGCAGTGCTCTATAATGCTCTTGGCAAACTGACATTAAGCTTATGTCTAGAGCCACAAAGCAGTTTGATTGCTGTATCAAGAGAGAAGAAAAATAACACTGATTTCTGTGGGCTACTGCCCTATCAAAATAAAGAATAAAATAAGCTTTACCAATTTTTTCTTTCAGTTTCTTCCAACATTAAGATAAGATGTTTACTTTTATATTTTTCCCTTGACTGTGTTATCTTAGCATTAAGTCATAATGAGAAATCATGTCATTTTGGGTTCAGTTTCTTTTGATTGCTTGTAAAATATAATTTAGTTGACAGCTACAACTGTTTTCCTTTAATTTGACAAGTTATTAGACATTTATGCTTGCATCGTCATCATCATCTTTAGACAAGTCCTATCTTTCTTAGCAGTATTGTTAGTTGAGAGCCTTAGTTATACCCAGAGGAATGTATGCAAATATTTTTACCTAAGAACCTTAACAACCTTAAATAATAAAAACTATCAAGCAGGTGCTAAAGTGGAAACTAAAAGAGAAAATGTACTTTCGTATATCATATTTTCAAATTTTTGAACACCCTTTAATGTACTTAATGTAATGTAGCCATGACATTTAAACATTATACAATCTGGATGAAGAGGTTTTCATTTCATTTTTAACAGTTTTATAATGAATGAATGAATAAAAATGAATGAATGGATTGCACATAGAAATTACTCAATGATTCTAAGTACAGAATATGTCTTATGAGCCCATTAGATGTTCTTGGGTCAACCTCATATAAACTTACCAACAGACCAATGGCTTTTAAAACTGTCAAGTTGACTACAGCAGCAGCTGCTGAGTAGAACCTTTAAAATAATAAAGTAAAAGTAGATCTATTATTCTTTTATGGAGCAGGATTTGAAGTCAGAATACCTATGGTTCACATGTGTGACTTTTGGCAAGTTATTTACTTTCTGTGTTTTACTTTTCTCATCAGTATAAAGGGGACTTATTTATGTGATGAAATAAGCTATAGCTAATTTTAAAGTGTGTTTTAAGTTGTAAAAATTTTATTTAGTCTTTCATTTATTAATTCATTCATTAAAAAAATATTTATGAGGAATTGCAGAGGGCCAGAGCCTGGCTAGGCTCTCAGGTGATTGACAGGCTGGCAGGAGCAAGTCATAAAAGGTCTTGTTTATCGTATTAAAAATAAGGGATGTACTCAGAAGACCGTAAGGAGCAAGTGGTGAAATGAGCCTTTGGGAGAAATTGTCCAGGCATAATGACAGCTAGTCTAGTGGCGAGAGTGACTGAGAGAGGCTTCTGTCTAGCACATTCATTTATGATAGCATCTCTTCATTACAGAAAATTTGGAAAATACAGATTTTTTTAAAAAAACCTATTAGTATATTGTATTTTCTTAGGGCAGCCACATGTTCTGGGTTCTCTGGACTAGACCCACTTTCAGACCCACTTGCCACATTATTCCCAAAAGTACACTTGTACTTGTTAGACTTGTCCAACTATAGCAACTGAGCTTCAAATTCCCAAGGATGAGATGAGAGCATGTTATCTTTAAGGTACTTGAAGGCAGAGGCTGTGTATTATTTCAGAAGGAAAGACAAGGACTGTATGAGTAAAACAGTAATGAGAAGCAGCAGAGTTGATCAGTTGATGGGGGACACAGAGAAAAAGAGGGGCTGGTATGTTCCCATCAAGGAAGAGTATGTATCCAGAATACCAAGGGTCTTCAGCCATAGAGTTGAAGAGCACCATTTGGCACAATCAGTGATGAATTAAAAATAACATTACCAACAGTAATAATGTAAATAACTTACTTTTCTCTGTAAATCAAGGCAGATTTAATTAACAGGTTGTTGTTCCATAGGCCTCTCATCCATCATGCGTGTCGGCAAAAAGCTGGAGAACCAATGCTGAGATGACAGGATCAAGAAGGAATTTAAAGGACTCATGGACAAAAACTATGGGGGGTGGAAATGGGAGGAAGGAGGGGAGGGCTGGGGTGGTGGGCTGGGGCGGGGTAAAAGACAGAAAACTGTACAATATCAACAATTAAAAAATACTGATTAAAAAAAAAGAAAATTAAAATAAAATAAAATAAAATCCCTACTCTCTAAACCAATAAACACAGAATGGCTCTATTCCCAAAATAAATAAATAAATAAATAAATAAATAAATAAATAAAATAAATAAAAAGGAGAAAGACATGGTGAAATTTGACCCTTTAGAAAGGTCACTTTAGGTATCGGAGGAGGCAAGCCCTGTTAAGAGGCTGCTGGAAGTCAGCTGAGAGATGAGGGATGGTGAAGATCTAAATTGGGGCTCTGGCAGCTGAGATGGAAAGCAGAAGACAGATTAGAAAATAGAAAGTGTCCCCAAATCACATTTACCCAGAACCTGTGAATGTGGCACTATTTAGAAACAAAGTCTTTGTAGATATAACAAAGTTGAGGCCATAGTAGATTACATTGGCTCTAAACCCAGTATAGAATGGTGGTGGCCTATCAGAAACAGGAACTTAGAACACAAAGACACAGGGGAGGAAGCCATGTAACAATGTAGGCAAAGATTGAGGTGATACAGCTGCTAGCCAAACAATGCCAAGGATTACCTGCAACCAAAAAAGCTAAGAAGAGGCAAGGTAGACTCCTCCCGTCAAATCTGCAGAGAGTATGGACCGGCTGACAACTTGATTTTGGACTTCTGGCCTCCAGAATCATGAGAGAATAAATTTCTGCTGTTTTAAGCCACCAAACTCATTGTAATTGTTACAAAAGCCCCATAAAGTAAAATAACTGTGACTTAATCTTTGGATATGAAGGGAGAGGGAGAACTTTGAATGTGGGGAAATGAATGAATGAATAGAACCTCTAAGCAAGAACATAAAAAGAAGATCAGCAAACTACAGCCCTCAGCCAAAATCTGTTCGCTTCCACATTGTCGTTAATAAAGTTTTACTGGAACACAGTCACACCCATTTGTTTACATATTGTGTATACCTGTGTTTCTGCCACAAGGGCAGAATTGAGTAGTTATACCACAGACCTGGTGGTTTGCAAAGCCTAAAATATTTACTATCTGGACCTTTGCAGAAAAAGTTTCCAACTCCTTAGCACAGGGGAAGAAGAGAAGGTTTAGGGCTCTGATGAGCTTAAAGGTTATTCAGGACAACCCGGTGAATATATTATGGCTTCAAGGGGAAATAAACTCACAGAAACATTTTAGGAAGTCCTACACTGATTAGATCTCTCATTAAAAAAGAAAAGTATAAATTTAGAACTGTGATAAGTGGCATTAGTAATTCATTGCCCAGAACCATTAATATTTGCTTCATTCAAGATAGAAGGGAGAGAATAAACCCTGATGTGCCTCCTGCAAAAGCAAACTAAGCACATCAGCTCATCCTGGAACTATTTAAGTTCTACCACATTTTTCTCCATTAAAGGCAAACATTGTGGAGCCTCATTATTGCCTGCAGGAAAAAGGCATTCCGTGATCTTGGATTACAGTCTAAGGATAATTTACTAAACGCTGAAGTGATCCTTCATATCTAGTTCTGTGAACACATTGAGATTACTTATCACTAGTACTCTAGCCTGCTTCTCAGCCTCTCCCACTGTGACCCCAAGATTGCACAGGTCTTATGTTGGGGGCCTGACTGGAAGTGATGTACAACAAGGTCAGAATTTCTTCAAATTCTCATTTTCATCTTTAAAATATATTTAAATTTGGGGGCCTGTTCTGCAATACTGTTTTAATACAAAACAATATTTTTTATAAAAGCCAATGTCTGAATAAGATTCCACATGTAAAACTTGTGGCTATAGGTACATTTTAGCTCTTCCAATATCTTAAGAGGGTCCTAGTACTAGTGCATTGGAAATATGTTTTGTTACAGTAATACTAGAAAATGTGTGTTACTCATTATTAAAGAAAGATGGAATGACTAGAGTCACAGACCCAAATATAAGTTGGCAAAACTATTTTTGTCAGAATTAGGAAGTTGTACAGTTACTTCAGAGGCCTTATCTTAAAACTCATAGTGATAAAAAATTGTATCTGTTCTATTCCAGCCTGTCTGCTCTGTCTTTGGCAAAGGGCTTCTGTCTTCCAAACCAATTGTAAATGTGTTCGACCTGCCACTGATTATTCAAATCATACTGTGCCACTATCACTGGACATTTTAATATTAAAACAAACTCTGTCTCATCTCCAATTTCAAACAATGTCATGAGTTTATTCAAGGTTCTGAGATTCTGTAGCTGACATTTTCTATGGAGATATTGTTCATAAAGAAAATGCCCAAGAAGTTAGAGCTATCCCCAGGTGATAAGCATGGGTGACTGGTCGTAAAACATTCTATTTGTGGGTAAATGGCATTGGCTGTGGGTTGATCGTTGCATTATCTTAGTATTTGGGATTTCTTAGCTTAAAAGCAAAGATTGGGAGCATTCTTACTTTGTCAAAAGGCATATTCTTTTCCATGAGTGTATTAAGAAACCTTGGCCAAGACTCCTTATGGGTTTTGCATAGTGAATTTGTGTTCTGATAAATCAGTTATCATGGTTCATAGCGCTTCCCCTTCCATTTCAGACTTAAGACACTACAATGAAATCAGAGCCAGCTATTCACAACACAGATTTTCGGATGCCATTGTTTCTCACAAGGTTCAATTGGATTTTAGAAATTCATGGATAGAGCTTGTCCAGGTTGTCATCATCATACCTCGTCTTTCTGCAGCAAATCATTAGCTGGTTAAGAAAGCCACCAACCTAAAAATACTGTGAGAACAGTTGTTATAAGAGATGGAGACTGCATCTCTGTCCACGTGAAGGGAAGAAAGAGTCTGTTTTGCTGAGATACACAGCAGTAGGCACCTTGGCTAAGTCAGTCTAGATTGGTGGCTGTGTTCAAGACAGTAACATTTTGGTGGTCACTCTTCTCACTAATTTGGCCTGTTTCTGTTACAAACAAGAGCTTTTGCTAAGAATTCTGGGGTTAGATCAGGAGTTTCTGCTACCGCAATTGAAATCCAATTCTTTTCTGTAATTTTCCCATAGGAAAATAATTTTCTAGATGAAGGAGTTTACCAAAGAAGTGAGGTGCACCCTGAATAAGTAAGGGAAAAATGAAGTAGCATAATTATCATCTCAACAAGAAGCTATAAAAACTAAGAAGAGCCCTCACTAGAGAAGCCCACTGCAAGTCATTCAGGCTAGACTCATGAGAGGTAGCAGTCTTCAGGAACATTCTAGGCCTGGGAAAATTGAAGGTTCTAGGACCCTAAAACTCCAGGAATCCTCACAAAGCATCAAAGTAGCCTCTACATGTGCTGAATAAATGCTTGTTGAGTGAATCAATGACTTAAATCAACAGATTGTCTTATCCATCATGAAATATGAAGGAATACAACTGTGGTTTTGATGTTTGTGGTGATTTATGTTAGGGAGATATAAGATTGAGATCTTCCCAGAAGTAAAGCTTGTCTCCCTCTAACCAGTGTGAGAAATGTTTATAAAAGTACCTACTACGTGGAAGTAACATAACTTGTTTAATCTCAACAAACAAGATTTTACTCTCCCCAATACAGCTCATTCATTCACCAGTTATTTACTGAGTGCTTATAATGTAACCACAGCAAAGGCCTTGCCCTCATGGAGCTTACATTTTAGCTGATGGGAAATGTCAGAAGAAAAGGATACAAGGTCTGTCTGGAAAAATCCCAGCCATTAATATAACAAGACTGGTTTGAGCAATATCAATGTAACCTGGCAGCCAAGGAGAGTGGACTAGAATGTTCATGCATGAACAATGACAACTTCACTGTACTAGTCAGTGGGGCTGGTAGATGCCGTTGAGTGAGCATGTGACCATTGCATTCAAAATGACTGAAAAAGTAGAGCGACAAATCTGCATCAAATTTTGCATTAAGCTGAAACATTCCTCCATAGAAAATATTTGAATGATTCAGAAGGCTGCAGCTATGGCTAACTGGTGATTGGCAGCTTCATCACAACAACATGCCCACTCATATATCATGTCCCGTGCAGAGTTTTTCTGTGGAATGTCAAATCACCTTGATGACTCAGCCTCTCTACAGCCCAGATTTGGCACCCTGCAACTTCGGGCTTTTCCCAAAACTGAAATCATTTGAAAAGGAAGAGATTTCAAGCCATTGATGAGATTCAGGAAAATACAACGGGGCAGCTGATAGTGATTGGAACTGTGTGAGGTCCCAAAGTTCCTACTTTGAAGGGGACTGCGGCATCATTGTCCTGTGTATGATGTTTCTTATATCTTGTATCTCCTTCAATAAACTTCTCTATTTTTTATATTGTATGTCTGGATACTTTCTGGACAGATCTCGTATAAATAATGTGTCCAGTAGTGATAAGTCCTCTGAAGAAGAATGAAGCAGAAAGCAGTAGAGAATTAGGGGAAGGGGGAATGTGGTTGAGGAAAGCTTTGATGTGATGATACCTGAGCAGACACGGAGAAAGGAAATATCCTCTCCAAAACAGTAAAACAGTGGCTGACCTAGGCTATTTGTGTGTTTGTCTGATTTGTCTATTTGTCCAATTCCAGAGTTGTAAACATTGGGGTTATTTGCTGATAGCTGAATTTCTATTCCCCGAACATTTTGGACTCTCTTGCAACAGCTCATTTGGGTCCTTAAGATCTGATCATCTTCAAAGGGAGCCAGTCCCTGGGCTTCATGGGTCCCTGGGATGAGTCTGTTTCCAGAGCATAGATGAGCATTCAAGTACCACCACCTTGGTCTATGACTTCAGGCTGAGTCATGGAATTCAACATCCATCCGGTATATGCCATTCTCCTTTAGCTTCTGTTGCCATGCAAAACAGAGGATGGGAACAGCAGTCCATGTCCTTTTGTCGCAGTACAGTTTTATTTAAATGAAATAAAATAAGGCTTTGTCTAGTCCCTCTTTTGAAAATTTTGTACAACAATCTGTGATTTTAGATGAACTGGAATCATTCTTTCCTTCTATAACAAAAAGGAAAAAAAGTCATCCATTGATGTGATAGCAATTGAACATTTGTCTCATTCCAGGAGAGCCATTATTGTCAATGATCAACCTGTGAATGGATGTTCTGACTAATGCTTTTTAGGGACAAATAAGAATTATTCTCTGATCAAACTCATTATTTCTGACATCTGGTTCAATAACATAAAAGAATTCTATTCAACAGGTTAATGTATTAGTTATTCCGGGATGGATTTGGAGACCACTTCCTTCTAGTGGGTACATTGGTGCCCTCTGCAAAATGAACATTCACTGAGTTTCTCATTTGAGAAGCAGAGACTTGCTAATACCTAAGCTAAAAGTCTCTCTTACTGAGGTTCCTTCTTTTGTTCTTTAAACTACAGAAACTTGGGGCTTCAGTGAGGTAGACATTTAAGCATTGAAAAAATCCAAAACTTCTATTTAAAGAAGTCTTTTAAGTCTTTTGTAAGAACTCTAGCAAGTCTTGACTGCCAGCACTTACAAGGTAAAAGAATTAACCTTCATAAATGTTTATATAAATAAACAGGGCTGAAATGGAACTCAGAAATTACAAATTTAAAATATCAGATTTTTGTGGTAAGTAACAATTTATGTAGGTTTTTCCCCATAATTTAAATATGTAGTTAGTACCCAACTTACCAGCTGGTTGTGTTTTGAAATTATATTTGTAAGTTGATACAGTCAGGGTGCATTTCCAGGAACAACGGTGTTATAATGATGTTTAAAATGGAAATTAGCTTATTTAGTATTCACTTAATCCATATTGATAGTAGGTTAGTTTGCTTAATACATATCGAGACAAATCATTTTTATTTGCAATTTTGTAAAAATTTAGAATATATGTTATTTTAAGTATTGTGTCAAATAATGAGCTACTAAAAGGCTGCGGATCAAATTGCCAGAAAATGAATCCTAGCTGCTAGTCACCGTTGTGTGCTTGGGCAAATGCTTACCTTGCTGTGTCTCAGTTTATTCAACTCTGCAACACTGGGTAATAATAATAATACGATTTAGAGGTTTTAAGTTTTTAAGTGGCAAAGGCCCAGGGCCTGGCATATTTAAACAGTGCATACATACTAAAATTGGCCAAAGAGTCTGCTCTCATCATAAACCAAAGCATTTAATCTTCCCCTTATTGTGATACCACTGTGAGAAATTCGAATCAGGAGGGATTTCCTGTGTCTCTTTGAGGGCCAGTGTAAAGGCCTAGTCCTCAGCTTGTTTGTTTTTGGCAAAACAGCCTCCTTATGAGAGAGAACAAGTAGCTGAGATGATCTGGGAATGTGGTTTCCTCCTCCTCCTCCCTCTTTGCTCCTGTAGGCATCAAGGAGACCACCAGGAGGAAAAGATGGATAGACTGAGCAATGGCTGGGAGGGTTCCCCAGCCCCTTCAGATCACATGGGATTGACTGAAAGGCCGCGTGTCCTGTGTGTCTCGTCTAAAAGCTTTCTTCTGAGGTGAATTTCTTTGCATCTGTCTCCAATTTGCTTAGCATCTGCCCCGTCTTCAGCTCATGGGCAACTTGGTGGTTCCTAGTTCTGTTGATGAGATCTCATTCTCCCCACCTGCCTCAGGTAAACATCTAAACCTACTGCCACCATCTCCACCACCACCACCACCACCACCAGCACTACCACCACCACCTCCATCACCACCACCACCTCCAACACCACCACCACTTCCATTACCACCACCACCACCACCTCATCACCACCATGACCACCACCTCCATCACCACCACCACCACCTCCATCACCACCCTTTGGCTTTACTCAGCCCGGCTGGCGGTCCAAAGAAGAGTAAGAGGACAGAAGGGATAAGAAAGTGGTGGAGGAGGAGAGGCGGCAGTGAGGGAGGTCGGTGATGAAGCAGATAAACATATGGAGACGGGACTGATTCAGGTGCTTATTTCCGATTCCAGATTCTGGTCTGCACTTCTCAGCTCATTCATAGGAACCTTCTTAGTCCTTTGGAGCATATGTCTGTTTTCTGAGCCCGCCTCCCTCAGAAACAATAGTTGCAGCAGATGAGCAGGGAGAAAACACAATGGCTTGAGAAATCCATCTCACTTTCAATACTTCTGTGGAAAATCTACCCCTGTGCTCAGCATGGCCTGGGTGGACCTTTAAGAAGTGGGCATTGGAAAGACTGATGATAACATAAATAGTTAATAGTATATATCATATACATGAAATATATTTCAAATAAAATAAAATAATATATAATATACACTATAATAAAAATTAAATATATAACATAGTAGTAGTTTTTATAAGTTCTTTATATTTTTCTAGAAGAAAACAGAAGTCCCAGGAAGTTGAATATACATTGCTTTACCTCCAAAAAAAGTGACACAAATCCCTGATAAAATGTATTATATGGGTCACAAATATTATTGGGAGAAGGGAGAACCTGCTTTAAAACAACACATGCTGGGTGGCTATTGATTTTGGTGAAGTGTGAGCCTCAGGGAAGTCTTTGTTCTTATACCCACCCCTGTGAATTATAAGGATAAGAAACAATTCAGTAAGTTCAAGAGATGAAAATAATCGCATGGCTGAGTCAGCTCCTGTCTTTGTGGTTATAAAGCAGAGTTTTAGAGTTCTGTCTTAGGATAGGACTGGGGACAGGGACTGGATAGTGGGAACAAGGACAGAGGAAGAAGATTAAGAACAGGGAGCCCGAATAGCGCATGCTATTTCTTTGCTGCTCTTCTTCACTGGGCAGCTGTAGACGCTGTGTGTGCTTGAAAGATCTGAGTTTCCTCATTCATAGGTTAGATCATCTGTAATGTCTGGATGTCTGGAAAAAAACACATCACCAATGGCCAGGTTTTCCTGGATGGGAGAGAAATCTGTAAACAGAGATTTTTCTTTTTAATTTCTAAGTTTAATTTAGGACTTCAGCCTCACACCTTTCGCATCCCTGCCTGTACCACAAACAGACCCTTTCAGAAACCTGCTGCTAAGTTAATCACTGGGTGGCACCCAAGAGCCAGAAAAAAGGTGGATCGAATTGCAGACACTCTCTAATACACATATTTTAACAATTTCCTCCATCCTCAGCAAAATTATGCTAATATTTTAGTTGAGTTTCCTCAAGTCTGGAACTCAAATTAAGTCTGTCTGTTTCATTTTTATGATAGTGCTTGAAATCACTTGCAGACAAGGGGTTGTTGGGCCATGAGATTTATAGTGGCAGTGCCACAAAGGTCAAACACATCCTGAGGAAGAGGAAAGCAATCTGTAGAACCAGTGTTTTCACTGCAATAAAGTTTATAGCAGTATTAAGGGAATAGTTACAAATCAGTCGGATGGTGTTGATTTCATTGAGAATAAGTATATTTACACTTGTAAGCTTTCTCTCAATAATATTCTGAATGTTTTACACAATGGGGTTAGTGAAGGTTGGATCTGGGCATATTTCACAAGTGACAAAATTTGTTTTTTTTCCACCCATCCTCCTGCTTGGTACTTTCACAAAACGAGCTTATAGTGGCTCTGTTGGGGCTGAGTAAAGGTTCAGCAATTTTCCATGATTTCCAACAAAGTCGAAGATGCTGCAGAAACTTATAACTAAAATGATTATTTGTGTCTATGTATGTAATTAAAGATGAGATAAACCTAAAGAAACAAAATGTACCTAATGCCAAGTAATCCTTTAGGTCATTAGTAATTAGTTCCTTTCATTGCCACCAATTTTGTATCATTACATTATCTCATTGAATGTTCAATCTCCACATTTACAGGGAAAACACAACTACCCCAACCTATATAAAACCTACAAAACTTATGTGCATGCCCAGCACAAAATTAATCTTAAATATGTTCCTTTTGTAACTCTGTATCACAGCACCCAATTTCCTTTATGGAAATAAGTACTATTACTTTTTACAGTTAATTGTAAAGTGACTATGTAATTATGCTATTGATTGCATTATTAGGCAAATATTATGCCATTATCTTACCTGTTGTTTACTTTTGTGTGTATTGTCCACGTTGCTCACTAGACTGTAAAACCCACAAGGTCAAGGTCCCTGTTTTACTCCCAGTCTTGGTCCCAGGGCCTATGACTGGCTCTTAGTCCTCAAAAATATTTATTGAATAAATGAATGGATATTGCTTCACTCTCAGAATTCTTCCTCACAGTGAAAATACTTTCTCAACCTCCTGTCATTTCAACACAAAATAAATTTTTCTAACACTATTAGATAGTGTTCTAGAACCTTCTGTTTCTATCTTGTGTTTTTATTCTCTAAGAGCTGGTATGGCTCTAACAGATGGGAAAGGGTAGCAGTAGATCTTTTTATCCATGTTTTATCAATGAGAAAGCTGGGGCTTTGGCCTGTAAATCTAGCAAGAACAATTTGTTGACAAGAAGCCATAAAGCACACCCGGAGGTGATACTCTCTGAGCTGGCACACCGTTGCCTGTGTGCAAACTGAACATCTGTGGGGGTCTCGTGTTCTTTTATTTTCCCACAACTGCACCGTTTATTTACATTTGTGCCTGAGTATCCTCCAGTCTTGATCGTAATTGAATTTAGTTCAACCATTTTAAGGTCATATAAAGTTTTGCCACTTTAAAAAACAAGTGCCAGTAGAATAACATACTAAATGGTTATTTTAATAAGACTATTATAAGTTAGACCATTTGTATATTTTTATTTTCTTTTGAAAACAAATTTTTCTGTTTTTTCCAATTATAAAATTAAAACATGCCATTGTATTAAAAATATAGAAAAGCGTAGAAGAAAAAATTAAAATTAACCAAATTCTCACCACCCAAAGTTAAACACCGTTAGGTTTTGGTGAGTTTCCATCCTTTTTTCAGGCAGGTAAAGTGTATCTATTTTACCTGCAGGAGGTCGTGTAACACTTGCATTCACCTTAATGGAAGGATTTCATTGGTCGTTCAAAACCTAAAGTGCCAAACAAAATGATTAAGAGATAAAACAAATCAGAATCTGGTGAGAGTGGCTGATCCCTCATCTTCAAAAACATTTGTGTGTGCGCTGAGTTATGTGTGTGCATATTGTTTGTGGAGAGGGTGCACTGACAGGAGGTGTCTGCTGTGCTTAGGAGAGAAGAAACGAAGACGTTTGGGACAATTTTCATCAGACCTGATGCTAGGAAGTGATCTCTACAGTCACTTCTAACTCTGACTTCCTGTGTGTCTTTGGATGTAAGGTCTAACATCTCATCTCCTTCTGCACCTATACAACGGAACAATGAAAAACAGAGTGTTCGTTGACGTGTTGTTAGCGGACCAGTCAGTGGGGTGACAGTCAGTACTGAAATAAACCGCTCTGGACTTACACCTAGAACATAAGTCCCCAGGGAGCAGACTCATTTGTGTATTCACACTGCACGGGACAGTGGCAAACAGCCATACTAGTCGTGAAAATACAGTCTCAGAGCAGATGTAATTCTCAGATCTAAACTTTAGACTTCATCATCACTGAAACTTTTATGGCTTTTGTGATCTAATATGGATAGAAAATGATGACTAATGATGATGAAGGTAGGGAAGCTTGTGAGAACTTTTTATCCCATGTGCCGTTTCAACAAGCACCAGCCATTCTTGGGGCCGTTCATTGTATAAAACACCACGGACTCGGAGAGGAATAAAATGTGTCTTACGGGCTGGTGGGGGAGATAGATACGGGTCACAGCTAAGTACATTCTAATGTAGCACCTCCTCCATGGTCTTGTAGCACTCCTCCAACAGTGATAAGTGAAACGGGGGAAAGGAAATAGTCCTGCTGGGCTGTTGGAAATCAGATGGGGAGGGAGGTTGAGAAAGGCCTGTCGACCCCAGACTTTGAGCCAGTGTTTAAGAATAGGTGGGGAGGGCTTGCCAAGTGGATTCGTGGAAAAGCAGTGCAGACACAGAGAACAACATGCGTGAAAGCTCAGAGGTGTGACAACACACCGCACCCTGAGAAAACTCCAAGTAGGCAGGGTTGCTAGAGCACAGCCCTCGAGGGGTCGTGAGGGAAATGGTTCACCAACGTGGCGGGCAGAGTGAAGAAAAAGTACTCTACCATAGGTTAGAAAGAAATCAAGATATTTCAAAATTAAAGTAGTCCTCTTTCTGCTTTTTCTGGAAGAAAAGCAGAGGATCTCGTAACGTTGGACCTTCCTCCCTACAGGGCAACAGTAGATGGGGCTGGGCAGCGGCCACCCCTTAGACATGCGACCCTTCTCCAGTTCTCCTCCGCCATCGCGCAAACAGTGTGCGTGTCTTCATTTCCCTGCACTGCTTCACCCAGGTGGGTTACCTGGGAGCCTTCTCGCATGTTGCTCTGTGGCCTGTGGTGAAGGGGGAGGGCACACCGAGGCCAATGCAGGGGTCAGAACCAGATTTGAGCTCCATTCTCTGGACGATGTAGCCCCATCCAAGGACTCCAAGTGAGAATGACACAGACAAAAGTCATTCCCGCCAACTGAAGTGTACGCTCTCCATAAACTGGCCAACTGCCTACTCCATTACTGCCTCAAGTCTGAGCAGAGCACTCAGACTTGCTGAGCGCGCACCATGTGCAAACAACGGCTGGGTGAGGCAGGTGCTCGTGGGGTGTGTTTGGGGTATTTGTAGGAACAACAGGCAGGAATAACATACTACACATGAAAAAATACTCTCTACCATTTCTCCAAATCATCCAACCTTTGTAATTATTTCAGTATTGAAAGAAAAGTTCTGTTTTGAAAAGTATCTTTCAGGGATAAATACATTAATGTTTTCAAAAATTAAGTAAAACATAAAAATATATACTTAGATAATTTAAAATTTAATAGTATGTTCCAGATTATTTTTTAAATTCTTTTCTATCTTGACTCTTACAGCTGAGCTTAAGTGTTTGGGAAAAAATAATCTCTTTTTGTAAATTGCCATGTTATAGTTTGCTTTAAATTGCTTGGATTTGGGTCAGGCTCTAGCCTTCATTAATGGGAAGGGATAGAAACTAAGAGACAGGATGGTGTATATTTCACTTTTGCTGTTTATTTTTCAATTACAGTTTACATTCAATGTTATTTTGTATTTGTTTCAGGCATACAGTATAGTGGTTAGACAATCATATACTTTACAAAGTGGTCCTTTCAATATTTCAAGTACCCCAGATCACTTGTTTTCAGCTACAAAGAGCACAGTAATTAATTTTGCTATCAGAATATTAGGATTATTTTCCCAACGTACTGGCCTAATTTGACCTCAAATAGGCATTGTTTACAATGACATATAGAGAAAAATAAGGATAGCTCTGGCCAGTGTGGTTCAGTGGCTTCGAGTGTCACCCCTGTACAGCAAAAGGCTGGGGGCTCGAGCTGCGGTCAGGACTCAAATGGGAGGCAACCAATGATGTTTCTCTTTCATGTTGATGTTTCTGTCTTCCCCTCTTGCTAAAATCAATACATATGTAAAAATTAACCAAAAAAAGGATAAAGCCCATAGTTGGAAAAAATGCAGAATTTAGAAAAATTAGAATCAATTGCCCAGTAATTATGGTTGGTGTGCTCTTAATATATAACTTCCAAATTCTAAGCCCAGGTGTGCTCTGAGAAAGTCACTTAAACTTGACATCTTCTCTTTCAAAATGAAGATAATGTGTTTAAAGCACAGCCTCAAAATCTCCACTACAAGCTGCAGTTCTTATCCTGAAACCTCAGAACAGCTGAATGAAAGAACTCATTGATACATGTGTTTCAAGCAAAGAAAAAAGTAAGATTTTCTTTGTTGTTAGGGCTAAGCAGACCTTAGGGAAGTAACTCTAGATTTTTCTAGAAACTTTCCTCCCAGAGGGATGAAAAAGATGATAAAATCCAATGAAAGGTAGGGAAACTGAAAAACAAAGCTAGTGAGAATCTCAGTGTCATTTACTTAGAGTTTACCTATTTGCCCAGCAAACAGGTAGTGACTGAGTAAGGGAAAACTACCGGTAACCTCTATGGGCAATTTGAAAATATAAAGAATTTAAAATGGAACGTTTATTGCCAGGCTCATACTCTGTTACTGTAAAATAAACCTATTAGAATTATTAAATGGCTAGACATTCCAATTAGAAGTCCCAGTACTCAAGTTTTTGAATTTTAAAAGTTAATGGAAATGGATAATGTTAAATGACTTCTGGAGAAGTGTGCATTGTTGTTTATATGTTGACTTCCAAAAAATGTGTAAGAAATAAAGCTTTGGTTCTGTCCAAGAATGAAATACAATGTGTTGAAAATTGCTTCAGCCAATTTCAAGAGCTTCCATAAATTCTTCTCTTGTGTCTCTCTTATTGGACTGTCAACAGTAACAACACTTCTTATTCGAGATATACTCTCTCCTTGTAGAATTTATCAGTTCAGTAGTTTTCCTTTCCCAATTATAGATGAAGTGTGGATGAAATAAGGAAGGCAGTTTCCAGAAAAATCAATGAGGAAGAAGTCTTCATTATTTCAGTAATGCTGCTTTGTGAACAGTAGTGTAATTTTAAATCTACCAAAAAAAAAAAAAACCCACAACAAAACCCTCATGAAAAGACAGCAACCTGTATTTTTGTAGGAAATATTTTCTTATGACGTAAGAGGGAAAAGAAGCCATTTTATCAGTAACTTTAAACCCTTTACTAGAAATTATAATTTATTTCCAGATATAAGTATTTATGTAGGCTTGTCTTCCCAAAATATAAGTTCTGATAGGCCAAAGTATAATCATCTTGCCCACCATTGCATCTTGCATGTACTTTATTCTAATACAGAGTTTTGAATAAATTAGTGTATGCATATAAATGATTTCAACAATGGCTTTACTAATTTTTCTAATACAGAGCATGCTTTTGTATTTTGTTTTGTTTTTAAAGTCCTAAAGTCATAATGGATTTTTTTTTTCTTCTGCCCTATCCACTGATGGGTGCTCACTGGTCTCCACTCTCACCCGACCCAAAAAGAGCAATTTTATAATCCAGTGATTTAACGTATGAAATGCAAAGCCTAGATTTTCAGAATTCACAAATTCTAAATTTGTAGATGATTTATGTTGGATAAATGAATTCACTTCCTAGATATATACACGTATCTTATGAACCATTTGATTATTCATTTTTTAGCTTGCTGTTCCTCAAAACTCTGACTTATCCTATGCCCCAAACAACCTGGAATTCACTTCTGATTTCTCATTTTTTATCCTTTCTGCATAACTTGTCTTTAAGATTGTTAATTCTTCTACTTGGATTTGCCCCGTATTCTCCATTTTTTCTGCTACCACCCTGGTCCCCCATCACTATCATCAACACTGACGGCTCAGTACTTTTCGAGCCCTCCGTACAGAATCTCCCATGGACCACAGAGCCGTCCTGACTTTGATTCCACTCTCGCTCTTCTGTCCCTTCCTCTTAGTCCATTGAAGCTCATTGTTCATACTGCAGGCTTTTATTTTCCCAAAACTTTCCTCAAGCTTCACTTCTTTATAGAACCATCCCAAAATGCCAAATCCTTCTTGTATTCATTTATTCAGCACATGTTAATACCACTGTCCGGGCAGATATTTCCATAATTTAATTCAATATAATTTCATGTGTTTGCTCTTCATTTATTTAATGATATTTTTCTCTTACTCCAAAAAGAATTTAAGATCACTTACATACAAATAAAATAAAAACAAGTAATTAAGGAAAATGGAATTTATCCAGAAAATGTCTCTACACTTTTGGTAAAATTAGAGCACAGATTTGAGTGTGAGATTTTCAGTATCCAAATACAAAGCCAAGAAGAAAGATGTTTATTTACAGGATTTACAAGATGTGTAAGATTAAACTTAGACAATAATCAAAATCTGTTGCTCAGGAGAAGTACAAGCACTCCTTTTTCTATGAGATCAAAAAGGTATATATTCTATAGGTCTGTACCAAGAGAACACATGTATTACAAAAAAACAATGTCCTCAATGATGCTTTTATAAAGCAGTTTCATAGGGCTATCTCCAGGAAATTACTTCAGTGTTTGAAAATTGTATAACACAAAATGGACACTCAGTAAAAGCATTTCTAAGAGCATGGTAAACTATGTAAGTTTTCAAAACTTATTGTAGGCACAGCATCATACTGATAATAATTGCAATGGCAATTACTGCTGTTTGAGCATTTACTATGTATCGAGTAAAATGTGCATCACTTTATTATTATTTGATCCTTACCATGACCTCTTGAGGTAGACACAAATCATTTCCCAGGTGAAATTTAAAATGTTTAAGGAGCTCAGTCATGAACACTCAGTAAGTGTCAGTCAAGAAATAAAACCCTGCCACTGATTCAGAACCCTTCCTCCCTGCTCAGTCAGGCCTCTTTCCCTTAAAGGAACCATTGTTCTGGTGTCTCTCACCTTATGCGTTAGTCTGCCTAGTGTAACCTTAAGGTAAATAAAATAATATAGAATGTATTGTTTGGTGTCGGGTGTCTTTCACTCAATGCCGTTTGTGAAATTTATTCATGTTGTGTGTAGTTGTAATCTTTTTGTTTTCAATGTTGTGTACTTTTCCATTATTACAAATACGCCACATTTATTTAACCTTTGTACTATCCATGGACATTTTTGTCAGTTCCAGTTTTTCACTTTATGCATATCGTTTCCATAAGTCCTCTCATACCAACTCTTAGAGCACATGCGCACACCTTGTCACGGTATATTCACCTTTCAGAGGGCGACCATTGGATCATAGAAATGCCTGCAGGCTATAGTAGATAAAGCTGCACTGTTTGGCTCTGTGCTTGCCCTCTCTTCCTTTCCACTCATAATTTCATCCTTTGTCTACCTCAGAAATATAGGTCACATCAATTGAAGGCATTTCTTAATGAAAAGATCGTAACTAAGTTTCCATTGCATGAAACCTTTTCATTTTAAAATAAAATCATAGCAAATGATGACTAAATTTTGTTTGAAAAATGTTAGTGTCCCAGAGAAGTAAGGTGTGAAGTTGTACTCTATTTTAATGATAGGATGTGCTGACTGAGCTACTGCATGCCTATTGCTGCAGGCAGGAAATCCTCTCAGGGCTCCTTGACACCACCGATCAGACCAAAGAACTAAAATTTCTTTGAACTTGAATTTTAAGTGCCTTGAAATACTGTAATCTTAATTAGCTATGACACATAAATTACTTCATTTTACACCCCCAACCATTAGCATTCAGAATTCCCAGTCAAAATTTCTGAGTTCTCAGATTTATGCCATGAGAGCTATTATTGCCTCAGGAAGGAAGGAAGTTTTGCCTTCAGTAAAAAGGTATAGAACAGAAAGGGATGCCTTCTCCTTGGTAGATCTCATGGAATTTACCAGAAAAACTGTTCGGCCATTGTCTAACACGGTTCCCCAGCACTTTAAGAAGTGATTATTCAATTTCAATAAAGATATACTAAAGTTTCTTCACTGAGGTCCTTGTAGCTCATCTGGGAGGTCTGCAAGCTTTTCATGAAAATGTTTTAATTCCGTGTTTTCATTTATTTTGATGACCATCTAAATAAGGTAATGAAGCCTTTTCTAGCTCACTGAGATGACCACCTCTCACAGCGCATTTGCATCTCTCAGCTGCAGTGCTCATGTTTGCTAGCACTTGTACAGTGGCATTAGCTGCCGTTGTAGTGCTTCTGAACTTCAGGCTAACAAAAGAAGAGAACTTTGTATGCTAGTGAGGTGGTCGGTTTTAAAGTAATTCAGGTAGATATTAATGGAAGAATAGAAGTATCATATAGCATATGGTAATGAAGGCAGACCAAACTCAAAATGTGTCAAACGAATTTGTGCTATAGCACCTAGTACCATTTTCAAAAATATTAACATTAAATAAATATACATTTGACTTTTATTGGTTTCATGGGTTTGAACTTAATTTATAAACATCTTTTTTATGGGTGTGTAATAGCTACATAGAGTTTATTTCTACTTTTAATACATATTTGAAAAGTATGAAAATTACATGAATAAAAACTTGGAGTCTATTAGAAATGCTTTCCTTTAAACTGAATCTTCACATTTTTTTTAAGTTTGAAAATGCTTCTCTAACAGATCAGTAATAAGAACAGGTAATATTTGTGGAGAACTCATATTACATTTTTTAACCCTCCTAAGTGCCCTGTAGAATGGAAAACTACTACACAGAGTATATTACTCTGTGATAGGGTACCACTACGTAATAGGTATCATCTCGGGCCTGTGTTACAGGTTAGCAACAAGATGTTAGACGAGTCATGCCCACAGCTCAGGAGTGGCTGCCCCGAGATTCTCACCCTTAATCGTGAATGGACACCATGAGCTGTGAGGCACAGCTCATGCCTCACAAGAGGCACAAATTAGCACAAAAGGAGCAAATTTTTCCTGAAAGTGTAGACAAGGGTGGTCATTTTCAGAGGGAGAAGGGAGCCTCGCAAGATCTCAGTGGTGCAGGAGCAGCTGCGCAGCCCTGCCACGGCACTTAGGCCCGGACTCAGCTGTGCGGTTTTAGGCTCCATCGTGTAAGTCACCTGCTCCTGCCACCTACTCTCTGTCCTCCTGGCATCACCTTGCAGAATTGTTACTTTCACTCTCACAACAAGCAGTATTGTGAACCACTTTTGAAGAGTGCTGTTATTGTGTCCTGAGATACTAACTGTGCCCTTGGTGGTCACAGCAGGTGGAGAAGAGATATCCCATCAAACTGCCATGGGAACCCCCCACCACAGCAGGGACCTTGAATTGTTCTTGGCTTGTGGAAGGGTGAGGTCAAGCAGGCAGTGGACAGAGTAGAAACAAAAGACGAAAGGAATCCAAAGTGTGTTTAAGTGGACACTTCTGCCTCTCTGCAAGGCAGAGCTGATGTTTCCATGGAAACAAGAGTTAGAGGGTTTAGTTAGGTCTCAGTCCTGCACAGCTGCAGCCTCAGTATTCTCTGGGCAGTGGAGGCCAGGCAAGCTCCCACTCGGGGACTGGAATAAATGCTTCTGATCTGATCCAAAAGAATAATGAACAATACTGCAATTGGTTTTCTTACGAACAATAACATGTTACAAGGTGCCTTAAGGTGATAATTCAATTAGATATATAGAATAAGTTCTCAACCATGAGTAGAAATAAACACTGGAAGAGAAGCCAAGAAAGATCCAAAACAGCAACTCTAAAAGCAAACAAAACTTGTCAAATTTAATAACTCTTCATTTAGAACTGAAAATAGTATTATTTTTAACTGTAATTCTGAATGCTTCCTTCATGAAATGAGACTTCCATGCTCTAGTAATTCTGCCACGAATATTTTTCTCTGAATCTTCTCCAACTTGTACTATTTTCCTCTTAAAATTTACTACGAAGTATTTTAAAGCACATGAAAAATTATAATATATATGTGCGCATGTATAATGAAAGAAGAGACAAAGAGAGACATCTGTGTATCTATTACCCAGCTTAAGAAAAATAGCTTTGCCCATAACACCTGAATCTCTTTGTTTAAATCACAGCTGATGTCTCCTACTTCTTTGTATCACATGTGTATTAAATTCAACTTAACTATGCCTATAGTAGCGTAGGAGATAGAGCAAATGTTTATTGCATGCTTATGAATGACTTTACGTTAGGCATGTAAACAGCAATTTTCTATATAATAATCCACCCCTAAAATAAATGAACCATAAGAAGAAAAAGGTTGTATAATGTATATTAACTCATTCTTGGCATGCAAGTAGTTAGTAATGACTCAAAAACTTGTTTCCTCAATTATTTCCATATACCAAATATAACAAAGGACCACAGCAAGGTGTAGTGCATGTGATATTTTGGTGATAAATATAAGTTAAACCTATATTGTATATTGTTTTCTGCTTGACACTAAAACATAGACTGTGAAGTTACTACTTAAGTAGCCAGGAGATTGAAAATATTATCCACTTTGGATATACTTAAGCTTGTCATATTTAGTACACACAACAGAACAGCTTATAAATGTAAACTCTTCTGTACTCAATTTATCTCGCCCAAACAGCTACTGTGGATGAGGTCTGTGCTATGCAATTCCTATTTAGAAGAGACACACAGACTTAACAGCACATATTCTGAGCATCTTGGATCATTCAAGAGGACAAAATGTAGTCCATGGACATTTTAAATAAATACTGGCCTGTTAGTTGATCTTCATAACCGCATGCAGAATATTTATTATAAATTGGAGGTCTTTCACGTTTATGTTGTTTAAATCTTGTTTGATATTAATTTTTTAAAAAGCAAAGTAACATTGAAACATATACCTTATGTCTGAAAGAACATTTTTTTTGGATGTAGAAATACATTGTTCCTATAGAATACTTCTACAATAAGCAGATGGTCAAGGAAAATGGCTTGAAAAGATTAATGAAGCTGATGTTAAACTATGCATGAAAATCAGAATTATAAACACTCTGCTTTTAACAGAAGATCTTAACTGATTAAGATTTTACTACATGCCGTAACCTCTTTCTTTTTCCTAACCCCAGCCCCTAAGTATGCTCCAGAATGGTGATTACTTAGCTACCGAACACAATTTGGCTAAAATCAGAACTAAGAGTGTGCTATTGGGTCATGTATACCTTGAACTAGTTGAAATATCTGTCAGTGGATCTACCTTTGTCCTGTTGTGATTCTTCGCACTCTGGTTGCACTTCATCTTCATCTGTGCTCAGCACAGCCACTCTTTACTACCCTGGACAACCAGTTCTGGAGTACAAACCACACCTGTTATTGAAGGACGGCTGTGTGAGAAACTACCCAATCTATTATTGAAGGTCTTTTTAGTGCCTAGTATTGTACAGTTTAGTGGCTATAACAATACCATGCAAAGAACCCAGAAATTAAAATGTAAACAAGAGAACTGCTCTTAAGGAGTTCCAATAGTGCAGAGGAAGTTGCCAATCCTGTGCCAGTGCAGGAATAGACATGGGTACAAGGTTCAAGGGATGGAGACAGCGTGTGGGGAGGGGACTGTGCTTGAGAGGGAGTGAAGTTTTCTCAGGTGAATAAATCTGTGAGCTCTTCCTTTAGAGACTAGGAAGAGTGGTTCTTACAGCCAAGGAGGGAAAAGACAAGGGGCTTCTAGAAAGAGGATGCTGCACATGGAAAGGCACAGTGGCATAAAATAGCTTATATGAGCAGAGTACCACTAGTGCTTTGGTATGCTGAATACAAGATGTCAGGAAGGAAATGGCAAGACCTGTGCTGCAGAGGTAGGCAGGGGATTGTGTGCACCGCTAAAGCAGACTTTATTCCATTGCTTTTATTCCATTGCTCCTAAGATGAACGTGCTTTCACATTTTGACATCCCTGAGATTACAATAGATCTTTCATGGGATGGCCTCTGGCAGTCACTGTCATTTGGGATATTGTTATTGCCAGCATATGTACAAACTCGGGCATGGCTGCTGCAGGCTTCAGTTGAGTTATATGCAACATGTTGGGTTAGTGCCATTAAAATGTCTTTAGAAAGATCACACATAATTCAGTGTCAAGACAAAAAAGGATTATTGTTTATGCAGAAAGGCACAGAAACAGCAACAGGACTTACATTTGATATTAGAGAAAGTATATCTAAAAAGATTATTTAATAAACATAGATTAAGGATTTTATGTAATAAAAAGCATTATGCCACAGTTTAGTTGTATTTTTTCATTTGTAGTGGGACATAAAGTAATGAAACATCTTATAATCAATAGTGTGTTAGGTTTAATGAAGCATCAACTATTAATAATTTTTTAAAGATTTTATTTATTTATTTTTAGAGAGAGGGGAAGGCAGGGAGAGAGAGACAGACAGAAACATTAATGTGTGGTTGCCTCCTGTGCAACCCCTACTGGGAACCTGGCCCAAAACCCACCTATGTGCCCTGACTGGGAATTGAACTGGTGACCCTTTGGTTCACGGGCTGGCACTCAATCCACTGAGCCACACCAGCCAGGGCCAATTATTAATAATTGAATGTAACACTCTGTGCTCACTTCTCTTTTATTCATTTTGGTTTTGGTTTTTGCTAGAGTAAATTCTCATAGAATATAAAAAGGTAGATTACTCCTCTTTCCTTAAAGAATGGGCAGTTGGATCTTATGTTGTTGAAACTGGGATTCTGTGCCCTATGGGAAGATGTTAGTAAGTAGGTTTGACATTCAGATGAGGTAGAAATCCCTGAGGACACACACATCTTGACTCCATGACTTCAAGGTAGATGGGATGAGTGGACTTTCCAGAAGAAAGGCAGATGGAAGAGTGGAAGGTCCTATGATAGCCAGGATCTTATTTCCAGGTCCTCTCCAGGTTAGACTTCTTACAGGGTGGCTGCAGGCTGGGTCCAAGCTGAAAGGTAGCCCAAGTTCGATGTGGAGCAAATGGAGTTACCAGTTTTTTAATGGATTGTGCAGACCTAGACAATGAGTGTCTCCAGCATGGCCAGAAAAATTAATGTTCAGAGGCTCCCTTCTTCATGTGCCCTAAACTGTTTAAGTTCTAGAATACTATTACAATGCAAGGTGGGAGGCAGGAGCCATGAAATATAAAAAAGTTATAGACACTAGATTCTCAACAACCGTGGTCCTAGGGGCTCAGAGATTGGTATGAGTTGATTTTTAAAAATAACTGTGATATCTCATTAAACTTAAATGTATTTCTGTATAATCAGGCCAAAGAATTTTGAAAGCAGAGAGGAACCATTGATTACAGCTCAAGTTAGGAGGCTAGCTTAATTAGATCAGCAATATCTTCAGTTTTGTTCTGACAACAATCCAGGAAATGGAAGTACAGAAAGGTAGAGGTGGGGTGACACCCTTCAAGTAGCATGTGTGTTTTGCAAACAAACATTGGAGAGTTGAGCATCTGGAACAGATTAGCATAAAGAGGGGATGTTTTAAGTTAGGAAGTCCTCAAGGAATCCCAAAATCACAGTATAGAGGCAGCTGATTACTCTAATGACATGTAAATCTGCATTTTGTGTAAGATCTTACTTTGTCAGATGAAGCTGGATATTAGATATTGACTGAAATTCAGTTTTGCCTGTATTGTCATATTTGTATTTCTCTACTGTGCACATGATCACTTATTTTGGATATTTGTAATAGCAAACACTAGGGGGTTGGTTGGACATCAAGGTATATCCTCACAATAGAACACTACACAGCTGTAGAGGGTGAGGATGTGGGAGATGTAGCCCTTTGGTACTATGGAGCAGATGTTCTATTAAATGCAAAGAGCAAGATGGAGAAAATGTATGTAGTATGCACTTACTCCCCTAAGAAGGTGGTGAATCATGGCAGGTCAACTTATGAATGCTCTCTCCCCCAAATATGTCCAGGTCCTAGTCCCCAGAACCTGAAATATGTTACCTTACGTGGCAAAGGGACTTTTCAGATGTGATTAAATTGGGGGCTTTGAGATAGAGAATTGTGCTGAATTATTCAGGGGAGCTCAATGTCATGTCAAGGGTCAAGATTGATGCAGGAGGGAGTTAGAGTGGATGTGACTACAGAAGAATGGTCAGAGAGAGGCAAAGCCGCTGGCTGTCTTTGAAAATGGAGGAAGGAGGCAACTAGAGAAGGAAGATGATGTCCTCTAAAAGTCATTCTTGCTGTAAAAAGTAAGGAAGGAGGTTTTCCTGTGGAACCTCCAGAGAGGCACACAGTCCTGCTGACATTAATTTTTGCCCAGGGAGATCCATGTCAGACTTCTAACTGCATAGCTGTAGATAATACATTTGTGTTGTTAAAGCCACTGAGTTTATGGTAATTTGTTACGGCAGACAGAAAAGTAATACAGAAAATAAAACACAAAATTAAAAGAGTGGTTACATGTAAGGGGAGAGAGGAAATAGGATAGAGTAGTCAGGGATAGAAACTAGGCTTGTTTTATAGATTTGATATGGATCATATATGTATTTTATATAATTATAAAAATAAAGTGGAAAATCAACCTATAAAAATGAAATGAAAAAATTTGTTAGTAGAATAACCATACAGAGGTTCAAAGTGACATAAAAACAGTTATTTGGCTATATTCTCTATATGATATATCCTAAGAGTGAATTTTTTTTAACTGCAAGGAAAAATCTTACAATATTTTCACTAATTATATGGTTGATGGTAAATCTTTTATTCTTATTTGAGAATATTATTGGTGTATCAAGGACAAAGCAAATAAGAAATAATTGATATTCTTCTTTAAAAAATATTGTATTTTTTCCATTACCGTTTATTCCCTTTATATCTTCCCCCACAATCACCATGCTGCTGTCCATGTCAATGAGTCCTTTTTCCTTTTTGCTCAATCCCTCCACCCCCTAACTAATTCTATCATTCTGAATCATTAGAACTCAGATTCTGAGCATGGGAAAGGAGATTCAGATTTAAGATCAAAGAGATAAATAAAAAGTCTGCACTCTTCAATTTAAATTTGGAAGTATTAATTTAATCTTATGATGATTCTATTTAAAACAATTTTTCTATCTTTGCTGAAAAGACCTAGAAATAATGACCAGCACATTAGCAATTACAACTCCTAGTCTTTACGGATTATTAACCATCAAGTATAATTTTCCACTAAGATGAACCAGAGCTCCTTGTAGATTTCAAAAAATTTTAGTTTTTGGAAAGAAATGTACATGATGAGTCTCGATCAGTTGATCATGCTACATTGCAATGAAGCTATAAAAGAAAACTAAGTCATGTCGAATAATACAGGAATAACTCAAAGAGTCACCCACAGGTTAAAAATGGGTGAGGGTAGCCCTGGCTGGTGTGATTCAGTGGATTGAGCACTGAACTGTGAAGTAAAGGGTCTCCGGTTCAATTCGCAGTCAGGGCACATGCCTGGGTTGCGGGCCAGGTTCCCCGTAGGGAGTGCACAAGAGGCAACCACACATTGATGTTTCTCTCCCTCTCTTTCTCCCTCCCTTCTCCTCTCTCTAAAAATAAATAAATAAAATCTTTTTTAAAAATAGGTGAGGATAAAAAGGATAATAATTGCAATTGAATTGAAACATTTCAAGTACATTTAAATATATGAGTTCATCTTTATAAAGATGAACTAATTGGCTGTTATTGAATGATTCTCAAGTATCAGCTCTTTATTTTTAATACTGGCCACTGTTATGTGTGTGTGTGCAAATAACTTGTATCAGCTCTCACAGAGAGAAAAAAATAAGCTGAAATTCAAATCCTGATCTGATGCCAGGTTTCCTACTCTTTCCATTGACTATACTATACTGTCTCTAAACATGGATGAGAAAATGTTCTTTCAGTGTCTGTCAATTCATTCTGCCAATCCAGCAACTACAGACTCCACAAGGGAAAGGATGCCTTCCCTGGTAGAATTTACCATATTAAATTCTGAGAGCACAGGGTAGGATCTATGGCTCTGTGCCTGACCACCCACAACTGCTGAAAATCAGGTGATGTCTTCACAGAGAAAATACACTTTAGACCCCCATGGATCCCCAACATTGGACATACGGATCTTTCAGTAACTCTAGCTAGGCAAGTGTGGAATCAGGATATAAGAGGGTAGCCATCTGCAGCTGGTATCAGGGTTCAAAGCTCTACCAAATATCTGGAAGTGGATGGTCAAGAAGGAGGCTGGGGAAGGTTTAGAGTCTGCAGTGACAAACAGCAAACTGTAGCTTTTTGAATTCGAATGTTGTGGTCAAGATAAGCAAGAGCAGAAGTGGGGCATTTGGATACCGAGCATCCACCTTCAGAGAAAAGCCAGGAGAAGAGTAGAAAGCTGACCCACAGAGAGAGGGATTTGCCCTGATTTCCTCTTTCCACTTGTTATAAGTAGTTGGGCCCAGCAGGGGGCGGGCCCCAAAGGCCTGATACAGCCTATGGGACAGAGGACAGTAAGATCAACACGTCTCTGGTTTAAACTGCGGCAAAAGTTCTAGACTTGGCTCGGAAGCTTTTTGAAATCCTAGATCATTGGCGAAAGTACAGAGGGGATGAACTGCTAACTCTACACCTAGGCCTGCGAGCAAGTAAAAAAGGCATCTACAGGCCAGATAAATAGGGGAAAACTTGTCTAGTCCTCAGCCTGTCCTCCGTAAGAAAAAACATATCTGATTCAAAAATTAAAGAATTAATGGCCAGTAATATACATACATACTTGCTCTCCATGACATCCACATGTTTGGCATGGTGTAGACCGAACATCTGGGCAATTAAAAACACTTGACTTCTCTCCTAGTGGTTCTGGTCCTTTGGAAGACAGAAGCTCACTAAATGTCATAGTCAAGAAGTGGGAAGCAAAGTAACACATGACTAACAATAAATCAGAAAACAGACCAGATTGCCTCCAGTAAGAGAAAGAGGTCCTTGGTATTCGAAGAGTGGTTCACCAGCATGGGCATCACCTGGGAGGGTGTTGGACAGGCAGGCTCTCAGGCCCATTGCTTGCCCTACCGAATCAGGATTTGTTCTACCCCTGCCCCCAAGTGACTCATATGCAATTAAAGTGTAAAAGCACCTCTAGAGCATTCAGCATTATTACCACCACCACCATAGCTATCATGTATTTAGCACTTACCATGTGTTAATACTGTTCTTCACATGAATTCTCTCATTGCAACCACATGAAGAAAACACATTTACAATCCCCATTTTAGAAGTGAAGTAACTGACAAAGAAAAAATTTAAACTTGAAATATCACGTGGTTTGTAACTGGCGGAGTTGGGATTCAAACTCAGGTCCTTAGAACCCAAAAGTATGAGTCTCAATTATAGTTTTCTTATCCTCAGAAATGGTCATACACATGAGTAGAAACTCCATTGGTGACTTTATGTTTGATTATAAAATATGAATATATTATAGAGACAAATAAAGGAGGGATGTGGAGAGAGAGGTTCACCATCACCACCAAAGAATTTTCAAGGGTAGTTAAGACCAGATTTAAAACAGTAAAGTGGAGCGGGAAAGGCCATGCACAATAAAAACTGTTAGGTCTTTCTTCACTGATTATTCCAACATTAAAAGATTCCAGGTTCCACAGAAATATTTATCGGAGAGAAAAACAAAATTAACATTTTATGTTTCATCTGTTTTGACAAATACATAATTGCCCTTAGCCTGGCAAAGATTTTCCCTGTTTTCCCAAATGAAAAGTGACTAAATGTGACATAAATTTAGAATTAATCCCTACTATAGTTAGGATTTGCTACAAAGCAGCTGTTTCTTATTCTCATTTCTTGAGGATCATGTGCTGATTATGACAGACTTATTAAATGTCTTCAGGAGGCTATCTGTGAAGCTGTTTTTGGCCATTTGTGAATAGTTCCTGAGTTTTATCATAAAATTTCTGCCTGATTCTCTTGATCTAGGGGTGGTTCATATTAAGTAACTGAGAGATAATAATCAGAAAGAAATGGCATGCCTCAAAATCTGAAACGGGCTATTTTAATCAGTGTATTTTCATTTAAATTACTTTTAACTTATTTTTCAAAGGGAGGTTTCTAGCGTTTATAATTCTTTTCCTTTAAAACAGGACTTTGAAGTGTGCACAAAACACAGACAGTGGCCACGTCTGCACGATGCCGTCTCAGGTTGAAAGAAGAAAACGTTGCTGCCAGGGTCCATGGCACCCCGAGCATCCTGAACAGTGCGAGGCTCCCCCACGAGCTTCCCTGCAGGGGTCTCCACTGCGAGCCAGGCGATTTCTCCCTCTGCTTCCCAAATCTCCTATCTTCAGTTTTTTCCCACTCTCTGTTAGTAGCCTTTCACTTTAAATCCTTTCTTGTTCTCTACCCTCTACTGAGGACGTACTTCACTCAGGGAGTACCCCATAGGTCTCTGGTGTTTATTCTCCATCTTCCTGCCACTGTTCTGTGACAGTCTTTTTCCTAAACGGGGTGAAAGAACTTGTTTGGTTCCTAGAGGCCACTATGGCATTTCAGTAGCTTCATTCTACTTGAGCTAACTGCAAACCAAGTTGGCCTGAGACCTTTCTCCCCAACTCAGTGCACTGCACACGGTTACCCACATTTTCTAGTAGGATGGTCCCAACAGAGGTAAACTAGCCCCATGAGAAATGGAGATAATATGCTCCAAAGAGTACCTTATAGATTTGAACATTACCAAAATCCACAGGTGGTTTGACCTTGATAGGATGGTTTGACCTTGATAGGATGCTTTGACCACTGCAGTCTATTGAGCTAGAACAGACCTGGAAACTCAGTTGGGTATGAGCAGGTGGTGAATCTCTTGAATCTGTTCACTAATTTTCAACTTATATTTTAAATTTTTATGAGATATAGTTTATATACAGTAGAATGCACAGATCTTAAATTTATTCTGATGAATTTCAATAAATAATACACTGCATGTCAATTATAAGCCATCATCCAAATCAAGGTATTCCTTTCCATCATTCCATAAAGTTCTTTTTTACTCTTAAGTTAATGCGCCAGCCTGAAGACAAATGTTCCACCCATTTCTATATAAATGAAGGCATGCATGATGTACTCATTTGGGTTTCTTTTGTCAATATAATATTTTTGAGGTTTATCCATGTTTTTGTTTACTAGTAGCTTATTCCTTTTCACTGTTGATTAGTATTCAATTTTGTGAATATACCATCATTATTTGTTTATCCGCTCAACTATCGATGGATACCTGGTCTGTTCCCAATTTTTTATTATTATAAATGAAGTCTCTATGGACATTCATGTATAAGTCTTTCTGGGGATATCTGTTTTTATTTCTCTTGGGTTTATGAGTGGAATCATTGAGTTATATGGTTATCAATATTAGAAACTGCCAAAGTGTTTTCCAAAGTTATTTTATCATATTTTTACTTCAACTAGCAAGGGGTGAGAGTTCTGATTGCTCCTTTTTCTTGCCAATATTTGTTGCTGTTAATCTTTTAAAATTTTAGCCATTCTAGTGAGTATGTATTGTTATTTCATATGATTTTAATTTTAATTCCCCTCATCCATAATGATTTCAAGTGCTATTAACATTAATATTCTTATTTTGTGAAGTATCTGTTCAGGTCATTATTTTAGAGTTCTTAAAATTTACTATATATCACCAAACTGGTAGATTTCCTTCCAGAAACCAGAAAACTAAAAGTTGACATATATTGCCCTAAGAGATCATCTGCTTGAATGTCTTGAAGCTATTCAACACTACCAGCAAACTGAGATGTTTCTTTAAGGGCAACAAACAAAAATCTCTTTTTGGGTTTTAGGGATATGCAGGGGCTATGATGACCCCAAGTTCATTCTCTTCTTTGGTCAATTACAATTGTTATTGTAAAACTTCTTCTTACTACTAAATGATAGTGCCCTCGCCTTCTTGGAGCTTATAGTCCAGTAGAAGAAAATTCAGAAGTGAAGCAGATGATTACAAGGATAAGAAATATTTCAAAAAAAATAGAAGTAGAGAGTAATTATAGTTTACATAGCAAGGGAAACAAACTTTGGGTTGATAGGGAGAGGCGGAAGGAGTCAGAAACTGCTACTTGGAGGAAGGTATATTTCAAATGAACCCTGAAGGATTCATGGGAGGCAATAGGAAAAGGAAATGTGTTCTACTTAGATTGCCGAAAAGACTGGTGATGTGCATTCCAGGTGGAAATACCATGTTTACACTGAGCATTATTCAGTGGCACTATGCAGCTTACTGCTACGGTCCATTCAGAAATTTGAGTAGGGGCTTCAGCGATCTCTAGTGGTCCTGTAGTGGTAACAGCACACTGTTTGTTGTGCAACTATGTGAGACCATTTTCAGCTTCCTCAAAGATTATTGTATTACCCTTCAATCTCAAATACCCTTGACCTCCTTATTTTTTGTCTCTTACCTACATCTTCATGTTGACAAATACCAGTAACTTCCAGCCAATTTATTAATATAATCTTCAACTGGCATTGAGTACTGAGTACTTAGCCCCAGCTCTCAATTATTCTCCAAGATTTAGAAGTCTTAATAGAAATATTTTCAACTCTGTAGTCACCATCATCCACAGGGTGTCAGTGAAACAGGAGAGTAGGCTCTTAAATTCAATTTTTGCTGCTAAACATTCCACCAATAGCCTGGTAAGTGAAAGCATAGAATTGTGGTACATCCACATATTCTTTTCTCTGCATGGCACACCCTATACCATTGGCATTATTGTTTCTACTCCCACAACTTACTTGATTTCTTCACACCACTGATATCCTGGATAGAAGTCAGTACTTAAGCAGACTATGGAAATCCAACCAGATTTCAGAGATGCCTTCCAGGGTATCAGGAACCATAATGATAAATAATTAATAATGTAGGGGGTGGGGTTGAGCAGGAGATGTATATGGCTCTTCTTCTGGAATATACATAGTACTTGCCGGTCCTGGAAGGGGAAAGAATAACAAAGTCCCCTTAAGAGACTTTGCAAAGGTGATCAAGCTAATAACTGTCCGTGCAATTTACCCTCTCTGCTACTTTACCTGCCCTGTATGACTTGTGGGAATTTAACCTGCCCTCCTAACTATACTACTGCCCTGTGACCAGGGGATCCACCATAGAGAGCAGAGTACAATGTATAGGAGATGTTGGAATTTCATGTGTAATCCATGATGAAGCCGGAGTCCAAGGAGTAGTAATGAGAATTTGCTGCCCCTTTAAAGAACACTGATGAGTAGATTAAGGCTTTGCGGCAGGAAAACATTGAATGCTGACTTTAATTCCCATTTCTCCTGCCTGCACTTGAGGACCAACCTCATCAGCCCCACGTCAATCTCTAGCTGCCAGCCCAAGCCTGTGTCAGTTGGCTTGATAGGGGTGAAGAAAATTTTGTAAAGAGATCATTGAAGAAATCATAAACCATTCAGAGAATAGATAGAATGCAACAAGTAATAGTCAATAAGCTAAATGTCTAAGCATTTTCTAAAATTAAATATAGGTAGAAGTCCTTAGATTGAAAGGATACATTGATTATAAAGAATAAAAACTCACAATCAGAGAGAGTATACAAAACAAAGAACATTAAAGATAAAGAGAAAAAATTAAAGGTTATATACAGAGAAAAGGTGAATGTCATACAAAATAATAATAATACTGGTAGCATTCTGTCAACTAAAATGGAATATATACCACTAAATTATATTTTAGGCATGGGAGCCTGTTATCCATAGATACTCAATGAAATTACTCTGAAAGGATGCACTTTATCCAGAAGAAAAATAAACCCAGATAAAAGAATTAATAGCATAAAAGAAAAGGTGTAAGTCTAAGCATTGATTGCAAAAAAATAATAGTCATATCCATTGAGATAATAAAAATAGGATGTATAACTTTGAAACCAGTAGAGAGGAGTAAAAGGGAATCACAAATAGTCTAATAATTCAATAGAAGGCATAAAAGAAAAAAAAAACAAAAAAGAAAAATCCAGCAAAGCTATGGTAAATAGAAAATACAAATAAGATAATAGGAATAAATTTAAATATATTAGCAATCCCATCGATTATAGATGGACCATTTTTATTTGACGAAAAGCAGTGGAGTCGCAGATGGAATTTTTCAAAAATACTGCTGTATTCTGGGGTTTTTTAAAGAGACAAACTAAAAGATAAGGACCAAAAGAAAAAGATGGAATAACTTAAGACTCTTATATCTTCGGGTAAATTATTACATTAACGTATCCAATAATACTCTGCCTTTAAGTCAGTCAGCATAGCTATGTCTGCTTTCTTTTGGTCAGGATCCTCTTGTGCCTTCACATTTTAGGTGTGTCTCTGAAAAAAAGATATCTATGGTAGTGTTTTAACATGTGGAAAATAGAGAACCTACTTCAAAATACTCCCTACTTATGAGCCAGAAGGAAATTCTAATGAAAATTAAATAACATTTAAAGTATGAGAACATTATTTCACTTTATTACTTTAAAACCAAGTGTCATTAAATACATGAAGAAAGAGTGAGCTATTCAATAAATGACGGTAGAAAGACTGGACTGCCATATGCGATAAAAAAAAAAGTTACATCTCTTTCTGACACTAAGCGGAGAGGCGCACACGCAGCAGCGCTCGGAGTTGGCCTGTGTACGTGTGGACAATGAGCAGAGCACATGGACTGCGCTCTTTAACAGGTGCGTCATCTTAGGCAGTCATTGAAAACTACTTAAGAATTCAAAGGAAAAGCTGAGACGCTGTCTAGAACATCTATTCCCCTCACCACCACCCCCCATTTACAACAATTCTGTTTTGTTATCAGGAAGCTAAGATTTCCTCTTCCCTGGCTTTCATCATCTCTCTAAATTAGTTTTCCTGAGTGTTTTATATCCCCTCGTAAGCGTGGCCTCGGAACTGTGTGTGCACACAGGTCTGTAGCTGTGTTTCATTCTCCAGGTAGATCCAGATTACCCGACAGAACCCCTCTCCTCTATTTCTTCAGTCTTGGACAATGTAGATTAAACAATAAACATGCTTCTGGGAAGGGAGTCGGGGGTGGGTAAATAGCCTGAAGAGGGGCAGTGAGAAGGACATTTTTAGTTTGCTTTATGTCCTTTTTTTCTTTCATCTTATAACATAAGTATGCCTGTGTATCACTTGTGTTTTTTTAAAAAAAAGTCTTTGAAAGCACCAAAATAAGTCAGCAAACTAAAGTATTGCCTTGAGGTCAGGAAAGTGGAGTTCAAAGTCATGGTCTGTGAGAAGGGTCACTGAACTTGTCCAAATCTACATTTTTTTATCTGTAAAAATGGGGATAATACTTCCAGAGACATATTGGGATTTTGTAGGGCCTGTAGCTTTTACAATTTCAAAGGTATTTTTTAAGAAAAAAGAATATAAAATATGAATGTAAAATTAGGAATCAAAGTAAATGTTTACTTAGAATGAGAAAATCAAACTAATTATTAATTATAAAAAATGACAATTGACAAATATGACAAACGTCAGAAGATTTGTGGCATGTGACCATTGCTAAGACCCCTCCCAGGGCCTTGAAGAGGCCAGCACACCTGAGACCTAAACTTCTTCAGCTTCAGGGTAGAAATACCCAGGCTCACCTCACCTGGTCATTGAAAGGATTAAATGACACAAAGTTAGTGTCTGCTTTGTATAGTCTGACACACGTGACATCTCCCCTAATGTAAGTCCCTGTCCCTCCTCATTTAGCTGAGAAATTCTCAGGCAAAAGAGGCCTTAAAAAGATGCAATTGCCTAATTTTTCATCCCACAGATTCCTTTTTTTTTTTTTTCTGTGTCAGACTGAGGGCATGAGGGTACAATTATGAGAGGGAGTAACGAGAGGATTAAATTAGATAAAGTGTGTGGAAGCGCCTCACATAGTGCCTGGTCTCTATTAAATTAATACATGACTGTTGAATTGAATTACGGCTTGCTGAAAGCCGACACCTCCGAGTAAAGTGAGCTTTAGCTAATCCACTTGTGAAATAAGGTGCAAGCACAATAAGAGAGATGGAAACTTAGTCTACGAAAGTGTTTGTTAGCCAAACAAGACTTTAACTGCTTTGGGGGCATCTTGCTACCCAATTTCAAAGAGCACAAAGTAAGCCTGTTGTCGCATTGCCTACCAGGTGAGCCCTCCTTCAGTGCTAATACTCCGCCATGCATTCTGTCCTCTGTGAATTCTTCCCCAAGTCATCTTTTCCCATTAAGTAAACCCAAATAAACAAGCGTGACACTCCAAGCATGAATCTTGTGAGTGTTCTTGTACACATGTGTTCTTATATTCTTACTCAACTGATGTAGTTTCGACTTTATATATTTGTGCAAATAGACCAATTTAGAATGAGCTTTATATATGTATTTGTTTATATTTTCAGTCAGCCTTTTTTCCCCACTCCTTCTCCCCTAATCTTTCTTGGAAAAGTAATAGTTTTTCTGATAAGTGAGTAGCTTTTTAAAAAAATAAACTCAAAACAGAATACATAAAACATCTGTGAGAACTAAAATAAAGAATACAGACTTTTGTTGGTAAATCCATGCCCAAGAAGAGTAAGTGGCTTCAGGAACACATGAATCTTTCCTGGAGAATTAGCAATCAAAGCAGTCAGATACAATTTTGACTTAAAGACCCAAATCCTGAGCAGACCTGTACCATAATCCCCCTATTTCAAAAAGTTGGAGCTCCCGCATACACGGAAAACATGAAATCTGCTGTGTCTCCTGGCAGGCTGCGAGCTACTCTTCTAAGACATTTCCAACCCCGTGGCTGGGATCCAGATAAAGACAGGCAAAAACATCTGTTAAAAAATCAGATGTTTTGATTCTACAGAAAGAAAGATATCAAAATGCTTAACTACGAAATTACTGAACAACCATCAGTGAAATATCAAAGAATATGAAAATATTTAAATAGTAAGGGAATTTTTTTCCTCAGGCAGACAACATAATGAAATATTTGCCTCTGCCTTTCTGCCTTGTTCTGGTATTAGGCACATTGAAGAAAAATGAAATTTTTAATCTGGGAAATGTCACTGATGAAGATCTAAGTAGAATCTAGTTTTCTGGATCAAGAAGAACAGACATTATACATCAGAAAACAAAGTCCCCTTTAAAGACTACTTGAGAAAACCTGAACAAGTGATATAATTATCATTTTAGGTATAAAAGTCAATGCAAAAGGATTTTAATTATATTCAGTATCTGGCATTGGCTGGTACTGTGTTCTGCTTGGTGGATGACATGGCCCCGGCCCGGGCCAGCAGGTGTACAGGGTGTATGCTAAGGGCTCTTGAAATAATCATTTCACAAGTCAAACAGTTCAGGTATTTATTGTTTTAATGCTTTTAAGTAAGTGGTTGGTTAGTCAAAATACTAGTTAATTTTGCCATATGAAGATAATCAAACACAATCTTGTCATTTTATAATAAAAATGACTACTATTTAGTGCGTATATACTATGTGTCAAATTTCGTAGGTCTTAGGCCATTGCCCATGTAATCAGCATAACTATAGTGAGTATTAATTATCACAAGGTCAATGAGGTAAGTGGTGGCAGAGGCAGGACTCTCCCTAGCTCAGCTGTGCTCCTGACAGGGTGGCTCTTCAGAGTTACTGCGTGTGGAGGCCAGGGGGCCTGGCTGCACCCTCCCATCCGCCAGTCATTGGCTGTGGGTCACCCTCCGGGAATGAGAATAATCTCAGGCAGGGCAGTTCCCTGTGGCTAGGGTGAGGCCCAGTCAGAACACAGCTGCAAGGCATTAGCCCCCAATATTCACATCAGGTGGGGATGATTCTTTGGCCCTGAGGAAGGATCTCTGTGGAGAATCACCGACATCAACCATTGTTCACCTCTTGTACTGCTTGGATCCACTTTCTTCTTATAGTAAGTTTTCGCCACCTGGGAACAGGCTCTGATTGGGCTTATTTCCTGGGAAACAAAGTTCAAAGGATAACTGTAGCCCCTCAGCAGTTCTAATCAAAGCTGCAATGAATACTCATCATCCCCACTCTCACCTTGGCAAGCACCTACTAAACTAGGCAATTGGCTGGGGTGAAGGGTGGGGAGAAGATTTTCGAGCCTCTCATCCCTGAGGGGTCTGAGCCCCAAGTGCTTAATAGGCTGTGATGACTGCTCATCCATTTGACATTACAATTCAGCACAAAAGTGTCAAGAACTTGAGGATAGAGCAATTGAAACTATCCAAAATGAAAAACCGAGAGAAGAAAGGAATTTGTAACATGAGCAGAGTATCAATGTTGAAGTGTGGGATACTTTAAGATGCCGTGTAATTGGATTAGGGACCTTCACCTGTAAAAGGAAGAGGCTGGACGCAGGGTTGAACAGAGGAGGTCTGGCCCAGGTACAGACTGACGAAGCTGACGAGAAGCACTGTGTTGAATGTGCCCATCAGAGTGTCCTGAGTGACCTTCATAACGTGGCTCAGTCACCAGATACAAGCCACCCCAGGAAGGGCGTGATCCTGGCTAAGGGATCTCGCTGCCTCAGAGAGAGCCCTAGGCCAAACTGAAGGCTGGAGGAACCTGCTCCCTAAAACCGCTGCAGCTGGGCAGCAAGCCCTCGTTCCAGGGTGATCTGGAGGCACATCTCTGGGTCAGCACAGGCCTGGGAGCCGGACTGCTCTGGTTCTGATCCTGACTCTGCCCCTTCAGGTAAGGTCCTACCTCTCTGTTTTGGTTTCCCCAAGTACAGGGTGGAGTGAGTAACGGTTGTACCTACCTTGTGGGATTTTTGTGAAGAGTAAATGAGTTGATTTAGGTAAAGCATTTAGAAATTTGCCTGGCCCGGTGTTCAGTATTTTACAGATATTTGCAAACATTGTTCTAATTATCTCATTTAACATTCCCATTGACCCTAAAATACAGGTGGTTTTGTCTCCATTTGGCACATCAGAAAACTGATACTTCAAAAGGTTGAGTAGCTTGCTTAAGACCACCCAGATAGCACATGGGCATGGATTCTGGTGGGTCGGTTTGTGTCCAAAGGTCACCTGTATGATGAAATAAACTTTTTGTTGTGATTTTTATTAATGCTTGTTTCTTGGCCATGAATTATCTAAGTAGACTGTAAACCTTTGGAATTTTTGTAATGTGTTAGACCCAGCACAACGTCCAGCCCTGAGTAAGGACTCCATAAATGTTTGCTGACTCGCGGAACAAAGAACCCACGGCCTCCTTTGCTTAATGGAACTTCGCCTGTTGTTGCCTGTCGTATCCTTAAACTGAGTTTTCTTTTTGGTTTGTTTTAGTTGCTGAAGGGCTGTACTCTTTATATCATCTCCCGCACAAATAAAATTCACTAAGTTAGATGAGGTGCAGACTTTTCTGGAACTTTGTTTTCTATCTTTTTGAAGAACTTCAAGCACACAATATAATTAACGCAATGTCCTTTTTTCCATACGTGTGTCTCAGTTCCTTTTTATATTTTTAATTCAACACATGCCATTAAAGGAGACTTATTTATTTTAATACACCTTGTTTATCTGCAATAATTAAGATGAGTAAGAGATTGAAGGAATTCATCAAGTAGGTATGAATTTCCATCTGAGCCCACAACTGATCATGGCTAAAAAGAATACATAAAAACTTAGTGTGTATTAAATGCAAACTGGAGATTTTATAAACAACCCATAAAATAAAAAGATTTTAGCAAGATTGTAACATAATGTGTGGTGAAGTATTTGAATGAGCTAGCATATTGGCACAATTTTGGTGGTAGCAGAAAAATTTGTTCTATGTCACTCATTAACGTCACCATACAGTTTTCATTAATAAATTCATCAGAGGTTAATGGGAGTTTCATCTGAGTAATCAAGACCAGGATTTTCTTTCCTGGCTGCTTCACTGATCAATCTTAACATTTAAGCAGCAATCAAATTTCCTGGAAAAACAAGGTCCAAAAAAATGGTCTGGTTGAGTGAAATATTGTAGCCGACATTTGTGAGAGTTGCCTATCTCCTTCGGATACAGCACTGTTATTTCCCCTTGAAAATAGCCCTGTTCTTAGGTTATGTGGTTTGAGTGGAATTGTGCCCGTGGCTGGGTGTGTGACTTAGACAGGTTTCAAACAAAACATTGTGAACCATCTGCCACCAACTAGACTCCATAGCAGGGCTTTGTTGGCCTGTTAAAAATGAAGAATCTCTCTTCTGCTGGGTTGATGAGTGGGTCAGCAATAAGGTAGTCATTGCTGGCAGCCATTGCGCCATCCTGAAGAACCTCACTACCACTAAGTGTGGAGTCATCAAGGGAGAGGAGCGTAAACCAAGAGGGAGAGAGAGGGGGAGGGAAGGAGGCAAAGCAGGTAACATCGCATAGCCCTTGGCTCTAGCTGTACCTTGGGTTCACCCTAGCATTTTTCAATTACATTATATAATATACATGTGTATAATATATATTATATATATATATATCCTTATCATTGTGAATTGAATTCTCCATCACATACAATTGAAAGAGTCCTACTAGTAAGAGCTCTTACCTAATAAAAACATCAAGTTTCAGTATGTTCGCAAGTATTTGCATCTTTAGATAGCAGCAAATACACTTTTCTAAGTACTTAAGGTTGTTTTCCATGCAGCTCGTAAGTCCAATTGGAAAGTGATATAGTCAGTGGATTTGCTAGGGTGACTTTTCAATATCATTAATAATTTGGTGTTTTGGATTTACAGTCACAATTTGTGCTCTCTTGTTTCTTTGTTGCAATAATTAAATTACGTTTAATTAAATTGATCAACTTAATATAATAACAATTAAATAAAATGACCAAATAATAGTGAACTCAAAATTTAAACAATAAGAAATTACGTAGAGGAAAGAGAAATCATTGTTCTAGGAAATGGAGTACAGAATTCTGGTACTGTTAAAATTTATTAAACAATAAATTTGAGTGTGATCTTTCTAGCAGCTAAGGCCAAAAGAACAAATTTTAAAATGTTTCCTTTCTATTGAAAGGAAGGTTATCAGTTATTCGGAAGAAATAGACTTCCTAATTTATTTTTATTTTTATTTTTTTTAGTTTTCCTCAGAACCAAGAGTCTGGGATTTTGTTAGAGAAGTCTCATTTTTGTTTGCTTTGTTTCTTTTTTCCCCCCATTCTTCATAAGACTTGGTAGCTACTTTAGGAAAATACTGTGATAACATTTTCATGGCTTGCCTAATGCCTAATGATTACAGAAGAAGAGATAGAAACCAGCTGGTTTATCCTTCAGCCAGGCCAAGACTGAAGTGATGTATCTTATCAGACAATTGAAACCACGTGCTCCAGCTCAGACCTCCTGCTCAAAGGTCAAGGAGGTAATGTGCAAATTCGGGATGCTTCTGAAAGTCTTTTAAAAGGACTTGTGGGTGGTAAAGCGTGGCTGAAATGACTTCTTCATGTTCTCTGGAAACTCAAACCCAGTATTTTTGCAGAGTCTGAGCAAAAGTGATTGAATTTGACCTTGTTACTTCAAAGCCTCTATTGCACTCTTAAAGATAAAGAAAAACATCGCTGCCTCAAAATAAATGGACCGCCAGCTTCAAGAAATCATTTGAAGGTACTTAAACGGTCAAAAGCCATTAATATTATCACAAAGTTGTACCCTCTTCTCGGGAATCTGGAAAGTACAATTTAGTTTCCATTGCTACATCTATGTTTGGCTCCGTTTCCTTTCTGTCTTCAGTCACAAGTCTCTTGTCCTTAAATTAAGTGCTTCATCAAACAGTTTATGGGACTCAATTAGTCCTTTTATTGTCCTTCCAGAAACCTGTACCCTCTATGTCAAAAATCCAGAAATAGAAAAATTAAAGCCATCAGGTCAAGAAATAGTACGTAGTAGGAGTTTACTGTGCATATAAAAACAGTTTCCAAGTGGGAGTTTTCAAACTAAAAATTGATAGGAAGCTCAGGGACATAATGTCACAGGGTAGCTTATGAAGAGAAAATGAAGATGTCATTTAATCTCCACAGTGATTGACTATTAGAATCACCAGATGGCAGGGGATTAATTAAAAGGATTATCTCATACCAGTTTTAGAAAGATGTCTTAAGTTTTTTGTGTGTGTGATTATTAAAGACATACACAAGAAATAACCTAAATTAACTTTTGCTTATGTTCATGAAATAAGCTAGATTTAGTTTTGCTTAAGTGGGCAAGTATTTATGTGCTACAACCTCTAAGTATGTGGCTATACCTTCTTCAAGGGCCTTCTGGGAAATGTAGTTGTTTGGGTCAAAGAAAAGAAGCAAGAATGTACATTGGAAAGATACTATCAGTCCTTTTGTCCTTTTGAATCATAGAATAAATTACTTATTTAAAAACTAAATAAAAATCCATTCAAAATGTTTTTTTTTTAACCTAAAAAGTGATACATAGGTCAGGCTAGCCTTCTTTGAGGGTTTATCCACTGAGGAGCTGCCCTTTTCTCCAGACCCCAACTGCCCTGGTGGACCCAGGGCTCCTCCAAAATATCTCACCCTTTCGAAGATATTGCCCCCTAGTGGCCACCTCGGTGCCCCAGATTCAGGAAGCACAGATCAGATGTTTGCAAGATTTCCATGAAGTCACTAATTCATATTCTCTCCCAAGAGTCATTTGCAGACTAGAACTTCAACCCATGAGATAAATTCAGAATCATTGTTCTTAGAGTATTACTTTTAAGTAGTGTCTTGATTTTATTGATGAAAGCAAATTTTTGCCACATACCCTTCATTACCTATCTTAAAGTAGCTTTATGTATTCCTGTAATAGGAAAACAAGAGTTTCTATTTCAATTTCTATTTAATATGCTTAGTGCTAAGAGATACTTGAGAAGTAAGCTTGATCTCGACATCACAAATGTTAGAGAAGATTAATTTATATTATTTTAATATGGATGTATTAATATACACAGTATACATTCATTGCAGGTGTTTTACTTAATCTCCTTTGTTATAATATGCAACTTATTAAAGTTATTTAATACTTTATCAGTAGTTGTACAACTGAAATCAAATACTTTGCCATCCTTGAGGAGTTGCAGGCATTAAAACTGTGAATTAATTTTTAAAATTTTCTAGTCAGCAGTTTTTTAAATGTACTAACAGTGTCAGTGGTAAATGATAAATACTGAGAGCCACTCCATCCGATAATGATGCTGATGATGATCAGGGGACCAATATCTTCATATTGAAGCTGGTAGTCATTGTTCATATTTTCTAACTCTCCACAAAGCAGGCCTATTTAGCAGTTTGTACTTAATATGGTGGCCTATTATATCCTATCAGGAATCTATGAGCAATTTAGATTTAAGCAAACAGATGAATCCTGTTGGAGGGAATCCCTTAATATCTGCTTCTCAATTTTCCACCTAAGAGGGGCTTTCATTGCAGTCTCCAGGAGGGGGCAATAGTGTGAGATCCTGGTAAATCTTAGTGGGGTTTTTGGCTTCGACAGCAGAAAACCAACCCCCTCCACACACACACACCCACTTTTCTCCTGTGCTGTCTCCGGCTGCCATTGCTGCCCAGTGTCTGTGGTTTCTCCATTACCCAAGAGTCCTATCTACAGCCTACACTTGTGGCTGGAAAGTACTGGGGGAAATCCACAGGGAAACCCCTCACCTATCCCCTTCATCTTGAGTTTTACGCATTTTAGTAACTGACAACACCATTCAGAAACCTGGGGAGTCACCTTTGACTCTCTTCCTCACTCCCACTGCTTTCGGACCATGGGCAGTGCTGTCCGCTCTATCTTTAACATACACCTCTGTGTGCCTGCTTTCCTCCTCTCTGTCCCTCTAGCATCTCTCACAGGGTGGCCACAATGGCCTCCTAAATGGTCATCCTGCTTGAACTGGTGCCCCCCTCCAAGCCCGTTTTCGTCCAGCAGCAAGAGGGATGTCGAAGCATGTAGCTCAGCTCCTGTATTCCTCTGCTGAAGAGTCTCCAGTGGCTTCCAGTTGAAGGAAGAGTAAAATCCAAGCCCCTTTCCATGTCTTGCAAGTTTCCTATGCTCCAGCCCCCATCACTTCTCTAACATCATCTCATCAGGTTCTCCCTCTTGAAGCAAGCTCCAGGCCCTGGGGCCTTCTGTGCATTTCCACTGCATCCCCTGCTTGGTCCTGTCCATGAACTCTGTGGCCCAGATGTTCTTCCCTCCCCTCTTCACAGGGCTGGAGGCTTCTCACTCCTTCTCACAGCTTAAGTGTCTTAATGTCTTGAATGGCTTAAGCAAGAAGGCTTAAAGGGGAGCCTCCTTGGATATATTGTATCTCTAGTCCTCTCTTTTTGTTCCCCATTTTGTATTATCAGCAAACCCTATTTATTGTCTTCCTAGTGCTATTTTGATGATGATGATGATGATGATTTTATTGTCTGGTCCCACAGCAAAGCAGAGTTCTTTTGTTCTGTTTACCACGCTGTCCATGAACTAGTACTTTTCCTGGCATACAGTAGCAACCTGATAAATATTTGTGATTTGAATAACTGAATAAACAAGTAAGGACACTGTCAATCTAGCTATTTGTGCAGCAAAGCATTTTGAAGCACTTAATTTAATATTATCGCCCTGGCAACTTGGTCAAAAAAATTTTTTTTTTTTTTTTTTGCTCCTGAAGCATTTAACAAAACACCAGGGTTGGCTCAAGGGAAGCCACAGCAAAAGCTAGAAGATAGGGGAGTCTGCTGACAGCTGTGTCACCACCTTACAGATCAATATTTTTAAAAAGAAGCAGGTCACACATCTTTTGCAGTCACTTTAGTAGTCACTAAGTACGGACCATTGCATAATCAATCACACATGGTGTCAGGCCTGCCTGGGGCCTTTAAACTTGCCCACTCTGCCTTCGGTGCTTTCCTCCCAGACACTCAGTCATTTCTTTTACCCTTGTCAGGAGATGCTCAGGTGTCACTTTCTCAGTATGGTCTTTGCTGACCATCCCATTGAAATGCCAATCCCTCAACACCAGCACAGGAAAACACACACACCCTGGTTGTTTTTTTCATGACACTTGCTACAGTATGATATATATGTAGTATATCATATTGTAACAAGTATATACATACATACATATATATGTTCATTCTCTGTAATATCTCAGGAATATGTGTTCATTTTGTTCACTATTGTAGCCCCAACCTCATAAAATATTGCTATGCATCCTATTGGTGTTCAATAAATATATAGATAGATAGTGGTGTATTGTAGGAATGAGGAATTTGTTCATTTTTCAAAAGTCTTCAGTTCTGTTTATGTTGACATTGTTTGCAGTGTGTCAAGGTAAACACAAAGTTGTGTGTAGTTGAGCCAGTTAACATTTCCTGCATTGCCAGAGCTCAGCATAAGGCTGTTCAGGTTGTGCACTGCTCAGCTTCAATGGGTCACATTCAACAGAGACTCACTTGGAGCTGGACACAACCTGCACAGCCATATGTGGGTCCCCTGGGAGGGGTGAGTTCATGTTGTTCTCTAAGGGAAAGAAAAGGGGAAGGAGAAAAAGTGAATAGAAAAGAGGAAAAAGGAATATAGTGGTAAAAGAAGTAGAAAAAGGGACTGAAAAGGAGACCAGAAAAAGAGTCAGTAGGAAGGGGAAGAGGAACCTGGAGAAGAGAAAGGGAAGAGTGAGCTGAAGAGCCCTGGCTGGGTTGCTCAGTTGGTTAGAGAATCATCCCATGCACCAAAAGGTTACAGGTTCTATTCCTGGTCAGGGTGCATGTGGGAGGCAACCAATCAATGTTTCTCAAATCAATGTTCTCTCTCTCTCTCCATTCCCCTCTCTCTAAAATCAATAAACATACACTTAGGTGAGGCTTTTTTTTTTAAACTGGAAGACTGAGATTCCAGCCCCATACTTTATTCCTCTGCTCCCCAGCCTGTTCATCTAGGACCCTCCTACAGCACTTCCTCCATTGCAAATTATGCATAAAACTTGAAGTCAGCCAATAACTTAGGCCACTTACACCTTCAGGTCCATTGATATCCAATATACATATACATAAATTATCCACATTAATTTTAAATAGAATGCTTCCCTTCCACTGCATTTTATTCACTTATGGAATGCCCACTCTTGATGTTTGGTGGCCAAGCCTGTAGCTGTATGAACAAGAAAGTGAGGCAGTAGAAGTAGGAAGATGGGGTAAGAGGTCATCAGGGTGATAGTAATGACATGTCTGACAATGACTGAAGCCTGGGGGATAGCAATAGCTATGACGATGGGCATGAAATATATAACAAAGTGACATGAACGAAGAAATAGCAAGATTTTATAATGATGAAGTGGAAACAGAAGGAATAAAATAGGAACCCAAATTTAAGGCCTGAACAGAGCTGGCTACTGTTATAAAACTGATATTTCAGCAGGAGATTCTGTATGCAAGCAATTGAGTAAGAGATGGAAAATTAGTTGTTACATGTTTACAGAAAATTGATCCTATGGAACTTAAACTGAATCCTACTGAATAAAAAAGATTTATTAATAAAACAGCATACTATACAGGTATCTGCATAATAAATTTCATTTTTATACTTAATTATGTGAGGATAACTCAATTATATAAGAAAAAACTTTGATTTAGACTGTCTCAATTTTCAATTCCCCTTTCCTAATGAGGTTATACAGGCAAAATACCAAAAGTACAAAAATCTGAACATAATTAGGAAAGGAAATTTTTAAATGAAACTTCACCAGTTTCCCGAGATGTCTGAAGAAGGAAAAGAACGAAGTTGCATATGCTTTTTTTGGCTCATCGCCCAAAAAATTGTACTCCAAGCTTCATAAGAAATCAGAGTAGGGAGAAACCTGGCAAAAGCAAAACATGACACAGATTGGGAAAATTTTCAGTAAATACAGCCTAATTAGAAATTTTAAAAAACTAAGAAAAATGTGGCATTTTATAAGAACTATAATAGTAATGAAAACTTTAAACCTCATTTATAAGAAATAGGTTAAGAAATATAAAGACTTGACACATGAGGAAATAGAAAACCATATGCCTTTATCACTCTGTTAGTAAATCTTAAACCAGTTTGTCCCCTATGTATAACCAGGTGACATTGGACAATAAGAGCATTAACCTCAAGGGTGGTTGTGGCAATTTAGTGAGATAATAGAAGACCTTAGCACGGTGTCTAGTAGGCACTTCAGTAAGCCATTGCTGTTCTAACTCTTTGATGATTCTAAAATGAGATCTCATCTTTTCTAAAAGACTAGAAACTGACTTTTCTTTGGTTTGTCCATTGTTCATTTAGGTCCTGGGTAAATACCCTTCCAGCTTTATTGCAGAGGGCAGGATGAAATATCTGGCTGCCATTTCCATTCTTACTGGCTCTTGGGCTTTTATGCAGGATAGTTATATTCTTCTCAGTAGAGTCATTTACTCCGCCACTCCTAATTTCTGAAGCACTGAACCAAATATTCAAATATTTCAATACATAGTACATACAGTACCATCTGTCTCTCCTACCTATGATTTCTGCATTGTATGGTTGGGACCACATTGCTAGCAGGCAATGTCTCCCCCTGTCCCATTCTCCCTTTTTCCCACCTCACCCACCCTTACCCCTAATGTTATACCTTATGTATTTGGGAAGTTCAGTCTATCAATGGTTATGGAAGTGTTGGGAAGTGGTGGTCAGGGATAACCATAGGAGCCAACAATTCTGTGTGCCACAACATGTTCTAAGTAGTTCATATACTCCCTGAAAAAACTCATTTTTATTCCTCATACCTACCCTATAAAGGTAGATTCTATTATGAGCCTCATTTTATAGATGAAGAAATTGAGGCACAGATTGTGAAGCTCTTTGTGGCAATATGCAAGTATCAGAGCTGGTACTTGAACCCAGATAGTCTAGTTCTAAAGGCTATCCTCTTTCTACTACACTAGCCTACCTCTCTAGAGTATTCTAACACCTGGGTGGCAGAACAGGGCCACCACTTGTATGTCCTGGGGTGCAGCATGCAGAACCCATACAGGGCTGGAGGCAGATGGTTCCTTCCTCATTTTTCAGGTAAAGAAGGCAAAACACAGGTAGGTCACCGATTACTTGTTTTAGTCAAACCTTCTCTGCCTTACTGTCAGAGGAAATTCCTCCAGGCCTCTTCCATATATTATTTTTGCATTGGATCCTGAGGCTTTCTCTAAAAAATTGGAGTTAGTGTCTAGACCTTCTTTGGTCCTCAGTAGTCACCATTTTCATATCACTGCTCTGCTACACTATGTCCTCTCAAACACTAGTTACATTCCCAGTTCTGCCGTCGGGTGCATCTGCTGATAAAGGCAGGGCACAGAGACTCCCACCACAGCTTCCAAGGCTGGAACTGGAGCCACCATATGTAGCTCTGTGCGTTGGATTCTGCATGACCAAAGGAGGTACCATACTCATTGGTGACATCATAGATACACATATTTATTAATACAGTTTTTCAGCAGATGCAGTGAAGTCTCTTGTTCTGACAAAATTTATATGCTATCACAGTTTTTTGACATATGGAGATAATATCTTAAGGAAAGGATGCCCCTTTAAGTCCTCAAACTGGCCTAAATCTCAAAGAGATAATATTATCATCCAAGAAACTCTACTTCCATCTTACCCTAAAAATACAACTATCCCTCTGGCATAAAAATCTGGCTACTTCCTGGAAGAAAGGGGCAGAGGCATCTAGTAAGAGGAATACTTTCATTTTTCTTAGGTGAGTATAGAACAAGAAAATAGAAAAGGACCCTGTTGACCCCTCTCCCCCAAGGAATCCTTCTACTGGGTAAACATTTGTAATCTTCTCTCCCTGGTCCTTGAAAGAGGATGAGTCCAAAGACATTCCCTTCTGTTTGACTGAAGGGTGAAATATATGAGGATGCAAACAGGGTAGTTACTTGACAGACATTTCTGAGCTTGCAAATACTTAGAAGGAGAGATGATCTGGGAGGAATCATGAAGAGGGACTGAGTATGGAGGATAGATTAGAGATTTGCAGTGATACAATGAGGCATAGAGTTTGGAGGAAAGGGAAAAATAGTGAATTGGATTTTTAGAAAGTTTTTCTGTGTTCCATGCTATGCAACCCTCTCCTCAGTTTCCTTACAGAACAATTTAAAGAAACCACACCTTACTTAGAAAGACTCTTGGGAATTAGATGTATTTCTGAAGAACTTGTCACCGTGCTGAGAGGAGTCTTGAGGAGAAAGAGGACCCCCAAACCACTTGTGTTATGTTAGTTTTTGGTGCTATGTCAGCCTTTCTATATCCTTGTAGTGCAATCTTTCCTAAATGTTGTTATTTAAAAACTTGCTTTTAGAGCTTTAGTAGGCGACAACAAAGAAACACTGCAGTTAAATAAGTGGGAAATCTCGTGCGCTAAACTCCTTTATCTGTCCTAGCGTGTGAAAGGTGCATGGATGTCCTAGAAAAACACTCTATAATACTTGTTACCATCCTGTTGTGTCCTGTGGGATAGTGATTTGGGAAACGTAATCAATATATTAATGAAATTAAAAGTAGTTACATCAGGGGCCACTACCTGACACCATCAAAAATTTGAGGACTTTTTTTCCAATGGAGAGGTAATAGATTTTTTTGAAACACTATGACCAAAGATTATTGACTCAAAGATGTCACAGTAAACCAAGTGAAAATGGCTTTGACCAATTTCAAAACAACTATTGTGCTGGACAATAAGAAATAATAGAGGGTCATTGTGAGTTGAGGAAAGTTTGTTTTCAACTGAAAAGTTTATGTTAAATTATCTGTGATTATCTTAGACTTATAAATACAATGGTTAGCCTTGTTTTATTTTATTTAAAATCAATGCTTGCTTCCTCAAATTAATTTTAAAATGTACCTTTTAAAAATTAGTAGTAATGCAAACAGCTCCTTGGGTCAGCATTCTATAATAGGTGGCAAATTTTAACAAATGTTGCTTGTTGATATTGTTTAAATGGAATGTTGAAATTTCTGTGATGAGCAAGATCTCCTAAGTTTCTGAGGAATTACCCAAATTAACCTGTAAGACCAAATGTTTACATGTCACCTAAATGCATATATGTAGAAGCAAAAGGAAGAGGAAAAGGAAGGATAATGACCTTAGGGTTGCGGACAACATTTAAGTTCATTTAAATCAGTGGCTCCTGTTTATTTTCCTTTGGGACTGTGGGCTCTATCAGATTTCATCACATCACACACCTGCATCTTCTCGGTTTGTTTACTTTCCGCCCCTTGACTGCATTCAATAAACAGTGCTCAGGGTGAATAAGAACAGAGATGGAATGGTGGAGAAAACCAGCAATAGGAAATCCATGCTTTCTTCTTAAAACTTGAGTAAATACAAAATTTCATTATCGTAATTTTGGGTAGTTGGTTGAAATTTCATATGAACTTTACAACAAAATATGAATGCATTTGAGAGGGTGCTCCTCGACAATTCTTTTTGTATGTAATCACTGTTGGTTTGATTCAAAAAAATAAGGGGATAACATACTTGACTCATTTCAGGAAGCTTATATCTGTTACCATGTTATTTTTCGACAATTTCTTAAACAGGTGTGTTTTCATTTATTCCTTGAGGTTTAGTTTTTCAGTGTGCCTTTGAACAGTTGTTGAGATGAATGTAGCACCTCTTCACATTCATGTAGTCATGCAGCTGAAGAGTCTGCTGTGGATTTTTTTACACTCCTGTCAGAATGCCCTCTTCAACAAAAAATGCGCAAAAAATGCGCATCAAGCTAACAACTAACTTGTCAATGAGCACAAAGTGAATGTCTGAAAACTTCCGGGCATAGACGCTGTGCATTCTGGGATGTATTAGTTTCTGTTTTTCACAGACAGTATTAAAACCAGGTTGAGGATACCTCCCACCAACCAGTCATGTGCTCCAAATCCTAAGAGCCTGAAGAGACTGAGCGAAGTCACAGTGTCATTACCTTGTGTGGTACCCAGCACACAGATGGCAAACAGTGGATATTCACTAGATTGATTTGAAACTTGATTATTATAAAATCACCCCATTTAGCATATTACAGGATCAGGAGATCTTAGAAGTAGAAAATTAACAGTGATTACTTTAACTAGTCTTCTCATTTTATCAGTGGGAAACTAAGGCAGTGGGCAAGATCAAACTACTATTTCAGCCTTTAAAAGCCTTGGCATGTGGACACTCACTTGTCTTCTCGAGTTTACAGACTCTCAGAATCTCAGAGTAGGGCAGGTCTGAAATTAGAGACAGCCTGTGGTACACAAATCTCCTTTACACTATGCTCTTCAAATATTCTTCCACACGCTCATGAGCATGGTGAGCTGGAGGTTGCTCCATTTTTGAAGCAGTCCATTTGATTTCTCAATGGCTAAATGTTTTCTTATACTGAGTCAAATCTATCTTCTAACAGCTTCCATTCATAGTCCTTGTTCTGCCGTTGATGTAAAGTTAAAAAGTAAAACCTTTGTTTTATATGTCAGTCTTTCAAATATGTGGAAATCTTCATTATTTCAGTTCGAAACATAAAGTATTGAGTTTCTAATGTGTGCTGGGCACTGTTGGGTACTGGAATCTTAGAAACAAAAGGCTAAGCATCCACATTTCCATCAAATACTCCTTCAAAAGTACGTATCAAAAAGTCATCTGTTTTAAATATCTGTTAAATACAGTGAAGCTGTTACCAATGGTAAAACCTATCAAATGCTATTGTAATTTGCATTGGTATAAAGAGCTCACTCAGTATCGAGTGGAATCAACATTTGCTGAACAGCTGCACTGCTCACAAAGATTGCTGGTCCACCTGAATGGAAATTAGAAAAATTCATTTATGACGCATTATCTGACTTACCCTATGTTTTCAAAATTCCAAAATTGAGGATGGAATTAATTTTTGGATAAGAAGATATATGTTCTTTATTAAAAAAAATACCCAATCACTTTGTAGTCAAACTGCTAAAAGTTAATGATAAAGACAAATCTTGAAAATAGTCAGCGGGAACAATTATTCAGCGGGAACAATTATTTGAATGACTATGGATTTCTCATCTGAGGCCATGCAAGCCAGAAAACAGTGGAACAATATGTTTAAAGTGCTGAAAGAAAAGAAATGCCAAACCAGAATTTTATGTCCAGCAGAAAAAGAGCCTTCAGGAATGAAGACAAGATAGATATTCTCAGATGAAGGAAAACTGAGAGAATGTATCACCTGCAGATCTGCCCTAAGATAAATGCTAAAGAAAATTCTTCAGGCTAAACAAGGAACATGTCACATCAACCATGAGGAAAGAACAACAGAAATGTTAATATCTATGTAAATATGACAGGCTATTATTTTGCCTAAAAGGTCCTTAAATTATACATGACTGTTGAAAACAAAAATTACAACATCACCAGGTGAAGTTCTCACTACATGTAGATGGAACACGTGTGGCAACTACAACAGGCAGACTGAGCATTTACCTGGGGCTGTTTTGACCACTGGATCCGAACACTGTATGACTTTTCTCCTGCTACCATTGAGTGGGTGCTTGTGAAGAAGGTCAGAGCAGTTACAGAGAAAATAAATTTTCCTGGCACAACTCAATTATAACATAAGTACTTTAGAGAGACCTTGTCACACATGTATTTTTCCTCTTTTGGGAAGAGAGGGTAAAACTGTATATTTGCATGATTGTTGTGTTTAGTTATCTTCATATTTTAGATGGACAGCTCAGTCCAGGAAGTCTAAAAAGCTAGATACAGGTGGAAAATTCTGTACACTGTTCTGTTTATTTCCCACTCAAAGCAACCCTCTGGGAACAGGGAAATTATAAACTGAGCAACCTTTGTTGGACAACACAAACTCTTTTCTCCCTGAATGTGCTACATGTCCCAGATTCAGTGCCAGCCTGACCCCTAGCCCAGGGGAGGTGTGTCTTGTTCCCCAGGTACTGTATTCCTGCTTTGGATCTTTAAGTTTAGAGCATGGTCTCCTTAAAATTGCCGAACGTAGAATTTTTCTGAGCATTTAATGTTTATTCTCTGGTGAGCTGCTGCTGGCGATGGTAACTGGGACCTCCTATCCTTGAGAGTTTTTCCTCTAATTTTAAAAAATCACTTAGTCACCCTTGTAGTCCACTTGCTTTTATACAGGGGGTATGTGCATGGATTTTCTTGACTTACCATCTTTCCCTGATATTGTGTTTTTGGAAGGACAGAAGTGAGATTGGGTATCACATCCAAATATTCTATTCTCTTCTGAATTTTATGTCATGCAATCTTATCAGTTTTTGTTTTTTTTTCTCAGTTTGCTGTTGGTAATTTTTTTTCTTTTGCTGCATTTTTCTCCTTTTGTTTAGGGAGAGGGAGGATCATTTTGTGAAGTATTAGGGATGAATTATTGGAGATCAGGTTTTATTCTGCTTTCTTTACTCAGAAGCCTGAACATGATATAAAGGTTTTAGCTAGAAAACTATATATACATTTCTGAATAACTCCTAGAAAAAATAAAATTAGGTATAGATGATTCAAAACTTATGCACCATTGTAATCAGAGCATCAGCAAAGAAAATACTCTAATTAAAATACTGACACAGTTAAAAGACATGATGAATTAAAAAAAAAAAAAATGAAGTGAAGGGTCACTGGTTCAATTCCCAGTCAGGGCACATGCCTGGGTTGCAGGCCAGGTCCCCAGTACGGGGCACACAAGAGGCCCCATGCATTGATGTTTCTCTCCTGCTCTCCCTCCCTTCCTCTCTCTCCAAAAGAATAAATAAAATAAATAAAACAAGTGGTGAGTGTCATTTGATGGAAGGAGAAATAAGGAAAGGTTGAATCTCCTGACTTACGGAAACCAGGACGAAATGTCCACATGTTGGAAGGACATTGTAACAAGGACTTTGACTGTGGAGCATGCTGCTGGGAGGGAGGTTGCAGGGTGCAAGACATCCCACGTAGCGCCATGCTCTGTAGCTTTACATTCAGCGGTGCTCATGTAATTGGTGCTTAACTGCTATTATGATATAAAACAGTATCATCCTGGGGAGAAGCCCATATAAAACTTTATGCAAAAATTCTTCATATATCCACATTATTCCCCTGTTTGCCCATCAGTATGGGCTTGCTTGGATACTGCAAGATACATGAGAGCATAACAAACTATTTACATGTGATGTTCCCTGAGACGATCATTTCAGCAGAATCTCTTTATATTAACTCATAAAGACAGTGCCGCATTGTTTATTTTTATTTTTAAAGTAATCTTGTCAGTGTTTTAAAATCCTAAACAAGTGAAAGCAGAAGAAATAATGAGTATAATACTGAACAGGTTTAGATTATCATTCATTATAGAAAGATTAGAAATAATTCCTGCATGCTAACAGAAAATAATTTGATCGATTGATGTACTATGGTGTACTGGAGTACAATGTGGACATTAACAAAGATTTAGAATAACATGTATTTATCATGGAAAGATATTTAAGGACTATGTTAAAAATATGTACAAAATACATAACTCTGTGTGTGCACACATATACCAGAATATACCTGTAATGATCTCAATGTAGTATAATTTCAGTTAGTTTTTATTTTGGTTTCCCCTCCTTATCTGTATTTTCTCTTTTTTTCTACAATAAACTCATATTCCTCTTGCAATTAAATGAGAGAAAATTAGTATGAAAACTCACATCTGAAAATATTTTAGTTCTTAGAATTTAGCTTAGATATTTAGCTCTTGTGTACTGAGGAACAGTACGCAATGTAGTTCTAAAACTATGGGAAGCCAGTTTTAAAGAGTCTCTTCCACTTCAACCTGCTAGGCTGGTAGAGTTTGGTGATGCGTGGACGTGGCATGAAATGAAATGTGGTGATGAGGTCTGGAGAGGTTATACCAACACTCACTCAGGTCTGTTGGGTTTGGTCTGTTGCAACAGCCTATGCTTATCAACAAACTTTATTTCAGAGACCATCCATCTCTCACGGAAACACCATTTCCTTGGAGGCACATGTAGATGCAATACAATCCAGTGTCTTTATTGGGGGAAGGAAAGTGGCTATAACAACAGGAAAGCAGGTTAATGCTACATCATGAATCAAGCTACCCCCAAAAGGGAGGGGGGCTTTCTGGCATTTGCAAATGTGACCATATCATACATAGTTTGGGCCACCAAGGAACAGGAAAGGATCTGATGGATCTCCCTTGTTTCTGAGACCCAACAAACAGGGCTGGCTCCCAATGGCTCTGACACAGTGATGGATCTTCAAGTTAATAACATCTGCATAGCTCTCAGCCTCAGCTTTCTGAGTGGCAAAGTGTGATAATCTCAGAGGTTCTCCTCTGGCTCTGACATTCTGTGATGTTATAATTTAAGGGAATTCAAGGAATATTAATTGAACACCTACCATGTGCTGCAGAGGGTACAGTTATGTCATATGTAGTCTCTTTCCTCCGGAAACTGATAGTTTGCTAGATACAGACATACAGATAATTAAGGCAAAATGAAAGTGCCGCTAGAGTTGAATATATATGATGCTCTGAAAGTTGGAAGCAGCATCAGTAAGAGCTCTAAAGCTGTTTTCCTAGACCTTCTTGTTTAGTCATTCCTCAATGGTGTGGCCATCTAGCTCTCTAAAAGATTAACGATTTTTAAAAATCCCCAAACTGAAACTAAGAAGCCAATGAAACTATGAATCTGTTTTATTGCAAACACTAAAGGAATTCACTACCATAAAATAGAATGACATCAATAATTCAGACCAAGGAAGATAAGAATTGAAATTTAATGTGAAGTTCATTATAGAATATGGGAAGTATGTGATTTTAATAAACTCTAGTGTACTTTTAAGAGTTTATAGAAACATTGCCTAGAAATCTTTACAAAATGGCTTTTGTAAAATACAAAATTTGAAAGGCCCGTATATGTCTGTTCTAACTTTCTCATTGTACAGATGGGAAAACTATAAATTAGTTATTTGAGGCCCCAAAGAGAGCATTCATTTAAAAGGATGCAGCAAGTGTTCATTAAAGGTTTTTGATGAACTTGAAATTTTTAGAAAGTTCCTTGTTCTTCAGTGTCCTCTGCATTTTTTTACAGTCTTATTCAGTCTGTTCATTTGAATTTTATGTGTATGATGATTTGGTAGCAAAAGTAAGCTTTCATCTATTCATTGCCCTCTCTATCTTGCTTCAACCAGGCAAATTCTAGCCTAAATTGTTAAATGAAGCCATTTAAAGGAGAAAGTCAACAAATATTAACTATCTTGGTAGTATGTTTCCAGCACAGGGGCCCAACCTGCTGCGTTAGCAGATTAGGTACCTGTCAAGCAGATACTGTTGAAAAGTGCTGTTAAAGTATTTTAATGCCATAAATATCTCCCCACTGAACTGCTAAGGCTGAATTACATCATTATGAATTCAGCCCTGTGGAATATGATTTTGTGTCACCAGATGTCATGTGTGAGAGGTAACATTCTAAAATTTCATCTGTTAGATTCAGTCATGTGAAATTGCTGCTTTGGTATGTCAAAAATCAGTAATTTCATATGTCTGAACCTATATGACACAGAATTAACTAATTAGATACTAACCATCCTCTCACACAGCAAATAATAGGGTTCTAAAATAAAGAGATGCAGAAGAGTTATGTATGGGCAGAAAAAGGGGTTCAAAACAAGAAGGCATGGGATGAGGAGTTGGCAGACAGGAGTTTTGGCAGAGTATCAGAAAAGGAAAGGATGAAAATTAGTCAGACTTGGTCTACAATGTCCTCGATGCCAGCTGTATTCAGGGGTGTGAAAGAAGGAAGAGGCATTATCCCTATTCCAGTTAGCAAGAAAAGAGCATACAAAATAGCTTGTGAATCATACAAGTCTATGTAAACTCAGGAGCTGTACTGTTTTCAGATCATGCTTGTTATGATAACTCCAAAGAGAGGATCACTCTGAGTGGTCAGGCAAGAGTCTGAAGAGCTAATATGTTCAGCTGTGTTTTAAAGGGCCTGAATAAGTAGCAAGAAGTGTACTATACTTGGCAGATTTTGCCAAAAAAGGAAGTTGGCAGCTTGCAATGTGGATACAAAAGGGGCCTTTGTCCTTCAGAGACCTCTATTCTCCCTTGCCCTCTTCTTGCTTGGGGGAGCCTGATCTTTCATCATTGATGATTGATTTCCATGTGAATTAATGTGCTAAATATTTGCCTTTGGATGCAGAGGGGAAAACCGGGTGGCTAGCCAAAGGGAGATGCCCCGCAAAACAATGCTTATATAACCCCACCTCACCTTCTCTGCCATGGAGCTAGAAAGCTTGATGGGAGCCAGAAGGTGGCAGAAAGGTCCATCTCTTAGGCTTGTGAATTCAATTTCAATTTGAATTGATTGCTAGAAAATAGATAGAATGATGCACGACCAAGTCCTCAGCCCCAACATGTTAAGTGTGCAAAGGTTTTTAAGCTTAGACAAGGTACCTAACTAGCTTAAGAGGGAAGAGAGTCATGCATTTGGCATCAATACAGATGACGAGAACAGGCATCCAGAGAAAGGTAGAGATATTCTTAGAAGAGTTCACAGACACTTCTGCATAAAGACATCGTTGCCTATATTTCTGAAAATAGATCAAATAACTTATTTAGAGCAAGTATTTTTAAAGTTAATTGCCCCCATTTTGAGCATTTGAGATCTTTGGATTTCTTGGCTTTTTTGTTTTAATTACACAAACTGAACTATCTTTGGGATGTGTTTTTACTAAGAATCAGGTGTGAAAGTTGTAAAATAATATTTTGGCAATAAAAATTTATTTTAAAAATGACATCAAAACAGAAGTCCAACAAATGGCACAAATGTTATCTGTTGCTGTGTCCCCTAACCTTGTTCCCAAGCACAACTTTGATTATTCCCTCTGCCCACCCCAGGGTTCATGTTGTGTAATAAGACAGCTATTGTTTTCTGATGAAGACTTCATTCCAACCATGTTTTCATAACTTTTCCATTTCAGTTGAATTCCTGATTTTAACCATCTTTTTTAGAGATGATTGACATTATAAAATTATATATTACACTATAAAAATTATGAAGCTAGAAATCAACACTTGCTAAAAGTGGTGTAGATGTGACTGTCCCGGGTTCACGTTCAAGACTCATGGTGTTCTCAACATTTAGGTAATACCCTCAAGAACTTATTAGAAGTTTTGATCAGGGATGACTAACTGGATTTCTTGTTCTCTTTGTTTTCCTTCTTCCTCTTTGTCTCAGCGTTTTCAGTGTTTCTGGTCAGCACCGCCCTCACTGTAAACAATTTGCGTGGCCCTGCCCCTTGTGGCTTGATTCGTTGGGCGTTGTCCCTCAAGGTGAAAGGTCACCGGTGTGATTCCCGGTCAGGACACATGCGCGGGTTGCAGGTCAGGTCCCTGGTAAGGGCACCTGTGAGAGGGAACTGATCAATGTTTCTTCCTCACGTTCATGTTTTTGTCCCTCTCTTTCCCTCCCTTCCCCATCTCTCTAAAAACAAATTAATTAATAATCTTTTTTAAAAATAATTTGTGTGTACTCTTATGGTCTAGTTTATCAAGTTCTAACAGAAATTAGTGAATCTTCCCTATGCCAGATGAGAAATTTAACTTCCTGTAACTGCTCCTCCTTCCCCATCCTGGCATTTATATGGGGTTTTGGTATTTATAGTTTGATGTTAGTTCTGCATCTGTTTATCAACATAATTTTAAGTGTGGACCTAAACTTATAGGTCACAGCACCCAACCTTTAGTGGAAGGGCTTGAACTCCCATTACAGAAGCGGAAGAAACTATTTCTGCTGTGATTTCCACCATCACTTCTTCAAACTCCACCTTCCAACCTCTGCCAGTTCTACCATTACTTTTTCCAAATTTATTTATTTTTTTATTTTATTACAAATCTTGTCATTGTTCTCCCTAGACTAATTAATGGAATAGGATTCTGATTCAGGGGAAGTGTCCGACTAGCACTGAAAATAAATGTGCCCTCTATTGCAACTCCCCTATGTTCAGTACTGCAGGATAGTTAACTAGAGTTTAAAAAACAAATTACTAATAGATTTGCCTCCTTCTCAACTCATGTCCTGATCTACAGATACTTAGTTTCACAGAATGTGGCCCCTGCTGGCCGATTATTTTTCGAAATCACATGAGTACATCTGAAACAGAGTTCCAGACACTTTGAACAAGAACTATCTCAATATAAATTTAACTAGCCATTGATCAAAAATGTAATATACCCAAATGTGAGGTCAGAAATTCCTAAGGAAAATGTAATTGGGTTAACCAAGTCTGAAGCTATAGAAGCCCTTCCCTCCCACGAGTGCCTGAAGGCAGTGCAGCTGCGTGGGCAGGGCCTTTTCCCTGAGGGCTGGGCCTCCAGTCTATTCAGCACCACGGGAAATGTCATCACTGACGATGCAGGCTTTGCTGCAGGCGCATCTGCCTGGACTATTCTCAAGTCCTCACACCTCCTGACCTTCCTGCGAAAACAAAGAAGCTTCCCTTTTTTCACCTTCATGTTTTCTTCTTTTCTGTTCTGTTTGTCCTGTGTTTTGTGTTTTTTTCTGTCCTCTCTCTGCTCTTCTCCTCCAGGGTCTATGGTGATCCCTTTGCCCAGTCAGTCTTTTGTGAACCTCTTCCCATTCATGTCTTTTAAAAAAATTCAATTTATTTAAATTGAAAGAAATACACAATTCACCTATTTCTCTTATCTCCAGACCCCCTGCATATTGGCAACCACCAATCTGTTCTCTGTACCTGTGAGCTTGCTATGTATGTATGAAAGATTATATGATATTTGTCTTTCTCTGGCTGACTTATTTTACTTAGAAGAATGTCTTTGGTGTCCATCCATATTGTTGCAAATCACAAGATTTCGGTCCTTTCATGGCTGAATAATATTTCATTGTATACATGTACCACATCATCTTTACCTATTCACCCACCAATGGGCACTTAGATTGTTTCCTTCTTTTGGCTATTGCTAATGATGCTGCAATGGACATGGAGGTGCACATATCCTTTTGAGTTAATGGTATGTTTTCTTTGGATAAATTCCCAGAAGTGGAATTGTTGAATCATAGGGTAGTTTTATTTTTTAAATTTCAGGAAACTTTCATACTGATTTCTATAGTGGTTACACATTCCCACCAATTCCCAAGGGATTTCTTTTCTTTGCATCCTTGTCCTTGTTATTTCTAGTCTTTTTGACATTAGCCATTCTGAAAGGCATGAGGTGGTACCTCATTGTGGTTTAGATTTATATTTCCCTGATGATTAGTGATGTTGAGCATTTTTTATGTACCTGTTGGTCATTTTTATGTCTTCTTTTGAGAAGAGTCTATTGAAATCTTCTGCCTAGTTTTTAATCCGATTGTTTACTTCGCTATTGAGTTATATGAGTTCTTTATATATTTTGGATATTAGCCTCTTATCAGGTGTATAATTTGCAATTATGTTCATTCAGTGGGTTTCCTTCCCATTCTATTGTATTAATGGTTTCCTTTGCTGTGCAGAGCTTTAATAGTTTGATGTAGTCCCACTTGTTTATTTTTGCTTTTGTTTCTTTTGCTTTCGGTGTCAGATTTACAAAGTCTTCAAATGTGTATAAAGTAAAAACAATAGTATAATGAACTCCTATATGCTTATCACCAGCTTCAACAATTATCAGTGGCCTGCTGTTCTTATATTATCTCTAGCTTCACCCATTCTTCACTCTTTTATTAGATTTTTATTACTATTTTCAATTATTTTAAGTTGTTAAAGTTCATAACATTTGCCTTCTTCTACTAGTCCCCCAGAAGTAATATAATCTAGAAAAAAGTCTTTTAAAGTTTATTCTTTGTTAGCACTGATGGACTATTTGCAAATGCGATATACAAATTCTGTTCGCATCTTTGAAATTACAGAATAGTCATAACTCTCCCCATGACCACCATCCTTATCTCCTGAGTCCAGAGTTCCAGCCCATAATTACCCTGGAAAGCTCCTTCCCCTAAAGTAGATGTGAGATCCTTACAGCTCAAAAGCAGTAGGATGTGTATGACAGACGAAACATCTCAGCAAGACGACACAGGAGAGGGAAGGCAATGTTAATTAGCAGAAAAAAATGACTTCCTGGATAAAGATTCTGAAATGCCATGAAAAAGATGCTCGATGAAAAGGGGGACGTGGTAATGACATCTAGTATTTTTTTCTGACCTTCTCCATCAGTTTCTTTCCATGTTTGTTGTTTTAACGATGATCATAAATCCTTTTTAGATTCAGTGTCAACCTTGTAGAACAAATGTACCCTCTGTTTCTCTTTGCCTCATATGTAACTTTAAGCAGACTCCCCTAGCTTCCTGTCATGTCACCACAGAGCCAGAATTATTTTATTGTTGTAAATCTCCTTGTAAATATCAAGTGTCACTGTGATATGTAAATGTGCTGTGGGAGGCAGAGATGTGTTGGGACCTAAATGAGAGCCACTTGAGGAAGGGGCTCTCCCAGCCTTGCTTAGAAAAAGGGTAGAGCACAGGCCTGCTGGATAGTTCTCACATGGGACCTCTTGTTTCGCTGCTTTGCTCCTCCGCTGCCTCTCTTCTCATTGCTGCAGCCTTCTTACCCACCTGGGACTTTCATGCTGTTTCTTGGCTTTTGAAATCTTAGTGGAACCAAACACTCCATGTTTGCCATGGTCCTTTGATAACATTTGGCTAGGCTACAGTCTCCAGTTATTTCCTCAAACACTACTTTAGGTGTTACTGTGAGGTGTTTTAGAGATGTGGTTAAAGTCCATAATCAGTTGATGTTAAGTAAGGGAAATTATCTTAAAAAATCCAACAGGCCTGATTCAGTGGCTGAAAGGCCTTTAAGAGCAGAGCTGCTGAAGAAAACATTTCACCTCTGGACAGCAGCTTCAGCTGGTGCTGAGCTCCAGTCTGCCCTTCCCGACAGTCTCTCCTATGGATTTCAGGCTTACCAAGCCAGGCTTCAAAATCATCTAAACCAATGCTTTGCAATGCATCTCTTACATATTATCTCTTACTGGTTCTGCTCCTCTGGTTGGATGCTGACTGACACAGTCTTCCCAATTTTGCCCCGAATTGTTTTGGTTCCTGCAGCTGAGCTAGGACTCATGTGTGCATGAAAGTTACAGGGCGGCTTCGTAATAAAAAGGCAGGATGGCAACCTGTGAGAGGAGATGTGGGAGCCAGTGAGTCTATAACACTGTCATGGAGAGTCCTGATGCCCGGAGTAGGACCTGTGGCCTGGGTGATAGCAAGCTCTGCTACCAACTGCATAAGGAAAACTTGCAGAGACAGAGGAGAAAAGACTTCTAATTCACACTCCATGTGCCTGGGAGAAGCCTTCTTGCAGATACAACTGAAAGGGTGAGAAAACCCAGGTCCCTTGAGCTGTCTGCTACCTGATAATGAAAACAGAGCCAGAGGAACTTCTTTTCCGTAGAAGACTGCTCTGAACGTGGAAGCCACACACATTCGGACCTCATGGAGGTTGGGCATCCCCATATTTCCAGATGTAACCCTGGAATTTCGGAGAAAAATGAGAATTAGAGGAGGGGAGGACAGGAAAGCAATGTAATTGGTTAGCATTAACAGTCACCTACGAGAAATACTTTTAGGTCCTTGAAATGAAAGACACTAAGTACGGGCTCCAGAGTTAGCCAGACCAGGAGCTTTAGCAAGCTTTCTAAGCTCTTCCAGGCTCAGCTTTCCAATTTGTTAATGGAGACACTACCTGTATCAGGCTTTAAAGCAAATAAACTGTGTTAAGTTCTGGGTGCATGGAAGTGATGTTTCATAAACCTTAGTCCCCTTCCATATGCACAAACTCATAGGGAAAATAAAACCCTTGCAGGAGCTCCAAAATGAAGATTTCCAATGTAGTATCTGATTCCTTGACTCCTATATATGTCTTTGCTCATGTTTTTGATGACTGAATTCCTATTATAGTCTTCCCTTTTGTTTGTAGATGAAAATTATTTTCTTTTCTGTTCTGTTGCAAACTCCCTCGATTCTGGGTGCTCAGTAAGCATTGTTTATACCAAATTAATGATGATTGCTATTATGGTGCAATAAATTTTTGAAAAACAGAAATACAGGGCATTCCCTGTACCCTGAATCAATGACAGAGTCAGAAATAGATTCTAAAACTGCTGATCCATTGTCCTTTGGTCTGCTAGCTAAAAGGGATCTTTCTTTAATACCTCTATGTATAATTAACTGTTCAGTTCTTCACTCATGTATTTTCTCTCTGCCTGTATCTTTTTTTGTTGATGGCCAAGAGCTTTAACTCCTTCCTTCCTAGGCAGTGGAGCCTTGGGTAAAAATTCAAAGAGAAATTCTATAACCCTGGGAATATACCACAAAAATGTAACCAAGGAGACTTTTATTGGCTAATGATAGAAAGAGTTACCCAGCAGGTTTGAAACGGAAGATGGGCCTCTAATCTCAGTGATACATCAAATACAAACATTACATTTCCAAATTCCTGGAAATACTACATTTCCTCATGGTCTTTTGCTGCTTTCTCTGCCTTGGAGATTGTTTTTCCGTATTTCTTAAAATGAGTTTGCTTCCCCTCCCCCCGCCCTGCCAAGGACCATCATAAAAATCACAGCATTGTTTCACCATAGGAGAAGTTCTTGGAGCAGGAGAGTGAAAACAGCAATACATCATATTGCAACTTATGTCACATGGGATCCTCAATATGTACTATGAAATTCTTATTTTCTGTGTTCTCCTCCAGTGGAAAGGGGCTTAATCTCCAACTCGGAGCACTTTCCAAACTGTGTTGTGATTGCACCATAGAGGAGCATGCAAATTCAGTCAAAGCAAATTAGTCCATTGCTGAGAGATGGCTGAGCTAGGGGGTGAATCAGCAGATGAAGAGTTCTGACAAATCATGTTGATTCTAGTGATCTCAATCTTGGCTACTCTGTCCAAAACAGAAAGAGAAAAACTAAAAATATGCCCCGAGTGGATCACTAGAAGGAAGCTTTTCTCCCTTTGCTGATTTTTCTGGAATGAAGTCTTCACCTCTATAAGCGGTGCAGCCTGCTGGTCCAGGAGGCAACACAAAATCCTCTTTCCACAGGGCAGCCAACATGCCAGCTGTGAAAATGGATGTGGTCCCAGCCAGCCAGAAGAGAGCTTTGGTTCCCTGCTACAATGCAGCAACATTTTCCTTACCGTTTTTCTCGTCTCTACCTAATCCACCCTCCTGGAAAAGAGGATCAGTGATTAAATCTCTCAAATTATACACTGCCATCCTGGCATACACTTACCAAGTGCCTATTATAGTGGGACCAAATAATCGGAATTAAGTGGAGTTTTCCTATTCCGTTCTCTGATTCTCCCTTCTGCCTAGAGCCTTCAAAGAGACTGTGGCTAGAAAACAACCATTTAACAAGACATCTGGAAATGGGTGGTTAAGTTCAAGTAGCCACGGGTAACAAGCCATCTGCCTTTGCCAGGGAAGACCAGCGCAAGCACGGACAGCATGAAGTGCAACCCCAAAGACACTCCCAGGCCTGACTCAATGTGAATATCACTGCAGTCCTCCATGGCTCAGAGCTTTCTACCAGGGGGTGTCTTCCTTTGCATTTACAGCCATAGTGTTTATAAATCCATAATAAATGTTAAAGTATATATACATGCTATGTGTAATTTAGGTTTTCATCCTTGCACCTTTCTGTATTCACCAAGTTTTCTATAATGTGTGTTTGACTATAATCAGAAAGGAGGAATCCACTATAAATGTTTGTATTCATAATTGAAAAGTGTACTCATCTTCACTTTAGCACTCGAGAATATACCTTGTTCATCTGCTAATTAGCTGCCTACTATGTGCTAGGCAGCAAGCACTGCCCTAGAGGATTCATTTGTTTTGTTTTAAGAGTCAAGGCCTTCGGTAAAAGGGACAACAGTTAAAAACATATTAATTGTGAGAAGAAGGGTGAAAACAGATCCAGAAGTAACTTAAATCTCTCTAAATTGGAAAATGGATGTTTCCAAAGGTAAATGGGATATTATGAAGGTAAATAAAATAGCATTAAGGCATCAAAGATAATCAATTTGATATGTATTTTTTAATGAAGCAAAAATAATGAGAAAAGGCACAAACCTAAAGTATAAAAATCTATTTCTGCACATTGGACAAAAAAGGAAATGTGTTTGAAGGGAAGAAAACAGTGTTTATTGTTCATTGGATTATTATGTCTATAAACTAGATTATATTAACAACTATTTTTTATCCTGACCTGAGGATAATTTTCATTGCTTTTAGAGAGAGAGAGAGAGAGAGAGAGAGAGAGAGAGAGAGAGACAGACATTGATTGGTTGTCTCCTACATGTGCCTCGACCAGGGATCAAACCCACAGCCTTTTGGTTTACAGAATGATGCTCCAATCAACTGAACCATACTGGCCAGGGCCGTATTAATAACTTTTTGGAAATAAATACTAAGTCACTGGGGATCTATTTAGAGTGGGCAACCTAGGTGGGGACCCTAAAAATATAGTGGCACTGAAGCCTACCTAGGAGACCCATTATGTGTGAAGTTCACTTTGGGCCTGACCTTGAACAGAAAGTGAATGGCAAAATTTGTTACCACAGCTTTTCTATATCTATTCAGAGTACAATATGGTTTTCTTAACAGGATATAAGCTATGATACTAAAGATTGAACATACTTGCTCTATAGAAAAATTGACCATGAAAATTAAAAGTGTACATGTGTTAGGAAATTAAAATGAAAACTTATTAGGAGTGCTTTCAGGAAAAGTAACACCAACTAAGAAATGAAGACATTGAGTTAGTTCCCATCAATGGTGTGGAGGGTTGTGGACAGTCAGGTTTGGTACAGCAGCTTAATAATATCATCAAGGTACTACTGGCTTTCTGTCCTTTCCACCTTACTGTCCTCAGCATGTTGGTTTTTTCACTTTATGATCCTAAAACAGCTGCTGCTGCTCCAGTCATTATGATCTTGTGCCAGCATCCCAAGCAGAAAGAAAGGATTAAAGACAAAAAGCTATCCTAGCCAAGGTCTGACTTTTAGTCCCAACAGAATTTCCATTTTATCTCATTGATAAAACTGAATGTCATGCCCACACGAGGACAGGGTAAGGGGCATAGATGGCCACAGCTCATTTATACCAGTGTTTAAATCTTAATCCCCTTGTCAGTTAAATGAAAATTTAAAAATTGTTAAAGAGTAGTTGTTTAAAAAGGTAAAATCATGATCCTTATACAGATATAAAATAAAAGCATGTCAAAGAATTTTCTTAACTGATTAATGAGGAAAATAACTGTTATAATTGGTACAAAGGAAAATTCAAATTCACACACATATATATGCCATTACAAATGCTGAAATGAATTTGCTAATAGATGCAAAGCTGATTGATAGAAATTAATCAATTGCATCTCCACTAGGCAAAATTAATTTGCTGCATTTCTATTTACAAGATCATTTTTTTGCATTGCATCAGTTTTCTACAGCTTGCAGAGTTGTAAAATAATTCAGGCAATTGAAGACACAGATAACCCCACAGATGTGCTAGACAGATGTGCTAGAACTCTGAAGTGCTCTACCTTCAGCATCCATCACTTTGAGGAAGAATGGATGCAATTAAAAACATGGAAGGCAATTTTAGACAGTAATTGGCTACCTGAGTATGAAATCCAGTATCTTCTGATTTGTAAGAACTTGGCTCTTGAGAGTAAAAGTTTTTTCTGAATTCCAAACATGTCCTTTAAATATCAGGAAAAGAGTATTTACTTTTAACCAAAGAGAAGAGATACTGGATGCAATGTTGTTTTCTCACTCTTCCTAAGCCTAACAGGTGGAGACTGAACATAAAGGGAAAGGAAACCCAGATTCTGACTGAATGTGTCCCTTACCACCCTCCTCTCAGTTTTGATCTTGGGAATGACAAGAGAAGCTCCAAAATGGAGATTAGGATGCTGAGAACAGTAGATACTGTGGCCTAGCTTCCCACCTGGAATCCTGGAAGGAGACGGCCTCACAGTTTATATCATGTTCTTCACTGACATGTTAAAATTAACTCATCATCACTTTAAGTCACTGAATTAGTCTTTCCAATAGACATTACCTTTTACTTAACACTCTTTTTGCCTGCCTGAAATTACAGTGTCTGGAAGAGAGGGGCACAGAAACAGGACTACACAAGCACACAATCTCGGTATTGCAGAGTGGCCGCTTGGCCCGTGCTCCCACCTGACCCAAAAGACCAGGTCATGGGTACCTCTGAGGAAGAGGACCTGCTGGCCATGCTCACCAAGAGTCCTGATGTCACTGTGAGATGGCAGAGAATAGTAGTGAGGGCTGCCTGCCTCTCCTCTGACATCTTCCCACCCTTGATGACTTTGGCCTCCTCACTGATTCTGCATGCTGACTTAGTACCCTTGCTCCAGTTGCTGACACTGGTTATTCATCTTTCAAACTGTTCCCCATGATACATGATTGCATCCTGATAAGCATTACCCTGCTCCGTGACACTTGTCTCCTGCTTGCTGAAGGTGGTCTTGGGGTTCAGAGGTGGCTACCATTCTGTCTTCCATTTAACTCCCTCCCTGGATACTAATGAGATTCTAAAAGTTCTAACTCTGTTACCTCAGCGTGCTGTCTGCTTTACAATACAGGCCAGGAAATGTTGTGGCCCATTGTGTCACTTCTGCCCCACAACCAATTCTGATGGCAGCTTTGAGTTGTCACTCAAGAATGTGTTCATTCACATGTGGAATCTGACGAACAAAATATGAAAAAAAAGAAAGAAAGAAACAGACTCATAGAGAACAGACAGCTGTCAGAAGGGAGGAGGTTGGGGGGCTGGGTGAAAATGGTGAAGGGGTTAAGAAAAAAATACTCATAGACACAAATAATAGTGTGGTGATTACCAGAGGGACAGAGAGGTGGAAGGAGGTAGAAGAGGGTAAAGGGGGTGTTAAATAGTGATGGCAGGAGACTTGACTTGGGGTGGTGAACACACAATACAATACACAGATGATGTATGGTAGAATCGTACACCTGAAACCTATATAATTTTATTAACCAATGTCACCCCAATAAATTCAATAAAAGAAGAATGTGCTTAAAAGTGCCTTTTCAAATAACCTCAGATATTGCCAAGTTTGGGTGGACTATTCTCAACATGTGTTAGTGGATATTTTTTTTTACTCTAGATGGCTAAAATATGAACTTTCATGATGATTGAAAATGGTTGAGTCTTTGTAATCCAATATATAGAGTCTTCATAAAATCTTCCTGTCTTTTAAACTACAACTTGAATTTAAAATACACAATAGAGCTTAAATTTAAATATCATTCGAAATAGATATATTAAAGTTTAGGGCCACATCATACAACTTTGCACAATATATTCTTATTTCAGATTCTATTCCAAAAGGTGGCTACCATACATAGAGAGACGAGATGGTCCCCTTGGCTTATAGAATTTAAGACCAGGCCAGCTGTGAGAAGAAAATTCACTACTTACAACCAAGAAGATGCGAATTATTTCTATCCTACCTATAATCTAAATTATTGAAGTTCAAATGTCTAAAACAACACCTGGACTCTATAAAAACTCTGTGCTATAGATGGATTCCAAATTGTTCAGCAATACCATCGTAATGGCTCATGTCATTTTCTAAGACATTTTCTTTTGAAATTATGTTACTGTTTGATGATTCCCAAAGCTGATTTGTGGGTAGAAGTCTAGTCTCAGGGAAATCTGCTTTTATTTTTGAGTGATCGCAACATGAAAGAAACATATTTTTTACCTCCTTTGCCTTTTTTTCTTTTAAATTACTCAAAAATATCTAAACCTTAGAACATCAGGCAGTCCTTGGAGGTAGAACTCAATGAGAAAAGCAAATTGGAAAAAGTTCTCCAAAATTTAATGAAGTGGTTTAAAAATGCCAGATTACTTATATGAAATAGAATACTGGATTGCCTAAAACAATAAAGACTGTGGCCCAACTTATTGCAGCAAATCAGAAAGTTCACTAACAGTTACCCCCTAGATGCAAATGCAGAAACAACCAGTCAATTCAGATAACTGGTCAATTTGGACTGAAAAAAAATTAAACAGAACATTGATTGATTCACATAGTTATTGGACAAATTCTTTCTTTCTTTCTTTCTTTCTTTCTTTCTTTCTTTCTTTCTTTCTTCCTATAAATCAATGTCTCTTTGGCTTTGTCTGGGCCCAGTAGGTCAGAAATCTCATGTAGAAAAAAACGATAGGCAACCAGTGACTTATCAGGATAACACATGTTATACTGAACTCCGGTTCTTCAGTTCCAGGAGGATGGACTCAACAGAGGTTCTAGCAAAATAGTTAATATGGAGAATACAAAGAAACATGCCGGGGGATTCATTTGATGCCAGTTATTTTCTTTTGCACAATTTCTTCCAATTTTACTAAATCCATTTGAAATAGATTTTAAAATACATAGAATGATCTGTGGCCATACCACCCTGAACACACCTGATCTCATCTAAAATATATAGAATGATAGGAAATAGTTCTGGCCAATTAATTTTCATGAAGGTATTTTGGTTTTGCCTTTGTTCATAACCCTTTATATAACAGAGTCTCTATTTCTTGTTTAGGATCATTCAGGGTCTCGTGGTCATAACTTTGAATTTGAGTTCTCCTTCTTTTTTTATTTTTCAATTACAGTTTGTGTTCAATGCTTTTTTTGGTATTAGTTTCAGGTGTATAGCACACTGGATAGACAGTCACATAGGTTACATGTTCCTCTGATAATCCAAGGGCCCACCTGGCACTATAGACAGTTATTACAATATTGGGGTTTTTTAAAGATTTTTTTATTTATTTTTAAAGAGAGGGAAGGCAGGGAGAAAGAGAGGGACAGAAACACCAATGTGTGGTTGCCTCTCATGTGCCTCCCTGACTAGGGACCTGGCCTGCAACCCAGGCATGTGCCCTGACTGGGAATTGAACCAGGGACCCATTGGTTTGCAGGCCACCACTCAATACACTGAGCCACACCAGCCAGGGCCAGGACTATCTAAATGCTGGGAGCTGTTGTGACCTGGCTTTGATTTTACATATTCTGTAGAACAAGTTTATTTCCATTTTTGTTCCCTTCTTTCCTTTAAGAATGAGTTATAGTATACAAACAATTACATGTGCCTCTCAGAAAATGCTTTGCTTTAATACTACAATATTAGTTTATCTATCTTTATACCTCAATTTAGTAGGTAGCATAATCAGTTTTGCCAGTATTTTACTTAGTTGTTCAAATCATATTCAACCTATTGAAGCAGGCTATTAAAACTTCAAGCTGAAATTTGGGAAATACCTACATTAGAATTTTGTTGCCAAATATTTGCCCAGCTGCAGTAGGGCACAGAACATCTGTCTTATCCCAAATAAGTTTTTATTAATTCAACCTAAAATATTGATTTCCAAAGAGTTTAAGACAAAATGGGTAGCATGATAGTGATACGCCTTCTTCTGACTAGAGATCAAATATTATTCCATTTGCAATATGACCTATTGGGACAGAAAACTACCAGCCTATCAAAATAGCAGGGAGCGGTAGACCTGAGACTGAATTGCCTGAGTGTTTCCGTGCTCCTTTCAACACCATTCATCTTGTAAACGTTGAGAGTCTGCTGAATGACAGACAAGTGCTGGGTACTGGGAATATAAAGTTAAATAAGACATCACTCCTGCCTTCCAGAACTTACAGTGGTGCTGTAGGAAGAAAGGATAAATGGGCAAATAAATGCAGGTAAATAGGAGTTAGGGACATTGACTTGAAGAGGACATAGATGCACACATACAGGTACAATTTACCTTAACCATACATTAACCATACATTAACCATAGCGTTCTTCAAAATGCAAATCCAATAACATCATTATTATCATTCACCCCTGATTAAAATCTACATACGGTTTTACACTCCTTTCAGGATAAAAACAAAGCTCCTTGATACAGTGATTTATAAGACCTAGCTCTGGTGTCCCCCTGCAACCCCTTTGTCCTCTCTGGGTTCTGGCCATTCAGGTTTAGGATTTTTCTGAACAGCTTTATTGAGACATAATGGGTATGCCATAAAAATTCTTCTTCACCTGTTTCAAGCACACAGTTCAAAATTCTCTAGTATCACCACAAAATCTACAATAAGTTTAGACTATTTCCATCACCCCATAAGGTAGTTTATAGTCATTCTTCATCTCCAGCTCCAGCCCCAGGCAACCACTAATCTACCTTCTATCTATATATTTGCCTTTTCTGGATATTTCATTTGAATATAATCATAATATGCATCATTTTGCAACTGCCTTCTTTAGCTTGGACACATATATCTGTACATCATTTCTTTCTATGGTAGAATAGTATTCTCTTGTATGGGTAGACCTCATTTTGTTCATCCCTCTCAGCTGACAGACATTTAGGTTGCTTCTATTTGGGGGATATCATGAATAATGCTACTATGAACACTCATGTACAAGTCTTCGTGTGGACATATATCCACACTGCTCCTGGGCAGGTGCCCAGGAGTGGAATTGCTAAATTATGTGATAAGCCTGTGTTTAACTTTTCATGAAAAAATATTTTCTAATAATTCCAGAATTTTATGCATTCCTGCCAGAAGTGTATAAAAGTTTTCATTTTTTCACATCCTTGTCAACAGTCAACACCTGCTACAGCCATCCTTCTGGATGTGAAGTGGTATCTCATGGTTTTGATCTGCATTTCCCTAATGAAGTGTGACATATTTTCACATGTGCTCTGGGACACTTTATATCTTTTTTGGAGAAATATCAAATCATTTGTGCATTTTTACTTGGGCTATCTTTTCATTATGGAGTTGTAAAAATTCTTTATAGTATTCTATGTAAAAGTCACTGATCAGATATATAATTTGAAAATATTTTCTCCCATCCTTGTGTTATCTTTTCACTTCCTCAATGGTGTCTTTTGAAGTGCAAACATTTTCCATTTTTATTAAGTCTAATATATATATTTTTCTTTTACTCTGTGTGCTTTTGGTGTTGTTAAGAAATCATTGCCTCACTCGGCTCTGGCTTGCTTTTATTCCCTGCTCCTTGCTGTCACCACTGGTGCCCCCAGCACAACCTTTTACATGCTACTCCCTCAGCCTGGGACACTCAACTTATCCCCTCCTCCTCACCTATTAACTTGAATCCATCCTTCAACTCTCAGCACTAACATTACCTCTTCAAAAAAGTCTTCTCTGAGGTCTTCAATAGGTCAGATCCCATCACACGCAGGGATCAAGGCCGTGAGAAATTCCCTTCCATGGCACTGACACAGGTACAGGTTTTCATTTGTCTGGGTGATTGTTTCATGAATAGCTCTTTCTCCCACTGCACTGTAAGCTCCTCAAAACCTTGACTGGATCTATTTTTGCTTGCCATTCTATCTCCCACACCTAATTGTCTTCCTGGCTTGTAGGAGGCCCTTAGTACATATTTGTTAATTAATAAATAATAAATGAATGTCCTAGAAAGATTTCATTGAGAAAGTGTCATTTGACCTGGATCCTGAGGGTCAGGGTAGGAATTTAACAAGAAATAAAGGCAGGACAGGGAACTGCAGGCAGAAAGAACAAGTATATGCAAAGGAGTGAGGAACTGATAAAAAACGGTGAAAGGGCCAGGCATGATGAGTGGTTCACTAAGAAAAAGCTTATGTTCCCCTGTGTGCATGTGCTCATGAGTGTGTGTGAAGATCTATGCAACTGAGCAGGGAAAGGCAGAAGATAGATGAGATATTTAGATGCATGCAGGAGAGTGACTGGCCCCAGCCAGGGGTGCAGACAGAGGAGACTGGGGTGGGAAGAGCCTATAGACATACATGAGGAGGTTCCTTCTGTCCCTTACCCCAGCATCTTGGGGTTCACCAATGGAATGTGTCATACCCCCAGGAGTCAGGCTTTGTAAAAGGAGTGTCAGAGAAAAAATCCAAAAGGAGGTATCCCTAATGATGGAAGCCAAACCCATGGCCCCTGTTTTGGGGAGATGCTTTGGTTAGAAAGGTTCTCTGTATCATCCAGATTACAACCTGTAGGGAACAGGGTGCCTCCCCAGATAAGAACAAGAATACTCATGTCACTCTTGACTCACTTACTGGTTCTACGTTCAAGTCTGTGAACAATACGATTTGCGAATGGCAAACTCAGACACATTTTATGTGGGAACAAGGTTCCCTCAGCCCATGTAATGAGGAACTACAGTGATACCAAGAAAGTTGAGCTCTGATAGCAGAACTCTACAGAAATTAAATTAATCTTCCAAAAGAGATTGTCAAATGACAGTCTGTGGAATAATTTGGGGAACCACATATTTCCACTTGCCTTTTTTTATCATGTTAAAAAAAAAGTGAAGTTATAGTTTCACTAAAAAAGAAAAAGATGGTGTTTCTAAAATTTTTAATCCTTTCCATTTACATTCTGGTAAAAAATCTTTTATGTTTACCTTCTTAAATTGAATCTTTTTGGCTCATTGCAATGATTTATTTATGTTCTCATTGTTTCTATTGGCATTTTAAGGATTGGGTTTTTAAGGTGTTTAATATAAAATAAACTCATGCACTGATAAGTTTGGAGGCCAGCAAAAGTTTTAAAACCACATGTTCACAGTGAAACAGGGTGAACTTTAGAATGCACAGATCCAAGCTAAGCTTGGGATAATACCAGACATGTTGCAGAAATGTCTTTGTGTTCAAGAGTTTGAGTCTGTGTGTATTAGTTTGCCTTCTTTCCTGCATGTGCTGGAAAATCCCAAACGCTACAAAATGAGGTCATGTGCAGAAATGAACACCTCCTGACATTAAAGTTTTCCATCTAGTCTCTATCCTTTCTAGTTGCCTATCTTCTTCCATAGTTTCTGAGGGTATTTTCTCCTAAAAATAAATACTGAACCCTTTCTCGGATTTGACAGCTAATTTGGGTGATGAAACAGAGACTTTGTAACAAAGTTTATCTGCATTTTCTTTTGATTTTTGTTGCTCTTGAGCTGAGTTATTTGTTCCATTTTTGTCTAAGATAAATATTTTTGCAGATCTTTGCAGGTTTGCATTTAAAAAAAATAGTGCTCTCTAGACATTTTTCCAGGCTCAACAGTTCATAAATTGCAGGCTAGCATTTTTATCCTTAATGTATAGTAAAGATAAGTCTGTGTTGATGTCTTGGTCATAATTTAAACCTACTACCTTTTATTTTTCATACCGTTGAAAAATGATGTCCTTATTTGCTGTCATTCCAGCTTATTTTACATACACAAAATTTAAAGGCAGGACATGCATTTTCCATTCTGGCCACTTGAGGGAATCAGACTTTAGAAATAGCAGGTATTTTAGATCTTCATTTCAACAGATAGGAGAATAAATATTTACTTGTTGACAAAATGGTTCTCATGTCACCTAGACATCAAGAAGATCACAGAGCCCCAGTTCTGAGATAAATTACTCTTTATATACTTTACATCCAGGTGGAAAAGAGGAACTGCTGATGAATGGGAGTCCTGGGAGGTACTAATTGAGGGCCCTGCATACAATTTATGATCAGCACTCTTGGACTTCAGAATGATTAATACCATCAATTCTCACTGGAATAAGAGCTGTTTCAGCCCGGGAGAGGACTGTATATTACTGTTTATAGAAGCAGATAACATCAAAGTAACCCACGGCTTGTGTTAAGCAAATACAAAATTCTGGGTCAACGCAAATTAATCCTAAAGGAGTAACAGAAAGTTCTTAATGACTGTGAGATCTATACATTATCACTTTTCATTCAAGTTGTGGAAAATGGTGGAACTATTGATGAGATTTGCAACTGGCCTCCTTGACTGCATTGTGCTAACAGCTGCATAATAACATATTCTCCAATAAAGGGTCCTATTATCTATACATCTGTAGTTTGTTAATGAAGTGTAGAAGTCTATGCAATTTTAAAATTACATTCAGGAGCTTCTGAACCATTTTAATATTGTGTTTCACAACAAAAATGCAGCAAATCACATTATACTTTATATGTTCTTACACTTTAAGTGGCTGTGTGGATGGATGAATTAAAGACTGTTCTCTTATCTACATTATACAAAACAGATGTTATTTCAAGGGCATATTGTAAAGAAAATTTTCCCAAATAATGTTACTCAGTGAATAATTATATATTCTTCTGGTTTGAGGAAAGTGGGAAATTCATAAACATAAGAAAACATTAACTTTAATATTTACATGTCTTATGTACATTTATCAAATAACATCTTGGAAATTTTAAGTACAATTCAAAGAACTGAATAAAGTAAGGTTCTCAGCAATCATTTTTGTTTTACTTTAATTTTTATTTTTCAATTACAGTGGTGGGCCAGCAAACATTTTTATATTTCTCTTTCTGTATAGTTGGTATTTGCTTTAACACATTTTAACTCCCAAATTTTTAATTATCTCATTGTCCCATTTGGGTTATGTCAGGTATCCAACTTATTAACTATTTCCAAATGAATTACAGAATGCCAACTCTCTTCAGATAAGCATAGTAATAAATTTAAATTTATTAAAATCAACTTCACATCCTTTCCCTGACATAAAGTATATTAAGTAACATTTCCTTCCCCCCCCCCCCACCATTGCTTCAAGCCTTTTACCAATTTTGAATAGGTAAGAATCTAATTAACTTGAATTTCACATCCTTTTCCTTCTTGAACAGATTTTGCTAAAAGTTGAAATAGATAGTTGGCAGCCTGGATAATTTGCTAATTCCTTAATCCAATCTCTAATAGAGTAAGTTGATTTCCTTTGGAAAACACTCATAGGAAAAATAAATTTGTCATTGAAATTATTATGAAGTGAAATATATGAGTTAAATATTCAAGGATTATTTCACTTAAATCAGTGGCTTGAACTCCTAAGATTAGCATTTGACCATAGGCTTTATTATATAATGTAGGGCAGAAAGATTCTCTTAGTCTAAATGATACCAAGAGAAATGATCTTGGTGAAGTCTTCATATTACATTTTTATCATTCAGTGTTTACTGACTTGTGTGTGTTTCCAACAAGTCATGTAAAATTAGGGCTCACTTTTTTCTGCCTAGTCATGAAACAGTCCAGACTAACCCACCCCTGGGCGTGAGTGTTCAGTAACTGTCTCGAACCTACTGGCTGCTCACACTTGGAATGGCTGCATGCCATTCCAGATCCTGAATGTAGGCCATATCTGATGTGATTTTCTTAGAAACTTAAGTCATGATATAAAATATTTTATCGCACTACATTATTTATATCCTTTCCCTTGCTGGCCACATTTGAGTGTCATGATTCCAATCCTTGTAGATGGTCCTAATGATTGGCAAACAACTAATCAGCTTAGCCAATCAGTCCAACCCATTCACTTGGATCTTTTTGACAATGCTTTGGTTGTGCACCATTTTATATCTGTCAAAGCTATGTCGCTTTCCTTGGATTTTTGAAATGGCATGAGACAAATTGGGGAGATAGAACCCCATTTAACAGATGAGAAGCCTGAGTCCCAAAGGTCCAAAGTCAAGCCTAAGGCACTGAGGCTAAGGCCAGGCAGCAAGTGACTGGCTTCAGGAACCAGGAAGGCACAATGATACCTGCTTAGGGATTCTTTTTATAAACCAGTTGTCCAAATGATTTGCTCAATTTTAGTGAAGCTATTTTTAGAAGCCCTGTTTGGGTAACAGATCATTTCAACATGTCTGTAAACATCATTCATGTTAGGTAAGTGAACCAACCACGGGAATTCTGATCTGGCGGTGGTCAGCAGGAGCCCATGATGAAGATGCTCCCACAGAAATGGGAATGCGTGTACAAGGACGACTTTTTTGTTTTGTTTTACTGCTGTTTTATATTCAGGGAAGAGAGGGATTCATCCCAATATCTACTGATTTTTAAAAAATAAAACTTGATAAACCTTGTACTTCTTTGCATATTTACCTACTGTGTGAAATTTCTAGACCAATATCTTTAAGTAATAGCACTTCAACTGTGATATGACAATTATTTCAACTTTTTTCCAGTGCTTTTTCCATTATTACCTTCCCCTTACAAAGGAATACCTTGTATTTTTTTTTTATCACTTATAAGGGACAATAAAAGCACTGCCCCTGACCAAAGTAGTGTGGGGTGCTGGCATGCTGTTTAGTAAAATGGAGTTTATTTGACCTCTGGTTAGAATTTGCAACTATTACTTTTCTTGGGTCTGTATCAGTCATTTTAAAAAGTACTAGCCACTTGGGCTAGCCTAACCGTTGAGAGTTTATAGCAACTGTAAATCTATTAAGCCACAATTTGCACATAATAAAATAAAACAGCAAGTAGTTAAATGAAAGTTTCGATTCTGAGCTGCCGAACATTTTCCAGGAAAAGTCATTGAAATTGCTTCTGCTACTGCTCTCTGCCTTTGAGAAATTCAATCACGCTGATTGAGGAAACCTGGAGAGAGTTGGCTGTTCCTTCCTCCAGTTCATAATTGCCCTGTAGACCATTTAATCATCTGTAGATGAAACAAAGCTGGTGCTGTAGAGGGCCGGAAGCAGAGGCATGCACTTATCAATTGCTTCCTACCCACCCTGCAGAGCCAGCACCCATCTCTGAACAGTCCTGCTGGCAGGCAGGGGAGCTGTAGGCAGACTGGATCTTCCGGTTGTCAGTACGGTGGCCTTCCTGAATGCCTTTATTTTATTACAGTAAAGCACACAGCAGCCAAGTTTTTTAAGAGCTAAGTTCAGAGCAGAGAAAGAAGTCTTTCTACTAGCTGGAGAATGCAAGATGGGCATAGATATACCAGCAAGACAAGAACTAGCTGGATACTGATTTGACAAGAAGAAATTAAAGAAATCCTGATGTTGACTGTGGAAAATGATTGCCTTCCTCTGAATGGCGGCTTGCAAATAAATTTCAGTTTAAGCACGACCTATATCTATACTACAAACATGATCTGTAAACAACCAGGTGCTTCCGTGTGCATACTTGGCACATCACCATGAAAGCTGAGTTTTTGTTAGCAGTGGGTTTCACTGGCCCATGTTGGTGGATGACCCTGGCCTAGCACACAAAAGATCCGGTCAGAAACCATATGCCCAGTTTTATTAAGTAAGAAAAGAAGACTGCTTGGCAAGTAGAGACACTGAGAACCAGACAACATGAGACGTCATACTAATTGACTTGGAATATTAGCCTTTTGCAGAGCCGTGAAATTCGTTTCCTCCTGCATATAGACGTTGTGCCCCACAGTTGAAGCCCCGGAGGTAACTCTGTGAAGTAGTCATAAACTGCAATACCTAATTTTAAGAGTAAAGTTGGGTGACCATTATGTTTACAAAGGAATTCCGCAAAGAATAGTTCCATTGTTTGGAGCTGGCCATTTGATTATTACAAAACAATCTTCTGTGTTTTTCTTTTCTAAGCTTGTCTTGTCAGTGGGAAATTTTTAAGGAATTTTAATTCTAAAAAACACTCACTTCTGGCTAATGTGTGCCAATTAAGTTCTATTCATTGAATCAACAGTTTTCTGTTACCTGTTCCTTCAGGTAGAACAGAGTCTGATAGCCCTGCCCTTTCCCAGGCTTCTGTGCAGGGACCTTTGCTGCCTGTGAACAGTGGGGACACCTGTTTTCTGAGCAGGGAAGGCCGGCATCTGAAATCTTAGGAATGGGGCTGCTATTGAAAAAGGGGTGCTTGATAAGGCAGCCACTGTGATAGGCAGCGGAAATTTGATAATGAAAGGAGATGCCTAATAGATTAATCTGGTGCGATTTGCCAAAACACAGGGTTTTCTGGAAGATTATCCACACTCGCAATAGGAAGCTCTTTGTTTTGTGAAAGTCCCCACTTATCATTGTATTTTTATCTCAATAAGAAACATAATGGTTTACTTGTTTACATGCATGGTAGATATATTCAGAGCTGGGTTATGGGGCTGTGAACTCCCTTTCATTTGAAATGTTTCCAGCATGCAGGTTATTAGCTGAGGGGGAACAAGCAGTTGGACACATATAAAATTTAAATCTGCCTTGCTTAGATTGGCAGAAACGACTGTTATTTCATCCACTGGGAAAAGGTTTTATTTCCTGCTCAAATACTTTTGGAGGAAAATCGCAAGCTCATTTCCAGCCATCATATATGAATGTGTGTACATGTTTAGAGCTAAGTGGTCTATCTACAGAAATGAGCTCCTTGCTATCAACGGGTTATTTGCCACTGATTTTAATTATTTTATTAGCTTATCTTGCTTCTTCTGTTTTGTTCCACTTAACATAAGGTGTGATTTATGCCTTTACATTATTCGAATTGACTGCGTGGCTCAAAGCTAGCCCTTGCTGCATCTTGAACACTACCGCTTTGGTTTCTGGAATTGATTTTTAAATATCTCACACATCCGGCTGGACAGGGATACCAAAGCTCAGTGCTCCCCCTCTGAAAACAAACAAAAATATCCCCATGGTCGAATACAACTGATTAAAGCTCTTCTTAGTTTTGAATTTTTTAAAGTAATCCTATCGACATAACTCTTTGTTCTTGTTGTTCTCGTAAAAACTAAAGCTTTCCGGAGGAAATAAATATCTGTACAAAAATATGTGCCATTCTCCCACTGTCCCCCTCCTGGGGTTCAAGTAGTTGAGTCTCTGAACTTTGGTAAGAATAGCCAACATCTATTGGCTGGCTATAACATGCTGGGTACTGTGCAAGGACATTTTTAGCTGTGTGTGTGTGTGTGTGTGTGTGTGTGTGTGTTTCCATGTAATCTTTACAACCATATGATCCTTACAATAATTACTCTCCCCCTTACAGGTGGGAAAACAAATTTGAGGAGGTTAGTAATTGCTTAGAGTTGGCACGTTTATCAGTGACAAATTAGGGCATGGACGAAGGTGCCTGCCTCACCTTCCTGACTGTGCTCCTGACTACTTTATTTCATTGCTTCTTGGATGACCTGACCTTCCTTGGTATTCATTGTTTAAGGAAACTGAGAATGAGGTAGGGGATGGTATTTTTAGGGAAGTAAGGAAAGAAGGAATGAGTCCCAACAGGAAAGGTGGGGAGGCACGCAGAATGCTCTAGACACTGCTCTTCCCTCCTGCTCTTTCTGCTGCTGTTGGAGACATTAGGCCATTGAATGACCTTTGCCAGTAAATGTCACTACCTCACATGTGCTAGCAGGAGAGAGAGAAGGGTATAGAAAATTATAAAGGAAAAAATGGAGGTGGAAATCTGATAAACCTATCAAAAGAGAATGGATCTCAAAAGAATTGTCTGTCTAGACCAACTGACGACTACAAACAAAAGTTACTGGTTCATGCAGCTGAAAATGGAGCCAGTGCTGAGAAAAATTACCACCAGGTAACACATGGCACCATATGAAACAGGGCATTGCACCTTCTTCAAACAGGTTTTAGAAGTTGAAAGCACTGGAAATCTAGTCTTTGCATTTATAGTTTTTCTTTTATATTTTACAGTTGGTTGAGGCACATATGGCTTTTCTGTCTTTCTGTTCCAGTCCTGTAGTTAATCCACATTGGGGTGATTCTTGTTGAAAAATAACTTTTCACTGGGGGATAAATCTATACTACACATTTTGAAATTACAGTCCAGTGGTCTGCCTTGAGCCTGTAATTTCGAGTTTTTCAAACACTTTCCACGTTTCCCCGATTAAAATATTTGCTTTTAGGGTAGGGTCTGTCTATATTCTCATTTAGTCAGCACTTGTCATCTCTGTACTTATTTCTAATCTGGGTAATTCTGGTCAATCCAAGAACAGTTACTGTCAGTCATTCTGCTGTCTCCTGCAGCAGCTCATTTTTCCAGTCAGTTTATTTATTTAAGGAGAACACCTCCTTTCCAGTTCTGTTTCTGAATGCAAACGTATGGCTGCGTGACCAGACCTGAAAACCATGGTATTTCCTTTTATTAGATGTTAAAACACCGTGAATAAGCAGGATTCCTCACCATCAAGCACCTTCATGGTTAATTAAACCTCTGCAACAGGGACACAGAGAAGACCCGTGTCTCCGTGGTGTGGTAACCGAGTCCCAGGGATAAACACAGCGACAGAATTGCTTGTTGGGCTTGGAAAGTTTTCACCTGAAGCAGACTACTTCAAATAACTTACTTTGCCTCGACTGTAATTATTTACTTCGACAAGAATGATTTTATTTTCAAGAAGAGAAATGGTCATTTAGCCTCAAAAACATCTAAACAATGAGGAGTCCCATGAGAGAAACAATATCAGCAGTCACATTAAATTCTGGCCACACAGTCATAGAGAGCTTTGAACCCCATTCAAGTCTTCATTTCATAAACCCTTTCTGCCTTGTTTTTTTTTTTAATTTTTTATTTTAATTGTTGATCTTGTACAGTTTTCTGTCTTTTACTCCCACCCCAGCCCACCACCCCTACCCTCCCACCTCCCTCCCATTTTCACCCCCCACAGTTTTTGTCCATGTGTCCTTTATACTTGTTCCTGTAAACCCTTCCCCTTTTCCCCTGAAATTCCCTCCCCTCTCCCCTCTGGTCACTGTCAACCTGTTCCCAATTTCAGTGTCTTTGGTTATATTATGCTTGTTTGTTTGTTTTGTTGATTAGGTTCCTGTTAAAGGTGAGATCATATGGTATTTGTCTTTCACTGCCTGGCTCATTTCGCTTAGCATGATGCTCTCCAGTTCCATCCATGCTGTTGCAAAGGGTAGGAGCTCCTTCTTTCTTTCTGCTGCGTAGAATTCCATTGTGTAAATGTACCACAGTTTTTTTATCCATTCGTTTACTGATGGACACCTAGGTTGCTTCCAACACTTGGCTATTGTAAATTGTGCTGCTATGAACATTGGGGGTGCACAGGTTCTTTTGGATTGGTGTTTCAGGGTTCTTAGACTGTTGGTCCCCTCTCTGCCTTGTTTTAGTAGTAAGTACGAGCTCCATGAGGTAGGATTGTTTTTGTGACTGAGAATTCAGATAATTCTGCCTTGTGCAATGTCTTATTTTCATTTATTATTATTTATTATTTTAATTACAATTTTTATTTTGTCTTCCCCCCCGCCTTTGTATTAATATTCTTTTAGTTGTCAACATAAGGCTCAGAAGCTGATCCTACCACACAAAGGTTCTCTACAGCTTTCTCTGGGAAAACGTACCTATCCATATAGATAGTTCTCAGCCCCCTCCCCTTACTATCACCCTTATTCAGCCCACCACCATTTCTCACTGGGGCCACCATAGCCCCCCACCTACTTTACAGCATCTACTCAGGTCTCCTCTGATCCGTTTTCCACCTTGCAGCCAGAGAAAGTATTCTAAAAGTACAAATCTGGTCATGTCACTTTGTTTAAAACTCTTGAAGGCTTCCCGTTGCTCCCAAGACCAAGCCAAACCCCTGTAACAAGGTCCAGCTCTCTGGCCTCTTCTCTGGCTCACTCCCTGGACTCCAGGACATGGGCCTTTTTTCGGCACCTGGAGATCGATGCCTTACGTCTGCTGCCCAGATTCTGCACTCACGTTCTTCCGTCAGTCTGGGATGCCCTTCCTTCTTTTTTGCATCTTCCTCGGAGAGGCTTCCCTTCACCTCCACAACTCCGTCAAATCTAATGCCCTCTCAAATCCTGGGAACCTCTCTTCTGTCATGTCTATTGCATAGCACTTTCACACGAATGTAGGTGTCTCTCTTAAACTCCAAGACTCTATCACCTGCACATGACCTCCCTGTTGTATTCATAGAGTGGGCACTCAATACATAAACATTGAATGACAGATTCATGGGTTAAAAATGGAATGCTAGATTATGCTGATATGTTTGAGGTAAGTCCCAAGTTCAGTAAACAACCTAAGCTGACAACTCCTTTCAGTACCAAGAATGAGAGATCTTCTCACAAGTAGTGCAATTTGAAGCACAGTCAAGAGATGATGGTAAAGCAAACTAGAGTAAATTCCCTCTTTCAAGCCAGCCTAGAGCTTGGGATCCCCACCAATAACATCTGGGTCCCACAGGTTTCTCAGCCCTTCTCAGGGAGGCACCCTATTACTCACAGTCCCTGGGGGCATATACACTACACTTTCCAAATATGTAAACACAGATATTGTGTTGACAGCAAGCATAAGAAATTCTTTATGAAATTGCACTCTGCTGTTTTATTTGTTCAACAAGTTGGTTCTGTGCACACTGTGTGCCTTGTGATGAAATTAATGCCCAGGAATTATGAACTTTTGCAGAAAAAAAAAAACAAACTAATTTTGGTGACAGTGTCAGTGAAGGCAAGGGGAAAGTTCTTGATCCAACAACTCATCCGAGCTGTAGCAACCACAGGATGCTATCAGCGGGGATTGTTAGACCTTGAAATCACCAAGGACATGAGCTCTTTCACCTAGTGCTGCCCAGAGACATGATAAAGCAAAGCCCAATCAAGAAATCTTAAGCCCCCCTGGCTGGTGTGGCTCAGTGGATTGAACATCAGCCTGTGAATCAAAAGGTCCCCAGTTTGATTCCTACTCAAGGAGCATGCCTGGTTGCAGGGGATGCATGAGAGGCAACCACACACCAGTGTTTCTCTCCTTCTCTTTCTCCCTCCTTTCCCCTCTCTCTACAAATGAATACAATATTTTCTGAAACAAAGAAAAGACATCTTAACCCCAGCCATTCCAACTGATGACCTGCTGCAAGGACAACTTGTCAGGACTTGGGGCAAACTTCTATTCATCAGGCTCATGATGTTTCAGGGCCTGTGCTCAGGGGCCATGGGCATTACCCAAAGCAATGAAGTCAGAGTTCTTGCCCTCAAGATCCTTATCAACCAAGGAGATTCGAAGCACAGAGAGATGAAAGACATTTATTGTATGCAGAGCTGGAGAACTGAAGGAATTCCTCACAGAGAAAATTACACTGGAGCCAAACCTTGAAGGAAAAGTAGAGCTCACCAAGTGAAGTCAGGGATGAAGAACATCTCATCTTGGGCAGAGGAAAGAGATTCCCCCCCAGAGTAGGAAGGTGCGAGACTGCAAGGCTAATCCAGAGAGCTGAGACTAATTTATTATGGCTGAAGTTTAATGAAGCAAGGGGGCAAAAAGGAGCTAAAACAATGCCGCTAATGATCGATTAGTGGATTCGTAGCCTCAAAAAAATAGCCGTTGTCCTTCCTTACATAAAGTCCATGTGTTGTTTTTTCAAATCAAGTAACATTTTGCATAATTAATCTGCCCCTTACCAACTTTTATTGCTGCTTGCAGAGTTGCTACATCTGCCATTCTGTCACATGTTTGAGTAGTATGTGACCATGGAAATGGACAATCTTGAATTAATACATTAGTACGGTATTTTGCCGTGTATAATGCACACCACATTTTGTGCGCATTATACATGGGTTTATTGTGCCCATTATTGTAATTACTTACCCATGGTATGTAATCATTATACTCCTGTATAATGTGCATCCTTATTTTTCCCTCAAAAATTCGGGCAAAGAAGTGTGCATTATACATGGCAAAATACAGTATATTTGTTTTGTATTGTTGTATACCAAATTACCAAAAATTTTGCTGTTTAAACCACCAAAATTTATAATCTCACAATTTCTCTAGTTCAGAAGTCCAGACAGGGTGTGGCTGGACTCTCTGCTTAGGGCCTCACTGTGGTGAAATCAAGGTGTGGGCCAGTGTTTCTGTTCTCATTTGGGCCTCAGAGTTCGCTTCCAAGTTCATGGTTATTAGCAGAACACATCTCCTTCAATCAGTAGGGCTGACATTCTCATTTCTTTGCTGGCTATCAGGCAGTGGACACTCTCTGTTTGTAGAGGCCACACACAGCCTTTTTGCCTCTTGGCCCCCTCTGCTTTCAAGCTAGCAACAGCCCTTCAGATCCTTGTGCTCTGAATCTCTCGTTTCCACCAACTGAAAAACACTCCCTGCTTTTAAAGGACTCATGTGATTAGGTTAGGCCCATCCAGATAATCTCCCTATTTTAAAGTCAATTGAGCATGTAATGTAAGCTAAATATGGGAGTAAAATCCATCCTATTCATAGGAATTATGCAGGGTGTGTACAACGGGGCAGGATATCTTGGGGATCTTAGAATCTTAAATCTCAGAATTCTGCCTACAACACTGAGCCACTACAGTGGCTATGACTCAGCTTAGTGTAGATGGAGAAGGCAATGGCAGTTAGCAAGCCCCTCAAACTACCACATGCCCCTTAAACTCTACCCCACTGACCTACCACTTCTAACTCTGAAGTTCTTCCACTGGTGCCACTCTCCTAATTTGACCAACAAAGGGACACTGTTGCCAGAGGCCACATACTGACCAGGAGGAAAAAGAGGACAATAGTTGAAGCATCCTTCTTCAGTTCCCTCCTGTGGACATGTTCACATGCATTGACTTGATGGTAGCAATGGTTACCAACCAGTAGACAGCTCTTGTTTCTGACTATTATTCATCCATTACCTTTCTCTGGCACAAACTTTCTTATTTTCCTCTGGGAAACTACCCTGCCTCCAACCTCATCCATGGAATTTGGGTGGAAATTATCCCCTGGCTTAACCAGGGAGGTATTGGACCCAGACCTGCCTGTGAGGACACAACAACCCTCTGGCCACAGTGATGTTTCTCAGGGATGTCCATATAACTCGGGCTGAGTCAACCAGAGTCCAGAAGTCTGAACTTTCATTAGAACTCTCTGGAAAAATAAGTTCTCTGTCATTGGTGATAGAGTGCTTCAAACAGGGTTCCTTAACCTCAACACCGTTGACATTCTGGGCCAAATTGCTTCTGTTAGGGTGAGGGGCTGTGCAGCAAGCGTGGGATGTTTCACCACATTCCTGGCTTTTACCTGCTAGATACCACAGCACTCCCCACCCACCCTGGTCCCCAGTTGTGGCGATCAGAAATGTTTCTACACACTGTCAAATGTACCCTTGGAAGGCAAACTGACAAACTACCAAGATCTTCTGGCCTAGAGCTACTTATGCCCATCCTGCCATCAGGAAGAGAGAGGCCACTTCATAGTTAAACAAATGTAGAAAACAGGGTTGGAAGATGGCGAGAAACACATTCTGATGACAGCGGTTGAGTACTTTGAATCTTTTCTTACTCGATATGCCCTAGAATTTTTAGTTTTATACAATAATGAAAAAAATTCACTTCTTTGCTTAAGCCTGTTTGATTTAGGTTGTTTTTTCCTAAATCAGACACTTCAGATGACATACAACCTCAGAAAAAAAGATACTTAAAAGTCAATTTCAAGAATTGTTTTATAATGTAAGCCTAGGTCAAATGCTTAGGAAAGTGAACTCCTTAAAAGAAGGGAGTACAGGTTTTAATGATGAACTTCACCAAATTCATAATGTTGCCTTTTCTTGCCTAGATTGCTTCACTTTAAATTTGTCTTCAAAATGAAATAAGTAGTAATTACCTGATAGTGTCATGTAGCTTTTGAAAGAGGTTTTCCACCAAAGAGTTACTAAAGAACATACGCAGTAGGACTTTTCCTACTGCAAACAGAAGCAAAACTCCAGTTAGCTGAAATAAATGTATTTAATCACAAAAACAAAATCCCTCAAAAAATAAGAAGGTGAACACAAAAGGTCAGAGAAGGCCAGAGATGGAGCCGGTCACAGGACACCGGAAACCATTCTCCTCGCTGTTCCCCAACCTCTGCTGCTCCCTGCACATTGACTTTTTCCCTTGATACAAAATAACTTCTTAAAGTGACATAAAACACAGCCACCAATGGTCCCCAGTATTCTATGTTCCATTCACAAAGGAGGGACTTCTCTGCATGTCTATCTTATGTTAAGTGGATTAGCCCAGAGTTGGATCTGGTCATTATTTTTGTACTCAGCTGTGGCTAGAGGGGGCGCTACCCGTATGGGCCGTATGCCCACTATCTCTCACCAATTATGGGGGTCATATGAGGACATGACAAACCCCTGTAGTAAGCATGTGGACTAGGGTGGGGGAATCCTGAAAAAAGTGGGAAGGAGCATCAATCAGTCATTTCAGAGGGAGGGCATTCAAAAGAAACTTATTTAAAACTTTTTCTTTTAAGTCCAAACCATAAATATTAGGTCTTGCTATACTTATATTGTTTCTTCAAGGTTACTTTAGTTCAATCCATTAGCAACTTGGATAGGGCATAACGATCCTAAGATGCACAGCCCAGTAAAACTAAATTGGGAAGAAGAAAAAAAGGCTTCCTCGAGCACACAGCAGAACCTCATTAATGGTGGCCTTGTTAAATACAGCTTATAGATACAACTGATAGGAACCAGCCCAGACGTTGAGTGGTATCTGTAGCAGGTCCAGGTATCAGAGCCTCCCAGCCTTTTGGACAGCTCCATTGTTTGTAGACCTTTAGCTGGATCTGGAGCTTGGTGCCCTGTTGACGCCAGAATCTGTCTGCCAGGTTCCCGAAGGACTTGCTGGATTTCTGGATGCGGTACAAGTTCCCCATGTGTTAGTGCAGTTGAGAAACTTTTCCATGTTCTCTTTTTTCTTTTTTTGTAAACCCAATTACACAATGGCTGGGGCTGGAGAGAGGGAGGAGAGAGAGGCAGAAGGAAGCTGCTGGCCTAACAGAACGCTCTAGTTTTTCATGGAAAATAACAGATTATCTCGGTAAACCCACAAGTTGATCTACATCTAGACCTAACAAAGATAACCAGAGAGAACATTTTTATTTTGATGAGTTCTGAGCCATGATCCTAAAAACTCATCAGCAACTTGAAAAAATAAAGGAAAAAAAACTCAACTATTCCCACCTATTCTTACCACATGAACACAGGTCAACAAGGGTGGTTAGAAAACTTGTAAATAACAGAGCAGCAATTACTAAGTGTTTTCTTTCTGCAAGAACAAATGAGATTGATGATGATTCTAGCCTAAGCCAGAGCCAAAAGAAATTTTAAAAACGTAGGCCAACACTCCAAGCCAAATACAGAAAGACACCTTATTCTTCTTTTCTTACTGTTAATCTAAAAGTAAAAAGCCAAAGTGAGAGGCAACAAGCGTTTATTTGAGATCCCAAAGAACAGCCATTTGGGAAGCACTGATTCAGGCAGAAACCCAAATAGCATTCAGATTAGGAGACAAAGACAAGGGATAGTTCTGAGAAAGGGAAAGGAACAATGACATCAATAGAAGGGAGACCTTTCTGTTGGTGCAGATAAACTAAAATAGCAATGCTCATTATAAATAATGTTTTTAATTTTCAGTCCAGTGGTCATAATATCTGCTTTCTTGTTTTCTTTGCAAACCGTTGTTTGGAATACAGTGCTGCTTTAGGCCCAGTCCAAAGGTCATTTTGCCCAGTTTGAACATTCCAAAGGCTGGAGGAGTGAGACCTGCAAGGCAGTTGCTCTGCGGTGGCTGCTCGCACTCCATTTTAAAGTGGCTCCGTGTATATTATACTTTACACTACTTATGGAGATAAATGCTATGTAAATAAAGAGAACAAACAATATTTCCTTGCCTCGGCTTTCACATCTGTGTTAACTTCTCTGCAAAATGTATCAGAAGTAAATTAAAGTTAAGGGAAGGGCACAAATCTAATCTGTTAGACTAGTTTTTAAAGTCTTAGGCTTGTTCATCTAAACAGGGCTTCCCAAGCATTTTCTCTCCAGCACCTCCAAGCATAACCTCACTCAGAAGCCCAGACTATAAAACAGAAAGCTGTGGAGCTGCTGTGGTTGAAATGGAGGCCGGAGGTCCAGAGTTCCTCCGCCTGACCTCCTCTCTCCCTCAGGATTCCACAGAAAACCACTGACCCAAATCACTCTTAACTTGAGCACCTGGACAAAGTCGCACCACAGTCACTGCTAGACACTTGAAGGGAAGATCTGGGGCAGATTCACCAGGTGTTGCTGGAGGTCCAGCCGAGCCTTGGTGTCATCGGTATCCAGGTGGTCATTATACCTTCATGAAGATGGGATTCAAAGCTGGAATCCACAAGGGGGTGGCTTGGAAACAGGAGGTGGACCACCTGCAAAAGTGAACTGGCCAATTTCCCATGTCATGAGATTGGGCTAAATTACAAAGAAGCAGTCATTGGCAGTCTTTTCCTACCCTAGAAAAGTACAAGAAGACCATGCTACCATGTGGATCACCTGGGGAAAATCTAATCTTTGTCCGAAGATGAAGATGAAGACACAGGATAGAGGGATTAGGACCCTCAGTCCCCAGGTTTGATTTCACTTCTCTGCAAAATATATATGAAGTAAATTAAAGTTCAGGGAAGGGTACAAATCTAATCTGTTAGCTGTGACAACTGGGCAGCCTGGGTAATACAAGCCCCAGGTTCTTCAGCCTTCAGACCAGCCCTTGCCTGAGTCCCAGCTGTCGGGCAGCAATGGAGCCAGACTGAGATGATGGGACTACACACCAATGGGATTTGTGGATCACCTTGCTACCTGATGGTTTCCTACCTGTGAGCACTAAGAACTTAAATCTGATCAATATAATATTTTATAAAAATAATTTCTCTCATCCTTATGGTTTCAGTGAGGGTGAACATTTGGTAAAAAATTAATTGACCCCCACCACCCCTGGCACAGTCAGTTGGTTCAAAGATGGACAGTTCATCTCAGCTGGACCAGGGAATCCACACCCCAGGGGTTTTGGACCTGCAACAGATGAAAGTCTCAGGTCAATTTCTGTTCACTCGTTAAAGGTATGAAATGAAAAATGTAGGCGTTATCAGTGTTTACATCCCCCAGCATGTTAAAAAAAATCTAGAGAAAGAATGCAGCAAAAAAAAAAACGAAAGATAAAAAAGTCTCAAGGGGCTTAAGTTTCCTGATTCCTGTTGTTCCAGAAGCCTGGGTTCTTTCCTATCATTCACATTTTTTTTTTTTAATTTTTATTTTCATTGTTGATCTTGTACAGTTTTCTGTCTTTTATTCTCACCCGAACCCGCCACCCCAACCCTCCCCATCTCCCTCCCATTTCCACCCCCCCCCCATAGTTTTTGTCCATGTGTCCTTTATACTTGTTCCTGTAAATCCTTCCCCTTTTCCCCTGAAATTCCCTCCCCTCTCCCCTCTGGTGACTTTCAGCATGTTCCCAATTTCCATGTCTTTGGTTATATTATGCTTGTTTGTTTGTTTTGTTGATTAGGTTCCTGTTAAAGGTGAGATCATATGGTATTTATCTTTCATTCACAGAGTTTTAATGTTCAAATTTTGTTTGGATGCCATGAGCAGTTCCTATCAAGTTCAAGGTGAGTTTCTATAACTTATGGCCAAAATAGTCTCAAGGACAAGAGGAGCATGAGTGTTGTGTGTGTGTGTGTGTGTGTGTTGAATGCCCAACACGTTGAATGCTTACTATATACTAAGTGTGTCCTCTGTGCTAGCCACTGAAGATGCGATGATGACTAAGACACAGTCCCAGTTCAGTAGAGTCCTCCGATCTGGTGGGAAAAGACAGATGCAAGGGAAAAAAATATCAATATCAATACTACATAATAGACATTATAATAAAATACATGCTTTGGATTTTACAAGAGTAATAATAAAAGCATCTAAAGGGGAAATGTTGAGGAAACTTCCCTGTTGCCATGCATTATACTCTTCCTTATGTTTCTCAGACTATTCTTCTTTATTTGGCAAGCTCCCTTTCCTTCTCTCAATGTTCCTTAAGGTTCTTCTAACAATACCCACTGTCCCTAGATCTCACAATCCACTCACAGTTTCAGTAGGGAAGCATTCTAATTATTTACAACCAATACTCCTACTCTACACACTTCTATCTAACTGACTCATGCATCTTGTCTGGATTTCTCTCAGGCCCCTCAAACTCAGTGTACCCCAAACTGAACTTGTCACCTTCTCCAGAACCTATTTCTTCTAGATTCTCTTGCCCAGCTTGAGGTAAGAGACAAGTCCTTGACTCAGCATTCAAGACCGAAAGCAGAGACAATCTCAACTGTTCTGCCTTCTTGTCCTCACCTGCTCCCCATAACAAGTCTTCATCACCTCTCACAGGACTGTGCTGAAGACCTCTCTACCCATCCTCCACACAGGCTACTGGAGAGCCCCAGAATGGAAATTCAATTATGTCACGTTTCTTAAACCCTTGAATGGTTTCCCTCTGCCCTAGAAATTAAGTGCCAAATTTCTTATATAGAGGCTTTCTGGCCCTACCCCATTTTTTCAGCCTCATTTCCTGTCATTTCCCACCTCAAACACTGTGTTCTTACAAGACTGAACTTCATGTCATTTTCTGAATATGTCTGCTGTGTCATGACTGTACTTTGGTGTGTGCCTAACTAATTTCCGTGTGGGTTTGTCTTCTCTTCTACCCTCCTATGTTTTCTCTCCTCTTATATACATATTTGACTAAAGCAGATTCACCCTTCAGCACTTAATTCAGGCATCACTTCCTCCAGGAAGTCTTCTCTGTGACAGGTGCCTCCTCTTTGTGATGACATAATACTCTTTGTTAGTTTCATTTCTTTGTCCTGGCACTTACTATTGTCTATTTTAATTATTTTCTTTACAATGACAGCATCTTATTCACCTTTGTAGGCCTAGTCCCTAGGACAGTTACTGGAACACATAGAGATCTGCAGTAAATGTTTTATAGATTAATGAATGAATAAATGAATGAGAGAAATAGTGAATGGGTGGACACATTAGGATACCCCTAAATCTCTACTTCCTTTTTGTCAAAAGTCTGTCCACACCCAAGTGATCCCTGCACTGTTACCTGCTGTCCTCTAAAATTGGGTGGGGTGGCAGAGTGGGCCTTAGGGTGAATATAGGCAGGTTATCCAGGTTGTTCACACACCACATTAACACTTGCCTGCGTCTCAGGGTGTACACTCATATCAGCCCCACCTGCAATGCATTTACTGCAATCTCCTGCTACATCTCATCTGTGATCCAGCAACCCCACAACATTCAAATTAATCTATTCGCTCGCCATTCATTACACAATTACATGTTGAGCAACCACAATATGGTGAATTGTATGGTTGCCATGCAGATACAAATAGGAATATTTCAGCATTCTTGTTTTTAAGGTTACATTTTAGAGCAGATAACCATGTCTGGCAAACTTTCTAACAGAGATGGATAATGCCTTTTCTATTGTGGTTCCCTATGGTGAGGGATGGGAGTGATTGCTTACTGCTTTTGAGCAGAAGAGCAGTTCCCTTCTCTCTTCCTTATACACTCACACATTACTTACACGCCACCCCCATCTCTTGGGTTTCCCTCAGCCTCTTCATTCATGGAACGAGTCTTTGGTTGAAGCCACACTCAAGGCCTCCTCCACACTGTTCCCCTATGCAAATACAGGTACTCACACTTGCTCCACCTTTTCAGCCAGGCTGCTCATGAAGAATAATAACCTCTAACTGGAGCACAATGGTGGTTCTAGAATTGACCAAAGGCTGACCTGGGGTTAATAGATGGAAAGTCTGAGGGGTCAGTACTAATAGCAAGAGGGATTCTGGGAAGCTGAAGAGAGAAAAATTGAACCATATCATTCCCGCAGAGAAAAAAAATCTTCTCTGCCATCTTTTCCTTGGGGCAACCATCAAGCAGAGAAAGAAAAGTTTAATGATGGACACCACATAGCTATCAGGGATAGAAGTCTATCTGCAAAAAGAGATGTGAAGCTATTCACACATAGATGCTGCAAAGTGACAAAAATCATAATTCTCTGCAAAGATGCTTGTATACAAATAAAATGTATAGTTGGAAGAATGAATGGATATATAAATGGATGGATGGATGGATGAAAGAATGGATAGATGGATAGATGACAGATAATGGATTTATACATTTTTCCTTTCAAAAATATTTTGAGTCATCTTTTTAAATATACATTACCGTAATAATATATGCATATATATATATATCTCAGATGTCTCCATATTGTGTTGAATGTTGAAAGTGTGCAATTTATCTTTCAATTCAACATTCATTTGTTTCTAATCTTAGTTATATTTTTATAATAATCTCTTCTTTCACGTATATTTCAACACAATTTACTTTAAGAAACTTGAATATTGAAAGTGAGGTGGCTTTATTTTGGCATACTAGGAGATCAAACTGCATTTTTAAACCTTCTTGCTAATCATATGAAATGACAAATGAAGAGCCTGGCCCAGTTGAGCACATGGCCAGTGTTCAGTAAATTTAGCATCATTCCCCTCACCCTTTTAAAGACAGAAGCCATCATTATGTTGCGGATCTCAATGAGACTTGAATAGTAATTGGCAACTAAATACAAAAATGTCCACACTGCTTTCCATTATGGTTTAAATTCCAGAAATGTGCATTTCTTCTCATTGTGAGGGACTCTCTAAAGTGAGGTTTTCTGAGGGACAAATTAGGGTTCTACCTTTGCTAGCTGTGAGACCCCAGTCAAGGTACTTAATGTCTCCAGGGCTCAGTTTCTTTGTCTGCAAAATGGGGGACAATAAGAGCATTGTTATGGTGATTAAGACAATAAGGCATATAAAGGCTTAGAGCAGTGTTCTGCGCATGTGCATGCTCTCTGAATACAGAGGATTGGTTTTTCGGGTTGCAAAGCTGGAGCAGAATTGGCTTCTTTATCAGAAAAGCACCTGGAATTTTGAAACATACCAACCACAGCTCAAAGACTAGAAACCACACATAGGTCCCACGGCAACAGAAATCAGGCAATGTTTTGAGCTGCATATAACTCTTTTACAGACTTCATGGGATTAATTAGCTTTATGTCTCTAAAATCAGCAATTAGCATTTTAGGAATATATGAAAATATGCCTAATGCAGGTATAAAATAACATTTCCCACATTTTGTATGGTGGTTTATGGCTGCGGATTGAATTTCAGCCAAATAATATCAATCAAAAAGTAATATAGGAGCAGACCAAAATATGTAATATAGAAATACTACATGCAACTAGAAAGTAAATTATGTTTTTCACAATGTGAGAGAGAAGTGCAGTCTGGATTTTTTAAATTAGAAAGAGCTGTTACATGCTATTTGAACAATAAGAAGTAAAATAAAGTACACTTGATCTGTTCTTAGAATTACCATGAAAACATACTAGAATATTTTGTGATAGAAATAAAGCAAAGACAATGGAAAGAAAATCTAAGCATAGACATGATCGTAAGTAAAAAAAGATGAAATACTACATCACTTGAACACTTGCAACCTACCCTTCTCAAGGTTTATGTTTGCAATTCTAATACGTGTGAGACCTCATTGGCTTTCTAAACATGAGGATGCCACGCACAGGGCGATGTCTCCCGAAGAGAGAAGAGGCATTCCACGCACTTGCTGCCCTGGGGTTAGTGTGTCCCACGGAATAATTTCAGCCTGGAGACTAGGCTTTCAGGTCACAGTTTGAGGCACATAGAATATGCAACTCAGAGCTCATTATTATGAAAGGTAAATAGGACAAGGAACCATTTTATTTTTATTTGAATTCCTGGTTTTTCATATTCGCAAGCCCTAATAGCACACGCATGAAAGAGACCGGGAGAGAACTGGTCCAAATCGCACAAAGGGAGAGAAAAACAACCTGGAGACAACAACAACAAAAGGCTCCTTTCTTTTGGCATTGTTGCCTTGGATCCCCGTTTCTGTATATTTTAACTTTTCTTCTGTTTATCAGCTTCCATCTAAAAAATAATGTCTGAGCCAAATTTTCATCCTATGTAACTCTATGAGGATTCTCTTTGCTTTCTTGGAGTCTAATTCTCCCATGGCATTGCATGAGATGTGGATCTGACCCTGAGGGAATATTAGTTTGGTTAGAGGAGAAACTGCCTTCTATGGCAGCATGGTATCATTTATGTTTTTAAATGTAATCTTCAAGGGAGATATAACATTTATAAGTGGTAACGATATCATTTTAATTATTCGAAGATAATAGACCAACACAAAATGAGAGCGTTTTCTTCTTAAATGTACTTAATCAAATACAGAGTTTGAGAGTCTCCAATTTAGAGATAATTCTTCAAATAAGTACTTTTCCTGCTGAGTCACTGTGGTTTTCATGGCTTCTGAGTTGGAATTTAGATGGTTTAACATTTTTTCTCTCTCAAAGAAACATGCTGTCTTTTTGACCCCCAACTCCAACCCACTTTCTGGTTCCCTTGCTGTCCTTAGTCATGAGCCTGAGGATGTCCCCACACGCACGAACAACCCACAGGATGATTTGGCTGCACTCTTCCTGGTTGACCACGTAGAACTAACTATTCCTGAAGACAGCAATGAGAGCTAAGGGAGACCAGTCCACAGAGACCCAATCCATTCTCAATAACCATGCGACCCATCCCTGTACCCGTACACACTTTTATTAATCATTTTTTTTTCTAGCAGATATAAAGATCAGTGTCAATCAATTCTCTTGCTTCAATACTGGTCCGCCTTTTCGGTAGCTTGCCAATTAATAATGTTTGGGTCTGTTTTTGTGCAGAACTGATTGTTTTTTTGTCAGCAATGCTTGCTCTTAGGAGAAATATACTTTTTTTTTTTTTTTTCAAAAAGACCAGAGAATTGCTTTCTGAAATATATGGATTTCCTGGTTAAATTAAAAATGAAGAAGAAAAAAGGAGAAAAAGAAGACCCAACTGGGCTTTGTTTGGGTTACCTTCTTTTTACATTTCCCATGGGGAAAATGTTCTTTATCTGTCTCTCTAAAAAACTTACCCTAATGGTTAAATTTTATGTGCCTTTTATTTACGTGGGAAACAAAATTTGCTAAATGAAGACAGAAAAAAGCCTATCTGTATCTTTGCTCTGGGAAACCCAGCTACTCGGTATGGTTTTGGTCTCTTTAACATGAAATTACTAGAAAGTCACCTTTATTTGCATTGGCTTTCTAACTGCTTCTTGACTTTTCATTGTTGCTCTAAGAGTGCCCTCAGGGCCCCTGCTGTAGGACCAGGTAACCATAAATTTCTTCCATCCTTTCTAATAACTAACCTCTCTTGGAAGGAACTCAGGACATATCAGTGTTATAACAAATGCTACACAATGTTGTATTACAATAAACACCCATGTGTTTTGTAATGTCTCCTTGAATGCTTGTAATTTATTATATACAATTTAACTTCATTTATCAAAATTATAATATGGGTGTTTATGACCTAATTTGTGAAAGTATAAACACATGAATTTAGAGGTAATTAGGTATGCATATTATTAAAATACCTGCTTTTAGTCATTCAAATGTTTCAATCTGTGAGAATTTTATAGAGCTCGATCATGTAAAAATCTCTAATAGGAGATTTTAAAAGTTAATATTTCCTACAAATATCATTTGATGGGTTACTAGGATGTTGTTTCAAATATTGTGTACCATCTAAGATATATATTAACCACTGTAATAACATACTTTCAAGTAATTAGCTGAAAATTTTAGGTGAATTTAAAAATAAATTAGGGAGAATTCCTTAAGACTACACACATACCTATGGTAATATTAAAATTTATGTGTAGGTAAAAACAAATTCTAATCTAAAAAGAAATAATCCTGAAAGGTATCTTTAATTGCACTTGAAAGATATCTTAGTATTAATAATATATAATTTTTCTATTCTTCCCATACTAAAAATGTAAGTTTGATAGAAGTAAAATAATAAAAATATAGTCATAAATACCCATCTGTGGAAATAAAATTATGTCCTTTTAAAAAGAGAGCAAATTTTTTTTCTTAAGCTTCTTTCAACCACAGCTGAAATACAATAAGAATTGTAACCAGGGAAACATAGGTGATATTAAAGATGGTAATCGAAACAAACCATAAATTGTAAAAGATGGCCAAAAGTAATACCCATGTGTATAAATCCTTTTAACTCACGACTAGGATTCAGATGTGAGAGAGCCAGCCTTGACATTAACCGTGGTCTCAGTGTTCAGATGTTTCAGAAGAGACAAAACAAGACCCGCCTGGTTTTCAGACATGGGACACAGTGCCGCGAAGGTCTTCTGGCTGGGGAGGTTTCCAGGGCTGGACTGCGTGACTTGCCCTCTCTCCCTTCTCAACTGGCAAAGCCTTTCCTTGCAAAGATCACTGATGGCCAGGGGAAAAAAGTAGAGAAATTCACAAATTCTCTATCAACATTAAAACTGCTTATATTTTTTTGTGGACTGATATGTAGGCAAAGTTAATGGGGATATTATATGTTCATATATCCATGAGCTCTTAGAAATTAGATACAATTTAAAGGAACACAGCTCAAGTAAGAGAGAATACATATTAAGGCCAATATGTTAAATATGTACAATAAGGTGATGATTCTTAAGAAATTGAAGTGAGAAATGTTGCTTAAATGCTATGTTTTTGCTGTTATTCAATTTAAAATCTGTTAAATTGGGCAGAAATATGAAAGGCAGTTTAGAAATAGAGCCAGTCTCAAGAGAAGAAACATGATATGTAAACTGAGTATAATGGATGCAGAAAGTTCAAGAAGTCACGAGCAAATCCAAGGATGTGGAGAAACCAGTTCAACTTCCTCGAGCTTTTTATTCATTAAGTATCCTGACTCCAAAAGTAGAGGCTAGGTGATGGACTTTTTAAGTGCCATATGCAACATTATGGTGACAGACCTAGAGTCTTACCGAAAAAACTTCAGAGTTTATCAACGACAAGAGAAGCAAAGTGTCTTTGTAAAGAGTAATTTTATCAGTGGTTTCTAACACAATGCAGAAGAGAGCTCTGAGGCAACCACACCTGGAAGTACTCTGGTGTAGCTGTTGTGTTTGTGGCCGTAAGCAGCATGGTGTAAACTCGCAATGGCATTTTTTGTAAACAGCATTGCAGTTCTGATCTATGATGACTGAATTATAGAATTTTAGGGTTAGGAGTCATCCCAGATGTTGCTAATTCATCTGTTCTGCAACATCCCTCATTATGGCTCATCCAGCATCAGAGACAAGACTAGCATCAGGGAATGTAGCAGGCAGTTGTCATTATCAGAGAGTTTTACTTGTTAAAAAGTCCTTCCTTGTAGAGTTCCTAAATGCTGTCTAATGAAATGCCACATAATGATGATTCAGTCAAGGTCAAATCGAGCATACAAAGGTGGTCCTATAAGATTATAATGGAGCTGAAAAAAATTCCTTCCACCTACTGACAGGGTAGCAGTCATAACGTCACAGCACACTACCCATGTTTGTGGTGACGCTGGTGTGAACAAACCCCCTGCGTTGCTAGTCATGCAAAACTATAGTGCATACAATCATGCACAGTATAAACTTGATAATATAATGAACAACTGTTTGTGTATATGGTTTATGTATTTACCACATTATATTTTTATAATTTTAGAGTGTATACTTTCTCCTTACAACAAAAATATTTTCTGTAAATCAGCATGCCTTGTTATGTCAGTCATAGCCTCAAACATGTATTTACTAAGTCTCTTGATTGCATCATTTTCTCTTGTGATTTGCTTAATCTTTTTTTTTTTTTTGTACAGTAACATGTTATACAGGTGTATGGCTTAGGAGCAATAGGCTATACCATGCATCCTAGGTGTGTAGTGGGCTTTCCCATCTAGGTTTATGTAAAAGCACTCCATAATGTGCTTACAATGACAAATCGTCTTAATGACTCATTTCTCATAATGCATCCCCTCACTAAATGTTGTATGATTGTACCCTTCTCTAGTTCTAGTTATCCTTTCCTCTAGACATTCAAAGTTTAGACCTCCTCCCCCCAAAACACTGCTTGTTAAGTCTTCTCTTTTACTTAGTTGTTTTCATCATTGCTCACTTACCAGGAGTAATGGTGTTTACCATCATCTTTCCTGGGTGTCTCCAGTTTGTCAACATCCCTGTTAGTGTAGGGCCGCAGAAACCAGCACTGTATCCCAGGTGCTGTCTAATCTAAGTAGAGGACTGCCAACTCATGCTGATCATATGGCCTGCTAATACCACGTGATATTAGCTGCAGGACCCTTGTAGATAAGTTGCTCCCCTCCGATTCCTAGTTTGCTAAGAATATCTCATAATAAATGTGCATTTTATTAAATGGTTTTTCTGTATCTGTTGAAATAACCATATATTTTTCCTTTATTCTTTTAATAACTTCACTGATACATTTTACAAATGTTGAACCAATATTGTATTTCTGGAACCAATCCAATTTGATCATAATATATTGTCTAATTTATGTATTATTGGACTCTGCCTACACATGTTTTGTTTAGCATTTTTGTATCTATTCCCATGAGTCATATCAGCCTAAATTATTCTTCTCTTATAAGATGTTTCTCAGGTTTTTATATTAAAGTTATGCTGAAAAATGAGGTAGAAAGTATTTGCTCCTTTTCAATTATCTAAAAAAGCACGCGTGCTAATTCTTAAGTGTTTGGTAGAGTCTGACAATGATTGATCTCGTCCCAGATGGTCAGTTTGCTTTCTTTGTTTGTTGGTTGGATACTGTTGAAGTTGAAAAATTACAAAATTAACTTCTTTAATAGCTATGGATTTTTAGAAATTTTTATTCCAGCTGTTTCATTAATGTCTGATCTTATTTTATTATTTTCTTCTTTCTGGCTTAGAGTTTTCCTTCTAACTACCTAAGAGAAATGTTAGCTCATTCTCAACTCTTGTTGTGACAATATATATAAAAACAGCAGATGATTGGGTTTTGCTTAATCTAGTATTTGCCCTTTGATTGCATGATTTAGTATATTTAATTTTTAATGCAATAGGGGTTAAATTTACAATTTCACTGTCTTTCTGTTTTTATTTGCTCCTTTTTACTCTTTCACTCTATTCTCACCTTATTTTGTATTAATTGCTTTCCTATTTATTTCTCTGTTATTTTGAAAATTATATAGTTTTTAAAATGTTTTATTCATTCTTACCCTAGAAATTATAACATGTACCCAAATTGAATGATGAGGACTTGATTTATCCTCCCACATGAAATAACTAAAAAAAAAAAAAAACAGACACTGTATATGAAAAATACCTCTAAAGACATCAAACATAATAAACGAAGGACTGTGATCCCTGGGAGGTAAGAAGTCAATGACTTGGGCCTTAGAATTACCTCTGCTTACTGCCTGGAGAAGGGCAGTCAGCCTTTACAGGCTGTGATACAAAGAGGAGATTCTGAGGAAAGTAAGGTGGTATTTCTGGCTTGTGGAGAGGCATCTGGGAATCCAGGGAAGCAAAAGTTGGTAGGGTCATAAGGCAGAGGCCTGGAGAGAGGGGAGCTGCATAGAGGAGAAATTCTGGAGAACTGCAAAAGGTTTGTCTTAAGTATTCAGTTGAGTAATTACCAACACATGCACATAAAGAAACTACCAAGGCCAGGGCAAGAACCACCCAAAATATTAGAGGGGACAGTGCTCCCAAGTCATCAGGGACAGGAATGGTGCCTGCTCCTATATTAACTCTATTTTCCTATTTTCTGAATTCTTGTTGCTCTGCCATCTAGCATTTCACTGACTGAAGAGAAAGGCTAGCTGATTCCTATATACTGCAAATGACTCCCCTGTAAGCATACTTTTTATGGAAAAACCTACAAATTTAGAGCCTAAACCCCCCAACAATACTCATATTCTCTATTGAACTCTTACCCATCAGGAGTCAATATTCCTATGCCCTAATTAACCTGGGGGCAGGTACTAGACAATTATAGAAGCCTTCTTTAACCTGGAGCCCACCATAAGTATTCAGACTATCCAGTCCTAAACCTGTACAGCTGCTAATTTGCCTCACCTCAGCTTTCTTGTAAAAACTACACTAAAGGCTTTTGCCCCTGCTTTCCCCAGACTCTTTTGCCTTCCAACTGCCCCTGGGGCTGCCCACTGTGGCCTTGCAGGACATGATATGCCCCTTAGTTCCAGGAGGCTGTCAGTAAAAATATCTTCCTTTATGACAGTCATTTCCATGTTTGTGAGTCTTACATACCTGATTAAAACAAATCCTAACAGCCAGAGTAGAAAACCTCAAATTCATAGAGTTATTCATAAGTTATTGATTACTAAAAAGAGTACTGGGAAGAAATTAACCACTGAGTAGGTGCTGCTCTTGCATGTTACAAAGGGTAGAACAAGATCCCCCAAGACAAGATTCCAAATAACTGAACACATCCCATAACAAAACTTAAGGAATATAAAATATTTAGTACCCCAAAAGTTAAAATACCCAGTGCTGACAGCCAGTAAAGACTCACCAAGTGTAAAAAGAAAGAGAAAAATGTAACTCACGAGGAGGAAGATCAGCCAATTGAACCTGACTCTGAAATGATACAAATGACAGAGTTAATAGAAAAGTACATTAAAATATTTATTTTCTTAGAGAAAAGATTGAACTTGTTAGGACAGGAAAGATCCACAAAAGACAAATGAAATTTTTCAGAATGAAAATCAGTGACAGAGAAGAAAAGTGCATGACATTAGGTTATTGGCAGATCAAACATTGCAGGAGAAATGTAAGTACACCTGAAGACATGACAATGGAAAGTATCCAAAATGAAACAGAAAGAAAAAGTATAGGGGATCAATGATCATTATACTTTATGACAACTTTGTGCAACAAAATATATGCAGTATTGGAATTTCTGAAGGAGAGAAGGGAGAGAAAGGAAGAGATAAATACTTGAAAACTAATAGCCAAAAACTTTTAAAATTTGGTGAAAATTGTTAACCCACAGTTTCTTGAAGCCCAACAATACCAAACACAACAAACATGAAGAAGAATATAAGATTCATCATAATTAATTTGCGATTTGAGTGATAAAGAGAAAATGTTACAGGTAGAGAGTCTAGGTGGTGAATATACAAGTATTCACTGTAAAACTCTTTACTTTTTACAGTATTTTTGAACATTAAAAAATAAAATGTTGGTAAAAAGAAGACAGTTGTCTCTGGTGAAAAATAGTAACATCTTAGGTCTCAAATCATATTTAAAAATTACTTTTCAAGTGCAATGTCCACCAAATCAATGAACTATAACTAGGCATCTGGGGAGTTATGATAATATGAACCAGAACAGGCACAAAAATCAGACAACAGCACGGAGACTCCATTCAATAGAAGGACCAGACACAGACTACAAAACATTGTCCTACAATCGCTAGGTTTAGGGAAGTAAAAGCTAGACTTAAATTCTACGAGAAGTTTTACATTCAAGTGTGAATTTGTATATGTGCAATGAACCAAATAGAAGTTTCAGAATTAAAACCTGTATTAACCCAAAGTGAGAATGCAATGGCTAAGTTTAAGAGCAAGATAATCTCAGGAAAAAAAGAGGCAGTAAGCTTGATAATAGCTAATAATAATCTGCTCATAATGAAGCACAAGTAACAAAAAGGTGAGAAAAATATCAAAGACAGTGAAAGACCGAGTTCAGTGACTTGGCCTGACGTGCACTCAGTTGGGGACCTTAAAGGAGAGGCTGTGCCTGATGTACGTTAAACCCAACTATAAAGTCCTTACCTTTATTTTCTTTTTGGCCTTGGAATTTCTATATAATATTTTTTAATATCTGGTTATCTGATAAACTTCACTCTCTTGTCCTCTATTTTGTGAACACATTAATCAGTGGTAGTTTTCTTTTTTAAAAAATCATGTCAGATATTCAGATAGCTAGATCTCTAATGGGTTTGTTTTTGTTCTGTTATTCTCTTGGTTTTCAGTTATATAACCATGTTTCCTGATATGTTTCTTCTGGTTTAATGTCGACATTTAGACTCTAGTCAGGGTGTTTAACCTGTGGCCCATGATGGCTATAAATGTGACCCAACACAAAATCATAAATTTACTTAAAACATTCTGAGACTTTTTTTGATTATGTGTCACAATGTATTTAATGTGCGGCCCAAGACAACTCTTCTTCCAGTGCGAACCAGAGATGCCAAAAGGTTGGACACTCGTGCTAGATGACGTTATTTTCTTCCAGAGAATTTCCTTTGCATTTAGTAGGAAGCAGGAAAAATTCTTAAATGAAAGTTCATGCTGATTTTGGTTTGATGTTCACTCTTCGGGAAATCTGGTCCATGTATAGTTCAGATTTACTCAGAGGTTATAGACTTCAGTGGTTGTAACAGAAAATCTGAGGTGTTTACCAAGACCTCTTTATCTTGATGATCCTTGAATCCAATTTTTGTCTCACAGCCCCATGAAAATGCTGCGTCCTGCTCAGTTTTTCAGCCGCTGTGCCACCATGTGTGAATTGGCCAATAGCTATCTCAAGGTGAAAAGCAGCACTAAGTGTTGAGATCACTCTCTGTACTTACTCTTTTTAGGGGAGAAAAGTGTTTCTTGGAACTTTACATTTTGGCTGTCTTGGTAGTTCTATGATGCCTGTATACCCATGCTTTTACTATTGTATCCATCTTCTCCCATTCTTAGTGAGGGTTCTCATAGATCCTAATTCGACATATCCAGAGCAGAACCATGCAAGTCAATCTTGGTCTTTTTTCTTTCTCTTCTATGACACCCAGGTTCGATCCACTAGAACGAGCCGTGGGTTCTACCTTCCACATACATGTTGTACGTAACCAATGGCACCACTCTTTCTAAGCCAACATCACACCCCTCATAGACAACTACAGTTACCTTCTAAATGTCACAGGAGTTTGAGTTAGGTAAAAAGACGGGTTTTATTTTAAAATAGAGAAAGGATATAAAATGAGTATGGATAGAGGCACTTTTTTATATTTGGCGTTAATTCAAAAACATGAGAAGCTTTCCCTCTCATCCCTTCTATTGTCTCTGGAGCTTAGATGAAATAATCTGCTGGGCAAAGGGCAGCGGTATGAGGTCCCAGGCTCAAACAGAGTAGGAAAGTGTCTTGATCTGATTTAGTAATTTAATGATTGACCAGATTTAATTCAGCATTGTGGAGGCCCCATTTGAGGCTGGTCATGAATGTACTTACCAAGCTGCCCTGTTATGTGACACACAGGAAGTAGATAGTTGGGCTCACCAAACGATGATTTGTAAGTAAATAGGGTCAAAAGAAAGAGGGTGGATTAACTTTAGGTTATTGGAAAGATTGTTTTTATCTTTCCTGAGGTGAAAGTGACCTGAGGTGAAAGAAGCATTATAATCCGTGTGTGTGTGTGTGCGTGCGCACATGTGCGTGTGTGTGTGTGGAGCAGAGGTGGGGCAGTCGAACAGACAAACTGAAAGTAGGAGGGTCATGGTCAGATGTGGGCTTCAAATCTGGTGGTGCTGGAAGTAGAGAAATTGTAGAGAATGACAATGTCTGAGGGGAGGCTATGACCTGAGCCACTAAAGTGGAGTGTAGAGGAGGCCAAGAGGTGGGGAGAAACCAAAAGGCCTTGGTGATGGCAGTTGAAGCTGTGAGCATAAAGGAACTCAAGACGATGGCATGCCTTGAGGGGAGAAGAGGACCAGAAGCTAAAATCCAGTGTTTTTCATTGGCTGGGCATTTAGAAGAAGAATGACCTAACCAAATAGCACAGGCTTCAAACAGGAGATCACTAATAATCTGAAAGCAGAGATGGAAAGAAAGACCACTCCTAGGGCACAAATAGTATGAAGTATTAGAAAATAGACAACTCCTGGCCATCACTGCATGAAAGTGGCTTCTATGTTTCCCAAGTCTCAGAGCTGGGTCAAGAACAAGAAAATATAGGGCACCTGGGGAATGACTATAGAGTGGTGGATTGATGGTCAAATGTTTATAGCAAATAACTTGTAAGTGGACATCCGACCTTGAGACCCTAGGATAATAAGACTTCTTGAAGAAGTTTTATTGTCTGGGCATGATGCTTCTTAAAAGGGATGTACCATCACTGAATGGTGTGGCTCAGTGGATTGAGTGCTGAACTGCAAACCAAAGTCACCAGCTGGATTCCCAGTCAGGGCACATGCCTGGGTTGCAGGCCAGGTCCCAGTAGGGGGCGCTTGAGAGGTAATTACACATTGCTGTTTCTCTTCCTCTCTTTCTCCCTCCCTTCCCCTCTCTCTAAAAATAAATAAGTAAACAAAATTTTTAAACAAAAAAATGCCAAAAAATCTTATTTTTTGGAAAATCCAATTAGTTTCTAATATCAAATAGTGTCTAAATATGAGAAAAGTGCTACTGCTAAATAACTCTTATCGGTGAAAGAAAAGAGGACATTATTAGACACTCATTGTTTCTGAAGCATTTAAAGGAACACACTAGTCATAAATATCACTCCCTTAAAGTTAAAACAACAAAGTTGCTAATTTTGGTGAAGAAATGGCATTTCTGTCTCTTTGGAATGATTTGTGTGATTTCTCTCAGTAATGTGCCCATAGTGGCTTTATTTTTTAGTAAATAATATATTTATACATGTATGCCTTCCAAAAAAATGTAGAATGTGGTCTTCTTTTTACATAGAAATTTGGAACAAAAATTTTCATTTGTTGATTAGGTCTAAGTTATTCAGACAGCCTCAGTTTAACCAGAAATATCTTGCTTTGTTTTTTCATTCATTCAACATGTGTTTACTGAATAACTTGCAAGTGTAAAATGCTGTCTTAAACCCAGAAATAGGATACAAAAAATGGAGGTTTATTTTCCATAACTTTTACTTTTTTGGAGTGTGTAGGGCTGTCCTCCAAACTAAGACCATTTAATAAGAAGAAAAATAACAATTATGTAACCTGATCCAAGGAACAGCAAATAGTTTAGAATATTATGAATTTCTTCTCTATCTTCAATTTTAATTTGTATTTTAATTATAGTAGGCATACAATATTTTATTAGTTTCAGGTGTACAGCATAGTGATTAAACATTTATGTACCTTACAAAGTGATCACCCCAATAAGCCGAGTTCCCATCTATCACCACACATAGTTATGATATTATTGACTATATTCCCTATGCTGTATATTACATCCCCATGATTTATAAAATAATATGGATTTCTGACAACTCACTAGCTACTTTGAAAAATTATTAGGTTTTAAAGATCCTTGCACATTTGTTTTCAATATATTCTGGTATCAATATGCGTTCTAATTGATAAAAATTACGGCTTTTTTATTTTCATGAAACCACCTACTTATGCCACATCTACAGAATTAAATCCTTAGGTTGATTAAACCTATGCTTATAGATAGGGAGTCTTTTCCTCCCTTTATCCCCAGGGCAATCCTGTTGTTCTTGGGCAAATCTCTGTAAAGTGTCCTGGTTTGAAAAATAAAATACATTCGGTTACTTTTGGATAAATGAGCTAAGGACAGAACTTAGGACTGTATTTCAAAAGAAACAAAAATATATATATACATACAGGAGCCAAATATTAATTTATGAAATTACTTTATGTTATTTTTAACCCATAAAAATGTTCATAACTGTGGTTTGTATGTTTTGTGTTATTTTTTGCATTAATTATTTGAAAACAAAGACAGCATTGATTAATGGGAACTTGGGTTTTCAAACAGATTCTTAATAAGTGGTGACATATGATATTTATCTGCAGAATCAGTAAAAGCTATTAGCTTTTGGTTCCACCACAGAGAGACAGCAGCATGTTATGCATGATATCCAGAAAAAACACTAAAATAGTTTAACGAGCAAATTTCATTGTACCCTCAGGGGTGATTTTGAGTCAAGATCACTTCAAGTCTGCCATAACAAAGGTCAGGATGTAAAGAACACAGAGGCACTGTCCTAAGTGCCTTGATCTTTTCTTAGTGACTTACAGTGTAACTGTCACCCACAACATTCCCTGATGACAGTCTTTCCTTTAAGTCTGGAAATATTATTTTGTATTTTCTTTCACTTGTTTTTCCTCCGGCATTGTAAGTTGAATGAAAATTATATATCTAATATATATATGCACACACACAGTTGGTTCTAAAATAAAAATATGTCCTGAAATTACTATTTAAAATTAAATCTGTTTGGATAAATTATCATCCTATTCAAACCACTGAAGCAAAATTACCCCCTGGGTTTGTGGGGTTAAGAATTTGGCCTAACAAAATGATTGCTCATGTCCCACTAAATGTCAGTTCATTAATAATTTTTATGTGCAGTACCATAGAGATGCAGTTTTGAGAAATTCCATTCCATGTAAAAATGTTCTAATGATACCTTTAAAATTTACCACTAAGGAGTTAAGAGTCTAAACATGCCTATTTTATAGATTAAAAAAACTGAAGTTCAAATGCAAAATTACAGTGGAGGGAAAAAAACAAGAAATGTAGAATCCAAGCTTCTGTCATGTGGAAAATAGGAATTTATTATTTGACTTTTTTTAGGCGATTAGAAAGATTGTATTGGTCTTATTTTCTCCTTCTAAAATTATGGCAGTGATTATATTGGCACTCCTTGGGCACCTACTCTACGCCAAGAATTCTATTGGGTCTTAATGTCCGATGGGGGCATCCAACTTAATTCTCAGGACAATGTTGTGAGGTTGTGGTCTTCACAACCACTTCACAAAAGAGGAAATGCAGGCAGAACAGATTAAATTCTTTACTAAAGCTCACAACGTCACGTTCCAGACTCAAGGGACTCCAGAGCCTTTGCCTTAAACCAGGCTGCTAACCCATGGTGTTCAAAAACCTATGAGTTTTTACTACCTGCATTTTGCCAACAGAGAAACGTAGACTCTAGCCTTGCTTGAGCTCAAAGCAGAGCTCTTTTTCCTGTACCAGCCTACCTCCTTAATCTCATCCACCCTTGAAATTATTTTACTTTTAAAAGACATATATAATGTTCTTCCTTTCTCCCTTTGTGTACTTTGTCCTTTTCACTCCCACTGAGAAGAGTGCTCTGATCTCTAGCTGCGTAACTTTCCACAAGTTACTTCTCTATGACCCAGTTTCCTCATAAAATTGGGAATAATAAATACACCTACTCCCGAGGACTAGTGTGAGGATTCAGTTAATTCATACAAAGATCTAACATTAGATTTGAGAATTCATATAAAAAACCTGGCAATCAAGTGATCAGATTTCAATTTTTGATGATACTAGAATTATAAAGTTATTTAAACACATACACACACACACATGCAAGTCAAAGCCTTCAAATGATTTGTTGTTGGTCCAGGTCTCTCTTTCCTTTGGCAACATCTTCATGGTAAATCTAAATTTCACAAACACAAATTACATAGCCTTCTTAGTTGCAATCATTTCGTTTTTGAAATTGGAGAGATGCTGAACTGTGCTAGAAGTGATCCATGGCAAAGAAGACATACTCAAACTAACAAAATAAAGAAACTTACTATGAGAAAATGGCAGCAAACATGGAATAGAAAAATTTGGTGAGAGATCATCTTATCTATACTTATCATCAATTATCTTCTGAAATGGGTTATGGCTGTGGTTACTGTCACCCTTCATATAAAAGAAATCTTGAATCAAATGACTACACTATGTAGTGCCTTCCAAAAATTTCAGGTAGACAAAATATAGTATGTATCTCATAATAGTGAGAAATCATGTTTTTAAAAAGACAAACTAGCCCTGGCCGGTGTGACTCAGTCAGTTAAGCATCATCCCATGGAACAAAAGTTCAAGGGTTCAATTCCCTGTCAGAACACATACCTAGGCTGTAGGATCAGTCCCTGGTCTGGGCACCTATGGGAGGCACCCAGTTGATGTTTCTCTCTCTCTCTAAAATCAATAAAACATATCATTGGGTGAGGATTAAAATACATACATAAATAAGTAATAAATAAGAATTAAAAGGCAAAGCAAATACAGATTTTAGACCCAAAAATATTAGCAACAAGTTAAACTTACCTATAAATGTGACTGACAACCATAACACTGAGACCATTGTCAGAGCTAAGCACATACGCTTCTTTGTAGATCCTCAAAGGAATATGATGGGCTGCAAGAAACATCGAGAGAGGACAGAGCTTCCAGTGCATGCCATTTGGGGGTCATTTTTAAAGACATCTGTAATGAAAATGCTCTATAAACTCCCACAGATTTGTCGGCAAAGTTAGATTCATATGTGATCGTGAATACTTGCCATATATGTGTTTTGTTCAACATCATAAGTGAAAAAGTTCCTTATAAGTTCCTATTTCAAACTATGCCTTTTTTTCTCTGTAACCTTGCTGTTATGGCAAGTACCGTGAACTCTGTTGATTATCACTTTAAATTGGCAATGCTTGAATTTTTCTCTGCTTGTGAGGTGGTGCCAGAACATACTTAGTGAAATCTGCCCATTCTGGAAAGATCGAAGATTAAAAGCAAACATATAAAGTGAAGGAAGACAAACATGCTCCTGAATGATAATGAACACAGCACATTGCTGGGGGGAAAAAAAAAAGCACAAAAATCTTTCATGCCCAGATGTGTATTATGCCTATATTTGTAGTCCTGAATCAACAATGTGACTGTTATCTTTTTCTATGTACATTGCATGTTCTGATTTAAAATTTCAAAATGCTTTCCCATGTCAATGACAATCTTAATAGATTCCAATTAGTTCCACAAGGCACTTTCTGATGCACAAGCCTCTGGCTTGATTGCGGTGAATGGTGGGTATTTCCTGTGTTTAAGCCCACATATGGATTGAGTAAGGCGGTGGCAGGGGGACTACTGTTTTCCTTCACTACATCTTCATTTCTTTTTCACAGGCTAAGCCTTTTTTGTTTTTCCTGGCTCTGTTGTCAAAATACTGACCAAAGTTTTGGCTCATGGTTTGGAACACCAGGCCAAAACAATCCTCTGGAAACTAGTGTGGCAAAATGTATTTTAATCTATACATTCACCATTCAACCATGTGCATAACCACACCCACTGACCCACTCTGTGGTTTAAAAACAACATGGGTTTGCCCCCAGAACAGTTTGATTTATATGACAAGTTTTTTCAAGCCTGCTCTATCAACATTAAAAAAATGTTCTGAAACTTGGTTTCATCACATCTCTTGTGGGGGAAAAAAAAAAAGAAAGAAGGAACTATACTAGGATCATTTTTGTTTCTGTTTTTAAAAACAAGGTGCATTCCTTGTGCAGTCTGTAGAAGTTCTTTAAGAATGTATTCAGATAATAGACTATTTTGATAATGCATGAAAAATATGTTTTAGTCAGAAAGAGTTAATGCAATTATTAAAAGTATTTCCTAACAGGTTACAAGTAAGAAAAGATTCAAAACTTTTCTTTGAATGAGTCATCTCATTTCAGGCTAATTCAAACTGTTGAATTCCTTCAAGTGTCGGATCTACATTTTTCCTTGTCTTTCCGGAAGTGCTGGGTTAGTTCCTTTGTTAACCAGATTTCACAACACAAAAGCGTCAACAATTGCTCTCCCAGCCAACTTTGCTTAAGATTGTCCAGAGGTGTTTTGAAGAACTTGACTAACAGTGGATTCATCCATTTCATTTCCTCCTCTGAATATCCACTGAATCTCCCCTTTAAAGTTCTGAACTAATGAATATTTTAACGAATGCTAATTGCCTTTTATGTCAACCAAAATGAATTTTGATTTGCATCTAGAAGTACCTGCTTCTTTCAAGGTTGTGCTGGAAAATTTGACCGAATTACATTACATTTGCCACCTGGATTTTGTCCCAGATGAATAGCAAGGGCTAAAGTGGTAAAAAAAAAAAAAAAAAAAAATGTCCTTTGACTTTAAATTCAGTATTAAAACTTTCAGCAAAACACAATTTATAGTGTGTGCTACAGAGAATTTTATGGTTCCCCCTCCCTTCACTAAAAAGAGAGGGGGGAGTAAGAGAGAGAGGGAGCTAGGGGAAGGGCACACTCCTTTAAAATATCTCTTTCCTCCCTTCTCCCTTCCCTCCTTTTCCTCCCCTCTCCTCCCTTCCCCTCTCTCTAATATCTGACTACCTCTTAGTTAACTTTTTTTTATGTCTCCAGGAGGTCTGGAAGGATAAAGTTTTCAAAGCTCCAAAATCTAGGTCCTCCTTTCTGAGAATAACAAGCAACATTGGTTTGGGAACATGGCATAAGAGAGAATGTGAAAAGGATGGGGTAGAAGGCATGGCTCTCTGCTTGCTGGTGACCTTCCTTGGGCTAGCTGATAATACTGTGTTTATTAGATACTTTAGTGAGTCTCAATCTCTAGACTTTTCTGTCATTCCCTATTCCCAACTCATTACCATGCCCTACACCGTACATTTCCACAAACCAAAGATGTTCCCAGTTCAAAATACATTCCTGCTTTTAGGTTCCAGGACCAAGGATACCACCTAAAGAAGTCTTCACAAGCATTTAGGACAATGGTTCAAGATCTTGTATCTGTCACTGTCCGCAGGTGCCCCAACCTACCACTACCAGGACACACATGTATTCTCTGGCACTGAAGCATCCCTGACTGCAGTCAATGTGCCCGTGTGACCCGTGCCCAAATGCAGGCACCACTGGGTGGAGGAGGAGCGGGGGCCACACCACATTGTTTCATGAATCTCCAAGTTGAAAACCAGTTTTGTAACCCAGATGGCAACGCCCACTGGTCTGTCAAGGAAAGTGCACAAATACTTTAGAAGGCCAACAGAGGTACCAGGTTTCTGGCACACAGGAGCCGTGACATTAATAAGCTGAATTGTATCTTTCAGTGTCCCTCATTTACAATAAAAAGTGTTTAGCCATTTCGTAGGAAACAGAAAGGGTGAAAATACCTCAGGCAAAGAAAACACAATTTATTTGTGGACAAAAAGGCTTCTATTTATGATGTAAGTGTTGGTCCTAGAAATATTGGATGTTTAATTACCAAAGTTTTTATTAACTATAAAACTAATAAAATAATCCTTGACAGACTGAAAAAATAAAAAAATTACTATATTGCATTTATTTTTATGAGGAATGTGCAGTTTATCACCTATTAATACATTCTTACTCTGTAAGGCAACAGGAATACATCTGTTTTTAATACTTGCTGTATACCTCATTAGCCTACCAGTCTTTCTGATCTGTTTCTGCAGTGGCAGAATAGATGTCATAATTAATGCTACTTTTGTGCCTCTGCGTGCCTCTTTGTACAAGATCAGAGATGTTATTGGGTCTGCTAATATGACCCCAGTTTTCAACTCAGGTGATTAGTGCAGGGAATTAAATGCGCCTGCTCACTATCCAATGGAGATTGCAAAGATTCACCAGACAATCAGAATTGTAATTCCAAATGAAAGAAAGCATGATTCTTTAAAAGTGTTTAGAAGAGTGCACAGCAGGACATATTTTCTTTCTTACTGGCAAGAGTTTGTAACTGGATACGTTAACATTACTGAGAACATGAAAACATGAAACAAAAGTATTGATTCAAGAATTCACTCAAGAATCCAAGTGCACACTGGCTGGTTTTATTTCATCTTTTTAAAGTATGAATTACATTAGTTGTTTATGGTAGGCAGGTATAATTTGGCTGGTCCTTCTTTCTGCATTTTTCAACATACATGAAAGAAAGTGTTATTTGTACTGTTAAATTTACATTAACTTCTCTTTAATTGCATCAGCCGCTGACTAGATCTAGAAATAATGACATTTAAAGGGAAAATGGCAAGCATCTCCAGAAGACTGCAGTCTAATGGAAGAACCTAATTAATTTAACCTCATAATCTTCAGTAATGGCTGAGTTTCATCATTCCCGCAGATGGAGCTTGGAGAAATTAACAGCCCTGTGCATCCCTGCAGACTCCACAGATTGGCTGGCAAAGGGGAGATTTTTCTTTATATCTCTTCAACTCACATATTGGCAACGTCTGCTTAAAGTGTACTAGGAAGTATGCTAGGAAGACAAAGTGTGTGGCAGTAACAGGTGAAAATGAAAACCCCATTTTGCAAAATGTCTTGCCTCTAGTTTTATGTGGCAGAGGCAAAACAAAATCTCTTTGTTGAGAGATGTGGGACCAAGAATTTAAGATTACCTATAAATATTCTGGCAGTGTTAAACCGCAACAGAAAGGGAAAGGAAGGCTTAACTTCAGGAAAACGAGAGATTCGCATGTGTCTACAGCTCGTCTTCGAATGCCATCGTTCATTTTTGTTCTTTCCTGAATAATTATTATTATTAGAAGATATGTAATATCTTCTGGAACTTATGCTAATATAAGGAAATGGAAAGGTGTGGGGTGCCTTGTATGGACACACAGATACAACAAGAGAATAGCGGATGTTTTAGAATATTTGCCTCATGAAACAGTTTTACTGCTTTGAATTACGTACTGCCCAAATTCACTACTGGTGAAGAGATCTGGGAGCGTCTCTCCCAGTCATTTTTCATCCAAAGAAGCCAGCTTCCTTTCGTTGTCAAAACTGTAGGTTACTTTATCATTGTGAATGGAAACATGGATTTGTGTTTCTCTGATCACAATATGTCTCAGAAAATACTGACAACAGTGTTTGAGGGAACTTAATGTCAGACCCTATCTCTATCTTACATGTATTCGCTAGTCCGACAATAATAAAATTGAAATTACTTGCTTGGGTGCCACATCATCTTGGAAACTGGGAAGATGGTAGCTGCCAAGGGCTCAGCAGAGGAAAGAACATTACCGGTATTATTGCAAGTGGTCACATAGTCATTCAGCGACCACTGCACTTCTCTGTGCCAAGCCTTAGGTGAGGGATGAGAGGTGGCCTTCCCTGCAGGCACCCCCACGACGAGTGTCCTGTTTCACAAACTGTTTCTGTCAGTGTGCTCTATAAGTTGCTGATCTAAATTTCCAAAATGCCCCAAATGCTCTCTACTTCCTGAAAACCGAATCCGCCCTCCAGAGCGGGACGTCTTTACCTAGGGGAAAAAAAAAAAACAAAATCCGTTGGTCTTCAGCTGGCACTGGCCCGCCGACTAACAAAGCTCCCAGATGCATTAGAGCAAGGTTGTTTCTTTAGTAGGCGGGCGCAGGGCGTCTGTGATACGACCCTCCGGGCCAGCTTAGTGCTGGTGTGGGCAGAACCCGATACCGCAGTGTGGGCTGCGCAACCCGGTTCCTGCTGCTCCCCCGCGCCTGCCTCTCCTTCCCCGGACTGGGTCCCTCGGTTTCCCCAGAGGAGCGGTGGCGCAGAAATTCTATGAGGCTGTAGCTCAGGGAAATTGTCTTGGGGTGTGGCTGGGGGGGGGGGCGATGTCTCTTCTTCAAGATGCAGTGCCCTGCGCACACGCCCTTTCGCATTTAGATTGTGCGTTCACTGCGGGAAGCTGAGCGAGAGATGCTAAAGCTTCCCCCAAGCGACCTGGAAAAGCGCCACCCCCTGCCTTGCCGCGGACCTCGGCTGTGATTAAGGCCACAGTCGTCGGGGTGTGCAGAAAGGCGAGAGGAGACTAAGCTCTCAGAGAGGCTGCCTGCGGCAGTTTCTGATGCTAAGGAAATGATACCACAGGGCAGAATCCAGACCCGTGGGATGAAAACCGAGATGGGGTTGGGGTCTGGAGACCGCGAAAGACATCAGTACAGAAGGGCGAAGGGTTTGTTTCGATGGGATCTGTCAGAAAAAGGGCATCTGTGTTGGGGAACGCTGTGCCCCGGCCTTGGGGCGTGCAGGGCTGGGCGGAATCCGTCCTGGAACGTGGTCCCGCTGAGTTGCAGGGTTTGGGCCCGAGTCTGCGACCGCCTGGTTGGGTGTTCGTTCACTGAATCCGCATTGACTGAGGGCTCGCTCCGTACTGGGAACTATCCTAGACGCTGAGCACAAAGCCCTGTCATCTCCGGCAGGTCACCTGACCCCTCGGAATGTCAGTTTCTTCGTCGGCAGAACTGCTGTGGGCTTGGACGACTGACAAGGAGGCAAAGATCCCTTCCAGCTGTCAAATCTGACACAGGCACGAATGGGTGTGCGCTCCGCTGACGGATAAGCCCCCTACTCTTGGCGGTGGGCGGAGAGAAGGACCCGATAGGCCCCTTGGCTTCGGTCACTTCTAGGCAGGCAAGATGCTATTGTTTCTCGTGCTAAGCCGGCAAAACAAAACTGCGGTCAGGTGTGGGAATGTAAGTCATCTCAGCACCACAGGCTAGTTTTCCAAAATACTACGGCAAACCTAGGAGAAAGATTCCTTTTCAGAAGCGTAGCCTTACACGGCTCATCCTCCTCAGTGTCAGAACAGGCCTCTGCAGCCAGCCAGCCGGCATAGGCCCCTTTAGAGCCCACGGCCAGAAGCCGGGCCAGCCTTATCAGGAGGTTCTTCCTGCGGCCCAGGGTCTTACTCTGTCTGGCACTCGGAGGAGAAACCGCTTCCAGCCCCGGTCACCGGCTCCGCCGGCGGCCTGCGCCGACTGGCCTTGTGTCCCGCGCCCACCATGGAGCCCCCCCACCGAGCAATCGGTTGTCGTGCCCCAGTTTCCACTGGACAGTTGTGAGCGCCAGCTATCGCTCTCCGGGTGTCATTTTATAGCCCCCACTGAAAGTGGAGTGCGAGGACCAGGAGGGGGCCGTCCGGGTGAGCTGTGCCGCGGGGGGTCACCGCCAGCACCCCCAGCACCGGCTAGGGCAAGCTTCTGCCTGACCCCTCCAGGGGCCTCGCACCAGGGCAGCTGCGCCCCTCCATCTCCGCCGCCTGTTTGGTCTGGCGGACCGCACAGGTGGCAGACAGGGCACCCTGGCCCTCGCCCCCGCCCAGGCCTCCGGCGCCTCTTTCGGCGCACCCAGGCTGGTGGAGGGGCAGCAGTCTGCAGCCAGCCCAGTCCCGCTCCCTTCCTGCCAGCAGCCTCCTAATCGCGCCTCCGCAGCGCCTTCCTCTAACCTCCCTCGGTGGGCTCAAAGCCTCGCGGTCCTCCTGGCTCATTTGCACGCTCCCTCCCACAGCCCCCCCACCCCCATCCTGGAACTCAGAATCTGCGCGCGCGACTGAACTACTGTAGCGCCCACGGCCCGGCTGCCACTGCAGAGCTGGTGTGGAGGCGGGGAAGGGAAGGGAGGAAGCGGGAGGAGATCGAGCCTGGGTAGAGGCTGTGAGTTGGGGCAAACCGGTCGTAGCAAGGCTAAGCAGAAGCAGCTGCTGGTAATAGGCGCCTCCGGGGAGGGAGCGGGTTTCCCAGGCCCGGACGCTGCAGCGGCGGGCGCTCCGGCGGCCAGAGCAGCCTCCCACAGGAGCGACCCTAAGCCTGGGCGTCCGCTGAATGCCGACGCCTCCGTGCAGACCCACCCAACCTTCCATACGACCCCACAGTCCCCGAGGGCTTTGCGGGTCGCCCTCCTCACCAGGACGTGGTAAAATGCACTCCAATTCTCCTACCCGAAGGAGCGCTCTCCTTTTCCCTATTTGCGCCCCTAGGATGGTGCTGGCTGGGCGTTATTCACGGCTTCGAAAGAGGTGGGACAGCGGACAGCCGCTGAATGCCTCTCGCCTCCTCCCCCCGCACCCAACGTCCTTGCGTAGCGAGCCAAAGGCTCCCCAGTGTTTCCTGAGGTCAAGCAGCAAGGACGCGCTTCACTTACAAGTATCTCTTTGGTTATCTTTTCCCCGTGTACTTCTGGGAAGCGAAATAAGGGAATGATGCCTGCTGCAGTTTCAGAAGCTTAAAATATTAGACGTGTTGGTAGATGCAAACGTTTCAAAACCTAGGAAAATTAATAAGCATATGAAAATCTACGACAAGCCCTAACAACCGATTTTTATCTATCACGTTATAGCTGTCCACTTTCCATCTAAATATTTAAAAAACCCCGTGATTTGATGTAGTTTACATAAACCACAGGCATTTGGCATTTGCTTTTGTGTTTTATTCCAATAAGTTCATGAACTGGCAATTGGCCTTCGAAACCTACAAATACATATTTTTAATTCAGGAAAAATAAAATTCAGCTCAACTCATTGCATTTACATTTTATGAAGTGTGTGTGTGTGTGTGTGTGTGTGTGTGTAAGTTGGGAGAAGGTTCTCTAAAGTTTCCCCGCCCCCAGACTACCCCCGTTAGAACCCGACAGCGTTCATGCCCTTAGTTCACCACTTCAGTGATATCTAGTAATAAAATCTTTGCGGTCCCAGAATATAATCAATCTAGAATTTCTTTCTTTGGATGTTTACATCATGCAGAGTTTTCGTTACAATCCTGTTAACATGTTTTGTTTAATCCAAGACATGTTAGGAAAGAAAAACAAAACTGAACGTTCTTATGGAGGGAACAATTTTTCTTAGCTCTTGACTTGATTGAGATATCAGCGGTAGCACTTGGCGTTCCCTTTTCTTTCTCCCCAAAATGCGTGTTTGAATTTACTTATCAGATGATGCATCTGTGTTGACAGAAGTTTGTCTTTTGATTGTATTTCCAATAATATACACTTGCAGCAAGTAGAAGGTGCACTGTAAAGAGAAACAGCTTCCAGAAGTAAACCACTCTCTTTTGTGTATCTGCCTACCTCTTTTAGTTCCCCCAAACATACCCCGAAAAGATGACTGATTCTTGAAGGCTTCAGATGTCTCTGAAAAAATGAAATTCGAATGTCCTGTTGGAGGGAGCTTATGTGTTTCTGTATGTTAGATTTGGGCAAAGCAACTGTTCGGGATCTTTGGGGACAATAATCTGCCTAGTAACAGCCTGGGAAACAGCACGTCTCCATGAGGTTCCCCGCAAAAATCCCCACCGCCCAGCTGCTTGTAGGTTTATGTCTGTAGACACGTCACTGTTCAGGCCATTATTTTCCCTCTTCCACTTTTATTGGATAAGTGCAGCTGTGAAGAACCAAAAAGAATATATATCGGAAAAGAATAAGGGGGATTCTCGAATTCTAAAGCTGTGCCATAATTTCTAGTTTCACTTTTCCCCACCTCCCCCACCTTCCTCTCCAATTTGCAGGACCACGTGTGCGGTTCTGCATCCCACAGTCTCTTCTCGAGTTTCTTATATAGTTTTCAGGATTTTTTCCCTCTCAAGTAGTCAGAAAAGTAATATCGAGGGGGGAAAGCCCTGAAATCGAATTGCGAGCCACCAGGCAGAGTGACGGGGTGCGCCTGCACAGTAGCAGCCTCTCTGAGTCTCCGGGCTTTTCCAAGACGGCACCCGAGTGTGCCAGCGTCCTAGACTGCAGGAAAGAGACCAGTCTTAGAAAGAAGCCAGACTCCCTCCCGTAGAGCGAAATCAACAAAGAGAACCCTCCTACCTGAGGTGAATTTCGCTTAACTGTCTGAACCGGGATTAGGTCGTTTCATGGTCTGTCATTTTGTGATTGCTCCCACGTCGCCACAGACCCGCGCGCGCTCCCAGACTCTCTCGGTCTACCTCTGAGTCCCCTTATCCTCTTCTCTCCTCTTCCCTTCTCTCCTCTTCCCTTCTCTCCTCTTCCCTTCTCTCCTCTTCTCTCCCTAGATCATTTTTCACATGAAATGGTTTATCCCGGATCGATGCTCCTCGCAGCCACATTTGCAGTATTGCTTGAACAGTGAACACCACGTTCAGAGGTAAACGGTTTGATAAACATTTCTAGCTCACGTTTAACTTTCAGCCTCCATGCATACCCAGCCCTGTGGCTGGCCTCGCTGGAAATGCTTTCCACAGCACGGAGCACAGGTACCATGTCACTGCATCTGATTGAATGTAAGACTCCCCATGTTGCTCCCACTACACCCAAACCTATTGAATTAGTGGCTCGAGACTGCTAGGAACTTACACTTCACTTTACTTTAAACGTTAACAATTTCTATAAGTGGTTGCACTGCAGTGACCACAAGGACCTTGTTTTCTTACATATGGAAAATAATTCCTTTTACACTCAAATGCTTCCCACAGCTGATCACCAGTGGTTTCCTCTGCTGATGGTGAAGTGATTTGAGTTTTCCTTTTTCATTTAATCTGAAGGGGAATTTAGGCAAATTATTGGGCCAGACCTTTACTCAAGGCTCTACAACAAATTAAAAAATGAAATCCTGGGACAAAGATTTCAGAGTAAGATGGCCCTTAGCTGTCAGCATGCTGTGTGTTCTGAAAACAAGTGATAAAATTTATCCATTGGAGTCCCTCCTTTCATATTCACCACAAACACATGGTTCAGCATTATGATACAGTTAATAGATACATGGAATGTCATGTTAAAGGCACTGGTCTAAGTGATGCACACAGCAATTCTAAGTTTTGTTCCTTAGAAGATAGCTTAAGCTATAAAACATTTGTTGGCTAACATAGAATACCCTACCAAAACAGAGCAGGCAAACAAAATGTATGGTGTTAGGAGATAAGCCACATGGAAGCAAAGAATAAAATAAAACAAAGGAAAAAAAACAGACAAAAACAAAAACGGCAACAATAGAAGTCCACCCTAATCAGCAACTCATCTAATATTCAAGGATACATCAGGTTTTCACACCAAGAACAGCTCTTCAGTGCCTCTTGCTGCATGTTAAGAAATAAAGACATTTATGATGTTGGAAAACATAATTTTTCTCATTCTAGATATTTTATGCTTATCAAACAAATAATGGATCGTTTGCTTTTTCTCTTTTCCACTACTTGGGCACTAATTTTGGCACTTAGATGGTGCTTGACTTGGCATGCAAGGCAAGGCAGTTTAAAAATTATCTTTACAGTGACCCCTGGTGCTATTCTTCAACCTTACTGTTGGCCAATAGAGAGCTGACTGTTTTGTCTAAATGGGCCTCAGCCCATAATCTATGCTTGTATGGCATACACTTTCAGTGAATCCTAGCTTTCTTATGCTTTGTGAAGGAAGGGCAAACCTGTTAATTTTCTTTTGCATGATGACAGAACTCACAACATGGAATGGATTTTCTTAAAAAATTTAATAGTCATTTACAGCTATCAACCAAAAATCAACAAAAGTACTATCAGCTATCTGCCAAAACATGGTCAGGAAATAGCAAATGAGATTTAACCTTGATAAGAAGCAGTGTGTCTGAGGAAATATAATCTAAAAGTTATAAACTTGAGGTCCAAATCCATGCTGTTCATGAGTCACACACCCCCAAATTTCTGCTGCCCATTGGGGTTTATTTATGGGGCATGCAGTCCTGTTCTACACTATACTGGAAGTGTAATTATGTTGGAAATTTTTAAAATCCACCTGCAATTTTATTCTTGGAGGAAAACGTGTTATTTTTAAAATTACTCTAGTTGTGAGAAAGAGGAATAAATCTCATACTTGTTTGTCAAATGATATAGAAATGTAAAAAGAAAAATCAAGCCATTGCCTTTTGGGTGAGGAGAGGGACAAGTGACTGCTACACTGAGGAATCATATTCCCCAAAGTACTTGTTGGGTATCATCTCTTTACAAAGGTAAAGGCAACCCACAGCTGGATACGTTCATAAGTGGAATGATCTGTATAAAATCAAATTGAAAGCTCAAAGTTCCCAAGAGCTCTAAAAGTAGCTGACAATGAAAAGAATATATATGCCAAGAGAGAAAAATGATAAAATAAAAATTAGCCAGATTAAATAGGCAGAAAGATTACATCTCAATAACTTTGGGAAATTCACCTAAAAGGGGAAAAAAATCAACAGAACAGGTAGATTTTTAACAATTTAATCAAATGTTCAATAAAATTTACCTTAGTAATTATTTGTAACATAGAAGACACAAGTAAAACATTACCGAAAAATTCACCTGAAGTCTTTGGAAGAAATCTCGACAGGAACCCTAGGACTGCACGCCTGCCCTGGTCTCTTCAGCTCTGTCTGCACAGAGGCAGGAGTAAGCATGTTCCCTTTACCCCAGGTCCTCCCACTACACACCTCCAAAGTCCCTGGTGTGATAAAAGAATTTGAGGGTGTTCTTTAGAAGTCTTGGTAGGGAGAAATGTATTTTCTAACGTCAGTCAACAGTAAATGGTTTAGAAAACCAGTCTTAATGTAAGAAGAAATTGGATGTTAAAGTCAAATTTTATGGCTCATCATAAGTTCCTGTTAAGTGTGCAAATATCTCCCTGGTTTCCCTCACACACTTTTAAAGGAAGCAATAGGCAAAGAATTAACTTTCAGATGACAAGATATTCCATCAGACTAAAAGGCACATGTTATTTTTATAATACGAAGATCCTAGAGTATAGGGACCATGTCTTTAGTCTTGTGCATAACTTTTCTTGGTATTACTGTTCTAGTGGCTTCAATTAATGCTCTCCAGTCAGATGCACTCAACAGTGAAGGAAGTAAGGTGGTTCCGAACAGTATGAAGTGCTTTAGTTAAGTGAAAGAAGGAAGGCCAGTCAGTGTTGGAGAAAAGTGACTGATCCATTAATTGTTTCTTTAAATGGTGCTGATACATAAAAAAATTTCTAACTCTAACCTGGCAGTTGGTTCTGTTCTTGGCTGTTCCATATGGTCTGGTCTTCTCCCAGATACTCAGGAGTAAATCTCCATCTACGCTAGTGGACTAGACCTTCTTTCTCCTTCTTAAGGAGAAATTCCATTGGGTACATTTGAAAGTATTTCTGTGTGAAATTACATTGCCAAACTAAATAATAAAGGAATTTTTGAGAGAGAGAGAGGGAGTGCAAACATTTCTTTTGAATCAGAATTGATCATAACATACCCAACCTGTCAGTGTAGGCAGAATACAAATGTTCAAAGAACTATAGAACTGTTGGTTTTTGCCCTCTACCTTCTGTGGATCTATATTTAATTGTTTGAATAGGACCCAGAGTTAAGGATACATTTCTGTCACTTGTCTTGTGTTTATGTCATAAACCAGAGTATAACTTTATACTTAAGCAATTTTTTGTTCCTTCATGTGCAGAAAACTTTGTCATTTCTTTATTGTACATATGCAGGTAAAGATAGCAGTTGAACTTAACATTTTATGACATATAAGTGGCTAAATGTTCTAAGTCCAATTTAAACCGATATGTAACTAAGTCCTTGTGGAATTGCTATACTCACATAGAAATGCTACAAATATGTCTATATAGACACACACATCAATAGATGAATATAAACACCTATGTAGAATATCAAATTGTTTATTATGAATATATGTTTTATTGGGTTTTGGCTTGGTGTTGCAAGGGTTATTTAAGTTTCTACTGAAAATTTTCTTCATACTTACATACACATCCAATGAAAAAAAATAAGTATATTTTATGTCAAAAATAGACCTGTCTTGGGTGATAACAATGCATTTTCAGATTGTGACTCTATGCTCAGGCATGCCTGTAAATCCACCCTGTGTGCCTGTGACTGATTTGGGACTTAGATTTCTGATTTGGCTGAGAGATGTGTAAAAACCTCAAGTAGTCAACAACTCCCCACTGGCTGTGCATCTGAGGGGCTCAAGAACATTGTTTATTCCAGCAAGTGTCTTGGATACATTATACTTCATGAGCTGGCTCTTGCTACTCTTGTTTTGAAGAATATGATGAATTTATATACTGTGCTAAAATAAATGTACTTTGCCCAAATAACAATTTTTCTTCACAGAAAATTCTGAATATGACTCTATCTTCTGAATCTAGTACTGCCAATATTTTAAACAGATGGCATTTCTGAAAGAGAAATAATGAAATAAATTCTCTACCCCTTCAAATTCATAAACTGGTTCAAAATTTAAATTTTTATCCAATGGCCATCTGAATCTAGGTTTTGAGAAGTTAGAAAAATAAAATTTTTGGATATTTGGGTTGAGAGATGTTTTACATTTTTTAAAGGAAATACCAGGATCAAGGATTAAAAGACTACTTATATTAATACATAAAAAATTTAGATTGTAAGTTATTTCTGAATTTAAAAAATTGACTTAAAATATGATTTTCAAATAAATACCATGTCTGTACTTCTCATGTCTTTGACAAGAGAAACTTCCTTTGCCTTTGGTGTTCTTAGCAGACACATATTTGGTAGTTTTGGGTTATCGTTGCTCCTTCCTTAAATAAAAATTTTGATCACATATACTTTAAGAGACTGTGGGTTTGTAAATTGTTTCATATTTGTGAATGGGCAGAAAGGATAAGCAGTGGATTGAAGAAGGCTAAGCCATCCTTATCAACTGGCAAATTTGATTACTATTTCTGCTTGGACCCAGCAATGCAGTCTCGTTGGGTTAACATAACTTGTCAATGCATTGACTTTTATAGGAAGTCCTCTTCACAGGATATACATGGTCTATTTTGAAAACTTCCTGGGTCTGCATACATATAAGTGTCCAGCAGTTTAAGATAAAAAATCAGTCTTTTTGTAGAGTTCTGACTGTGTCTGGTGCATTGGTTTTATCTTCAAATCTATAATCTGTGGTCTTTGAAGGTGAAGGATTAGATCTCATCATCCTGACTCTAACTTCATGGCACCTAGTACAAATCAACAGATACTTCATGACTGATAGAAGCAATGGTAAAGCATGCAAATCTGAACAATTTTGAAAAAGTGTGCAGGATAAAACCCATATTCATGTCATGCTTTGTACTTTCTCAGGCCCCTTTGCTTACATGATCTCATTTGATGTGAATAACTGAGTAGGGGTGGGGGAAGGATTTCATTTGAGAGGGACAGACAAGTGCAAACATTTGAATGCTCACCAAGAAGCCCTGAGTCCTGTAAGGGCAAGTCATCAAGGTATTTGCATATCTTTCACTGCTTGTGATTGGATTCCCTAAATCAAGTAAGAGGAAGTTCCCGGAGAAGGGACAGCTCAGATTACTGGCGTGTAATGGATGCTTCATCCAATGTTGAAATACTTTCCAGGCTGAATCAAAATTCTCTCTAGACCCCATTAACTCAGATGAAGAGGGATTTGGGGGTTACAGAAACTTCCCCCTACCCTCCCAAAGCGGTTCCCCATTGCAAAGAAATGGGGAAAGTAGTGGAAAACATACAGGACATTTAGTCCAGGCTTCCCCCACATGATTTGGGGCAATCGATTTATTGCTTTTTGCCTCGGTTTCCCTAAATACAAGAAGTTAGATTATATAGCTTTTGGACCACTCATAAAAAGATCTGAATCCCAGTTGTTTTAATAAATTTCAGAATGGTTATTCCTTTGTATTCTCCACCCCAACTAAAAAAAAAAATCACCCTGTCACTCCACCCGCCCTTTCCTTCAGGCCCACCTCATGCACACCTAGCTCATCCTAGTTGGCAGAGCAAACCCACCACGCGCCCCTTCAGTTTAAACACTGCAAAGGCCCAGGAGTCCCAGTCACCCTGCGAGGCCCGGGCAGCCAGCCGAGCTCAGCTCCGCGCGGAGGGGCCCGGGGAGAGGCTGGGGGCCCGGGAAGGGGGTCCTGGGAAGAGGGCTCTGGTCCACAGTGCCCGCCCTGGTGTCGCTGTGCTGTCAGAGTCACAGGAAGGGCGCCCCTCAACCCGGAGACACAGGCGCATTTAAGAAGAAAAGAGAAAAGCCACCGCTGGCTCGAATTTCTGGAAGCAAGGGCAGTTTTTGCCCTAAACACCGAGGCAGACCCCCTCTTAGCGCTGCCCTGGCCGTTACCCATTTTCCATTTGTTTTTGGAAGAACCGGTTCCTCAGCCCCGCGCCGTGAGAGTTGGGACACCCGTAAGTCCTACTGCGCGGCCCCTGTCGCCGGCCGCCCGCCCCTGGCTGGCTCTCTTGCCACCTCCGTCCCTGCCGCACTCTCGCCCTGCCCCGGCAGCCGGCCGGCTTTGGCCTTCAGTTGGGTTGCGGTGACGAGGAGACTTTGTTGTGAAACTAAATCTGACCCTTTGGCTCCGAGGCAGGGCCGAGAGCCCGGGCTGCTGACGCCGCAGCCCCACCCGGGGCAGGAGGGAGGCGATCCGAGCCCGGGCAGCAGCGGAGGGGGCTCTGCTGCCGTGGGCCCCGACTTCTGAGCGATCGCGCTCTCTCGCACCCCAGTCCGCCTGCGCCTCCGAGGCCGCCTGCTCTGGTGCGCACCGCCGCCAGGTACGCGAAGCCACCTGGATGGGCGCTGTGGGTGTGCGCAGTAATGGGACCGTGTCGGGGCCAGCTGCGGTGACACCCGGGGGGCGTCCCCTGGCCTGGCAGCCTTCGGGTGCTGCACGTGGAGGGACGTGTCGGGGGCTGGTTTGTTTTCCTTCGGGGAGGTGGTGACTGATTGGGACGTCGGGGGAGCAAGGGGGAGGTCATCTTGACCTTATTTGTTGTTGTGATTGCTGCCTTAGATGTGTGCTTGCGTGCGAATCTCCAGTACTGGGAACCGTTTGGGGAGCAGCAGGGGCAAGCAGCTATTTATCTTTAGCACCTTCTAGCCCCGGAGTTTCTTCCTTTGGTTAAAGTGGGTCCGTTGGTCCAAACCAAAGAGGCCAGTTAAAAGAAGTAGCAGATGGTTTCGGGGGGCGAGGCATTGTTATTTCTATGAATAACTAGGGAAACAATAAAAAATAAATAAACAGGACCTTTGCTTTATCTTTGGTGAGTTTGGGAGAGTTGGGAATACTGCATATGGTGGAAACAGTTTTTATTGTTGTCTTTTTGTTAATTAAGACCCACTCACCTTTTTCGTTCTGGTAGCCAGACTGACTAATGCTAACTGTGTAAGCTATCTCATAAAGCTCAAGGCTTCTTGAAAAAATTCAAGTGGGGGAAGGACTCAGCCCTTTCAAGAAATGTGAATAGATATTTAAAAGAATCAGTGTCAAGTGTGTACTCAGCACAGAGGATCCCAGCCATGAGTGAGAAGTTCAGGAACAACATAAGAGCAGAACGTCCCTGTAAGGAAGGCATTCTTCCAGCCTGTCCAGAGACCCTAATGCCCTGACTGTCCTGTGTCTGTAGCTCTGAGCTGCTCACTTAGCCAACACTGGGAAACAGGCCATGCACCAAGCATCTTGTTATATGGATACAGATGGCTTCTACCCTGAAGAAGCAGTCTGGTGGGCAATCGTGACCTAATGTGACTAGTGCTCTGATGGGGAAAAAACACAGGTGTGCAGGGCTTGCTGGAAGAGAGGACTGGGTGGGCCTGGAAGCTATGCAGGGGTCTGGCTGGAAGATGCATCCTCCAGGCTCCGTGTAGTTGGCACCAGGGACCTCTGGAAATAGGCTGCCATGGTTGCAGGTGAGCAGGAGAGACCTGGGATGTAGGGCAGATGTGCAGAGATGGTAGCTAGGGCCAGATGGAAAAGGGCTTGCCTGTCAGACCAAAAGAGACCAAATCAGTCTTGTTCCCTACTTGGAAGAGAGTAAGATCTCAGTTTTGCAATTTGGAACATGTGGAGAGAAGGCAGAGAAAGTGCTAATTAAGATATATTACAAAATAGGAACAATAAAAAATCTATTAGAGGGATTATTTAGCCTAAAAAAGTCAAGAGGTAATTAAAAGAGGGAACACCATAATAAGAATATTGTTTTACTAACTGTTGTCGTAGTAACCTGAAAAGCAGCTTCTAAAAGTGTCCCTGAGCAATTGACTTACATGATAATTCTGGATGTAACAACTAGAGACAATGAAGCATATTGCATTATAGTTTTGTAACATTTCATCCTTTACAAAATTGTCATCATTTGCTTGACTTACATTTATTGAACATACTATATGAAGGACATATTTTCAATCACCTCTATTCTATTAGGTGGTACTAATGTCATTGTATAGGTGAAGAAATAGGCTCAGAGAAGTTAGTTAATTTTACCAGGATTACAGGGTTGATACATCCCAGAGTTACCAAGTCCAGTCCCAACTCTCACACTGGGTCTTCAGTAGTCTCTTTCTCTACCCTTTGAGTCATCGGGACTAGCTTTACTTTTAACTTTCTCCTATTTATCATTCATGGCAGTGACTTGAAAGAGGGAAGTTAACTAATGGGTTTTAGGTTGGTGTGTTACAGAAAGCTGGATGACTCAGTCATTGTTTACAGAACCAGTCAAAGAAAATTTGAGTGTGCTTGACTGACAGGCAGAAACTAACAAAATGAGAATTTCACAGGGATAAATCCATTCCACAAACATAGAACAGAGGGATTATGACTTGAAAGCAGGTCATTGGCAGAAGAGTTTGAGTGTCCCTGAGCTCAGTAACTGCCAGTGGCGTTTGGATCCAGAGGCTGCTGACCAACAGTCATGTCCTGTGGAGGGCATCAGACAAGTTAAGAACTAGGTTTTCAAAAGATGTTTGGACCCACAAAGGAGAGTCCTTAGAGGATAGCATCATAATATTAAATGTTTCAAGGACAATTTTGTATAGGAGGACATTGAAATATGTTTGTGTTGGTACAGAAGGAAAAAAATGAACCTGCGGAAGATGGGTCTATTTCAGCCTCCTAAAGGTTTCACCTCCCAGCCATGGACCAAGTGGCTTGCCAAGCCGGCGTATGGCTGTCCCCAGAGGTGTTCATGCAAAAGCAGGCTGGCTATCTGGCAAAGAGGTTTCGAGTGATTCCTGCTTTGGAAATTTAGATTCTCTAACTTCCTACTGTGGCCCCATTGCAGCTTCCCGAGCCTTGTAGGTTCCTGTCTCATTGCGGCACCTATAACAGTTTTCTCATTGAGCTGAAAGGAGGCAGAGCTCTTCAACTTTTCTAGTTTTGCACTAGTGTAAACTGACCTTTGATTTTTAAGGAAAGAGTGAAAATCAAAGAAACTCTGACTCAGTGCCTCTTTTCTGACAGCTTAATGCTTTCTCCATTACTGTATTTTCTGTGTTTTGGCCTTGGAGCCTACAGACTTACAGTCTCATTTCATCAAGTAATCCTTACTCTGGTCGAGAAGCAAGTAAAAGTAAGAGTCAGCATCCAGGAAACAAAATTGCTTCGCTCAACGTTGGTCGTGATTGTCAAGGGTGAGGGAGTGAGTGGTGTTGGAGCAGAGCAGGGAAGCACTTATTCTCTAGGTTCTTCTAAACTGGCACATGAAATATGCATTAATTCTCAGGTCTAGTGAGGATCTTAGATCCCCTGTCCAATGAATATGTTACCATTGAGCTGGACATTGAAGTCTTGTGTCCACATCTATGGTTAAAATTGCCTTTGAACTTTAACAGCAAAAGAAAAAGAAATGGCATAAGAATCTGAGAAATATGTTTTCACCTTACTTTTATAAATGAAGCTGCTTTTTAAAATTCTTGACAGCTGAACTTACTGTGGGCTAGGCACAGACTAAGGACTTTCTGAACTTGACCAGGGTATTACTGAAAACTGAACCACCATTAACTATTCTGATTGAAGTCCTTCAAAATAAAGCCTTTAGGATTATGTCAATTATCAACATGCCAATTGAACCTTGATATTAAAGAACATCGTATATCATCTAATCCTTATCTCTTAAACTAAGAGTATGTTTTTAAGCCTCTTCTTCACTTATACCTAAAAAGTGAACATCATTAGTTGTTGAACCCATATCATCTACTTGAGCAGGACTGAGTGTCACCAGCGGTGTTGGTGGACTAACACAGTGTTTGATTTTGGGGGTGGGCGGGCAAGGACTGTTATTGTCACTGAAGAAGGCAGTCACCAATAAAACAATTTGTTGCCTTCTTGACTGTACTGGAGAAAAAGGGGTTGACAACTGAGGAATTATGAAGTTGTGGCATATTTGAAAAAAATTATTAAATGTATAGTTCATGGAATTTTGACAATTACGTATACCCATGAATCCACTACCATCAAGATATAAAGTGCTTCTAACACCCCAAAAAGTTCTCTTGTGCCCCTCTGCTGTCCTTCCCCACCCCCCACCACATCCCCCAGCCTGGCTTTGGGCAGCCATTGCCCTGCTTCATCCCATGGGTGAGTGTTTGTGGTGTATTTTTAACACCTTAAGAAGTATTTGCTGGTTGATCTTTCTATATAAAAGTAAGGAAGTAGATACTCTATATCCCCTCTTTTTCTTTTGAATAAAGTAAGAAAATCCATCATGTAGTTATATAGTTACTTAATTTGCATAACAACAAACATAACCATTGAATAGAACACATTGTTACCAGTTGTTCTAGAGCATGAGTTATTTTAAAATTGAAACTGTAGTTTCACTAGGCTGAGAAAGGACTTCTGTGACACATTGTATATGAACAACATCTGTGGAGGACTAGCAATGCCCTGAATTCAGTAGATGCAGCAGAATTAATATAGCAACCTGGTGAAATTTGAAATAAATGTATGCTTATGCCTCAGATTATTTTCCCTTAGATGCCTGCATTTCCTCATTACACAGGCCCGTGGTTTTCAAGCAATAGCGCACGACTGTTCCTCAAATTCATCGTGGGTGTGCACGATCCCTTGTTCACTAGAATGCCTCTTGACTTTTCTTCTGGAGTCCATGAAAGCAGATTTCATTTAAAGAGCAATGATGAGTGGAAGAAAGAGCAAGTGTGCGATAACCATGCATACTTTTATCAGCACTGTGATTGTCCCCACCAATAATCTAGTTAAGGCTTTCAAATGTCCAGCCATGGGTTTTAGTGCTGAGAAGTTTACTGGGAATACGAAAATTTGTTAACCTCTAACACAGGGAGTTTCATGAACGCTGTCAAGATTACAGGTTCCTTTTTAACAAGTTCACTTGAGTATTTTTAAAATACGACTTTGGTGTTTCATCCTTTTACTAGGGCCAGCATTATGTGTAAGGGAAACCTGAATAAGAGATTTTTTTTTTTTAATTTTTATTTTCATTGTTGATCTTGTACAGTTTTCTGTCTTTTATTCTCACCCGAACCCGCCACCCCAGCCCTCCCCACCTCCCTCCCATTTCCACCCCCCCCCCATAGTTTTTGTCCATGTGTCCTTTATACTTGTTCCTGTAAATCCTTCCCCTTTTCCCCTGAAATTCCCTCCCCTCTCCCCTCTGGTGACTTTCAGCATGTTCCCAATTTCCATGTCTTTGGTTATATTATGCTTGTTTGTTTGTTTTGTTGATTAGGTTCCTGTTAAAGGTGAGATCATATGGTATTTATCTTTCACTGCCTGGCTTACTTCGCTTAGCATGATGCTCTCAAGTTCCATTCATGCTGTTGCATAGGGTATGAGCTCCTTCTTTCTTTCTGCTGCATAGAACTCCATTGTATAAATGTACCACAGTTTTTTGATCCATTCATTTACTGATGGGCATCTAGGTTGCTTCCAACACTTGGCTATTGTAAATTGTGCTGCTATGAACATAGGGATGCATAGTTTCTTTTGGATTGGTGTTTCAGGGTTCTTAGGATATAGTCCTAGCAATGGAATTGCTGGGTCAAAAGGTATATCCATTTTTAGTTTTTTTAGAAAATTCCATACTGTTTTCCATAGTGGTTGTACCAGTCTGCACTCCCACCAGCAGTGCACTAGTGTCCCCTTTTCTTCACAACCTCTCCAACACTTGCTGCTTGTTGCTTTGTTTATGACGGCCATTCTGACTGGTGTCAAGTGGTATCTCATTGTGGTTTTAATTTGCATCTCTCTGATAGCTAGCGATATCGAGCATCTTTTCATGTGTCTCTGGATCCTCTGTATGTCCTCCTTGGAGAGGTGTCTGCCCAAGTCCTTTGCCCATTTTTTAATTGGGTTGCTTGTCTTCTTAGAGTGGAGTCGTGTAAGTTCTTTGTATATTTTGGAGATTAAACCCTTATCTGAGATATCATTGGCAAATATGCTTTCCCACACAGTTGGTTCTCTTTTTATTTTAATACTGTTTTCCTTGGCCATGCAGAAGCTTTTTATTTTGATGAGATCCCATTTGTTTATTCTTTCCTTTATGTCCCTTGCTTTAGGGGACATATCAGTAAAAATGTTGCTGCGTGTAATATCTGAGATTTTCCTGCCTATGTTCTCTTCTAGGACTTTAATGGTGTTACGGCTTATGTTTAAGTCTTTTATCCACCTTGAATTTATTTTTGTGTATGGTGTAAGTTGGTGCCCGAGTTTCATTTTCTTGCACGAAGCTGTCCAGTTCTCCCAACACCACTTGTTGAAGAGGCTGTTTTTACTCCATTTTATGTTGCTGCCCCCTTTGTCGAATATTAATTGACTATAGAGACTAGGGTTTATTTCTGGGCTCTCTATTCTATTCCACTGGTCCACGTGCCTGTTTTTATGCCAGTACCAGGCTGTTTTGATTACAGTGGCCTTGTAATACATTTTGGTATCAGGTATTGTGATCCCTCCTGCTTTGCTCTTCTTTCTCAAGATTGCTGCCGCTATTCTGGGTCGTTTATGGTTCCATATAAATTTTTGAAGAGTTTGTTCTATATCTGTGAAATATGCCATTGGTACTTTAATAGGTATTGCATTGAATCTGTAGATTGCTTTGGGAAGTATGGACATTTTGATGATGTTAATTCTTCCGATCCATGAGCACGGTATGTGTTTCCATTTATTTGTGTCTTCCTTGATTTCCTTCTTCAGTGTTGTGTAGTTTTCTGCATACAGGTCTTTTACCTCCTTGGTTAGGTTAATTCCTAGGTACTTTATTTTTCTTTTTGCTATATCAAATGGTATTTTTTTCTTGATTTCTGCTTCTGTTGTTTCATTGTTGGTATACAAAAATGCCTTTGATTTCTGGATATTGACTTTGTATCCGGCTGTTTGGCTAAATTCATTTATTAGGTCGAGCAGTTTTTTGGCCGAGACTATAGGATTTTCTATGTATACTAACATGTCATCTGCAAACAATGATAGTTTTGTTTCCTCCTTTCCAAGTTGGATGCCTTTTATTTCCTTTTCTTGTCTAATCGCTGTGGCTAATACTTCCAATACTATGTTGAATAGAAGTGGAGAGAGTGGACAGCCTTGTCTTGTTCCTGATTTTAGTGGAAAAGAATTTAGTCTTTGCCCGTTGAGTATGATGCTGGCTGTAGGTTTCTCATATATAGCCTTTATTATGTTGAGGAATGCTCCCTCTATTCCCACTTTGCTGAGTGTTTTTATCATAAATGGGTGCTGTACCTTATCAAATGCTTTTTCCGCATCTATTGATATGATCATGTGATTTTTGTCTTTGCTTTTGTTTATGTGATGAATTACATAAACAAAAATTTACTGATTTGCGAATGTTGAACCATCCTTGCATCCCTGGGATGAATCCCACTTGGTCGTGGTGTATGATCTTTTTAATGTGTTGTTGGATGCGGTTTGCCAATATTTTGTTGAGGATTTTAGCATCTATGTTCATCAGCGATGTTGGCCTGAAGTTCTCCTTCTTTGTTGTGTCTTTATCTGGTTTTGGGATTAGGATGATGCTGGCTTCATAAAAAGAGTTTGGGAGTCTTCCATCTTTTTGGATTTTTTGGAATAGTCTGTGGAGAATAGGGGTTAGCTCTTCCTTAAATGTTTTGTAGAATTCTCCTGTGAAGCCATCTGGTCCAGGGCTTTTGTGCATAAACCTGAATAAGAGATTTTGACCTCACTTTAGTACCACTATTTTCAACTATCATACATTTTAATCCTTTAATTATACTCTTTGGAACTTATCTTTAAGAAATAATGAAAAAGAAAGAAAAAGTCAGATGAATGAAGATGAAGTGTACTATGGTATATTGAAAGAGTGACGAAACCCCACGTGCCCTACTCCATAGGAATATCTCCTGATGGAATATTACATGAGCATTAAAAATGATAAATGCACAGAGTATAAAATGCTATGGCACAATGTTAAGAGAAACCAGGATGACACAAGCATGAAGAGTCACACTGATTATAGCTATGTAAAATTATGCGTGCGTGCAGACAAGTCGAATTGATGGGATTATGGTATATTTAAGTTTTTAAAAAATATTGTTTATATAGTAAGCAGTACATTAAAATAATGCATGAGTCTAATGCTCTTGAAAACATAGTCTGAATTCAGCTAAAGTTACTGAATAAACATGTCACCATTTCCCTAGTTGGTATCAGCTCCTCTGATTGCCCCTTGCCTTCTATTCTTTATCTGGTTAAAAGGAAGTCACATACAGTCAAAGCAGAACTCTGGTCATATTCCTTTAGAAGTTTTGTAAAGAATAGACAGGCTTCATACTTAAAATTTTAAAATAGCAGTACCAGTATATCAGTGGCAAAGCTATAAAAGCAAAGCGGTGCAGACATTTATTTCTATAGAAGCCACATCTCCAGCTGTAGAAGACTTTTTTCACCAATGAAAAGCTAAACTTGTTTTTCATTAATGACTTCAGTGGTTGGGATGTGTTCCTGGACCGTTTGAAAGAGCAGCGAGGATCTGGTTTCTGAGTCTGACTCACCTGAGTATGCCCACTCTGTTTTCCTTCATATAACCCAATTTCTTCGGTGGTCAAGGAAAGCAAAGCAAAGGTGACAGTGAGACAAGCATCTTGTGGCTTCTGGAGCCGTGGACTAGTTGAGTAGGCCTCTGAAGGTGATTTATCCAATGGTTCATTTCACTGCAGACTTCTGTTTGTAAATTTTCTTAAAGACCCCTTGATTTGATATGTTTATTCAATCTGTAGTTGTAGTCTTCTGGGGACATACTTAAGAATAGCCCTTTTCTTTTCATAAAGCAGTGTTCCACCACTAGTTTCCTTCTGCTCCTCAGGAATGTTAGAAAACTCAACACTTGGTGAGAAGGCAAAGATTAAAGTGACGGTGTGTTGTAATGAAAATACTCTTTCATCCACGGAGCCACAAGTTATTAACAGTGTCTGATGGGTCTCTGGTTCATTAGAGATGATTTATGTGTCATTGAAAATGTAACCCATTTTTCAAAATCAGCAGGAAAAATTAAAATATATATGATGTACACAAGTTTTTAAAAATATTATTTTCTTTCCAGTTGTACTAGTCCCTACTTCCACCCCCACCTTATTTTTCTTCAACCTAGAAAGCCTGTCCCAAGAGCCTGCCAGTCTAGACCCTTTCTCTATTCACTTCCTGCCTCCGTAGCTTATACACTGATTCTAACTTCTCTTCTAACCTGTAACTGGTTGCCAATCTTTAGTTCTGACAATAGCCAGAATATTTGCGATGAGCTAGAACTAAAGTAAAAGCAAGATGATTTTTACTTGTGAAGTGATACCGCTTTTATTAATCAATTGCCTGGCTTTAGCTATGGGTAGAAAAGAAGAGGAAGTGTCTGTGAGGAGTGATTATGGAGTTTTGAAAAGATTTTATTTATTTTTAGAGAGAGTGAAAGGAGGGGGAGAAAGAGAGGAAGAGAAACATCAATGTGTGGTTGCCTCTCACACACCCCCTACTGGGGACCGTGCCTGCAACGCAGGCATGTGTCCTAACTAGGAATCGAATTGGAGACCCCTTGGGTCACAGGCTGGGACTCAATCCACTGAGCCACACCAGCCAGGGCTGAGTATGGACTTTAATGAACCTAGAAAACTTTAGGTTCAGAGCTGCTGAGTACTTTTTTTTAATAACAAGGAAGCACAGAATAGATGTTTTGTTTTACATGTATTACCACTTCTGTATTTAAAATGATTATGTATTTTGAAAATGAATAGGCTTATTGATTACAAAAGAGTATAAAATATTACGTCTAGATATGCATCGCTAAGTTCTATAGGTATAATTATAATGTCATCACCAGGGGCCCAATTTCCTCTGAAATGGTCTCAGTTTGATGCTTTTTGTCTTATCAATGTATAAATCTAATACTTATTTGCCACTCTCTATTTGCTAGTATGTACATACTAATTTCATTTTGCTAGCTTGTTTGTTTGGTTGATTAGGTTCCACTTATAGGTGAGATCATATGCTCTTTGTCTTTCACTGCCTGGCTTACTTCACTTAGCATAATGCTCTGCAGTTCCATCCATGCAGCCCCTTTCTACCCCACTCCTCCAAGACTAGCCAATATAAAGGCAATTTCTAAGGCTTTCATTTTTCCTGTTTTTTGGGTAACTTCACCTCACAAAGTTAGCTTTTCAGTGGTGTTTCATCAAGTCCAGGGGAATGGGACCGAAGAACGTACAGTTCCCTCAGGTATTGAACAGGCGAACTCAAACCAGCCCGTACCTCCTTGCCCAGGAAGCCTCCCACCGTTGTCCTGCCACCTGCCTGGCTCTGCTCAGCACCAGATGCCTAGATTAGCATCTGTCCTGGTGCTGTTAATGCGAGTCAAGGGCTCCACCACCTCAAGCTGTGGGTGACCCCATCCTGTTACCTGTGGGTGGCAGTGGCCTTGGAAGGGGCTGCTTACCACTGTGTACCCTTGGCGAGTGTCTTCAGGTATTTTCATGCAGCTAGTGAGTGTGGAGAGTTGGGATGTAGTTCAACATATGCCCAGCTGTGCTGCTCTTGCTCGCCACTTTGTTCAGTTGATCTTTTCTTCCTTTGAGTCAATAACTGGGTCCACAATGCTGAACTTGGCCAGCAGAGCCCCAGGACATCTCTTAGTCCCTTGTCCCTTTATTAGGGAACCTTACACTTTAGTGGCTAGTAAAAGGGTAGTCTTCCATTGTGTATAATTCCAAGAGTGTACCATAATAGTTAAGTCAAGAGTGGGCAAACAAAGGATTTGGCTTTTTGGAGTAAATGCGCATATGGGTGATTGGCCCAAGCCTGTGTTTGACAAGGGTGAGTGCTGGGGATGGACATGTGAATGTGTAACCACCACCAGACTCCTGGTGCCCTGTCTTGTAGGGATGCTTCTGCTACCAAGGCATCTGCCTCTACTGCTCCACAGATCTCCCCAAACAAATTTCTTTTTAAAATAGATTTTTATTTATTTATTTTTAGAGAGAGGGGAAGAGAAGGAGAAAGAGAGGAGAGAAACATCAACTGGTTGCCCCTTGCATGTCCCCAACCAGGGACCTAGCCTGCAACACAGGCATGTTCCCTGATCAGGAATCGAACCAGTGACCTTTCATTTGGCAGGCCAGTATTCAATCCACTGAGCCACATCAGCCAGGGCTCCCCACACAAATTTCATCCCACTGATCCTTCCATCAGTGTGCACCTCCCTTTCCTATCTAATACCTTGGTTAGCCTCCTTGGATATTCTTTTACTGCTTTCTAGGAACTATCCTTGGCTTAAAGTCCCTGTAGAATATAATTCTAAGGACTCTACATGCATTTACGTATAGGTCTATATAGTTTTATGAATAGCTGTTCCCTGTGTGTAATAGGTAGGTAGGTAGGTAGGTAGGTAGGTAGGTAGGTAGGTACGTAGGTAGATAGATAGATAGAATGAATCAAATAATCTATTCTTACTTAAGCCTATTTCTTAGGGTACTTGAAACAAATTTTTAGGACCCCAAGTTTGAAGCATATTTTTAAGTTGATTGAATGATAGCATCATCATTTAACTGTCCACCTAATTCTACCTCAGCATTTACATGTCTTTAAAAATTGCCATGTATCAATAACATTCATTCATTCATTCAAAATATTTAATGAGCGCCATATGTGACTGGAACAAGAAGGCAAGGTATGGTCCTACCCCTCATGGAGCTATAGTCCAGTGGGGGAGACAGGTAGAGAAATAATTACATTCCATTAGATAAGTGCTATAATGGGGGCAGGCTTATTTATAAACCATGAGAGATCAAGTCCAGGGAGGGAATTAAGGGTTTACCAGAGCCAGGCTCCTAAATATCAGTAGACTCGGTCATGGCATAGATTTCATGGTTTGGATTGACATGTAGAAATCTGGAAACAACTATGCTGATTTAGCAAGCAGTGGAGGATTTGTAAATAAAGTCCATGGCTCTCTGTGATTTTTTTGATTTTTGAGCGGGAGTCTTTCTTAGCGGAGACATCTACCTGAAGTAGATGAATGCTGACTCTTTCGACTTCTCAATAATCTCAGTCTTTTCTTTTTAGCCCAGGAAACAATAACAAACACAGTATTTAGTACAGAATAGTTTCATCTTCAGAAGAAATAAAATTACAAATGAAATACCTTTCATGCTCATGTAACTTGACCATTCTTAATACCTTAAACTGTTCAGTAAGTTCAATGTGGAAATATGGAAAAGAAACACATGGGAAATAATCCTGGAATATCAAATATACAGATTTTGATTGAAACATGTTCTCAGGACAGGTATAGAGAGGATGGGAATTTCGGGGAAATCAGAGGGGGCTTTGTCTGGGGCCTGCTCCCTTCGGTGAGGAATGAGACTGGACTTTGTCTCACTGCATATAGGTGCACTGTGGGCAATTTATGTGAAAACACTTTGTAAGCTGTGAAGCATTTTACCAATGTAAGGCAGGATTATTATCATTATTTTAAAATGCTACCTTATCGCCTGGAAAAGTTAACGTGCCTCCAGAGACTCACTCCAGCAATGAAAAAAGTCTAGTTTCTGTAATATCTCTGCCCAAATTATACAAGGAATCCTCTCAAAGCAACGCTAGTGGATTTTAAGATTCAGTTTTGAAATTGTGCTAATTCAAAATAGAGTGCTGTATTGTTTTTTTCTCAGTTTAGCAGACATAAATATATTCATATGCTTTTTATTTATTCCTAACCTGAAATTATAAAATAATATCTTGTTAAAATTCCCTATGGTTCTCCAAATTTTAGGGGGTCTAGTTATTCATGAGTCTCATGTTGTCCAAAAAGCATCACCTTTGTGCTGACTAGAAGATAAGTCATATGTTTTCCAGCATTGATAATTGTGAGCAAAATAATCGTAAATGAGAATTGGTTTAGCCTTTCAAAGTTACATCCCAAATGATCCAACCCTGAAATGTTTTACCCAAAAATTATGTATTTCAATACACACATTCATGACATTACAAATCTAAAATACACACCTGTAGGATATAATCCAGTAGAAATATTCCATTTTGCAGACATAAAACTGAGGCTCAGAGAATCCAGACTATTAGCCTGCAGCCATTCAGGTAGTTGGTGGCGGAGTCCGAACCTGAGTTCAGACAGCTTGACATTGACTACAGGGGTTTTTCTACCCTGCTAACATGCACAAGTTCAAATACTTTTACAGAAAGTGATATTAAAGACAAACTACCACATGTTCTCTACTCTGTAATTCTATGTGGGGTGATATGAAGATCATATCTGTTTAAGGAAATTACATGTACATCATTGGAGTTGATGCGAGGCATGCAGAATAATTTCTTAATTGCCAAGCCCAAGTTAGTAAACCTGAAAGTCTCCTTTGGATTCCTCACTGAAACTTGAGCATGAAAATTAATTTTGAAAGGAAATGAGAATGGGCAGCTAGATGGCTATATTCTGTTTTTGGAAGGTAGCTAAATGCAGAATATATTTCAAAACACTGTATTTATTGTCCATGTCTTGAAGTATCCCCAAACCCCATTCTTCTTAAAGGTGCAGAGTCTCTGAAGGTTCAGACTTGATCAGCCGTGAAACTGTGACCTAATGTAAACTTGCTAAGAAATAGCATAATAATATCCTTGCCCTGAGGGTAAAACACTCGACTGGAGGTTTTTCCCTTTTATCCTTGCTCAGACTACAGTCATATTTCTTTGTTAGTATTTCCTCTTTGCATTGTGGTACAATTGACGTTGATAGATAGTGTGGAGAAACTGAATTCAAAACAAAAAAAAAAAAAGAAAAAAGAAAAAAGAAAGCTCTTACACTGTTGGCTCAAAAATAATGTGTGTGGAAAGCTCTCTAGCTGGCCTGCCTGTTCTGTTTTTTCCTTGGGCTGCAGCTGCGGACAGCAGACACACTGAGCTATCATTTGGCCACATTTGGCTCATGTAAATTGTGATAAACAGCGAGCCCATAATATTTATTTTAAAGATTCGTCCAGTGAAGGTAAGCATTCTTGACTTGTGTATACATCCTAGTACGGGGAAAGCTGCAGATGGAAAAAGGTGAACTCTTCATTTCATGCCACACAATTAATACGGCTCCTTGGTGCTCTCTTCCCCACAGGTGCAGGGGTGTTGGAGCCCTTTGAAGAAGTGTGTAGCTAATAGCCCATCTATAATTCAGAAGAAGTCTTCAATGGAAGACCCCCAGGGGATAAATGGGCCGTCTGTAAGTAAACAGAATGTCAGTCTTAAGGAAAGACTTATTACTTTTAAAATCGTAATGACTATTTTTGTTGTAACCTGAGTGTCTAGAAATTCCTCAAAAGCTCTGTACTAATTTTTAATGATTTTAAGTTATGAATTAAGTAGTACTTTATTTCCTCAGTCAAACCTACTCGATATCTTTCTTAGAGGTTTCAGTTATCAACAATGGAGTTCTAGAGGGAAAAGCCAACGTTTAGGATTACTTAATTACACCAAAAAGCATAATGTAATTTTAAGGCTTACATTTTTCTTTGCCTTGGGGAAAACATATATTTGTCTCATAAAACTTGAAATTAATATCTAAGTTTGGGTGGTTTTATGTGTATTTGTTTTATAATACACATGTGTGCATGTGTGTGTACCTTTCAAATGTGTGTTTAGTGTGGTAGTTTCACAGTTTGATGAATTCTGGAATTGGCTTCAAATTAAGGAGAACCCTAGGTCTCTACAGTTTTCTTTTGTTGGTTTACCTCTGAAGCAGAAGAGAGAGGTTTCAGGAATTTTCCTTAGGTTCCTACCACGAAGAGAGAGAGCTTCCTTTGCCTCATAAACAAATATTCCCCCAAAGAGGTAATTTTACAAACAACCTTTGAGTTATTTAGAACTCAAATAAGTCCATGGATATGACTTTTAGAAAAGCACCTTTCAGTAAGTGAAAGCTTTTTCCTTGGGACATTTCCATAGCAGTATTTGGGGCAGCATGTGCAACTTCGCCTTTTGAGTTCTTTGATCAATTGTGATGCTCTTAGACCTGTGGTTTCATAGCTCAGCTTTGTTCACAATAGAATTATTACAATCCCAAAGTGTGATCTTTAGTAATGCTGTTGTGGTTCCTGCAAATGCATGTCTTACAAGACCTGTTGGTGTTATACAATAAGCGGGAACTGCTAATGGATAAGGATTTTAATAACAAAGGGTCAAGTGCTATCAAAGTACTTTGCAGTCATACTGGATGCAATTACAGAGGGTATTTTATGGATCTCCTCCGTTGGTCGTCTTTGTGAGGTGATTCACACAAACACTTTCAGATTGTTCTGTGGAGCATAGCTTTTATCCTGACCAGGAAAAGCACCCTTAACTTAACCTATTTAATTTGTTTGTTTGTTCTTTTAAGTTCCTGTTAGGTCCTGGGGTATTTTATTTTATTGTCATGTTAAAAAGATGTTTGTAGTGCATATAAAATAAATGAAAAATAAACTCACTGATGACTACTCCTGACTGCCCCCTTTCACGTAACTTGGCCACTTAGATTGACTTGGCCACTTAGATTGACGCAGGTTGATGTGCTAGAGAGTCCCTAGCACAGTTAAGGGAATCTGTAAATAAAGGTTGCTGATAATATTTCCTTTGATATTTTATGTTATGCAAATTCTAATTGAAGAATTAAGGCATTAACTAAGATTTGAGAATGAAATGAACACATAGGTGAAGATTATAATGATTAATTTCTTTTTGCTTATTGGAACAAAAAGATGTGTTTAGTGGACAATTTCATTGCATATGGTGTTGAGGTTTTGGTTTGTTATGTAAAGAGGGAAGCAGTTCTCTTCTTGAAAGGTATCTAGCTGTCTCAGAAGTACAAAACGAGGGAGGGCTGTTTCTCAAGGGCGAGCCCTGTGGCATTGGAGAAGCAGTTTCCTGGCAATTTGGCTGGCTCCTGCTTGCAGAAGGAGGCACCCAGGGGCCCTGCGCAGAGCCTTGGGTGGGCTCCTCAGGCTCTCAGGTTTCCTCGTTTTCTTAGGACATTGGGGAAACAGGTTCCAGATGGGAAGAGGACCTAGAACTTAGAAGAAATTGTTAAGATAATGTAGGAAAGCAAAGGATCAAAAGGAGACCTGGAATAGTACCAGAAGTACTTATGTTTCCAAACATGAACTGAACTTCCCCTTGTTCTTCATGTTCATCTTTCAAAACTTTTTTTTCCCACACGGCAGGAGATACCTTGAAGTCCCGAGGGGCACCTAGAAATTTTTCTTAAAAAAGTCTCCACTATATTCAGAATGAACACAAGAATGTGTGGCACCCCATCCTCATTTTGTTTTACTGACCCCCCATTTCTCCTCACCATCACTGAAAGATCACAGTTTGTTCCACAATATTTTTTTAAATAAAATTCACATACATTGGAAGGTACTAATCTTAACTGTATCATTTTGACAATATCTATCACAGCTAGAATTTCCATCTCCCCAGCAAGTTCACAGGTCCCTTCTTACTCAGTACTTCTCCAATACCTCTCGCTGACCCCAGAGACAAGCCCTGTTCCAGCGGTTTTTACCTTTGATCAGTTTTGTCTGATCCAAAAGCTCCTATAAACTGAATCCGCAGATAATGTGTTCTCATTTGTTTCTGCCTTTTTTCAGGTAGCATTATGTCTGTGTGACCCACCCTTAGTGTTACATGTATCATTTGTTGTTCATTTTTATTGGTGAATAGTATTGCACAGTATAAATTCTTTTAAAATAATATTAAATACATTCTAAGCACTTGTCTGGGAACCTCAATTTCTGCATATGTAACATGAGGAGCTTGAAATCCAATAAACCTAATGCTATTTTTTAAAAATACTTTATTTATTTATTTTTAGAGAGAGGGGAAGGGAGGGAGAAAGAGAGAGAGAGAAACATCAATGTGTGGTTGCCTTTCACATGGCCCCCGCTGGGGACCTGGCCTACAACCCAGACATGTGCCCTGACTGGGAATTGAACCAGCAACCCTTCGGTTCACAGCCTGCGCTCAATCCACTGAGCTATACCAGCCAGGGCCTAGTGCTGTTTCATAATTTTACTTGCCTCCACTCTACCTCACAGAGCATATTCCTGATAGGAGTAGGACCTTTAGTTTCCTCATGAGACAGTATTAAAAAAAAAAAAAAAGCAACTCTTTGAAAGGTTTTGCATACAAAGCTAGTTTATAAAACATCTCTGTATTGTTCTACATGTGCAGTTTTCGGTATAGTATTATGAATCTCTGTTGCCTTTGTAAACAATGATTCTTTCTCAGCTCTACGTGGTTCTTTCTTTACTCCATAGACAGAAGTGTATGGGATGGGATCAGAGAGGAGTCAGTGGAGCCTCCTCTTTTCTTCCTGTTTGGGCCACGACATCTGGGAAGCCCAGAGGGTCTCGTATGGGAGAGGCCGAGAGGAGCTCCCTTGGCATTTCAGTCCCTAGCGAGGGGGCAGAGTGTGGGAATCCCTTGAACAAGGGTGTGTTTACTGTTAATCTTGATGGAATCATGCTTTGTGACATTCGAAGTTGAAAGTTTTGAGGTGACTCCTGACACATAAGGGAGGAAAAAGACTGATTATTTGGACATCACAAGGTACAGTATTCTGTCATGTAGCCTGTTGACCCTACCAGGGCTTTGGGGATGCGTCTATCATGTGACAAAGGACCATGAGCAGAGGTGAAGTAGTTGCTCATTTTGATCCTGAGTAGACAAAGCACTAGACGAAGGTGACAAATCAGAAATCCCACCTTTTATCTTCTGGAATGCTGCTTGTGTGTTTTCCACCTCTAGGAAGAAGTAGCTTATGATTTTGTAGGTTTTGTCTGTTCCTCAATTCATCTCATGAGGACAAAAAAGGAGATGAAGAGATTTATGGGGCTTTACAGCATTTCCGTCTTAATTCTGGCCACTCCCCTGTCTCTTCTTGAGTCCTCTTGAGGAGCTTCCCTTTGAGAAGCTTACACCACTCTCTCAGCAGAGCCCTGGCTGGCCCTCTCCGACCTAAACAACTTCAAGACACAAACATCAGACAGTCAAGCTATGGCTACATCTTTCTATTCCTTTACTTTCTGAGGATTTCTAGAAGGAAATCATGTCAAGATAAGAAAAGTATCTACTATCTTCTTAAAAGAAAGTGAATTAAAAACTAAATCACTATATTTTTCCTTGAGGCTGTAAAGCTTGCAGTTAAAAACCCACCGTATAAGAAACTGAATCTTATGTCTGAATTGAATAGGCAGTTTTGTTTCTTGAAAACTACATTTTAGATTCAGAGTTAGAAGACCTAATTTTAACTTTTGCTAGTTAAATGGTCTGGGGCAGATTTCTAAGCATCAGTCTCCTTTCCTGTAATATGGAGATAATGCTATTTATCTTTTCTTATTTAAAATGACAATTTTGTAGGTCAAGTAGAATCATGTATTTTAAAGTTTTTTGAATACGGAAAAGTACAGTGTAATTCTAATGTACTTGTGGTCATAAATGAAAAATTACCTGGTCACCTGCAAGTCTACAATAAAAATTTTAGAATGCAACCATTATACCTGTGTTATGTTTGGTCATGATGTTGTCAACTGTGGGGAAATCGGGTCTCCTGAGACTCTAAAGCACAGGTGGCGAACACAAGGCCCACGGGCAGAACTGGCTCTCCACCTTGTTTTATCCGGCACCTTGTTTCTACCTGGCAGCAGCACCAAGCTCCTTGTCCCTAGTTAAAGATTAGTTACATTTATACAGTCCTAAAATTATATTCAGCCCTTTGAAGGCAACAGCGATGTTTATGTGGCCCCCAGTGGAAATGAGTTTGACACCCTTGCTCTACAGTGAGCATGTAATTATAAGTGATAGATAGTTAATTTACTTTCATTACCAAAATTTTAGGTGCTGATATTTGAGAATTTTTAGAGCAATTATGTTTAGGGCCTCATTGCATTCTTAAAACTGTGCTTCTTGCATCTCCTTTAAATTATGGTAACTTTGAAATGCTAACAGCAGCTTTTGCTGAGATACTGGGTTTTGCAAGAAAACCATTAAATAAAATATGTATGTTCCTTATTCCTATACTTGGAGATTCTAAAAGTCAAAAGAGACTTTTAACCAAAATGGAAGAATTAAATATTTATTTTATTAATAGAAAGGAGCACACTATTTAGCAGAAGTTATAAAAGTAGTTATACAAGTCTGAGATATATATACATGTATACATATATGTGTGTATATATAAATGTCAAATTAACTGGTAAATTATCAATTAAATCAGGATTTAATTTTTTCAGCTTTATCATGAATGTGACGTTCTATATAAATGATGCTTTTCGATAACTTAAATTTAAAAGTACAGAATCCAGTGGTTGGTTCATTTTCCTTCCCTCCTTCCCTCCCCTTCCTTCCTTCCTTCCTTCCTTCCTTCCTTCCTTCCTTCCTTCCTTCCTTCCTTCCTTTTAAAGCAGAAGCATCTTATTGGAAGCCTGCATTAGTTTCTTCAGGCTGCTTGAACAACATTCCATAAACTGGGGAGAAACCTGCAGGCCAGTCCTTCCTTGCTTCTTAGCTTCCGGAGGTCTGAATAGTCCCTGCCGTTCCAGGGCTAAAAGCCCCAGCACTTCCATCTCCACCGATCTTGTCACATGGCCTTCTCCCTCTATTTCTGTCTCTTCTCTTCTTCTTATAAGGACACTAGTTATGTTGGATTAGGGTACAACCTAGAGACCTCATCTTGATTACATTTGCAAACACTGTTTCCAAATAAGGTCATATTCAGATACTGGAGATTAGGACTTCAACATTGTTTTGGGGGAGGGATACAATTCAACGCATAACAAAGCCTAATAATAATGTAAGGCCTAAAACCTTATCTATTTGCCTATCCATCCCATTCCCCTTGAATAATTTTAGTTTATTTGGTTGCAAGTAGTGGGACTTACCATGGGCCGACTTAAGCAAACAAGAGGAAAGTCTTACGAGAAACAGTGTACAGGAAATTCAGGCAGTTTTCTTTCTATATTTCTTTGTAATGCTTTTAGTCCTCTTTTTGACTGCAGACGGGCTTTTTCTATACCCCCTGGCATAGTGCTGGCTGCTGACCGTGGCTAACATGTTACTGGGCCATCTACCATGCAGAAGATGGTCAGGACTCTGTCACTGGTGGAACGGGGAGCCACGGAAACAAGGCAGTTCCCCGAGAAGGGGCTGGGCAGACCACCCAATAGGTGCCTACTAGGGCCCTTTAAGAAACCCCAGGCTGTGCTAATAGAGGCAGCAATTTGAAAGCACAGCCCTAGTCTTGCCTCTTCATCTTACAGATGGAGAGATTTAGCCCTTGATGTGCCATCACCTGCATTCTAATCATTTTCATTGAAATATCTGACAGTGAATATATATATTCACTTCTTTCCTGATGACTTAAGGTCCTTGTTTAACTACAAGTTATAAACTGTATCCCTAATATACTGTTTTTCTTCTCTCCCTTGATTTGTCTGAGAGCAGGGTCACTTTGCATTTTCAGGATCAGGCAGTAAAGCCTAAAGCTGGAGCCAAACTGGTTGCAATGGGTACAGAGCAAATAGATACTAACTTGAAAAAGGAGAGGCAGGTGGGTGCAGTGAAGAAAGCCCTGGCATGGAAGCAGAATAGAGGTTGTGAGTCACAGCTTATTATTTATGGGAACTTGGGAAGCTTATGTCAAATTCTGAGCCTCAGTACTGCTTTTATAAATAGTAATAATAATATTTATATTAAGGTTCTCTATAATGAAGGAATCAGATATGGTATGCCAAAGTACTTTGTAGACTGCAAAGCAGGCCCTGGTGCCCAGCCCGTGGGGCATCCTTTTAGATAGGGCAGTACATTGAGAGTCAGATGTGTGTGCTTCAGTCTTTGCTCAGCACTTGGTCTGCACCTTGACCTTTCTCAGCCTCAGTTCTTCCTCATTTAGAAGGTGGGGATGGTAATACCTTCCTTGCATGATTGTATGATTAAAAATAACATATGAAAGAGATCTGATGAATAAGAGTAGTTTTTGGTGCCTGACACCTTTGGCTACAATACCCACTAGCTGCAGGAAGCTGGGCACGTCTGTGTGACGTGCCCCTTGGGCCATCTTCCTCATCTGTAACCGGATGATGCTAATAACTTACATCACAGGGTTGGTGTGAAGACTGAGTGAGGTTATTACAAGTGAGAGGACTTTGAATGGTGCCTAACACACAGTAAGTGCTGTCTTAAGCATTTGCTATTGTTACTAACATCAAAGGTGCCAAGCACACACATAGCAAGTGCTTAAAAAGAAACACCACTGTTATTTAAAATTGATTAGACTAGGGCAATGAGGTACTATCTCTCGTTTTAGTTGTAATGTAGGTACAGTCACAGGGTTAAGATGAGATTATGACTGGGGCTGTCAGACCATGATAGAAGGAATGAGGCAAAGTTTGCCTTTGAACAGGCAGGGCTGGTCTGGGCACACTGAAAAGCTGGAATGTGATCCAAGGGTTTGGAGGAGACTGGCTGTCAAAGTTCAAATTGGGTATCAGTTGAATTAGCGATTAGGTATTTTAGGTCAAGAATAAAACCTAGACAGGAAAATTGTTCCAGAGCCAGGACAGTAACTTGTTTATATTTCCAGGACCCAACACCATGTCAAGCCCTTTGTATGCACTCAGTAAGCATTTGTTTATCCGAGCTGGCCGGAATCTTATGTCCTGGTACAGCTCACTTGGGCCATAGGCCCTGAACACATGGAGTGTGACGAGGATGAAAATTGCTTGTGGCAGATACTAGAAAGAAAGGAAAGAGGGTCTTTAACCATTCAGACTCACTGGCTGTGGTCTGCCTCCTCCCTGGCACTCTTAATGTGCAGGGGTTTGAGAGCTCAAATGACGGTGGGGGTCAGGACCGAGATACATGACCAATTAGCGGTGATGGAACGTGGATCTCTCTGTCTGAGGAAAACGCTCAGGCTTTGGAATTTTTTTGTTTTGTTTCAATATTTGCAGGTAAGAAAGACAACTCAAATACTTAAAAGAAAAAAAAACTTTCCTGGTTTATAATTCTGTTAGTAATGATGGTAATCCTCAGAAGTATCAGTATAGTGATAATATGATAAACATTTTCTGTAAAGAACCAAGTAGTAAGTATTTTAGGCTTTGCACACTGGAAGATTCTATGGCATGTCTCAGCTCCTCAGTTGTGGCATGGAAGCTGCCACGGAGCAGACCCGCAGGAAGAGCTAGGTGAACTGTAGATAGACCGCCACCCTCATCTCTTGTCCACTTGGGGGCGGTTCAACAGCCGCACTGCTCTTGCGCCACCCCTTCGAGCTTCCTCCTTTCGCTCCCATCGGTCCAGCTCTCTCATCTTGGATTCGACTGATTTCCTCCCTCTGGGCCTCATTTTCTTCTTTAGTAAAATGAAGAACTGAGGATTTCTCTTGTAGTTCTAACAAAACATGATTCAGTTAGTGTCCATATTGTACTAGATAATCCAAGTTAATAAACTTTATACACCACAAAATAAATATGTGTGGTGGTCCCCAAGGGATGGGCAGGAGGACCCATCTTGGAAGCCAAGCATCAGTGGGAACGTGCCGAGAACTCAGTCTGACGATCCTGTTCCACAGTTCCAGGACAGCATTTGAACCCAATATGATGCCTCTCTACCTTTCGAAGGTCTCCTGGTCTCTTTCTCTGGCAACCTTCTTCATCCCTCAGCCAATGAATATTATTGTTTGCAGAGTTCATAGTATAGCTTTATATTGGTACTTGTGATGAAGGTCTTTGATGCCCACATTTCTGTTCATGTATAATTTTATTTATATAAACATTCCTATGATCCATTTAAAAAGGTGCTTGAAATATAAATAAAATCATGTCTACATTTTGTATACCGTTCCAGACTATGCTGTAATTTCAAAATATGTTCACAAATTCTTTAATAGTCCTTGCTTTAAAAGATGGAATCCCAAGATCCTGTCCCCTCCCTTTGGGTGTGGTCTGGTCTTAGTGACTCACTCACTTCTAATAAGCAGAAAAAGAGCAGAAATGACGGTATGCCACTGCAGACACTAGGTCCTAAATGCTAGTGTGAAGCAGTCACTCTGGGGGAAGCAGGCTGCCATGTTGTGAGAATGCTCAGGCAGCCTTGTGGAGAGGCCCTCGTGACCAGAAACGGAACTTTGAAAGTCGATCCTCCAACCCCAGTCCAGCTGCCAGATGCTGCTGCTCCAGCAGACAGCCCGAGGAACCTTCTTAAGACAGCCCCTAATATCTAATAGCAGGTAACTAAACTGCAACCAGATTTCTAACCCTGAACAAATTCTGTGAGATAATGTATGTGTGTTATTTGAAGATGCTACATTTGGGGTAATTTGTTACATAGTAGTAGATAACTAATACAGTGATCCTGTTGATTTTTTTTACATTAAAATTATTTTTGCTTAGTATTTTGAACAGAAGAAGTGAAGCTTGATAATTAATGTAGCCAATTATATAAATGGATATTACATATCTTACAGAATCAGGGAGGTCCAGCCTTTTGGCATCTTTGCACCACACCGGGAGAAGAAGAGTTGTCTTTGGCCACATATTGAATACATTGTGACATGTGTTAACAAAAGAATCTCATAATCTTTAAAGTGAATTTACAATTTTGTGTTGGGCCCCATTCATAGCCATCCCGGGCTGCAGGTTGGACAGCCCTGTTTAATATAACTATATAACATGTAATTATATAAATATAGTTTATATAATTCATTTTTCTACTGCATTTCATATAGTCAATCACTGGGGGTTTTTCTGTCTTTTGTGCATTGAGTATGTTCAGGTGTCAGTTTATTCATTTTTATTTCCCCCCCCTGCAAGCAGATCACTTTCATCTTCATACAATAAGTACTTTGAACTGCTAATTAGCATATATTCTATACCATTTTGCATTGTTCATAGATATTTACAAATCTGTTTGCTTTCTAGACTGTGAGCTGTTTCAGGGCAGAGAGCACGAGAGGGGAATAACCACCCTCCTCTGACACAGCCCTCTTTATTTTGCACAGCATAGATGTGAAAACACATTTTGGTTGAATGAATGAATGAATGAATGAAGGATGAATGGATACAATTTTCTGGTGCAGCAGAATTATAAGCAGAGAGAAATCTTCGCATGTGCTGGTTTGGCAGCTACCTTCTTCGTGGCTCCAGGGAAGCGTGCACCTTTGGAAAGAGCCTAGAATCACACTCAGAGCTGTTTACCTGTCAGGTTTCATGAAGGTGGAGGTATGCTGAAAATACACACCTCTGCTGTGAAACCTCATTAAGAAGACCTCCATTAATGGAAAATTTCTGATAATTCGAGAACAGGATAAGGTTTACTTCACATGTCCTTTTATGAAAATGGGATTATCAAAGAAAATATAGACTAATTTGACCTATGTGAAAATAGATGGGCAAAATAAGCTGGCAGTCATATACCAAATTTTCATATGCTTTTCGCAAAAAAAAAAAAACCAAACCACAACTGTACTCAACACAGAAGTTTTGCAAACTGCCCTACAAAGTTAAACTAGATTACTCACTGTTTGTACATCAAAGGAATTCTTGAAATTTTTAAAAAGGTCTCCCAAATTCAAAATTAACATAGATATGACCAACATTCTCATAATTTTTAAAAGTTTAATTCATGTTATACTGTGAACATATATTCCTGTGTTGTATTAATAAAACAGTAACTGAGCTTGTGTTCTTGTAAGCTGAAGTCAGCAGATACTGTGAGGGTACAGGATGGAGCATGGCCTTGTGGGGCAGCGGAAGGCTTGTGTTGGAGGCCCGGCTCACCTGCTTCCTGAGTGCATGCAAATCTCTGATCATCTCTGAGCCAGTATCTTCATCCCTCACATGGGGAGAGTATTTCAGTGCTGCGTGTCTCAGCATCATTGTGAGGACCAAGAGGAGAACATGAATAGCTTTATTAAGCAACCCAGCAATACGCATACACATTATATGTTTATCAAAAGCGCACCTTAAAAAACAGTGAATACCTGGGTGTTCTTCTAGGTGCTACTTAAAAAAATAACTTAGTGTCTTCTTTAACAATTTTTCCTCTCTTTTTGTAAGATGTAAAGGACAAAAGAGTCTTTATTAAATTACTAATTTAATTTTATTTTTTATTTTGAAACATGATGTGCATAATGTGAGGGAATGCAGAAGAAAATAAGTATTGGGACGTGCAAATAATAAAGTGGAGAACTGTTTATTCACTTGTACTTATTTTTACTTCAATTATGTGTTAAACTAAAATTATTTTCAGGGATCCCACAACTTATGGTAATTTAATTGATGTTTAAAATTTCTCAAAATTTTATTGTATCAAAAATAATTAACGCATGATTCCTTTCTTTAACGATGGTGCTGTATTTCTTTCAAAGTAAGGCCATCTGGGATGTCTTTAACAATAAACATTATTCTTCAAGAGTAATCAAACAGTAACCTTAACACCAGTTATGGTACTGGTATACTTACGAAGATAAAAAATGCAATATTATTATCTAAAAATGTCATTAAAAAGCTAGGTTATTATCAATTTTTTAAAATTTCATATCTAATTTCCATTTACATAAAGAGACAGATTTTCTTAGAATAAGGTAAAATGACCAAAACCACATTTTACTTTTTTTTACTTTCACTGCTTACCTTAGTGATTTTTTAGTGACTTGTCTATTCAAGTTTCTGTACATTTACTTGGCCCCATCTGGTAAGCTGGGTAGCTTTAAAAATGAGTTCAAGAATATTTTGCATTTAGGCATGTGAAATTATGTTCCCTGTGAAATGTTTATAATTGGTTAGCTATGCCTGCATTTAACCACTTGCGTTCTCAAAATAAGAAACTGTTGGTGGTGAGGTGAAACCCAAACAACATATAAATAATTTCATCCATAGAGCTGACTTTTATTGAAGTTCATTCGTTAAGAAGATCACATTAAAATTGGTGGTTTGCTCTGATTCCAAATTATTTGGAAAAAATCTATACTCACTATTTACTATGGACTAACAAAACCAAACCTATATTTTAACATAAGCAATTAGCATGTTGTTTTTTAAAAACAGTTATCTTTCTGTTTGCCCTGGGATAATTATTTAAATAAGGCAACTGATTTCAGTCAAAATCAACATACCTTATACTTCTACATTTTATTTTATTTTTTTCCTAGTAGACTGTTTGTTTGTTTGTTTGTTTAAATGGTGATATTTCTGTATTTTCAATTCAAACTGTGGGTCAAGCTGCCGTCTTAAAACAATATAGCTAACAAAAACTTCAAATGAACATGTGATCCATTTGTGATATTAAATGAGGACTGTAATTCACAGAACCATCAGCCATGACAGCAAGAGTAGTAACTGGGCTAATTCCCACGTGTGTGCCATGAGAGTGTGTGGTGAACTCCTCACTCCTCAGCACATTGGAGTCCCTCCCTCTGCAGGTTGCATTAACTTTTTGGGACAAAGGTTATCTACTACAATTTTAGTTGAAGTTAGTGGCTTCCACGTATACTGCTAATAAGAGTTGAATAAATTTTGATTTTACTTTGGAAGACCAGGCCCAAAAATCTTATAATGTTCTTAGTTACCTTAAAATTTGAGAAAAGATAGTATACAATATTAAAGGAATTTGTAAATGTAAAAAAAGAAAGTGTATATCACTATAGCTTAATTAAAAGTTTTAAGATGATAAATGTTTTGCTAAAAATAAACTATATGTATTGCATGTTAAATTGATTGAGATATTATCAAAGAGTCCTTTAAAGTTGTTTCCAAAAAAGTCGTTTGTATTGATAGCTAAATTCTCCATTGTGTATTTGTTAAATCGATAACAGTTCTTTTTTTTTTTTTTTTTTTTAAGATTTCATTTATTTATTTTTAGACAGAGGGGAAGGGAGAGAGATAGGGAGAGAAACATCAATGTGTGGTTGCTTCTCATGTGCCCCCTACTGAGGACCTGGCCTGCAACCCAGGCATGTGCCCTGACTGGGATTTGAACAGGCAACCCTTTGGTTTTCAGGCTGGTGCTCAACCCACTGAGCCACACCAGCCAGGTCTTGATAATAGTTCTTAAACACACAAGTAGTCTTATAGGAAAAGATGAAATGGGCTGACTCTGTGGGGTAGTAACAGCTTTATGTCCTTGGAGATGTTCAGTGCATATTACAACTAAGATTCATAACATTTATTAGGCATTTATTGTGCTATGTAGCCAGGGATGTTCTAGGTACTTTGCACATATGAGCCTGGGCTCATAGTACTTGGTGATAAGCTGTTGGAGACTGTGCATGGGAATCCATGGAAATGGACGACCTCCTAGATCCCTTCCACAGCTGAGATTGGTGAATCCTCATTTACTACCTAGTACCTAATGAAAGAGAGCAGATGGGGCTATCAGGACCAAGGTGCTTTCCCATATTCAAGGAGGCAAAATGGATAATGCTTTCTGTGTTCCTTTGTGGTTAGCATATAATTTTGAAGAAAACTTTCTATATTTTTTCAGGAAAGTTCACATAAAACACATACAGATTAGAAATACTTCTGCTATGTCTTGCCATTTTCAAGACCTCCATGAGTCCCCAAATATAGTCTTTAAGCCCTTTCATCCTTTTTAATATCTTACTTATTGATCTATAATAAAATAATACAAGCTTTAGAACTCATGGTAAAAATCTTGTTTTTTTTTCCTTTCTCTTATTTCCTCTTTTCTTTCTTTTCTTTATATCAGAAGCTCAGATTTGATCTTACAATGGGAAATCTAATTTCTTATTGAATAGGTAATAAAAAAAAACCCTTTGAAAATATGTGCAGCCTTGAGAGAAAAGCCTTGCTTATGAAATGTTTAGAAAACACAAAGCAATTAACCTAACTTTTCTGTGGATTTAATGAAAAATGGGTATGTTTAGATTTCGATGGCTTAAAAAAATGTCAGCAGACCCTATTTCCCCCAATCTAATATCTTAGCAAAATAGACGAATTCTACAATAATTTCTCCAGATAATAAATACCTGCTTTTACATGTATCCTACTTTTGCAAATTTCTGTAGGTATTCCAGGGATGAAGTCTTCATTTTGAACAGTCTTTTGTCTAACTTTCATCATTTCTTCACATGTACAAGAATCCCTTCTTATTTATAGTTTCACATTTTTTCAAAATATTCATCTATGAGTATTTTTAGTTAAATTTTAGAATTAACCTCACAAATATGATCATCTTATTAGCCTTAATGTCATTTCACAGCACCGTGAGTGATGTGAGGACAAATTTAGGATATGACTGAAAGCATCATAATCAGCCATTTTAAACATTTTTTTTCTCATTTTCTGTTGAGGCTGTTTTCATCTATTACTAATTTACTGTGTATGTTCTCTTAGATTCAGTTCCAAGTAATTATGCTGGCTTAATCTGAGTTAAAAAAAATAATGTTTTTTATAAAGAAGGGAACCAAGTATAGCATGAGAATAGTTAATTAACTATGTCCAGTCTAGAGATAAATATTTTTAAATTTTTCAAAAAATTAGATACATGTTGAGATTCATGGATTTTGGGGAACTGAAATATATTTGCAACTAACTACAAAGACAGTTAACTGTGAGTCCCTATGTAAATTTTTTAAAAATTTCTTGAAGGTACTATATTTTAGGTTCATTTCTTTGATATATATGTGTGTGTGCGTGTGCGTATACATATATACATATACATATATATACATACATACATATATATATTTGGAGGTCTAAAAACATGTTCCTAACTTCAGTCTTTATTTCTAATCTTCATTCCCTCTTTGTTAGAATTAGTCCAACTTGACTAGGAGTTAGATTCAGCTCACTCAAGCAGAACCGTGCCTGGGGGTGTGGAGGGGGAGAGGAAGTTCTTCATCTCTTTCTCAGAGGTGTGGTTCTGTTTACTTTGGAAAGAAAAGATACAAGTATCTCCTAAAGTGGATTAGACATGGCAAGACAAGATGATACATTTGCACTCTAAACTCTCAAGCAGCTGTGAGAATGTCCTATGTGTGAAATTTCTTACCTTCTTAAAAATCTTGATAGAGTTGTAGCTAAGCTCTTAACAGTCAAAAACAAACTGCCAATGAAGTTTATTTTCTTTTTTGCTGAGTTTTCTGGACCATTGTTCCGCTTGAGGGGCCCTGTTTGTTAGTTTTGGCTGGGGGACCGCTCTTCCTTCAGGATAAGCTCTCCTTAGGCGCTTGCACACCTCGTACTCAGGGCGGCCTAACAGTTTATTCACAGGCCCTGCTAAAGCATCATTCAACTGCGTGACTTCCTGTCTCAAAGGAGGGGCTGCCGGCAAGGGGGTCTGAATCTCTGATGTCAATGTTGTGGAAAACTAGGACATTTTTGTATTTTCTCATGCAATGTTCCTGCTAGAAGTTTTATTTTGAAGCTGGCTTGCAGCCTTTTCTGCTGTGACTTGGACACTGATCTGATTTTCTGCTTTTATAGCCCCTTTAAAAAAATTAAAATATTTAATTCAACATTAACAGTGCTTACAAGCTACATAACAGAATAAAATCACATTACAAACATTGTAGTATTAGATTTTATCACCATTTATTTCTTCTAGCCTGTCCAGGGATTTCTTCATGTTCGGTAGAACTAATTTGCAGTCAGACATTGAGGTCTTCTAGAAGGCCAGCAGGCTCCAGAAATTAATTTATCCAAATAACTGATCCCTCCTAGGCCAACCATAGAGGGATACCAAAATGGCCTGAGAAGGCAGAGCCTCCTTTTGAAGTCTGGAATGTTTTGACTGACTTGAAACAGGCGGCTGGAATGAAAGGATAATTTTCAGTGACCCAGGGGAATTTTTTTTTTTTTTTGCCATTTTCAAATATTAGGTAAAACAAAGAGAAATTGCTTGCTCTAATTTAGAAAGACTTAGTAATCAGGAAGGCAACCAGACTGAGAATAAAGTTCTAAGGTATAGAGCAGAAGCGTATTTACTAACCCTAGATGACTGGCAAAATCAAAATTAATATACCATTAGAAAAATCTTAGAGGGGATATATTTTAGTCAACATATCTGTATTTTCATCCCCTACACCTGAGTCATTTTTTTAGTATTTTTTCAAAAGAGAAAGTTAATTGCTATGATTTATTGCTACCTAAAAGCATTGCTATATTCTAATCTTAATTTTATTAAACAAACAGGAGGTTGTAATTTAAAGTAGCCTACTCTACTACATTAGTTTACTAGAAACACTGAGTTGATATTTCATATTTGTCTAATTTCCAAGACGATAAATAGGTTCTGGAGTCATTAGATTTTTAAAAGAGACTGTTACATAAGCCACAGCACAGGACTTTCTGATGCTTTTTGACTCCAAGTCAGAGTAGTTGGTCAAAATCATTCTGAATAGATTCATTTTTTATACTGTAGATTGATATTCATTGTCACAGAAAAAAATACCCTTTCTGTTTTTAGTGAAGAAAATGAATTAAAAGTAGCAATTGGTAACCAAACAACTGCTCAGTAAGATATAAATAGGAAATGCTTCTTCTTACATAATATATTCAATGTCACCTATCATGCAACTGTGCACTTACATAGTGTACTTAAAAAAAAAAGGACAAAATAATACAATTTACCAATTTTGTCTAGTAGAAGATGTCAACTGATTATGAACTTAGGCTTTATTTTACAGTTTTGGAGAATTATGATTTATGTATTGATGAGGCCACGAGCATGCCAATCCTGTTATTGGCAAAAGTCATTCTTTAACTTATGAGGTATGTCCCAATTTAATTTAAATAAAACAAGATTGTAATTTTACTTACTTTCGTTTATTGTCAGGTTGGCTTGCTCATTTTGAATTGGGTTGATTGGCTTTACCTTCTCATTGCTGAAGGATCAAACCTCATTTCTCTAAGAGTCATCTTCAATTTTTGCACCAGTTTTCTATTTGATCAGCTGCTCTTCCAAAGCCAAAGTACCTGGTAAATACAAGAAAAACCTCTGAAGACAGTGTCTTCTGTTGGGAGGTGACGTTCAGGTTATTCCTAGGTGTTACAGAGAGACAACAGCATTGTCCCTTCACCTTTTCATCATCTTCAAGTTCTTTAACGTAGTAAAAGCCTGAGGCAAAAATGCCAGCTCTTTGATAAGTTGAGGGGAATAGCCTTTGGAAGAGAAGGAAATGGAGAGGGTTAAGTGTCGACTGACTGGGGCCAGCAGTGTTAACGAATTTGGAAGAGAGGTTGAGTTAGGCTATCTTTGGTAATAAGAAGTAAAACTCTATGTAAGTACATAGTAGAGACCAGAGAAATGTGCTCAGCTGTATAGAAAAAAAATAATCATTTACACGAACTGAAACTGGCTAAGGATCAACAGTACTAACTCTTGTTATTCTAAAAGCCATAGTTTCCTTCTCAGCTTTACATATTCTGTGCCCGCTTCTCTGCTACACAAAAGCCTCCGCCCTCTATTTTGAAGTCAAAGGCCAACTCCTATGTGAAATCTACTTTGGTAACTCCAACTAGTTATCTTCTCTCTTCTGTGATCCTTTCAGCGCTCTGCTGTAGCCTCTAGTAAGTTAATTTACAACTAGCTCTTTACACAGCTCTTCCAATGAATGCACTGTGAATTCTTGGAGGAGCTCCCTGTCCTGTGCCTTAATCACTAGCCTATCTCTGTTGCCTGGCACTTAGTTGGCTATTCAATTAATACTACTTCATTGAAAGAAGGAGGGAATGGGGAGATGAGAAAAGACAAACTATAAGCACTGAGAAAGGCACCAAAAAGTACCTTTGTAACTCAGGTCATTTTTATTCATTATACTCATCTCTGCGTAACTACCTAAAGGCCCCTTGATCTATAGAGGGGATAATTAGTAAAAAGCGAAAGGTTTATATGCTCTGAAGAGAAACCGGAGTATTGAGGAGATAATTATTATAGTTAATTGAAATTATTTTTATATATCATGATCCCTGTTTATTCAAATTTTATTAATGCCATTCTTTGAAAAATATGCATTTGTGTAGGTTTTATGTGGTATGTAATATATCAAAGTAGAGATATACTTAGTTTATTTTATTTATTACTTTTCAAGTAAGAGAAAAATTAGAATTTCAAAAGGACGTTTAAATTGCAAAGTGTCTTGTTGAGAGTATTTAGATATACAGTTATAGTTTTAATAGAGGCTGTAATGTTCAATGGACTATTGTTGAAACGCTTTTGTTTGCTTTTCATTCTTTTCCTTACAACAGTCACTCCCATTGCATAAGAATCTTCAAAGTAAGTGGAATGCAAATTTGTGTAAAAAAAAGCCTTGGTTAACATAACTTTCTGAGTTTCCCATCATTGATTTCAACAATACTAGACTTGGCACTTTTCTGTCATGCTGATGCCCTGGTATGAACTGTATCAATAGTAAAAATGTGCAAACATAATTAATTAGTTTATTCTTTTGATGTTGTTCATATTCAACTTGGTTTTGAGCCTGTGGTTAACTGCATAGTTTTTCAAAGCCAGAAACAGACTCTTCCTTTATTATAAAAGGATACATGAAATTTATTTCTCTTAGAGTTAGGATCAAGAAATTGGGAAGCAGAGGGCTGGAGAGGGAGAACTTCGGCTTTGAGGTCACAAGGCTTGGGTTCTCAGTGGGCGTTGTCACTGGCTGGCTGTGGGACCACATCCAATCACTTATCTGGCCTTCCTTATCTGAAAAATGAGCTAATAAGGTATCATGGACTTACAAGAAATAGATGATACAGTAGTGCTTGGCATGTGGTAGCTCCTCAGCTAACATCTGTCGGTCTCTGTCTTCCAGGACAATTTTGTTCTTTCTTTTACTGGACATTAAAAATATGTAGCTCATCCTTTCTTTTTTACCTTGCCACCAGGAAGGAAGATCAGAGACAAGTTTGTTGCTAATTATTGGGGATTGTCTTATTCTAGATCTTGGCATGCAGTTCTTCACTTTTTGTCTTCTTTACTAATTTTTATGTTTTTGCATTTTCATAAAAGGCCATGCTATTTCTATATAAGTAGTACATAAAACTTCAAGCAATACAACAAACTGTTAAAAAATAAAGCAAAAGAAAACCAGTTCAAATCTTACTATTGAAAAATAGTCATTGGTATTAGAGATATATTATTCCAGACTTTTCTTGATAGATATGTGCATACGAAAAATAATTTTATAAAAATTGGATCATTCTCTTTAATTCTATTTTATTTCAGAAGAAGAAAAATACTTAAGTGAACTAAATAATTGCTGAATTCCAGAAAGATGTTATTTTTATAAATAATATTAATTTATAAAAGATAATCTCAGGAGAAAAAGATAAATATCAAACTACTGAGTAAGAGTTGTGGTTTAACTACATGCATCAGTTTTAGACAGATCAATGATGTTTCGATGTAAAACTTAAGGAAATTAGCCCACTTCTCAATTCTTTTTTCCCATCTGCCAGTTTCTGTTAGTTATTCTTTTGACAATGTCGAGGTGAGTGACATTGTGTTAGGAAAATTCTCATAGTCATTAAATCTTAAGTACTAAATACTATTTTAGTAAATCCAGTTTGTTTGCTTTGAAATTTTTAGTAATTTTTTTAGAAGGGCTCACGGAGTACTCTGCTCACTTATTTTGCGTAAGTTTGAGAATGCCAGAATTGCCTTCTTACTTAAAAGGCAACTGGGAAGAGTACAAGATTATGGGGTCTTAGTTTTATCCATTAACTTTTTCAACATACACTAATTAATGTCTTTTGTTATTGTATCTTACTGTGGAGAATAATGAAATTGACTTGATCTTTCCAACTTGAACACAGATTCTTTTCTCTTAAATATCTTGTGATCTTTCTCTGTCCTTGAGGGTTAACAGCAACATATGTTTGGGGATTGATTTTTCTGTATTACTGCTTTTCCTTTTTGTGGCAAACAATGTGTCTTTTAAAAATATTTTTAAGAGGAAAACTTTATTATTATTATGTGAGATTGATGTGCCCTTTTGATTGAAAAGTTTGAGAATACATTTCAGGAAAGATTTGTTTCATTGTATTTAAAATTTTTGGTCTATTTCATTTAATGAATTAATTCCTTCTGGGTACTGATCATACGTATGTTAGATATCTTTTGTCTGTCCTTCATATAATTTCTACAAAATTTGTTTTAAATTCTTTCCCATTTTGTTTTGAATGCTTGCCTCCAGCTTCTCTCTGTCGTTCCTGACTATTCAATTCATATATATTCCATGTACTGTTGCTTCTACCATAGCTTTTAACTTTATAACATTCCTGGTCTTCTTTTCTGTTGCTCTCTGGAATTCTGCCTGATCAGTTTATATCACCCTTTGTTGTTTTAAGTTGTCTCATTTGAACTTTTTTTAAACAAAGAGGTTGTTCAGTCTATAATTTATTTAAAACTTCTTTTTATAAACTTTTTTTTCACTCTTCCTGCAGAATGTCTCTTGTGACATTGGTAGTTCTGGGCTATTGGGCACCTTTCCGACATTCAGCTTTGAATGATAACGAGCTTAGAAGACATCATCATTCATTTGTGGGGCCACTCTGAAGGAGTGCTAGGGATCGCTAGCGATTGCCTCTGGTAAACTAGGTGGACCTTGTACAAAATGAATGCTCTCTTAGACTTTATGTGATACTCTCCACACTGAGGATTCCTTCATATATATCATTTGATCACGACAACAAAATATGAACAGGTAGGAAATATTACCTGCGTTTTTACTGTGGAGGGGACTGGATTTCAGAGTGTGATCCTGGCCAGGGTCACCAGGCTAATGAACCAGGCCTGGGACAAGGTAACCAGCACTGAAACCCCACCTCTGGCTTCTCATTTGGTGGTGTTTTCTTCCTCTCATTTTGCCTCTTGTGTGAGAAAAATACACCACTTAAGATTATTGTATTAATTGCATAAATTCCCCCAACTTTTTATACATCCCGAGTCTTGGTTTATTTAAGGACAGCAAAAACATCAGCAACAGTATGTTTTAAGAAACAGCATAGGGTGTGGAGGTTATCAGAGATCTAAAGGCTTCACGAACAGCCCCCACTTACCTCTCCTCCCCACGTGCACCTTTGGTTCTAACCATGTACCTTCATGTTGTGGCATAATGGATGTGCTCACCTATACAATTTACTCTGCCTAGAAAGACCTGCTTGTCTTATCCAACCCCTATAGATCTCTTCCTGGAGTTAATTTCTACTCATCAAATCAAAACAAAAAGCCTCATCTCTTAAGCATCATCTCTTTGGAGAGGATGTTTTGTCCTAACCCAGAGGTATGCACATTTCAGCTGGTCTTGTCGCACTGCTGTGAAACATCTTCTTTCCTTGTGCATCTCTGTCATGAGCATTTAGGTTCCTTTGGATCAGGGGCCATCTCCGATTTTGGCTTTTTACTGCCTATATCTTGTAATAATGCTGGAATAATACAGGTAGTAAAAAGATATTTAGTGAAATAAAGAACAGATTAACACGTTGGTTCTGTCTGCATGGGGACATGTTGGAGGTTTCTCAATGGGAAATTTGTACTGTCCACTTCTTTAGCACCATTAGTCTGGCTTTTATGCACAGGGTCATTCAAAGAGACTACATGAGGAAGATGTTTTAGGAGACTCTTACAGTTGCAGGTGAGATATGAAGATGAATTTGACATTCTCTTCACAGATGCCAAAACAGTAAGAATAAAAATAAGGAATAGATTTAAAAATATTGCAAAGAAAGAATGACAACTCTCAATGAGTGATTGCTGTCTTCACTCACATGGTTCTTCAGCCTGGGAAGCTCTTTCTCTCCTTTTCATATATTTAAATTTAAATATTTCAGTTTTATCTATCCTTTATGTCCAATTCAAAATCAAACATCAGTCAGCTTTTGCCATAATAACACTGCATAACAAAATAAACTGGCTTCCAACAGCAGGCATATTCTTGTCCCAAGTGTCTGCAGGTGGACTGTGGCTCAGCTGGGCAGCTCTGTCTCAGGTCACGGGGCAGCTGCATTGGCTTCAAGGTTTGCTTAGGTTCAGGTTTGCTCCCTAAGTGTCTCATCACGCTGGGTCTAACGACCACCTGACAGCAGCACAGGCGTAGCAGCAAGCACTTACACCCTCTGCTAGTGTCACATGGACTCACAGCGCATTGGCTGAAGTCACAGGGTCAAGCCCAACTCTAACAAAATAATACTATATTTTATTATACAATAACATAACAAATACTTTATCGTGGGAAGGTAGGATGGTATACAATTAGAACAACAATTCAAAATATCACACTATCTTCCATATGATTCTCTCAGCTAGAAACACTGCCTTTTGGTTCTAAACGGACATGGCCCTCTATTTGTGCATGATACTTTCTTCTTCATATTTTTCAACCATTAACTCTTTAAGACAGAAAATGATTTATTCTATTTAAGGAACAGGACAAAGTACTCTCCAATGGAGCAGATTCAAGTGTATATTAAGTGTGTTTATGTACTTAAATCTTCTCTAAGTATATTTTTGAAACATAAATGACAATCTAGTTGTGTATAGTCATAAGATATCTGTAGATATAGCCTTAGTAAAGCATGTGGAAGTACTTTCTTTTTATATTCTGTTGACTCACATTGGCCTACACACTTTATATTTGAGGTACTGGAAGTCAAATGCATTGAAGTTTACTTTGAAAGGAGCTGTATGTCTCTGGCTGGTGTGGCTCAGTGAACTTGCCTGCAAAGCAGAGGGTCTCCAGTTCAATTCCCAGTCAGGGCACATGCCTGGGTTGCAGGCCAGTTCCCCATTAGGGGGTATGCAAGAGGCAACCACACCTCGATGTTTCTCTCCCTCTTTTTCTCCCTCCCTCCTTCCTCTAAAACAAACAAACAAACAAACAAACAAAGTTAAATAGTCTGGTGCCAAATAATTATTTGTCTTTGTTAGATTCCAAAATTCCATTCTAGACAGGTAATTAAGACATTTTAGGGATGGTTTTCTTCCTACTTAAGCATATATCCTAAAGTAGCTTTATTAAGCAACACACTGTCAACTTTTTTGGGGGGGTATGAAGGTAGTTTCTAAATTAAATGAATTATTGAATCAGTTACAAAATATTTACCTTATGTGGAGGAATAATGTCATTGAAGAGAGGTTTGTTTTCTTTCCCATTTTTAAAATAAAATATTTATGAAGCTGTATGATTCAGGCTACTTCCAGAAAATGACATATTCGCATGTGTTAATAAGCCAAACAAAATAAACCGTTATGAGAAATACAGTAGAGTAATATATTTTGACCACCTTGGTTCGTGAAGCAGAATAGGGTGACGATCTATATCTTCTCTGGATAGCCTAAAACAGTGCTCTTTTGAAAAGGCAGTTTGTTCTTGTGAGTTTTGTCTATTTATAGTGTCCCTGAAGATCTGAGGAAGAGTTGAGATAGGTTTTTCTTTTTATTAGAGAGACGTAAATCCAAACAAAGGAGAGTGTGCAGAAACAGAGCACAGAGCAGGTGGCCAGCAGAAAAGCACCAGCCCGCACTTGAGCGGTGAAGTGGCACCGCCCCACCCAGGGTCCCCTAGGCGGGACATCACACTGAAACCCCAACAGGCCATGAGCAGACTGACAAAGTTAGCTACAGACTCACATGAATACAGTGAATTCACATTGATCATTTCATTTTAACTTAAAGACATAAGGTATACTATGTCCATGTCTTAATGTTAGGTGACAGCTTTTTCCTTGAGGATGGACCCAGGTTTGGAATTCAGAAACATTTTTTCTTGCTTCCAAGCCCACACAGTAAAATATTGATTTGTGTTCCTTCTCTCTGTACAAAAGATAGCTCACTATGGACATTGGTGTGCAACTTGCTTTTTGCCTGTACTAATTCTTGGATAGAATTCCATATCAGTACATGGAAGTCTGCATTATTTTTTATAGTTGTATGGTATTCCCTTTGAATAGCTATGCCATCATGATGGGGATTTGGGGATTTTCTACACTTTTGCTATTATAAACAGTGCTGCGTGAACAATCTTAGAAACGTCACTTTGCATACGCACAAGAATAAATGTAGGACAAGTTTCCAGGAGTGGGATGGCTGGGTCAAAGGGTGTATGAATTTGTAATTTTTAAACAGCCAGTAGGTATTGTAACTGTTTACACTTCACCAGCAGTATGCTAGAGAGTGCCTGGGTTCTCCATATCAAACTGAAATGTTTGGCAGTTGGAAAGGTAAAAAAGTATAAAAGTATCCATATGGTTTTCATGTGTGTTTCTCTCATTAGGAAAAGAAGGATGCCTATGGTGAGGAGCACCAACTCTGGAGCCCAGCAGCTTGGGGTTAAATTTGGGCTCTACCACTTACCAGCTCTGTAACTTGGGGCAAATTTCTTAACCTCCAATTACCCTCCAATTTTTGTGCATATATTGCAAAGAATATTGACTGCCTCACAGGGTTGCATTAATCATTAAATACGCTAACATATGCATGGAGCTGGACTACTGGCTGCACCTCAGTACATTTTGGCTGTTATTATTACTGTTACTGTTAGTAAGGTTGAATATGTCTTTATGTGATTTAGAGCCACTTAGCATTGCTTTTCTACGAATTTTTATCCTTTCCCTATCCCTTGTCTATTATTTGTTAGTTCTTCTCTTATAGATTTTTATGAGCTTTTAATATGTTAAGATTATCCCTTTACAGATAATCTGCAATACTTTTGCACAATCTGTTGCTTGTCTTTTATTTTTGCCTCTTGTATTTTGTCATGCAATTTTTGGTATTTATGCAATTAAATTTATCAATCTTTTCTTCCATGGTTTTAGGATTTTGCTTTATAGTTAGATAAGCCTTTCCAAGTTTAAGGTTATAAAGCAATTCTCCACAGTGTTTTTCTCTAGGACTGTTATTATTTCATTTTTTACATTTGATTTGAATCTTTGACCCATTTGGAATTTATGCCAGTATATGGTTACAGAAAATATTTTAATTTGCTTTTATCAAAGATCTTTTTCAAAAGCAGTAAGTTTAGTTTTCAAACAACTGTGACAACAGACTCTTTCCAAACACAGAGTGCATTTTGTATAATATAATTAAAATGGCAAAATTACAATAACTAGTGTAATAGACACATGCAGGTTTGAGAAGAAACACCCACAATATCTGCCCTCCTGTTGTGGTCATGGATAAGGATGGACATCATGTCTTACAGGCAGGAAAAAGGAATACTTGGAGGGAAAGAATACTCAGATAAACAAACAAATAAAACTAGAGCCATCCTGCCTAGTGAATCCATAAATTTAAAAGGAGTCTTAAACTGTCACTTCTAAAGCCTGGCCTCCTTTGCAAATCTTTGCAAGTCAATGTTTTCCCTTTCCTAAATGCTTTTGGCTTGCATTTAGGAAGTTGGATCTTCTGTGACATACCTAATCATAGTGGTGGGTTTTGATGCTCTCTGTGAGTGAGTGAAGACTCCACTTCTTCACTCTCCATATCTTAGTACAAAATCATTGAAAGTGGGGAATGGGTCATAAAGCTGACTGTGCCAATAAACTCTGCTTTCTTGGTTTTTTAGGCATTTGAGGGACTGATATTTCAGGTGGGAGCTGGATGCATTCTCCAAGCTGGCCGTGGCTGTTGTAGCACTCACAAAAATCTGTTAGATCAGAAAAGTATGGAATGTAGAGGGTGGCAAACTCAGCTGCTATAAAAGCATTCCTAAACCTCACAGCCTTTGTGGACACCTAGGGGAGAACATGGCTTCTCCTATGTGGGTGGTCACCCCAAGAGTCACCTATTTCTATTACAGTTGCTAAGGAATGAAAAATGAAGAAATTTAATGAAAGTGTTTTTTGTCACTGTTGTTGCTTCTAAATACAAGGTTTGCTTATTAATTAGACTTCTTCAAGCAACATAGGGAAGTGTGTTGCAGTCCACTCATTCATACAGTCGCCAGGAGTCAGAGTTGACTCAAAGCACGTAACACACACACTCTCTAGTCATTCCTCATATTTATTGAGCCAGTGGTTCTCAACCTTGACTCTGGACCAAAATCGCCCAGGGCACTTGGCCTAGCTCCAGACCTAGTGATTCTGATGTGCTGCCAGGGTGGAGAGCCAGTGCATTAATCTTCATTTTATTTTATTTCTGTGTGAAGTATCATAATGGAGGACAAAAAATCAGGGCTTTTTAAAAATGAGGTCTCTGGTTCACCTTCTTTGTTAAAAGAAAAACTTAGGGATTCCACCCCAGATTTAGAATCTCTGGAGATGGAGACCAGAAATCTGCATGAATTAATAAGCATCCAGGTGATTTTGATGTACACTAAAGTCTGAGAATTGATATGAACTAATTCCGGGAATATTTGAAACTAACAAAAATTCAATGAACTTTATGATTGTGAAGATAGGTTCAATTTGAGTAAATTTAATATCTCTTTTATAAGAGATTAAAAATATGCATGAACTTAACTATGAGTTTCAGCAGTAAAAATAGACATCAAGGAGAGAATAATGGAACATTTGTAAATAAATTTGATAGCTTTCTTAAAATGGGACATGAAAAAATCAAAATAGGGTACCTATGTTATATGTATTTTAAAGTTCACTGGACTTACAAATTTAAAACGTTTTTCTTAATGGCTTGGGTAAAGCTCCTTATAATTAAATGCAAGCTGCACACAACCCCAACCCCCTATATAATCAGTAATTCAGTTAGTGATTCTATTTCTACTGTGGTATACTTTTTATTTTAAATTCAAATTCTTAAAAATTACGGTAAATGAGAATGTGATCTGTACCATTTGTCTCCCTACTGGAAAGATATGCAATGTGAAACAAATGCATCAACATATTCACCTCCCGAAAGGTAATTTTATAAAAGGTAAAAAGGTAAAAAAAACTTATTTAAACCAAGAAGCGATCATGTTACCTATGAATACTGTTGATGTAATTCAGGTGCTTCTCATTCTGATACTGGATCATCCAATCACTGGAGGTACCATTGAGATGTAAGACTACCAGTAGGAGCCCTACAGAGTGGGAGTTAAGCACATGGTCTTGGGATTGGAGATATCTGGGTTCAAGTCCAAATTTTGCTGTCGTTTGTGGGGACATTAGTTGCATTACTAACCTTTAGCATTGGTTATCATTTGTTAGAGTAGTATTCCTAATATCAGATTAGCACCAAGACCCATATAATGCATATGAATATATTTACATGTATTCCAACAATGGCATTGTATTAGTCAGGGTTCTTCAAAGCAACAGAACCAGTAGGAGATATGTGTATATATAAAAGGAACTTTGTTATAAGGAATTGGCACATGCAATTATGGAGGCTGAGAAGTCCCACAATCTGCCATGGGACTCCTGCAGACCCAGGAAAGCCATGGAATGGTTCAGTGCAAAGTCCTGCATCTGAAAGCCAGACATCCAGGGTACCAGGGTTGTATATCCCAGTCCAAGGGCAGGAGAAGACGATGTGAGATGCCCCAGCTCAACAGTGAGGGAGGAGAAAGGGACGGAGCTCTCCTTCCTCCACTTTTTGTTCTATTCAAGTTCACTGTGGCCTAAATGATGCCCAACCACATTGGAGAGAGCAATCTACTTTACTGAGTCCACTGGTTCAAGTGCTAATCTCATCCAGAAACACCTCCCTAGGCACATTCAGAAATAAGGTTTAATCTGGGTACACCCTGGCCAGCCAAGCTGACACATAAAATCAACCATAACAGCATCAGGGGTTACTTCGTGAAAGAGTATGTTTCTATATTTCAAGTATGTTGTCTCAAAGACATCTCTATTCTGGCCTTCCCATCTTTATTTGAGAGCACTGAAGCCCATCTCTTCCACTTCGAATACTCTCTGTTTATTTAAACTGTCAAACCACGTTTACAGATTCATTATATATTTTGTGAGAGGCTACTGTGAGTCAGGGCCCTAGTCACCGTGTATACAGAGATGAATAAAGTTCTTGACCTAAAGGAGTATATTCTTTCATTGGAAATAAATATATGTATAGAAGCAATTCTAACTCACTTTCAGAAGTATTATAATGAAGGTAATAGTTAACTGATTACCAAGTTTATTACAAAAAAACACCTTGTTACGCGCGCGCGTGTGTGTGTGTGGTAGTGGGTGGTGGCAGAACCCACCATTCCATATAATAAAATGCCCTGTACACTTGGAGGCTAGTAATGACACTCACTCAGCTAAATAGAAGCAAGTGGGTAAGTTTAACCCATTGCTTTTACAAAGAGGCACAAATATAAAAGAGTCCTTGACTGGGGCTGAGAGGCCCAGTGGGTGATCTAGGCTGTTATACTGAGTGCTTGTTTGAGTTACAACAATCTCTCTACCTCTTGTTTGAGGTTCCTTACCAGTAAAGTATTAAGTGCTAAGTCATACTCTATAATTTTATCAAATGACTATTGTTACCCGGTAAAATACAAAGTGTCCCGTGAAACATTTGGGACATACTTATACCACACAAAAAATGTATTCATTGTTTATCTAAAATTAAAATTTAACTGGGCATCCAACATTTTCATTTGCCGAATCTGGCCCTGTGTGAATTAGAATAACTTAAATTCTAGCCGGGCCGGTAAGGGTGCCGAGAACTGAGAAGCCACAGTTTCTTTCCCTGTGAAATTAATATGTGGAGCACAAGGAAAATACTGAGGAAGAAAACTCTCTGGAAAACATGTAGAAGATGAGACACAGAACAGGGAGTAGTGACGCAGCTCACAGGTCTGCGTCCTGTGTTCGCCAAGTCCTTTTGAATGATCCAGTCTAATGGAATGTTGGAGGGGGAGAAAAATCATCTAGTGTTTTGCTATTTGAACGCACCCGTGATTAAAGTTTTTTGAGAGGTACATTTAAAAAGTCTTTTTGTTTTTCTGGGTTCGGATTTAACAAACACTTATCAAGCACCTAATATGTATAAGGTACTGTACAAGGTACTTTGACATGCGTGTCTTATACAGTAAAGGATAGTGTTAGCTGGTCCTAGAAATAAGAGAGTATTATTGAATCTGAAAAGTTATGGTGTTGAAGGGACAAGATGCAGAGCTTGCTAGTCTAGACACATCCCCCCCCACCGCCGCCCCCGCCGAATAAGTTCATAGTTCACCATACTTTGAACCTGAGAATTAGAAAAAATGCTTCTGGTGCTAGCAGAGTTAAATGAACTAATACCTGCCATTTCCCGAAAAACTGACTCACAGGTTTCTGTTTTGTTTTGTTTTTCTTTTTGTTTATTTAAGCATTTGCGGCTCCACAGTGCTCGGAGCAAACCATTGCCCTGACTTTGTGTCGTGCGGCAGAATCGCTGTTGTGTTTCCGAGCGTCCTTTCTCCCTGGGGAGCATGAGGCTTCCACTCTAAAATCCCGACGTTGTCTGAGCATCCATCACGCGGGAACGAAGAGTTTCCCTGCTGTTCTTCACACAGACGTGGTGTGAAATACGGCTTGGTTTATGCTTTCAATCATCCAAATTTGTGTGGGAATGATAGAGGATGCCGTACAATTTTCTTTTGGTACTTAGAGCTTTACTGACATAATTGCAGCCCAGTCACGTTTCTAAGATAACTAGTACAATATGTACATATCTAATTCAAAGTTTCCTGGAGGATTTTAGGCAAATAACGACTATGTTTTAAGTCATCTCAAAAAGGAAGGAAGGAAGGAAGGAAGGAAGGAAGGAAGGAAGGAAGGAAGGAAGAAAGAAAAGAGAAGAGAAAAGAAAAGAAAGAAAAGAAAAGAAAAGAAAAGAAAAGAAAAGAAAAGAAAAGAAAAGAAAAGAAAAGAAAAGAAAAGAAAAGAAAAGAAAAGAAAGACCCCAGAGACTCAGAAGTGAAAGTGCTTTAAACTCATGTGGGCAAGATTCCTCTAGGCAAATGGGCTGATTCCTTCTGCTTTTTGGTATCCGTCCCTGTCAAGGACCCTGCTTCCCTTGCATCCCAGACCTGGCCTCATATTCTGGGCCAGTCTCTTCTGTCCCACCATCCAAGTGTAACATATCATACTATTGTCTTAAAGTCCTATCAAGTGACTTGTAGATTAATACGATAAGTTTATTCTAGTATGCTAGTAAAACTTAATGGCTGGATAAGTTATTACTCCAGATGACATACTTACATTTTAATAGTGACCTTTTATGGTTTAACAGCAAGTGGAGGCCAAGCTGGGAATGTAAACTGAAATTAGAATGGGTCAAGATTAAGGGAAAGTTATCTCTGCACGGAAACTCTCAGCCTTCATCAAACCACACCCTTAGACCTCTCTTTCTCTGGTCTAAGTTGGCAGTTGACTTAAAATAGAAAGATTATGATGTTCTTCTGAGATGAAGAACCCATGTGGCTTTTAAATGTATCTACTTTTCATAGTAGCAGAAAATAAAGTCACGATGAAACTGCCTCTGGGTGTGTGAATGAAGACGCATATGCTGTGGCGAAGCTATAATAACGTACATAGTGCAGATAAGCCCTCTCCTTTGGATCACAGGCTTAATTAAAACAATATAGAAATATCAAAATTGAAGATGTATATATTCACTGTTAAAGCAGTCACTTGAAGGCCTGCCCAGAGTAAATACTGATTATGATTTTCTCTTCTTCATACTGTGTATATACACCCGGCTCCTAGAGAGAGTAGGACAATTCCAGGAGAAACATGGAGACACCACCAGAAAATGAGAAGGGAAGGGACAGCACAGTGCCTGAAACCAAGTGGGGAAGGGGGGAGAGCACTTTGGGAAGGGGATAAGAAATCCAGAAGAGTCATTCTAGAAATTCCACAAGAAGTCGTCTCTTAGCTATTAGGTGCGATAGCTTCTGACCTTAGTCAAGGTTATAAGCCAAATCTTGTTTCTTTTCCTCATATATGGAAACTAGGCTTTCAGTTAGGTTGCTTTTATGCATATTTGTTCCCTGGCAACATACCTGATCTCTTTTTTTTTTTCATTTAAGGTGGTTGCAATGGGTTAGAACAAATTTGTTACTACACCAATATTGTTACACATTTCTCTTAGGTACAGGCCTCTCTCCCCAGATGGTTACACTCATACATTTAGGTGTTTTCAAGCATCCCAGTACATGAGACATTAAGAGCTATGCAACATGCCTGAAACTGACCTCATTGTCTATTTGTACCATTTCCATTCACCTTGAGAGCCATCTTTTACTTTTACTGCTAATCCCTCATTTTTAAAACCAATCAATCAAATTATGCTAAATCAAAACAATTCTCAATCCTCGCCATCGAGTCCATCTCAGTTACTACCACCCCAGTTCAAGGAATTTGCTCCTTAAATTTTCTGGACTGGGTTATTTCAGTGATTTTCAATTTATCTTTTGACCTCCCTCCCTGTCTTGTTTATATCTATCTGGTATATGCAGCTACAACGATCGATCTATCTAAAAGACAGTTCTTCTAAAGTCATAGTAAACAATCTCAAGGATCCACAGAAAGTTCTCCATGGCCTGACCATTTCAACCCCTCAGCAACATCTCTGCCCATTCCTCTCCCTGTATTTTGTAATAATTTGTTGAGCTTTCCCATCCCTATTCCTGCAAATGAACAAATAGACAAGCAAAAACTCCCCATTTTTGCAGTGGGTGGGGACAGAATCTTATTCATTTCCATATGCTCAGCATAGTGTGATAGAATCAGACTGCATTGTGCTCTAGCTCTGTCATTTAGGAATGAGCTAGTAGGTTAGTAGCACCTCCATGCCTCAGTCTCCTTATTTGTAAAATGGGTATAATAGTACCTACTTACAAGGTTACTGTGAAGCATTAATGGAAGGTATTTGAGATAGCCAGTATCTGACATAGAGTAGGCAACACGCTGTTATATAATATTACAGAGCATGTGCTCAATATCTTATAAAACTGAAGTTGTGTAAAGAGAAATTGTTTTAGGGGAAGAAAAGGCAAGTCATTACTTCAGGGTCTGACTCTAGTGGTGAGAGGTGACATGAGTCCACATTTGAAAGAAGAATTAGACCATTGTGCCAGTGGGTGTTATATAGGGTGCAAGGGAAATCCCTAAGCAGAGGTCTCCAAAACTACAGCCTGAGTTAATATCCCAGTATCCTTGAGAGCCAGCCTGTCCTGTGTAGAATCTGTTTCTCCTTCTGGAGGTGGCAGAAGACATCTTGTCCTTGTCTACATTAAACTTGTTGAACAGCTGTCTGGTTCCTGTCTGGGAAGATAATAGATGCTTTCAGCAGGAAGATTCTTCCAGTTTGTGGCCCAATACTGGTGTATAAGTGATGGTCCAATGAGTGATCATCCTTTTTTGACATATTTCCCAGCTCTTCTCCCAAACCCAGTGTAGTCTCATATGACTCACAAAAGTGATCTTCTGAGTCCTCTCACTCTCTTTTTATTATACACGTAGATCACATAGACTTTAGCAGACACAGTGATTGATTGCCTAGTGATAGAAGAGGTCTTTCCTGCTTTCTTATGTGGTCTTGGAACTTTTTTCTCCTCACATGTGAGGAGAGATTCTGAGAAAGCACCTGCTTGAGCCTCTCTAGCCGTGTGGTCTGGAGGACAGAGTATGGTTCTGTAGCTAATACTCAAAAGCATTATGTCCACTGAACAGTTGATGTACTTGGAATAAGCATACTCTTATTTCTGTCTTACCCACTGCTTCTCAGTTGGTGCGACAATGCTGACATCCAGAAGGGTTCTGAGACCAGGTTGATCTCCGTGAGAAAAGGAAAAGTTTGCAAGTAATTCTACTCTAACTACAAGAATATTTTGATGCCAGTGTGCAATGACTCCTTCATGAGCAAGAGTCTGTAATGACTGGATTTTAATTGGTGGCCCTTCTACCCTTTTTTTCTTTTCTTAACCATTTACCATGCAGACAAAGTGAAAGAGGTAAACAATGTGGTACAGATATCAGATTTTTCTGGCTCTTGAGAATTTAATCGACCAACAATAATTGGTGGTAATTGACCGATACAATTGGTTTCCCTGTGGTTGCCTGAAAAGATTGTGTGGTAAATGACTTAAAGGCAGAGGGTGAAATCGGGGGCCATTTTGAAATTGCTGCAGCTCTTTTAATCCATGAAGGTACCATTTAGTAAATTAGTGTTTTGTTGATGAAGTTTAGTTCCAGAAGTTATTCACTGAGTAAGAGAAATTGACTAAACACTGAAAAAAATGCTAATATATTTTCTCTGTGGGTAACTATAACTTCTAAATTACAGTGAGCTTAAGTATTTTAAATTAGAAACAGAATAATCTGTTTTTCTATGAATATTTAACAGTCGGAGTTATAACATTTCAGTTAGATATAAATAGAAATTACAACTCATAGTTAATTAAACAATTCAAAGATCCCTTCCTGTTTTACAGTCTGTTTTCAGTATCAGGGTATAATCTGAGTGAATTAAGTGCAAAGACCCATAATACAATGATTTGCATAAGGCTGCCAACAAAAATAAACCTGGCTGTGATTAACTCTATGACAATGGTGTTAGCTTAGCTGTACGGGCTCATGGAAGCGTGCAGAACAAGAGCAATTAGATCCACAAACTGATTTATTACATAGGCTGCAGGTGTTGAGTTTTATGGGAATTGGGGATTATCAGACTTGCCTCTACATATTTCAGTTCAGTTACATGGTCTCTTCTTAAAAACCATTCTTTGGAACATTAAAAGAAATAGACATAGTGTCTTAATTCCAGACTTTTTAAAAAAAGTTAATTTGACTCAAAAATGTAAAAATTTTGGTGTGGGTTTTAGTAATGTCAAAATGAAACCAGTGTTTAGGAATAATATAACTTACTTCTCACTCATGGTAAAATATGCGTGTGTGTGTTTTTTTAAGAGTCCATAATTAAGTGGGCAAAGCACCACAATGCTTGTGAGGCCATTGCAGGGTAGGGGGAGGTGGGGAGAGTTGGAGAGAGTCTGTTGATATGGCGTTTCTTCTCAAAGTGGGACTTGGGGATTAAAGTGTAAGATACTGCTCCCTCACTGGGGAGGGCTCCTCACATATACTAATTATTGAATCATGCATATCATTTTGATTGATTTTTTAATGAAGGACTTCTGGGCATTTAATTATGTCAGGGAAGAGAAAATAACCATGAGAGAATGTTGACTTTAAATTTAAGAAGATAGTAGTTCCACTAAGTTCTAAAATTAAATTTTATTTAATGGTAAAAATACATTTCACATCAAATCAGAGATACTGCCACAGTGTGTTTGCTGTTATTTTTGTTGTGGGGAAAAAAACTGTCAGACTCATAATATGGTGAAAACTTTGAAGATTTCAAGCATTTTATTGCAGAAAAAAATGATCTTTTATAGCAGTAAATTTTAGAGAACCACTAATGTTTCTCTCTCTAATGTGTGGATTTTGCTTTTTTCAATTTCCTTTAAAAAACTATAAATTTGCAAAGTCATCAGGCTTGAGTTGGTGGTTTCCCTAAGTATATTCTGTATTGTGGTATCTTCCAGAAGTTACAAAAAATATTCATAAGCTACTTAGGAATTTGCTATTGCTATGTTTGTAAATACTATATTACTCTGGCCTTAAAAGATGGAATGAAACTTATACGGGTTGCAAAACTTATGGTTCAATTTTTGTCCGTTAACTGTTTAATGAATACTTTATTGAATTTGGCTTAAAATATTCACATATGTGTTTCTCATGCTTAATTCTGTAATTTACAGGGTCTCTTCCTTCTACATATTTTAGATTATAAATGCTTGACTTAAAGCAGCTGCGTATTCACTTCGTCTCTCACCCTTGGCATATAAGGCCGGCTCTGGGCCTTGTCTTCATTTACCTTTCACCAGATTTCAAATGTGCAGCATTTTTCTTGCACTTCTTGAAACCGAGCAAATTATTCACAAATGTTATAGGGTGACTGAAGCTAATGGTCTACTTTTCTTAAAATTCTTTTGCCCCTGTGTTTTACTTGAAAGAACACTGACTTTGGCTGGGGTCTGCATTACTGAGGCCATAAGAGTAATATGAATGTGCAAGTATAAAGAATTTTTCGTAGTAAGCTAGTCTTGATTATTTCTTCATTTAAATAATACAGCATTATTGTTACATTGCTGAAATTGCTGAAAAGAACACATTGATAAAGTGAAGGAAAAGTTATATAATCTAAAAAATTAAGTAAACTATAGATCTTAAGTGAATTAATATTACAGCGTAAAGCATTTTTAATTGCAAGGGAGAAACAGCTTTTATATTTTTACTGTTGTCTCACAATTTTGTTGATTTTGAGGTTTATTTGGGATTCTATGAAATAAAGCACTGTCCTATTTCAGATCGACAAAACCCAGCTTTGTAATTATTTGCAAAGCTATTCTACCTCAATACTGTGATTATAATTTATAATGAAACAAAAAATGTTAAACTGAATTTTATTTTGAAATTTTTATAACTGATCCAGTCTAATCCTATGTGGACAAATGGCTTTTTGAAATTCACTACAGAAAGTTTCACTTGCGCAAAGCAAGGAATTACAACGTAGATTACTCTACCCAGCAAAGCTATTATTTAGAATGGAAGGGCAGATAAAGTGCTTCCCAGACAAGGTAAAGCTAAAGGAGTTCATCATCACCAAGCCCTTATTACATAAAATGTTAAAGGGACTCATTTAAGAAAAAGAAGATCAAAACTATGAATATTAAAATGGCAACAAATTCACAACTACCAACAACTGAATCTGGAAAACAAACTAAGCAAACAACTAGAATAGGAACAGAATCATAGATATGGAGATATCTTGGATGGTAATCAGCTGTGGGAGGAAGGGGGAGAATGGGGGAAAAGATGTAGAGATTAAGAAGCATTATTGCTAGGTACAAAATAGATGGGGGGATGTCAAGAATAGTAGGAATGGAAAAGCCAAAGAACTTACATGCATGACCCATGGACATTAACTAATGCAGGGACTGCTGGAGGGAAGGGGGTTATTGGGTGGAGGGGGCAAAGGGGGAAAACTGGGACAACTGAAATAGCATAATCAATCAAATATTTTTAAAAGAAAATAAAGGAAGTTACACTTGGAAAAATATAATGTATAATCTATAAAGAAATTCAAAATACAGGGTGTGTCAAAAGTAGGTTTGCAGTTGTAAGTATGCAAAAAACAGAGTTTATTCTTGTATTATTATTTATTATTGAATTATTTTTATATGAACAACTGTAAACCTTCTTTTGCCACACCTTGAATTAAAAATGTTTAAAATAATGAAAATGCTTTTTCCCATGGTGGGAATAGATTGATTTTTACATGTGGTATTGGATAAGAAGGATTTTAGAAAGCTCATATGATTCAGTTTTCTGTTAGCAGTTCACCTCCAAGGTCTTTTTTTGGAGGAAAAAAATGCCTAACGGGCACTTTTACTGTCTGTATACTGCTGACTGTTAGATTGCTACTGACTTGATAACCTACACTGGTCTGATTCTGGGCCTTTGAGCTCTTGAGCGACCATACTCCAGCTGTGGGGGCAGAGTGGTGAGGCTGGTGAGTGAGAGAAGGAACAAGACTGTGGGTAAGGTAAGAGATATACCTGTCTCTAAAGAACATGTGACAAAGTCTCTCCAGAAGCTGTCTAGCCATGTACTGTGAAAAATAGAGACTTTGAAGAAGATACAAGATACAAGAAACATTGCACATAGGACAATGATGCCTCAGTCCCCTTCAAAAGTAGACACTTTGGGACCTCACGCAATTCTCTCAGCGTCTCTTCCACTGTTCAAAAACACTGCAAAATCCTTTGTTGGAATTGCCATCAGCTGCCCCATCATATTTCCCTGAATCTCATCAATAGTCTGGAATCTCTTCCCCTTCAAAGGTGATTTTAGTTTTGGGAAAAGCCAGAAGTCACAGTGCCAAATATGGGATAGAGTGGGGGCTGAGTCACTTGGGTGATTTGATTGTCTTGCCAAAAAACTTCGCAGCAGAGGTGATGCAGGAGTGGGAGTGTTGTCATTATGAAGCTGCCAACCATCAGTTGCCGATAAGGAGCCATTTTCATCCCATTGCATCTCTTAACTGATAAAGAACATTGAGGTAGTACTCCTTATCAATTGTTTGGTCCAGAGGGGCATACTGGTGATGGATGATACCTTCCCAATCAAAAAACACAGTTAACATGGTCTTGATCTTGCTGCAACTTTGCTGCCCCTTCTTCAGGCGTGGAGAGCCAGGCAGCTTCCATTGGGATGACTGGGACTTCATTTTGGATCATAGCCATATACACATGATTCACCTCTGGTTATGACCTTCTTGAGGAATTCTGGTTCATTAGTAGTGGCTTGAATCAAGTCATTGGCAACTGCAACATGATGTTCCTTCTGCTCTGGTTGCAGAAGCCATGGAATGAATTTTGCCACAACACATTTCATGCCAAAATCTTGGACACAGTAGTTTTTGGAATCCTCAGGTCAGCTTCTACGAAGTTCTCACACTTGCAGTTGCTGATCTTTGTTGATTGCAGCCCATACACATTCGACATTTTCAGGTGTTCTGCTTGTTGTAGGCCTCCCAGAATGTTGATCACTTTCAACAGATTCTTGACCATCTCTGAAGCATTTGTGCCACACTTTTATTTGTGTTGCACTCATTGCATTGTCCCTGAAAGCTTTCTGAATCATCTGAACAGTATCTGCAGAGGAATATTCAAGCTTAACATAAACTTTGATGTAGATTCATTGCTCTCTTAACTCAGTCGTTTTAAATGTGATGGCCACACAGTACACATGCTTACTGAACAGCATCTACCACCTCCACTCACTAGTACAGCGAACTTGTCATTGTTCACACATGCGCATTCCAGTCCACTCCCTTGGCTGCCAGGTTGCATTGATGTTGCACAAACCGTTCTCATTATATTAATAATGGCTGGAATTTTTCAGGACAGACCTCATATGTGTTAATTTAGTGTCATATCTATCATTCTCCAGGCAAGGGCGGGGGAGGAGCCATCTGCCAACGACAGATAATTCCCATCTTTTCCTGTCATTTTTCTCTTTCCATGTTCTTATTACATTGAAAAGATGTTGCATTCATTTCCAGTCTAATAAAACAATTTTTATAACTTGCTGAATGTGAAAGGGATCAGCATGTTTCTGAGGTAGTTCTTTCATAGTTCTTTACTTGGAATGGCCTACTCTTTGGGGTGTATGTGCTGCCAGCACCCTGCTGGGCACATGGCACTTACCCCTGATCCTCAGTCCAGACTCCATCATAGAATCAGTTTTAAATGTGACACTGGGGTCACCCCACTGCTATGGATTAGAAGTGACACTTGACCTGAAACCTGTCTACCATCCTGCTTAGGAACCATAGTTCCTGCAAGGCTGATAGTTACCATCCAGAGTAAGATAGGTCCAAGCGTCTTCCACAGAATGCTGGTTGGTGTAAACCCAATGCTGGGTACAATCGAGTCAGCTTTGCTTGTTACGTAGAAATGCAAATTTCAATTAAAATAAATATATACATTGGTGAAGTGCTTTCAATTAGCTGAATAGTCCCAGTAGACAACTCATGCCTCACACCTTCATCTACTGTTGGTAACCCTCACATAACTGAGTTTGGGATTGCAGGTTTTATTCTCTTAGGGGTAGAAATTGTCAATACCTGTATATTAGTTTGCTGTGCCTGCCATAACAAACCACCACAGACAGGGTGACTTGAACAATGGAATTTATTTTCCCTAAATTCTGAAGGCTAGTTGTCTGAAGTCAAGGTGTCAGCAGGGTTGGTTTCTCCTGAGGCTTCTCTCCTTGGTTTGGAGATGGCTGTCTTCCCCTTCTATTTCCACGCGGTCTTCCTTTTGTGCCTGTCTGTGTTTTAATCTCTTGATCTTATAAGGACACAGATCATACTGGATCAGGGCCTACCCATGTAACCTCATTTAACCTTAATTATCTCTAAAAATTCTGTCTAGAAGTACACTCACACTCTGAGGGACTGGGGTTAAAATTCCAGTCTATGAATTTTGGGAGGTACACAATTCATCCCATAACAGCTGTTTTACTCACTGGTTAAGATCTCTCTTCTCTTGGAGCCTTATTCATTGGACCAAGGAGTTTCATTTCTTCCTGGCCCTGCAAATAACCAGAGTTTAGCTTCCTCAAACAATGCCCCCTTTTTTCCCTTATTGATTTCTCTGGAAAATAAAAAGAGAGCACAGTGACATTCAGGAGGTGGAGGGACCTGGAACACTGAAGTCCTGAGTTCTAGCCCTTTTGCTGCCACTAATTAGCTGTCTGGTCTTGCAGATGTCACTTGGCCACATGTGCTTTATACATATTCTTTATGAAATGAAGAGGCGAGACCAGATAATTGCTTAGGTTCCTCTTAGAGCTACTATTTTGAGACTCTACCTACTAGTATTTCATTCATTCAATCATCCATCTACTCACTCACCAGTGGAATGTCAGTAGTGTGGCCCACTTCACGTGACCTCCCTCCCCAGGAGCATCAGTGGTATCCAACTGAAGTGGCCAGAGCTCCTCATGGACGTTGAGTCCTTTCCCTTCCTCTGGTGCTCTCCTTTCCGGACAGTGCTTCTTCACAGCATGCAAGTCACTCCCTCAAGGAACAACAGTTACTTTTTAACAGGTTACCGCCTTCTCTGCTAAACAGCTCTGCTAGTTGTGGATGCTTAACTTTTGCTTACAAAGGCTTATTCCTGAAGACGTTAAACTTTTCATTGTGATTTTAAAAACATGTTTTAAAACCCAATTATACTATAGTTTCTCAGAAGTTTATCTTGTAAATTCCCTAAATCATGCCCTTCTCTCATATATATGATGTACAGTATACATATATATACATAACATATGTAAACTATCACCCTTTCAAACATTTTTTCTAAGTACTTCTATTTGTTTTCTATAGATATTGGTATTGGTGTATTCAATATGCCAACATTTATGATATATCTTTAAAGTATATATTTATAAACAATGAATTTTCTAATTATTTCATTAAAGACATAAGTTATAAAAACATTTATGGTTCTGTTGATGATGTAAAATAACATTAACACAAAGAACCAGTAAGGTTTAATTCTGAAATAACTATTCCAGCATCAGCTACCCCATGGTTACTTAATTAAGCAAATCAAGAGATCTTGTCAGTCAGTTTTAATGGTGGAGAATCCTTTCCCTTCAGGAAGGCTTGTGGTCAGTGGGCAAAAATGGTAACCAGCTTCTCCAAAGTTGAAGGCATTATTATGTACTAAAGGTCACCCACAACTTTTAGAATAGAAGACCAGCTGTGTAAACTGAAAGATGTTGTCATAAAGAAGTGCCAAACAAAACTTTGGTGCTGTTTGCTGACTATGCTGAAGGGGAGAGAAGCTAAATTCTTGACCATAGTTTAGAAAATTCTTGGGACAAGCATAGCCTCTGGGAGGTGCCTACGCCCCTAGGTCTGAGATCCAGTCTTGGAGATCACACTTAGTCTATCACCTTGGTCCTCAACATCTCCCTAATGACAAGGTCTGGACCCTCCAAGGTCAGGCTCAGGAAGCAGCTGGGAGGCTGTGCTCTTGACTGGCTTTGTTAAGCTGCCAGTTCTTAAAACCTGGAAGTAATTCTTTAGATGGTTTGGGATCAGCATCAACTATGATGTGGTTGCAGCATTGTCAACTGAAGTTGATTAAAATACATGTTGTTCTCTATGACACTATAATTAAAATAACCCAATTTCCAAATGGTGCACAAGTTTTTGCTGTCCTAGAGCTAGAATTCTTTCACGGTTTAAAATTGTACTCATGCTCTGCACATGATCTGAAACTATTGCTGTTAGCTGTAATTGGCACAGAAGCAGTCAAGGGAGCTTGTTATGCCCCTACTGTCTACCTGAAACTCTTTCAAAACTCACACAGGAGCCAGACCCACAATGATCGCCATGTAGTCAAAGAGGCACGACAGGCTTATGTGAAAGGTTAGTGAGCAGGGGAGTAGTAGTTAAGAGTGATGCCCTCCTTATGTATGTGTATACCTGTGCATCTGTATGTTTATTTTCATCTATTGATGCCCTAGTTGTTTAAAACAAAGCATTTGTCATAGTTGTGACATCGTACAATAGGATAAAAATACAAAGAAACTAAGGTGTAGTGGAAATATGGATGGGGTAAAATGAAGCCAGGAATAAGATTAGTTAACAAAGATGAACATTCCAGAAAGTTCTAAAAGAGAGCATCTTAAGAGGTAAGTGGAAGGTCAGAAACCAGTGACTATCAAGTTGATGTAGGGTTTTCCTTTTATGTTCCGATCACCAAAAGGTTCAGCGACAGGATTAATAGCATACGTCAGATAAAAACATCTCAGAAGCTCAAGAGAAATAGCTTTCCTGATTTGAGCTCCGAAGGAATTTTCTCCAGTGCTTCTGTCCATAAAAGGGAAATGGTAGAAACTGTCCTCAGTCAGCATCTTATAGTAAAATGATATCACCTTGTTTCTTACTAAGTCCTCAACATAAGTAGGAGATACCTCTAAAGAATATGTTGGGTAAATTTCTAATTAGAGACTAATGGCCCACAGTGGCATTGAAGAGGTAGGTATGTGTAGATCTGTCTTTATTCAGGAGTGAAAATTAAGCTATCCCCCCAAATCAGTATGTTGGATAGTCTTTTTAAAAATATTTTATTATTTATTTTTAGAGGGGAAGGGAGGGAGAGAAACATCAATGTGTGGTTGTCTCTTTCGCACCCCCTACTGGGGACTGGACCTGCAAACCAGGAATGTACCTTGACTGGGAATCGAACCAGCAACCCCTTGCTTCACAGGCTGGCACTCAATCCACTGAGCCACACCAGCCAGGGTGAGTAGTCTTTAGTTTAATTCTCATGACTGTTATTTTGTGAATCTGGGCTTTTATTATGTTGAAGTATAACATATACAAAGGACAGTATATAAAGATCAAATCTCAAGTGTATAATCTGATGAATATTTAGATCCCTATACCTTTGTTTAAAACTATCACTCAGATCAAGATTCAGAACAACTCTAGCAAGCTCCAAAGGTCCCTATTCCTCCTTCCCAGTCAATACCTATCATTGTTTTGACATCTATGACAATTGATTAGTTGTATCTCTAAGAGAACTTCATAAAAATTGAATCAGATAGTATCTATGCTTTTGAATCTTGCTCAGTATAATCTTTGTGAGATTCATTTTTAGGTTTTTTGGATAGCTCTTCATCCTTTTCATTGTCATGCAGCATTATACAAATACTTCACAATTTATTTGTCCTTTACACCATTGATACACATTTGGGTTGTTTCTCCTTTTTTGTTATTATGAGTAAAACTGCTATGGAAACTCTTATGCGTGTCTTTTGCTGGACATTCGCACTAATTTCTTCAAGGACTGGAATTGCTGGTCAGAGGCAGATAGTGCTTAGATTTAGAAGATACTGCCAAACTGCTTTCCAAAACCAATGTTCACTTCCACCAGCAATGTTTGAGATTCCTAATTGTTGCATATCTCCACCAACCCTTTATTGTTAATCTTTAAAAATTATTGCAATTCCAGTGGCCGTGTGGTATTATCTCTTTGTGATTTTAATTTGTATTCCCTTGATAAGTTGAATACCATTTTTTATGCCTGTTAGTTATTTGGTTGGTGTCTTTGCCCACTTTTAAAAAAATGGGATTTTTTTTTGTCTTTTTCTTGATTGTTTGTAAGAAATCTTTATATATTCTGGATACGAGTCCTGTGCTGGGTATGTGCATCGCAGGTACCTTCTCCCGGTCTGTGTCTCACGTCTTCCCTGCTCTGGTGCTTTCTGATGAACAAAAGACCATACGTTTTTGGTAGGAGTTGGACAGAAAAGAGAGCATTACAAATGATATTCTCTGACAAGAAGCTACAGTAGAGCATATGTTTTGGTAAAGTGGTGAAATTATAGGTACAGGTAGAAAATTGCAGTGGAGAATACGGTAATAATTGTATGGTAGTAAGTATAGGAAAAGTTACAGATCTTTGTAGACTGTTTCGGGGTCAAAGACTTAGAGAGTGTTCACACTGGGAGGATTTTTAAAGATCAAGATCTGTTTGAACTCCTCATTTTACAGATGAAAATGAGGCCTAAGACTGTTAAATGACCCACAGTAATTAAATTAGATTTTTTTGTGGAAAGTGAAATTAGAGCTGCTTCCTAAGAGTATGTGAACTACACCTGGGAAGATTTTTCTGGATCAGTCCTCACTTCAAATAATTCGTCACATTATCCTAATAATGCACCTGAATTTCTAAGTTGGCACTAAATTTTTCAGAAGGAGGGGAATTGAGAAAATGTGGTTACCGTGGACAAACCACCTACTGGGTGTGTGCTCCTGATTATACCAGTTCACATCTATGAAATTCTTGCTGGGGTTTTAAGGACAATAATGAGTCCTCCCTCATTCCCCACTCCTGAATATGGAACTGAGAAATGACCTAGGGTCACTTGCCAACATATAAAATAGCACCTTTATTACCAAGAGTGTTGAATTAAGAAATGTGAGGTGAGGGCATGGTTAAAGTCTCTAGTGTTTGTGCTCCTTTTCTTTTCTCCCAGCATGAACTTAGCCACCCCTTTTGAGGGAGGTTTGGGTCTGCAGGGCTAATATGCTTACTTAGAGGCTCACATGTGCATCTTTGGGGACAGAAAGAGAAAGAGAGCCACATGTCCAACTCTTCCTCTAAGAGTCAGGCCTGGGTTCTGGGCTCCAGGCTTTTGTAGAGGAGTGTAGGAACAGAGCAGGTGGTCTTTTCTGGAGCCTGAAGATGCGGAGGGAGAATGCACCGTCTACCAGACAGGGCTACCACCCCTTCTCCCAAGAGTAGCCATGACCTAGCAGCAGAGAAGGGGCCCCACAGTTTCTTACCAAATGCTATTTTCCTTGGGGTGTGAAGCGGAAGCTTCCTGATCTAAAGGCCGTTAGGAACACGAGGGAAAGAGAATAGTTCCTCCTACCAATGCAGTTTCTTTGTTTTAAATAGGGTTAGTTATACCTCTTATGTACCTTTCAGGATGGTGGAGGGAACCCAAGTCACCAACCCAAGTGAACGGAAGAAAAGCACTGTTAGCATAGAGGGTTTTCCATGCTAGAATTCCGACTCTACTCTCCTCCACCATTGTAATGGGAATTTCCACAAGGCTTGTGAGGTGCCCTGTGGCTCGTTCTGAGCATTCTCTGCTAGTACAAGTCTTAACAGCATTGGGTGGTCAGTACTTGCTGGTGATTCTGCTCCACCCCTCAAACCACAAACCTGAAATTAGCAGGACTTTTCCCCTACCCCCAAATATTTGCACTAATTAAACTCTGCTTCTGAGATCCTGATCTTTGGGGGAAGGGCAGGAATTTCATGGGTCTCTTAAAAAGTTTGCAAAACCAATGGACTCTTCTTTCAATAAAAACACATCAAACTGAATTTTCTGTATTGTTCCAGGAGACTCAAAACAGCCTAAACTCATCTTTGGAGCCCTTAGGAATGCCTCAAACCTCAGTGAAAAATCCCTGTAATTGGATTAAGAGAGTAACTCTTCAAGTTTTAATTTAAAACCTAATACATTTAAAAAATACAATATGAAGAAAAATGAAAACCACAATCCATTTATCCAGAATTAATTAAGAACTTAGGATGGCAGCTTCCAAAACCAGTACATTTTTTTTTTAATTTGCTTACTCTTCTGTTCACTTGTATTTTTATTGCTGTAAAATCTGCTCTCTTCTTGATTAAAGTTCTTACTGGACCTAGCAGAATGAGAAATCTGTGTGGATAGGGGCCTTGCAATTCTTAGCCTGTGATTTTTCCATTGCCAAGCTCTTTCTGTCAGTTTTATGTCACCCACAACTTTTAGAATGAACGAACACATTATTTGTATTCATATGGATTTATTTTTGCTAATCTAAAGGGAAATGTTTCAAAATATGAAGCCAAAATTCTTGTCAGTTCCTCATATATAATATAACAGAAGTTTTTCTCAATGTTAAATATTTGATCATCTAAAAACATTTACATCAGTCTTTCACTGGAGGAAACCCCTCGATGCTTAACGTAACATTGCTACGTTTGAATCTGAAAAGCATTCTCTCATCTACTTTTATTCACAACAATACATACAGAAAATTTAACACACACCAGTAAGCAGCTTAGACTGAAATGTACATTAATCAGCCAGATCCTTCCACCCCCACCAAAATTTTCATTCTTTGAATCCAGTCCCACTGATGAGTGGCCATGAAGCTGTTCAGGGCCATTGGCAAATGCATTTAAGGCTACTGAAAGGAGCACAGAGCTTTGCATGTTGCTTACATGTGACCTATAAAGAAGTCCACAGGCGTGGCTCCCAACCCAGCACCTGTTCCCTACCCTCCAGCTCCCCAGGGATAGACCAGTTTGGAGCCAAGGCCCGTGCTCTCAGCCAACAGATGGAAGGGGAACAAGGGTGCATGGTAAGACGGTGTTCCTCAGGGTTGGCATTGTGGTAGGCAGCAGGAGAGCCCCTGATGGTCGGAGGTATAGGAGATCCTGGGGCTTCCCCAGCAATCCGCATTAAGGTGGCAATTGAGAATCAGTATTTGCTACTGGGCAGCAGAGCTTGTGGCTCTTGTAAGGGCCTTCCTTGTAGACAGGCGAAGTAGAAGCTCTGGAGCACCAATAAACAAGGCAGGATGGTCAGGAACTTTTTCTCTGCCTGGTGCAGTAGGACATTGGTGCTGTTCTTGAATGACATATGATACTTCTCTGCTACTGGTGGAATGGCCTTGCTCCAGAATCCTAGGGGTCTGTGCTGGGATTCTTCTGCTGAAGCTAACCATTCACTTCATACAACATCTTTTCTCACTGCAGATATTATTAGTATCATAGGCCTGCCAGGTCATTTGGCCCAGTTGGCAGGGCTGCTTGTAGCACCCTGTTTGCAAAGCACCTTGGGAATGTTTCAAGCCACCCAAGAAAGGAGTAGAAGAAATATCCTTTTGTGTGGAATATGTTGCCTCCCAAAGCTGTAGAGGCCTGAGAAGAATTGTGCTTCCTTCTTTGTGGTAGAAGGAATATAACTTGTCCTTTCCTTTGGAGGGGATTTTTCTGCAAGCCCAGTTCACTGTACAGGCTGGCTACAGGATTTCCAGGACAAGTGCAAAATGAAAGTGTAGAGTAGGGAAGTCATCAGACCCTCCCACGTGCCTACCATCCCAACCCACAGGAGATGGGTGACCCCCCAAGGAACTTCAGCCTCATGCCTGGACATGTGGGGTGCTTAGATTGAGAGTTTCCTCATGGAGCTGAGAGCAAACTTATGACCAATAGCAAAACCAAGCCATTACAGCTAGAGCATTTGGTCCTCATGGTCAGCCTTTGAGGTAGAAAATAATGAAAGAAATATGTAAGATTTGCCTGGCACTGTATAGTTAGCATATTTCCCCCTTTCATTGACTAATTTAATGCTTGCTTTCCTGTCTTTCCTTCCTCTACATTGCACACCTCAGCAAAATTGATTCTTGTAATTTTCTGAACGCAACATTGTATTTCTCTTTTTGTACAGGGTGCAGCTCTGTTGAAATAATCAAGTCTTTACACACGTTTATCTCTTAAAACCCTCATGAGACAAGTATCAGCCTTTTCCTTTTCTCCAGAGGGCTGTGGATAATGAGGTCACACAGAGCTGGGGTAACCTGCCACACTGCCTTCCTGGACCAGTGGGGTCTGCATGTGGCCCCCGTATAATCCAGTAGCTGGCCCTGCGTGTCTGTGGAAGTCCCAGAAATATGGAGATTCTGTGGCTGAGAGACCCTTCTGCGTTTTGCTAAACTTTATCCCATGAAAGAAGAAAACAATTCGCCCTCTCATTTTGCTGTTTATTCACCTTTTTTCCTACCCCCAGTCCAGTACCTCATCCTACTTAGCCAAACTCATTTTCTCAGCTTGAAGGATAAACAAGAAGCCCTCTTTCTGTTGTATTTGGGGTCAATGTAAGGACACAGTGAAGGAAACGGTGTTGTAAACTTTGCATTTGGGCCCGTTTTTACCCATTATATCACAGCTTTCAACTTTTGCCTTCTATCCTATGTTTGCACATCCAGGAAAACACACACACATACACCATTGACATTATCGGGAATATGGTCATATTCTTCCCACATCCTGCTGGTTTTCTCCAGCTTCCCCAGAGGCCACATGAAAACTCTTTTTGTATATTCTAAATATTTGCTGAAGACTAAAGGGGAAAGAATGTGCTTGAATTTTGCATATTTTAAATAAACTGCTAAACATTAAACAAAGTACTTGTATTTTTTCTGTTTCTTGATAATCCACAGAATCTCAGTTTCTTTTTTATTTCTTCTTCAGTGTTGTCAGTGTGAGTTTGATTGGTTCCAATCAACCCTCCCCCACCAACACACACACACACACACACACACACACACACACACACACACACACACACGAGGAACTGTCGTTTTAAGCAGGATGAAACTGGGGAAGGGCTTGAGTGAGAAGACGACATTTAAACAGTTTCAAAGGGGGTGACAGTGAGCTTTGTAGCTATCTGGGGGCAGAACATTCCAGCAGAGGAAATGGCCAGGGCAGAAGCCCTGAGACAGCAGTAGTCAAGGCATGCTTTAGCAGCAGCAAGGAACAGAGTACATGAGAAGAGTAGTAGGGGCCAAACAGTGTAGGTTCTTGTGGGCCATTGAGAAGGAGTTGACTTACCCTGAGTGAAACGGGAGCTGCTGATGTATTTTGAGAAGAGTGTCATGCTATGGCTATGTCTTTGAAGACCCAAGTGACAAGTTAGGAGATGCAATCATGGTGAGAACATGAATTTTTATTTATATATTCATCCCTCTAACCAGTAAGAGAAGATGAAATATTTTCAGCACCTCCATTATACCCCCTCCTCTAGTTGGTACTCATTCTCAAAGGTAACCAGTACTCTGATAGATTTCTTTTGCCTCCTTTTGATTCCATATAAATGGGACTCAAATAGTGCAGGGGACTGTTGTATTTGGTGTCTATTTCTCAATAATTTGTCTTTGACATTTGTCCATGTTAGTGCACATGTTAGCTCATTCTTTTCATGGCTGTCTAGCATTTCATTATGTGAATATGCCACAATTTATTCACTCTATTCTTGATGTGTATTTGATGGTTTCTAGTATTTGGCTTTATGAATGAAGTTGCAGTGAACACACTTGTACATACCATTTGGTGAACATATGCATTTTTTTAGTATATGCCCAGAAATGGAATTTTTAGGTGGTAGGTTAGGCATATGTCTAACTTATAAGATACTGTCAGTTTCCCAGTGTCACTGAACCTATTTAAATTTCTACCTGCAATGTATGAGTGCTCTAGCTATTCCATATCCCTAGCATTTGATATGATTAATTTTTTAACTTTAACCATCCTCGTTGATAAGCAAAGGAATATTATTGTGGTTTAAATTTCATTTTCCTAATTAATAATGACTCTGGTCATTTGGATAGTCTTTTATCAACTACCTTTTCTTTTGCCCATTAATTCTATGAGATTGTCAATGCTTTTTGTTAATAATTTGTAGGATTTTTTCAAAATTCAGGACAGAAGTCCTTTATTAGACTTATGAGGTTTTTTATGTTTTTTAAAATATATATTGGACAGGAAATTCAGATATGCATTTTTTTAAAGATTTTGTTTATTTATTTATTTATTTATTTAGACAGAGGGGAAGGGAGGGAAAAAGAGAGGGAGAGAAACATCCATGTGTGGTTGCCTCTCAAGTGGCCTCCACTAGGGACCTGGCCCACAATCCAGGCATGTGCCCTGACTGGGAATCGAACCAGCAACCCTTTGGTTCACAGCCTGCGCTCAATCTTTTGAGCTACACCAGCCAGGCCTATTAGACTTATGTTTTGTGAATGCCTTTTCCTAATCTGTCACTTGCTTTTTCACTTTTTTAGTGATGGTTTTTGACAAATAGAGGGTCTAAATTTTAGTGAAGACTTATTTATGAATATTTTTCTCTTTTTAAAAGATTTTATTATTGTCAGAGTGAGGGAAAGGGAGAGAGAAAAAGAGGGAGAGAAACATCAATGTGCAAGAAAAACATCTATTGGTTGCTTCTCACTTCCCCAACTGGAATCTGGCCCACAACCCAGGCATGTGACCTGACAAGGAATCGAACTGGTGACCTTTTGGTTTGTGGGACAATGTCCAACCCAGTAAGCCACACCAGTCAGCGCTGAATATTTTTATTTATGGATACCTTTTCTGTGTATCCATAAATAAAAGAAGGTATGATCTTCTCTTAACTTTCTTCATAAAGAGAAGAGGTATAAAAATAGAAGCAACTTTGTTTTATAACCAGCTTTCAGATAGCATGAGACTAAACCACTCATTAAAATATCTTATTTTTTCCTCTCCGCCTACTCTTTTTATCCTTTTTCTCTTTCTCTTCCTTTTCTTTTTCCTCTTTTTATCTCTATCAGAAGATCAGTTTCATCCTACTGTGGCTGTCCTGGCTTCAATTTTCCATGTAGCAATTACTAATGCTGCTGATCATTTGCAGGCCATTTGCAGGCCTGCCCAGCAGGATTACAAAAAAAAGTGGGGAAGAGAATATAACAGAAGACTGTTGTTGATTGACTTGCTTTACAGTTGTATATTAAGTTCATTGTGGAAAGGGAAATGATCCAGTTATATATAGACCAAGAATAGATACCGCAAGGCAAAGGCAGTATCAGTTTTTATTCCGCACTGGATCCAGCATCTTGCACAGTCCTGGCACATAGTAGGCACTCAGAAAATATTTTCCAAAGGATTAGTGGATTAATTTTTTTAAAAAGTGGTTCTTGCAGTCAGTGTAACAGTTTAGAAGTTATCATTATTTCTAGTACAATGTGGGAGATGATGTGATAAATGCTTTTATGGCCACTCGGTGACTTTCATTCTAAAATTGATGGCAGCCTTGGCTAGCATGTATTTCCCTCCCCTTTTTTAAAAAACAAAAAGTACTACTCATGCAAATGTAAGTATATATTTTTTAGATTTTATACTTTTGGTAACTTACATGTTCATAGTTTTAAAGTTAAAACCTTTTAATGATCAACTTTATTTTAATTATGTTATTTACTATATAAATTCCAGTCAGTTGTATGAATTTTTTTCTTTTATAAAGCAATGGAGTAAAATCCATGCATTTCCTTTATTCCTTTTTTAAGTTACCATAATTAAAATATGTTCTTAATGTCTTAAAATATTACAATAGATATCGAGCTTGTGCCTAATATTTATTTTAATTTAGTTTTCATAATAGAGCTCCAAGAATTTTTCTGAATCAATTTTTGACGTCTTGCTTTTGGAAGTTCATTCATCAGAGAAAAAATTCTAATTTTCTTGCCCTTTGAGAAAAGTCAGTTTTACTCAAAGAAATTTGATCAGACTTTTTATAGTTAATGTACACATAAAGGAAAAATCTTTGAATTGGCATTGGGTGGATTGGCCATTACAAATGAGTTACAAATATAAGTAACATATTTGTTTTAGAATGTTCTGAACAGTTTATATTTTGTTTAATGATCTGTTTAGAAATGAAGGTTAAATTGCCCCTTCTCCTAATTATTTTCAGTGAACCAGATATAATGTTTCAACTCCTTGGTGCGAAGTCCATTGACATACATTCATTATTTTGGACGCCATAGGACTGGTGAATTAAGCTCAGGTTTGAAAACAAGAAAGGCATTCATGGGATTTTTACTTTTGGCTGAAGGTGCCTGCATTTTTTTCACTTTAGAAGGTAAATAAATTGCTCAGAGGCTAATCTTAATCTCTCAATTTTACAGACAAATCAATAGGATTTAGTTGAAATGGCTCAAGACAATGCATGTGTACAAGTGACTTAACCGGTGACGAGAATGGAAAACAGCATTTGCTTTCAGCCGAGTTATCGCTTTTGTACTGTTGTATAAAGACAAACAAGGTACCCCATTTCTATCCTGGTAATCTCATGTCACGTACAGATAATCCCCATTTACATTTGCACGCGTTTCCAAGTGAACATTTTAATAATGAAGTTTTTCCTGTAGATTAGAACTGTCATGATTAAATGACCTTAGGTTTTCTTAGCCTGCGAATATACAAGATTAGACAGGAATTACAAACAAAATTCAGGAAACTTTAACAATACATTATGAATAAACTTTATTTAGCAGTAAAGCTCAAGGGATTTTTTTCTTCTTTATATTTTTCAGTATAAAGTAAATACAAGAACAAGATGAGGAAATAAAAAATTTAGGTGACTGCATTTATTGCCTGAAACACCAGGAATTACCAGTATAAAGAATCAGAGAAAACAGAAAAGTAAAGTGAAAATAACTCTTCCAATTCATTGTTTCATTCTCTTTTGGGCTGGTGGTTGAAAACAGAGACTATTACCTAATAAACACTTTCCAGTGAAATAATTTTTGTCCACCCTCATAGCTCACTGACAGGTATTAATGGGACGTGCAGGGATGGGAAGCACAGTTGAGCGGCGTTCAGGTATCTCAGGAAATACTATCCACTGTTGAGTGACATGTCTTCACCTTCACGTCTCGATGGCTGGGTGTTGTTGCTGGTGCCACGGGATTACAGTTGTGATTTCAGATACCCTGAAACAGTGTCCCTAAAGAGCCAGTCCAAGGGGATTTTCTTATTAGACAAATATTTATGGATCATCACTGCTGGAGGTGCTGGGGAGACAACCGTGAACAATATAAGAGGAAATAAATCCCTACCTTCATGGAGTTTATAGTAGAAGGTGGGGCAATAATAATAAATATAATAAACAAAGAAATTACACAGGGTATTAAAATGAAACATGGAAAGAGAAAGACAATTAGAATAGGGTAAGAGGGTGGGACAGGTGAGCAAGAGTGAGAAAAGTCGAAGGGGTGGTCAGAGAGGTAAGAGGGGGTGTCATTGAAAGCCTTGTGGGACATTGCAAGGACTTTGGCATTAGGAGTCATCGCAGGGTTATAAGCAGAAGATCCTGTTGTTTGGCATTCTTCTTGCAACCCACAAAAGAATGTTATGCAAAAATAACTATTTCCTTGTACCACGCAGTACCTGGTGCCTGGTGGGTGCTCAGTAAATATTTGTTGAATGGATGAATGAAAATAGCGACACGTTGGTGCCCAGGATTTTGATCAGTCTGGTGATAGTGTGGCCCGTTGTGGGATGGCTCTGTTTTCTCTGCCCAGGAGTCTATGACTAATTAGGCCACGGGTTTTCTGTGGAAGGCCTCACATGCCTCCTCTCACCCCACTGTGAGCACGTTGGGGGTTCAGCAGCTGTTCCCTCTCCATTTGGCAGAATAACTTGAGAAGGATCCTCAGGGGCACTCCTGCCTTTATCTGGCTGGTGTCTGCAGCATGTAGGCAGTTTTTCTCTCAGTAGCTCCTTCTCTGGATGACTGGCTCTTCCTAGGCAGAGAGGTCTTTGAAGTAAGACCATAATCTTATGAAGCCCCTTCCATTCACCTCCAACATTTTAAGGGCAGCTATGGATTCACCAAGGACAGCATTTCTTAAAGTTACTATTATCCAAAGTATGAACACACTACTTGCTGCTTCTCACCTCTCTGTTTAGATGGATGGCTCTATTGGACTATCACTGATTATGTTGTCTCCGTACAGCATCAGTGACAGATGTGCATGGGTACACGTGTTCCAAATAATGTCTGTGGATGTCATATACAAAGTTGGAGCTGATCGGCTCTTTCTTCACCTTACCAGCCTTTCACAAGCTCTGAAAAATAATTGTTGCTGACCTTTATTCCCTCCCTGCCACCATGTTAGGTTTATTGAGGTATTTACATAGAATGAAATGCATGAATCTTTTTTCCACCATTTTAACTATTTTGAATGTACAATTCAGTGATTTTTAATATATTCACAATGAGCCCATCCATCACCAGTGCCTAATTCTGAAACATTGCAGTCACCCAAAAAAGGAACTCGACCAACAACGGTCACACCCAATTCTTCCCTCCTCCTAGGCCCTGGCTAATAGCCTCCTTTCAGTATCTATGGATTTGCCTTTTCTGGGCATTTTATATAAATGGAATCATATAACTCGTGACCTTTTGTGCATGGCTTTTTTCATTTAGCACAGTGTCTTCAGGGTTCATTCATGTTGTAGTGTGTGTCTGTACTTCATTCTTTTTTATGGCCTACTGATCGTCCATTGTATGGCTGTATTACCTTTTATTTATTCATTCATTAGTTGGTGGACATTTGTTTTTCTTCTATTTTTTGACTAATTTAAATAGTGCTGCTAAGTACATTTTTTTACAATTTTTGTGTGAACATATGTTTTCATTTGTCTGGGGTATATGCCTGGGGTAGAAATGCTCCTAGGTTTATGTTTATATTTTTATGTTTAACTTTTTGAGCAAACACCAACTATTTTCTACAGAGGCTGCACCATTCTACATTCCCACCAATAATATATGAAGATTCTAATTTCTCTTTCTCTTTCTTTTTCAATAAAATTATAGCCATCCTAACACAAGTGAAGTGGTATCTCATTATAGTTTCAATTTACATTTCTCTAATAACTAATGATGTAGCACATCTTTTTATGTGTTTATTGGCCATTTGTACATTTTCTTGGAGAAATGTTTACATAAATTAATGGATTTTTTGAATTGGATTATTTGTCTTTTTATTGTTACGTTGTAACAGTTTCTTATGCAGTCTAGTTACAAGTCCGTCTCAGTTGTATGATTTACAAATATTGTCTTCTATTTTTTGGGTTATCTTTTCACTTTTTTTATGTTGTACTTTAAAGCACAAAAGTTTTTAACTTTGATGAAGCCCACTTTATTTTTTCTGTTATGGCTCATGTTTTTCATAATATATGTTAGAAATCTTTAGCTAACCCAAAGTCACAGAGATTTTCTCCTGTGTATTTCCCTATGAGTTTTACAGTTTTAGCTCTTACATTTAATTCTTTGATGTATTTTGAATTAATTTTCAGTTATGACGTGTGATAGGGTTGAAAATTCATTTTTTTGCATGTAGATATCTAATTGTCTCAGTACTATTTGTTGAAAACAGTACTCTTTCTTCATTGAATAGTCTTAGCACTCTCGTTGAAAACCAATAGACCATAGATGTATGGGTTTATGTCTGGGATCTCAGTTCTACAGCACTGATCCGCATGTCTGTCCTTTTGCTAGGACCACATTGTTTCAATTACTGTAGCTTTGTAGAAGGTTTTGAAGTCAGGAGGTGTGAGCCTTCTAACTTTGTTCTCTTTCTTTTTTTCTTTTTATTTTAATTGTTGTTCAAGTACAGTTTTCTGCCTTTTACCCATATCCCATTCTACCCTACCTTGTTCTCTTTCTTTTTCTAAATTTTATTGAATTTATTGAGGTGACATAGGGCAATAAAATTGTGTAGGTTTTAAGTATACAATTCTATGATATGTCCTCTGTCTATTGTATTGTATGTTCACTACCCAAAGTCAAGTCTCCTTCATTTCACCCTTTATCCCCCCCTTTACCCTCTTCTACTTCCCTTAACTCTCCAATAACCTTAACTTTGTTCTCTTTCAAGATTGTTTTTGCTACTCTGAGTCCTTTGCTTTTCAATATTATTTTGGGATCAGCTGTAATTTATCTAAAAAGATAGTTACAATTTTGATAGTTATAATTCTTTGTATCAATTTTGATACAAAATTGAATCTGAACATAAATTTGGGGACTACCATCTTAACAATAGTAAGTCTTCCAATCCATGAACATGGGATGTCTTTGTCTATATTTATCTCTTTATTCTTACCACAGTGGTTTGTAGTTTTCAGTATGACCCTTGAACAACTGGGTTTGAATTGTGTGGCTCTGCTTATATATGGATTTGTTTTTCAGTGAATACCTGTACATTTTCAGTCCACAGTTGGGAATCTATGGAGGTGGGAGACAGACTGCATGCATTGATTTATAACATCCTACAGAAAGAACTTGAGCATTCGTGTATTTTGGTATCCACCAGGGTCCTACAACTAATCCTCTGTGGTTGTGGAGGGTAGTTAAGTGTTTGAGGAATCAAAAGTTACATGCAGATTTTCAACTGCGCAGGGCGCTGGCACCCCTAATCCCCACATTGTTCAAATGTCAACTGTATAAGTTTTTCCCTTCCTTGTTTAAATTTATTTCTAGATATTTTATTCTTTCTTGATGCTATTATAAATGAAATTGTTTTCTAAATTTCATTTTCAGATAATGTACAAATCTCCATTGTATAGTTCAAATAATTTTAAAAAATAAATACATCTGTGTTGTTGATCTTTGATAATATAATGTAGCTAGATATTTGGGCTAATCCTTAATTAGCATTTATCTTGGTCATAAGAAGGTCGCAATGTTTCAAAGGAAACAGTACTTTTGGATTTTTGTCCTCAGAGAACTGAGTTTTATAAATTATCTGTATAAACTTTACAGATAATTTACACTTGAGACCAACAGATAATATACAGAGTGCCGTAATATGTTAAGACTTGGAGAATACCACATGGTTAAAGTGGACATGAGTGATTAAAGCTTGGGTTAGGAAGAGGGGACCAGAAACTCCAATTTATTTTCATTCAACGTTGTTTGTAAGATCAGTGAAGCCCGGACCAATTCACTCAACATGAAGTTTCAGATGAATGCATAACCTGGAAAGGCTGAGATAACTTGACGCAGTCATTCTGTTGAACAGCTATTTTATATTGAGAAACCAAATTTCAAAATAATCTATGACTCTTAGGAGCATTTCTAGTTAACACTAAAAGGTCTTTAAAAATTTGTTTATTACTTTAAATTTTGCTTTTAGTTATATCAACAAAAAAGTAGGCAATAATTTGAGGTTTCTATTTCAGGGTAGACTGAGTAACAAAATAAACAAGTAAAGGTTACAGCCAACAAAAAATTTGTTTAAAAATATCTTCAATCTGTAACCATTTGCCCAGATACGCAAACTGGAAAGGAGAAACTTAATGGCCATGAAAAGAAGTTGGTGGAGGAACCAAAGCTTTTGTCTTTGCCTGCCAACTGTTATACTGTTGTGCTTATTTTGGGTCTATAGAATTAGATTTTGGGACAGACGAGAAAAGGAAGCAATGATGTAATAAAGGAAAGTTCACTATGATTTACGTCCTAGTTTTTTCTGGTTTTACATTATGGTTTTTTTTTTTTTTTTTTTTTTTTGCCTATGTCTTTACAGCAGCTAGTTAACATGTAGAACCAAGCTTAATTTCTTTTATTATTATGAAGAATAGCATATCTACATGGTTTAAAAATATGCAAAGAGGACAATAGAGCACTGAAAAGCAAATCTTTCTTTTGCTCTTGACATCCAGTGCCCTACCCAGACATAGCCCTTCACCTGTTTCTTATCTTTCCAGAACATTTTCATGAACGGACGAATACTCAGCCTTGTTAGACCCAAACTACACACACTATTGTGCCCCTTGATTTTTTTAAACTAAATTATCTGTTGTTGCTATTTTCTTGTCAATACAACTATTTCATTTTTTCAAGCTGTTGCATAGTATTCCATTGTATGCATGGGCTATAACTTATTAACCAGTCTCCTGTTGCTAAACATGTAGATTTTTGTTTTAATTACAACATATAATCTTTACATAACTTTGATGTAGGAAAGAGAAATAAAAAGTATTGTTTGTCTTTTCACTGGCTACAAAAATTATTCTGTGCCTTCCAGAGTGTAGTATTTTATATATGGCATTATTTAATAGATTCATTTCTCAAGGTTGATCATGAGTAGAATTGAAAATAATTTGTAGAGTTGAGAATGAGTGTGTATGATAGCTATGATTTTGATAGTATAGTTCTCTAGGTGGGGGCTTTATTCTGTCACACTACAAAACAACATGGTGTTGTGAGATATCTTTATGGCCCAGTTGTTGATCAGAGTGGCTTAAAATATGTAGTCCTCTACTGTTGATCTTGTTTGTATGTTCCATGCAACCTCCCACCTAGAGTCCTTCAGTGTTGTGCTACCCTTCCAGGAAGCATTAGAGAAGATCCATTTGAATCTGAGCTCTTCCCTGACACATACATACACATAGACCGTTGGACTTGCTTGGCAGATGCAACCAGCAGTAAGGATTTTGTCTAGAACTAAACATGATGAGCTGGAGCATGTTGTCCAGAAGACCATGCATGAACAAAAAGAGCTGTAGATGAGGGTTTCGGCAGCCTTCCAGTAGGCATTTGCCAGAATGAGTCAGCACTGGTCCACTTCTAGTAAAGGCATTGGGCTGTCTGGATTCTGTTGTATAAATGATCTTGCTCCATTTTTGGCTCCCCTTTTTTCTCCTCTCCATCTGTCTAATTGAGTCCCATCCTTTTAAGGCTACTGAAGTCCCAACCTCTTCATGGAAAGGCCCTTTCTACTGTCATCCTTGGTGCACTCCCTCTGCATTCTGGTGAAATCAATACACACCAACAGTTCTCAACTTGCATGTTGTGATAGGATCAGTTATACACTGGGTGCATGCAATTTATTGCTATTTCTAGTGCCTTTTATTGCTATTTCCATGGATAAGAACAGATTGGTAGCTACTCCCATCTATCTTTTGCCTTATCACATTCTGTGCTCCCCACCACTCCACCCCTGTGTCCCACGTGAAGTTGACTCCCACTCAGCCCCACACATCCCTTGTTTCTCTCATTTGCTTTGCCCCCTTGCATCAGAGTCTTTGAACAGTTTGTCCTGTCTGTCTGGAATGCTATTCCACCTCTCTTTTGCTTCTTCAGCTCTCAGGTCAACAGTCAAGTATTACTGCATCAAGGGAAACTTGACTGACAGTCCTGATGAACGCCTCTAGTTTATGTCTCCATGCGACCTTCTTCATAGCACTAACTTCAGCTGAAGTTTTTATATGGGATTTGTTAATTAATACCCGCCTCTTCCCCTGAACTATAAACTTTATGAAGGCAGGGGTCTTGACTTTTAAAAAGTCATTATGTCTCTTTCTTAATACATCTGTTAAATAAATAAATAACTTAAACCACCTATATTATAACATCATTATTTTGTATATGCATATATCTATATAGAGATAAGTATATGTATACTTATATACTTATACATACCTATATACATATATATATTTATATGTGTATGTGTATGTATATACTTATATGTGTATGTGTATATACATATGCATATACACATAAGTATATGCATACACTTACACGTATTTCCAAAGCTACATCTAAAATAGGTGCACTCCATACCTGCATGGTGTACTGATGAAGTACATGACTTCAGCAGCCTGAGTTGTATTTTGTTGATGAGCCACTTAATGGCTGGCAGTTACCTTATGCAAGATACTTAGTTTCTCTGAGCCTCAATTTCTTTATTGTAAAAAGAAAATAATAGTATTTTCCTAAGTGAATTGTTGTAAGGATTAAATGGGATTATGCATTGTAAAGGATTTAGATAGTGCCTGACATAATAATAATGGTTGCTTTTTGAGTGTTTGATAACTATCTGTAAAAATTCATGAATAAATGGTCATGAGCTTGACACATTTTTAATTCAAAACAGCATGCAGGGTTAAATCAGCAACTAAAAGTATGGCGGGGAAATTAGGAATTCCTGGGCATAATTCCAGGAAAACAACCTGCAGTGAATCCTTAAACATCACAGCCACCTTAATAGAAATTCTCTGCTACTTGTTTTGAGTAAGGCTTAGTTTCTTTTGAAAGGTGTTAGAAATATCGCATTTAGTCATGTGCTTTTCCTTTAACAAAAATGTTGACAGAGAAAAAAAAACAATTGGCTAGAAATAGGCAGTGTTTAAAGTTGGCCGAATGCCTTGTTTTAAAGTGAAAAAAGAAGCCAAGCTGTAAACACTTGACTAGCACAGGCTTACAGAACGATTTCACAAAAGACAGAAATGCAGTTGCAAAATAGGGTGGATATTTTTATGGTGGGTATAGAACGTGTATCAACCTCCAAATGATCTTTGATTCTATTAATTCACCTGATACAAACAGAATCCTTGGTTCCCAGGGAACAGTAGTGGATCCTTGTACACAATCGCCTGTGTGTTTGCGGGAGGCTTGCAAACCTTGTGATAAGCACACGTGGGGTGATTCTGTATTGGCCAGTTTAAGTGACTAGTTTATGAGGGAGCAATAGTGGCTCTAAGAGGAGTGTCCATAATTTAAAAGCAAGAGTAAAGTTTGGATAGTTGATAACCACAAGTATACCACAACTCCAGAACCCTACTTTCCATCACATGGTAACAGCCTCCTTTCCCATCCTTCCCCGTCATCCAACCAACCACAACATGGCAAGAAACAAAACAAAACAAAACAAAACAAAACAAAACAAAACAAGGTCACTTTTATTCTTTGGGAAGTTGAAGTCTGTGTGATGGGGGATGTGCCCATAATAAAAAAAATTAAACAATTTTATAACGTATTAATATATTACTTTGGGGTGAAAATATAACTGGGACAAAGTAACCTAGAAACTCAAGTACTTAAAAATAATTTGTGTGTCTTACTTGGGAGAAAACTAGTTATTTTTTAAGTTTAATTTATATACAAACACACACACATATAAACACAGACACTTATACATCCACAATCCTCATATACACATATACTATGTTAAAATACGTCCTATGTCATATATATGTCAGTATATATCAATCAGCTTATGTTATGGTTTGCTTCATATAGAATTTATAATAACAACCTCTCCATACTTTCAGAAATAAGATTTATATGCATCTATCATTCATGAAATTAATTAAAATCTCAGTTGTACAATTGTTTTCTTATTTGTGTTCACATCACCTCAATAATCTGAATTCCGACCCTTGCCCTATAATCAGAGGCAATTCCAATTCTATGCTAATTGAGTCCTGTGAGTCCTTATGAAATATCAGTTTTATTATACAATTGCTGCTCTGGGGCTTATCCAGGGCCCACCAGATATAAACTCCGAACCACACATAGTTTGAGGACTACTAATGTCTCAAGATGAGTTAAGTAAGAGTAGTAAATTTTTAAAAGATGTGGGAATAAATGTCTGAAGAGTAAGTTTTCTGTCTCTCTCTTTTTTTAAAGTCCACTGGCACGGCTCTTTAATGTGTCACAACGTTTGGAGCAATGACAGCAACAGCTCCGGTCAAAAATTAAAGGTCAATCAAACATTTCTTCAGCACGTAGTGTTAAATAGACATGGGTTTTTTTTTAAATGATACATCTATCTTTTAGTTATACATTATTAAGTCTGTATCATTACACAGACATTCCCTCCTTTATCCTCAGGACATTTGACAACAAATGATACGTCTTTGTCATCCCTGCTGACATCCTATTAACATTTCTTTTATCTGCCTCCTTTTGCTCAGTGTGACAGAATCAATGAACACGTAGCCACCGAAGGCCTTAGAGACTGTATATACCAGGGACCTAATAACCTTCTAGAGTAGGGAGGAGAGGCCTTAGGTTCTGCTAGTAAATTCAGAGCTGGTCCCCTTTTTCTTATAAAATTCATATGTGGGTTATGAGTTAGAGGAATGTCATTGTTTCTACTGACCGGTGGAGAAAAAAAAGGGATAGAGAAGTAGCTTACCCTAAGTTTCAGATGTTCAAGTCATGGTAGAAAGCAAATCATTCACAACCAAATATGTAATTTTCCTTAAAATCTTGCTTGAGAGTAATTGCATAGGTCAACTGATTAGGACATGTTCGGGCCCTCACAGGTTTTCACGGAAAGAGAAACCAGCTGGCTAATCCTAGCAAAAGGAGAACCCTTCCCCAGCACTATTTTGTTAGTCTGCTTGTTTCAAGCAAGTTACTGACCCTGGTGACTGAAGTGAATAAGAACACTGTCACAGCTCACAGAATCAAAGGACGTGCTCAAAGACCACACCTCCAGAAGTGTAGCAACTGAGGCGCTTCAGGGACTGTCGCTCAAAAATTTTGCCATGAAGAATTCTCAGCTCCAGTGACCTTCCATTTCTCTGTCTTCATTTCAATGATCAAATGCTCTAGAGAAAAAAATCTGAAGAATCTGATCCAGCCTAGATCTTGCATCTATTCTCGTGTTATTTAGTTATAGTCAAGAGGAAAGTCAAGGGCACTGATGTGATATATACTCAAAGTCCATATTTGCATATCTGGCTATTCCCAGAGAAAGAGGAACCCTTGTGAGCTGGAGATATATTCAGTTGGTGGCATCTACGAAGTCCTCAGTTTGATTGTGTAGTGTATGTTGTGAGACCTGATTCCAGATCTGTGAAAACAGAGCTGTGGTTCTGGCTCAGGGTCACACACTAAGGCAAAAAGGAGGAGCTAATATTTATTGGGTGTTTACAACGTGTTAAGCATAGTGCTAAGCATGAGACATGCAGCATTTTATTTGATCCTCATAACATCACTGTGAGATGGGGACTGTTTTCATGCCCATTTTGCAGGGAGGAAAGCTGAAGTGTTGGAGAGGTGTGTATCTCCAAATCACAGCTAGTGCTGTGGTGGGAGTATTAATATCTAGCTTGGACTCCAGAGCCCATGATTTTAAGTAGTCACTAAAATTTCTCCAACTATAAAAAACCACCTAATATGTATCACATTGAAATAAACTATTTGTTTACAGCTTTTCTCTCCCCCTAAGATTTGAGCAACTTAAGTACTGATTGTCTTACTTATGTCTCTGTTTAATACTTAGCAGAGCACCTGATATATGCAAGGTATTGTAATTAGTTTCAATTAACTCACAGCTATTAACAACCACACCTAAAACAAAAGCAAACTAAGCAAACAGCTAGAACAGGAACAGAACCACAGAAATGGAGATCATATGGAGGGTTAGCAACAGGGGCGTGGGAGGAGAAGAGAGGGGGAAAAGGTACAAAGAATAAGTAGCATAGATGGTGGGTAGAAAATAGATGGGGGGAGGGCAAGAATAGTGTGGGAAATGTAGATGCTAAAGAACTTATGACACATGGACATGAACTAAAGGGGGGAATGTGGGTGGGAGGGGGTGTGCAGGGTGGAGGGGAATGATGGGGGAGTAATGGGACAACTGTAATAGTACAATCAATAAAATATATTAAAAAATGAATAAATGGATAGATATTTGACCCAATCATGTACAAAATTTAAACCAATAATTCTCACATTAGAATTAGCTAACCCTATTGCTAGAGGACATAGTGACTTTAAGAATTATTTATTTAGCCCACAGTAACTTTAGGACAGACAATTTGAGTCTACGGATATTCAAAGAACTATAACACACATTGCCTCCCCTCAAAGAACTTTTATAATTATTCACAATAATAGAATTCATCAAAATAAACAAAAATATTTGATAAATATTACATTCGTGGTACTATTACACGGACAAATTATAAATAATTTAGGAGCTCAGAGGGGCACATTACAACAAAAGCTGGGGCAAATGGGGAAGTCGGCACAGGGCACGTGGAGCACAGTGGGGCATCGAACATACTAAACAGCTGGAGGGAAGGCGTTTTAGGTGGTAAACCATACCAGAAACAGCACAGCATCAAGAAATTATTGTGGTCTTAAAAAAGTTGTTTATTGTTTTAAAATTCACTTAACATAAAATCACCATTTTAACCATTTTGAAGTGTATGATCCAGTGGCTTTAATGTACATTCATGATGTATGTTTGTGACATTTTTGGAAAACAACAATCTGACCAGTTCTAACTAGTTACCTGCTGGAAATTGCCTTTAGACATATGTAGATTTTGATTCTATTCTACCATTTTCCCTAATCTCCATACCTCCAACTTACTTATAAAAAATTGCAGCATGATTTCCGCAGACCTAGAGTTGCAAAGGTGGTATGCCTAGAAATGTGAAATCAAAAGACAGGAGCTAAGCTGTAGCAGAGGACAGCGTGGTGAACACCCTGCCAGACGGGAAGACTGGAGAGCAGAGTTTGAACAATAGCTCTGCTATTTGGGCATTTTCTATCTTATTGGGATAAACTTAGGCCTGTTAGTTGTACCTTCCCAATAGTAATTCTAATGGACTCAAGTATGTTTAAGTGGTTCATGAGAGAAAGTTCTGTGCTTCTACAAAAGTGGAGAGTAATCTTGTCTCAGCACTAGATGCAGAGGCCAAAGCAGCCATCCAGCCCTGTTGTGCACTGCCTTGGACAGGTTATGTCACAAGACTTTGCCCTTGAATAACTAAAACCTCAAAGTCAGAGCTACAAGCACCTTTCCTACTAATGTTCAATTCAATATGGTGTCAGTCTGTTGAGACTTAGTAAATCATCTAACCAATGAGGAGGAAAATTCAAATTGTTCAAGACAACTGAATGCAGTCAGGTATTAAAGAAAAATTAGTGAAATTCATGTTATAGATATTCTAATGTATAAAAATAAGTATAATTATAAGGCCATTAATATTTCCAATAACTGTACATGTTTTCATGTGTAATAATTAATTGTTTATGCTGGTATCCATACCCACCAATGATTTTTCTGATGTTATGTATTTTGATATACTTTCTTCCCTAATCAGTGACTCCAATGGGAAGAGGCCCTTAGGCACTTAGAACCATTTAAGAGACTCTCAAAATTAATTACAAAATAGTGAGTTTTAAATGATACCCTAAGGACACAAAAGATCATTTATTATCCAAAGATGCCAAGCCTCCTTGGAAGCAGGAAATAGCTTATAGCATGTTTAACATGTGAAACAAAACATACAAACAACAAAAACATACAATAACAAAATTAAATTCACTTTCTTTTCCCAGGTACTAGTAATTTTATATTGCTGTTCCTTTTCAGAAGGAAATATGTCACAAAGGAAGGATATTGACTTATAAAAGATTTAATACTGTGCAGTAATATCCTGGCTGGCACATGGAAAAGATGACTCTAATGCCTAATTCATTAGACACTGTCTTAAACACAAGGGATATTTAAAAATATTAGACTCTAGAAAGCACATTAATTTTCTGTATGTTTAAACAATACATGTTTAAAATGTGTATTTTAAGTTATGTTTATTTTTAAAATCATGTAAATATATTTTGATACAAATATAATTCTGTTTCTCACATTCATCTCATTATTACTTTTGAGAGGAGAACTGGGCTCCAATTACCAGAATGAATTAAGGTGACAATTTGATTAACCCAGAAAGACTGAAAAGGTTTAGAATATGGCTATAACCCTTCTTATTCCCAACTGGTGTTTCATCCAATAACATAAATAAATGTTGTCAGGAGTTGCATTGTTAGTAAACATCCAAGTTTAAACAAAAAGGCAACTTCAAATCCCTGGGTGCAGATGGCTCCCGTCCAAACCCCAGAGGTAAGAAGGAAAGACAGAAGACTTCTGAAGACCAGCAATGTGAGACTCTGCTTCCTATATCTTAATGTCCAGCGGGTCTTTTTTCCTCCAGAGATTTACTTGTAAATATACATAAATGTCCTCTCTTTGGTCTATTCCTTTTATTTCATTTTTAATGGAAAAACAATGATATGTTTAATTCAGAAAACCACTTTTAAGGTGCTCTACTGGGAGATATTTTGTCAAGAAGTATAAGTCTGTGGTCATAAATTTATTATGTGTACAGGCTGTCCAGAATATTGATTAAGAATGGTATCTCTATACCTCCTTAAGTAAAACAATATGTGTTCTTGTTGATATTTTTCAGTCACTGCATGCTATTCTCATTCTCCTTTGAAGAGTTAGTTTTGAACATAATTGAGTCAAGTCACTACACATATACACAGTACTTCATATACATCGCTCAATGCAAAATGGAAATTTTGTTGAATAGTAGCCTTTTCTCCTAATGCCAGTGTTTCAACAGCATTCCACTGAACATGCATTGCTTTTGGTATTTTCATGCTGGTCTGTGTACGCACAAAGCTTCTTCCTTCACTTGCGCGCTGACGTAAACACATGTTGCCGTGAAATTGTTGCTTGGATATTTCAAGGCCACCCTGAGGTCCTCATGGCATTTCAGTGCCTATCTCCACATCATTTTAGAAATATTGCTCTTCTAAAAGCTTTGATTAGTCTTTTAATAAAACAACAAAATCATTTCACTGCAAAAAAGCATAACTTTCAGAGCAAAAATCTTCAGCTACCTATCCAGAGCAGGATGCTTTGGTAGTCCATTTTTTTTCATTTGTAAATCTTTTTTTGTCTTCTGTGAACTATGTAGGTAATCTTTTGTTCTGTTTTGTAGAATTTGTGTCCTTTCATTACTTTGGAAGTAATAGGTGAACAGTAAAATATTTGAATAAATAAGATATCATACCATTATATTTAACTTTAGAATAATTTTGCCTTTCCTTTTTAATTTCAAAATACTTTTCATAAGTATTTTTTCACTTCAAAAATAGTATCTATAATCTCCAGGAGGTTTGGGGAAATATCTTAAGTATATGAATATTACTTTTCTAATAGTGATGCAAGTTGCTGAGCCTGAGATATAAAATTCCTTTCTCTATGGAAACTGGATAATGTGAATAAAGCCTTTTGTCTTGCCACTTAAGAACTTCTGAGCACCTTTAAACATCACTGAAATAATGTCAGTGGAACCGAATGTCACACGGGGGTGCCACTGGTACCATCACAGTGTCAGGACACACACGATTAAAATTTTAACTGGAAAGTGTAAATGTAGTTGGCATGCTCTTCACAATAAGTGTTCTGATTTATAAGAGTAAGTTAATATGAAACATTTATGAAAGAGAGCCTGGCCTCCCACATATCAGCAGCAGGACTTGGTTGCCACGGTGTGTGGTTCTAGGAATTTGGTGACTGGCTGGCTGCAAAGGCTCTGAGGTGGGGATCCACAGGGTTGTGTAGCTACTTCCACGTTTTCCTGTTCTTGTTCTTTTTTTCTAATTTAAATTTCTTCTTGATATAAAATGGATTTTCTTTTTCTTTCACTTTGAATGAGCGATACAACTTTTTCTTGAGAAAGAATGACTTGTTGACATTTAGAAAAGAAGGGAAAGTTCCTGAGGTTATGCTGCTGAGGGCCAGGGAGTTGGGGACAACTGGCGTCTCAAACCGAGGAGACCCGGAGAGGAAAGTGTGGGTGGGTGTGCTGAGACCACCTGGCCGCGGGCAGGGCTGCACAGTGCTCATGCGCCAGGGGGTGTGTGAGCCATCAGTTGTTGGGATTCCCATAATTAATCACCGTCTCCATAATGCATATTAGCAAAGCAAACACAAGGTTCAGGATGGCGGGCTATGATCCATGTAGCTCGTTTTTAAAGTTATTTTTGTGTGTGTGAAAAAAACTTATGTGCAAAGACATACCTGATGTATATCTACACTGTTTAAAGAACAATAAAAACAACTTTGGTGCTGAGTGCACCCGGTGAAGAATGGAACTCTTCCAGTATGTAGATTACCCCTCCCTATTGATATCTCATCTTTATAGCCTCCTTCCCAGAGAGAAACATTATCCGGATTTTCTTTTAAATATCCCTTTGCTTTTCCTGTTACCTTCTATGTATAAATCTATAAACATATATGAAATTGAATTATATTAACTATGTGGTTAAATATACTTTTTACTTTTTAAACTAACAAAATACAAAAATAGTACCCAGTGCTGGTGAAGTTGGCAACAAATGGGAGTTTACTGTACTGGCAGCTGTGTGAAACAGTCCAACCATTCTGACCACTATGCGGTATACCTGACACTAACTTAAAATAATACTGACTACCAAAAAATGATAAGATAAAAAAAACAAAAATAAATAGTACTACCATTAAATTCTATATGCTCTTACATTCTTCTGTCTCTTATGTTATCAAAAATACACAATTGTATTTTATGCACCTATTTCTTCTACTATACATCACTGAGCATTATAAAATTTACTTTCTTACAGAGCTTTATACATAAAACCATATATGTGGTACTATATTTTATGGATGAAAATCCACTGTAGCAGAAGTAATTTGGTAATAAAGAATATAAGCCATAAAACCTTCATATCCTTTGTACTATTAATTCTACTTTGGGGAATTTATTCTAGAGATATGTGTTTTTCCTAAAAAAGAATAGAGTTATAGGATAAAGATGTTCATTGCAGCATTATTTATGATTTCTAAAAGTTAAAAATAGCATTAATGTTGACTAGAGAAGCAGTTAAATAAGTTGTGCTATTTCTTCTCATTGGACTCTTGCAGCAATTCTACGTAGGTCTAACGACTTCATAGAAACACAAGACCGCTTATGTTTAATGACACATAAAAACATAAAGCAAGACATATAACTTGTGTGTTCTTATATAGAAAAACATATTAAAAGACTAGGAGGTAAAATGAACAAATTATTTTTTCGTTTGCTGGTGGAAAATCAGCTACATTTGCCTTATTCATGAATTTTTATAATGTTGTAGAAACTTTATGATTAATAACTTTAAGAAAACTAAAATAGATGTAGGGAGTTGCCAATAAAAACTTGGAAACAAATTGTCTTATGTCCGAAAGAATAACATTATTTTTCTTGTTCTGAATGAAATACGAACAGTGCTTTGCATATAGTTGAGACTCAAGTACTTGTTTGACTGTATAATCATTAAAATTACGATAATTTACCCTTAAGTTGGGATTTTTATTATATCATTATTGGCTGCATAAACACTTAAACGGTTTCTCTATATTTTAAGAATCATTTTAGGAAACAAACTCCAAAGAACAGGCTATAGCAGGCATGATCCATCCAGGTAACCTGCATACAGCATAAAATGTTGAAAGGTTAAGGAAGAGAGTAGTAAAATTCTTGTTCAAAAAGTGAACAAGATGGCAGCACAGCATTCTTGGTACCTCAGCCCCATGCAAAGGCACTCAGTGGCTATTGCCTCTGACTCAGCACAGAGTGAGTAGACGAAAGTCCCAGCTCCCAGTTTTTCTGAGAGGATCTAGACTGTACTTCTAACATCTTGACCTTACCAACTGCTGCCTGAAGGTTGAACTTCCAATTAATCTGCATCAAGGAGCAGAAGGGGCAGACAAGTGGTAGTTCTCTGGGAGCCCTAACAGACATGGGGACATTTCCCCCACCTTTGAGACACTGACAGGTCTTGGCACACTCTAACCTACCAGGTAGATTGGACAACCACTATGCAGCTTGGACAATCACAAAGATTTGACAGGCAGCGAGGAGCTTGGGCTGGCTAACTAATAAAGTTCATCTTATACATGAGAAACGGCTGTTTTATCTAATATGCCGGTGATTTTCAACCAGTGTGCCATGGCACACCACTGTGTTGAAGAGGCACACCAGTGTGCTCTAAGAGTTTTTAACGTGTGCAGTACCTAACTACTTAGTCAGGGCCACTGACCTCTTTTCCCTTAGATTGTCAGATTAAAAAAATGACAACAGCCAACAACAGCCATGCAGTGTGAGTGAATAAAAATTATTGCCACTTTTGTCAGATCAGCAAAAAATATATTTTTGTGTGTGCTGCAGAATTTTAGTAATTAGTTTATGTGTGCCATGAGATGAAAAAGTTTGAAAATCGCTGCTATAGAGCAATGGGGAGAATATTGCCTAGAAAAGGGTTATTTAGATGTGATAGATAAAAGTTATTTGAGTAACTACCTAAAGATCTGTATAGTGAACTCATTTATCATTATAGTAATGATGGTTGTGAAAGGCACATTTGATGAGTTTCAATTCCAATTACATAGTTCTCTGTGTTAGGTTTAAATTAGACATGTTTTGTTGTTTAGGTTCCTGTTAAAGGTGAGATCATAAGGTATTTATCTTTCACTACCCAAACAAACAAGCAAAATATAAACAAAGATACTGAAATAGAGAACAGGCTGACCAGAGGGGAGAGGGGAGGGAATTTCAGGGGAAAAGGGGAAGGGTTTAGAGCAACAAGTATAAAGGACACATTGACAAAAACTAGGCGGGGGTGGAAATGGGAGGGAGGTGGGAAGGGCTGGGGGAGGTTGGCTGGGATGGGAGTAAAAGACAGAAAACTGTCTTTGAACAACAGTTAAATAAAAAATTAGTGACATATTCTATATGCTAGATATTAGAGAAAATATAAAGGCCAGAGGATTCCAAGAAGTCCAAAATTAGACTGTGTCATCTTTACCAGTTCAGCAATTATCCAAAGGAATATTTGAAACTATTCTGTGATAACTGTGGCAGACCAGTAGGAATAGGAGACTGGAGCTTGTGGTTGAGTAAATGATACACAATCACACACATGTACATAAATATATGTGTATATGTGTATATGTGTTGTGTGAAGGGGACAGACAAAGACAGAGATGAACAGAAACAGAGAGAGGGACATATACATGCCAAGAAATAACTCAGCCTAATATGTGGTTGCAAATCGTGCATCAAACCTGCAATGTCTAAGCTGGAATTAACCCTAGAGGTCACCTCATTTGACTTTTGGTTTCATGATGCAGGAACCCCTCCTCATGGTTGTCCAACCACTGCTCAGAGTGGTCTGGTGAGAAGGGACTCACTGGGTTTACAAGGTGGTTCGTTTGACTATCTATAGACAAATGAGTAAATCTGGTTTTGGAAACACATTTCTTTCTGTCCTGGTGAGATTCACCAGCGTAGCTCAACATTTTGGCTTCTTAAGCCATTGGATAGAAAACCATATGACTTTTGTCTAGAGGTATGCTGTCTAATACAGCAGCTACTGGCCACATATGACTGACTATTGAGCACTTAAAATGCTGTGAATGCCAAATTGATGTATGCTGAACACACCAGCTTTCGAAGACTTAGCGCAGAAAAGACTCTCTATTCTCAGGGTACTATGAAAAGTATAGTATTTAACATAAGTATGAAGAAAACAATTTAAAAAGAGAAAGGAAAAGCTTTCAAAAGACAGAATACCTAAAGAGGGTTCTTAGGTATTATATGCTCCAAATATAGCTACCTATATACTCCTTAGTCAACTCGAAATGCACTATGTTCCTGGTGATGGACAGGATATGGATAAAAAAGAAGAAAGTGTTATTAAAGGGGAACTCTGAAATTGAGAGCTTGAGCAACTAGGTAGTAACCTGAAGGCAAAGAAGACTGGATGAGATAGATATGGGCTTGGGAGGAAAACTCTTGCGTCCAGTGTTGAACATGTTGGGTTTGAAGTGCTGTTATAACATTCAAAATGAAGATGGCAGCAAATGATGTTAAGGAGAATTCATCTGAAATTAAAATAGCAAAAATAAAAGTATAAATAATAATACCCAAGTTAATAAGGAGACAGGAGAATCGAGGCGCATTCAAAGGTGTGTTAGAGTTTTATGTTAATGAAGAGAATGAAGTTCAGTGCGAGCAATTTGGAGAGATAAAAATCCCACTGTGATAAACTTAACAATAGAAGAGTTGAAAATGTTTTGAAAGCCAGAAAAGATATGAAACAAAGAGAACATAATTGAGTTAGGTACAGGTTTTGCAGAAATTGAAAACAAAAATTACAGTAGAGGAAGTGAGAAATGCATATAATGATTTGGTCACATAGTCTAAATCTACAAGATTTTTGGGATTTCTCCAGCAAATTTCAGCTAATGGGAATTGAGGTATAAAGCCACAGGGCATGCTGTAATGCACATGGGACAACTTTGGGAGAAGTCCCAGACTAGTCAGAGAAACGTGGAAAGTCTTACTGAGACTAGAGTAGGAAAAGGTTTTTGAGTTATATTTTCTCCCCACCTCAAAAAATAATCTCTGTGAATGTCAGAGTATTAGGCAACCTTATTGATAAAGTCATTGTTTTGGAATCTTAAAGCTAGAGGATACCACTGAGATATCAATTTAGCAATTTTACAGATGGTAAGGTCACCACCAACAGCTGATGACAGAAACAGGATTAGAAAAAAGTCTCACTAATTCCAGACTAGCTCCCAAATAAGCAATGGCCAATGAACATGTGACTGACATAACAATATTTAGAGGCTAAGTGAACACATCTGGAAAACATATATAGAAATAGAAAGAGTGTTCACACTCTATGACTGTATGTACAACGCGCCCCCCCCCCCCCCCCAGCCATCACAGATATAAGAGAAACCAGTGTAATGGTGGCACGGAGAAAATGATTTTACAATGGAGGTTAGTGAAAGCTTAAGGTGATGTCGTTGGTAATGCCAGTTCTCTCTCTCTCTCTCTCTCTCTCCATCCTTCTCTCTGCTTTGTTTATGTTTTACTCTGCATTTAGTAATTGGCCTCATTACTTTTTGGAAGCTTGAGTCATCCCTCCCATCCCTCCTCATCTAGGGTAGAGACCATAAGTAACGGTTTTAATAACACACTCACCAATTTGGTAAAATCCTCTTGCTCCTTTTGTGTGTGTGTGTGTGTGTGTGTGTGTGTATGTGTGTGTGTGGGGGGGGTATGGTGTGGTTTGTTTTCTTCACTCATCTAGCAAAACCCTACCCTTGGCTAGGCCTATCTACTTACTTTTTTCTTGCTTCTGTGCCCCATATACATTATCCAATTGCACCATTAACATCTTCATTTTGACTGTTATAATAGCACTTCAAACTCCATATGTACAACACTGGACTCAAGAGTTTTCCTCCCAAGCCCATGTCTCTTCCAGTCTTCTTTGTCTTCAGGTAAGACTCCACTTACTACCTAGTTGCTCAAGCTCTCAATCTCAGCAATCCCCGTTAATAACACTTTCTTCTTTTTTTATCCATATCCTGTCTGTCACCAGGAATGTAATGCATTTCAAGTTGACTAAGGAGCTTATAGGTAGCTATGTTTGGAGCATGCAATACCTAAGACCCCTCTTTAGGAGTGTATTCAATGATTGATGCTGATGAATGGAATATGGCTAATGAAGAAATAATATTCTGGCCATGTCAGGTAATGTGCTCTGAGAAGTCACTAGGATTATAATAAGGGTTTTAGGTGAGAAGACAAAAAATTAGTGAATTCTTGTACAAATAATGAATGTTAAAAGTGTCAGAAAGTACCAATATGATTCCTAACATCGGTATCCTTAGAAACTTTAAAAGTTCCAAAGTTCATGGCCCACATCAGACCAAGTAAGTCAAAATTTTAGGGTTTTTACCTGAACATCAGTAGCTTTTTAAAAGTTCCCAGATGACTTGAATATGTAACCAGGGTTGAATACTATGGATAAAACTTCTTAAAACTTCCCTGCATTTTCTATATTTAAAACAATTTCTTGTTTATATACTCATTGTGTTTTTTAAAGTAAAATATCAATACATTCAGCTGGAACAAGGTATTCACTTCCTACTCTGACTGCAATATGTGTGCTCTTAGGTGCTGAGAATTTATTGTGTCCAAAGATTGTATTTACCTTTAACAAAATAGGAGCCTATGGTGAAGAGGTGAAGTGTGTCAAACTCAAGTCCATGACAACATAAACTTTATGTTGTCAAATCACTAGAGATTATCAATCACTAGAGAGTCACTAGAGAATATCAAATCACTAGAGACTATAAAAAATTAGTATATGTACCAAAGGTACTTTATGACATATACTACTACTATGCTATTCTATGATATATACATATACTAATTATTAATAATCTCTAGTGATTTGATACTAGAAGATTAAAAATTTCATAAATCAGAAAATGAGGTTAATTACAATGTGTCCACTCCACCAACGAATATTTTTCCAGAAAAGAAAGCATGTAATAACTATCTTCCCTGGTAAAAGGTAAAGGTGTGTACAAACAATTTTAAAGAAGAACTCTGATTGTAAGAGTAAAATATAAAAGAGAAATTTGAAAGAAATCAACAAAAACTATTTCTTCTAAGCCCATAACCAGCTTGATGTTTCAAATATTTACTCCTGATGGTGTGTGTGTGTGTGTGTGTATGTATGGATATATAATTTACAGATGTCTTATATAGAGTTTTATGTTCTCCATATAATTAAATACTCTCTGAGGATATAATTTTAAATGACAGCATATATTTAATCTATTTATACCAAATTTTTAAAACATTTTTCTATTTTTGGATATTTTGGTTGTTTTACATTTGTGGTCTTATACTTATGGCTACAATGAACATGTGTACATTAGGAGTTATTCCAGATGTGAGATTACCATATCCAAAATCATGTACTCTTTGAAAGCTATTAAGACATAGTGCCAAGTCATTTTCTAACACAATTTATCAATTTATATTCCCATCATCAGTGAATAAACATTATCCATAATTTCACTGTACCCTCATCACATTAAAAATATGGTTTAAATTATTTCCAATTTAATGGGTAATAATAGTATAATGGCATACGTTTTTCTTATTAATGCAAATGAACTTTTTTCTGTTTATTGACTGTTTGTCTTTCTTCCTTTGCATATTTTTAATTCATGATCTTTGCTTACTTGTGAAATCATTTTAAGGAAGTTAAGAAGGCATTAGAGAAATTTAATTCCATTTTAATTTATACATTTATGGTTATAATTTTGTAGTGAATGTAATAGGCAGAGATTGCAATTGCTACCCTAGGGAGGTCCTCTGTGGGCATCTTTCTAGTTCCCTTTGTATATATTATCATTCAATGTCTGTGAATTACTACAATTTAATTCAATGCAATTAGATAGAACTTTTCCTGTAAATGTTAACTACATAAAGCAGATTAATATTAATAGTCTTCAAAGTGCAGACAGCTAGAGATAGTTGAGAACAAATGTTCTTTTAGTCTTTGGTAATGTCAGTCATTGGGAAATGGCTGTAGTAAAAGGGTGATGTCATGCAATTCACAGAGCATGCATGGCAAGGGCTTTGGAAGAGGTACTTCTGGCCTTTGCAGACTTTACAGATGCTTATATTTTAAAGAATGGATTGAGGATGATGACAGATAGTGATTTAGCAATAATTTAAGGTAAGATATATTTAGGTCAATTGCAAGTTGGGAAATCTAAAGACCCCAAAGAGGTGGAGGGCCCAGTGCTGGCGAGTAACAAATGATAAAGAGGGACATTGCCTTTTGTGGTGAAGGAAGCACAAAATTTGGGACCTTCACTATGGTGCTCTGTGTGATATACAAATCAGACAGAATTACCAATAATGAGGTTCCAGAGCGGCCAGCTGTAACAAATGCCAATCAAGGTATGTGCTGACTGGCTTTTTAAAATGTTGCAGAACTTAGAGTACATTCTCAGTGCTATAAGTGGCATGGGCAGAAACATTGTATAAAGATACCCCCAAAGTATAATGTAAAATATTTTAGCATTGCTTTCACCCTCTGAAAGTCAGGGGCAAATGGTCCTGCTTATAGCAATCACAACTCCATGGTTGACTCCGAACAAGCCTCAGGCAGATGGAAAATGCTGCAGGATAGTCAGAGCTAACTAACCATCAGGCCCCAAAGCAGCAGCTGTCAGCATAATTCAAAGAGTGATTTGTAACATTTATGCTGAGTGTGAAGAAGTGCTGGTCCCCTGTCTTCTTATCAAAGACAGAGCTACATTTTCTCCTGTGTCTCAATGTGGAATTTTCCGTGAAGTAGAGGATACTTTTCAAAAATAATTTGAACTTGGGGGTATATGGATATTTAATAAATAATATTGTAAAACATTAATTTAAATTTTTCATAGAACTCCGCTTTTCAGAAATAAAGCCAAATGATTTTTAAAAATATATATTTACCAAGCCCTTATGTCTGAGACTAGTTACCTGTTTCCATCAATTGTGTTCTCCTTATGAGTACTTCTAGAGAGAAAATGAGTGAAAAGATAGTAGAAAGGAGGTGATGATGTAAAATTAAGGCCTATAGCACTCACATGTTTGTTAGTTTCTGAAAAGCTTAGAATGATTTGTGATGACAAGAAAATCCTAAAGCAAATATTAATGTCATTACTTAAAAAAAATCAGTTCTTACTCCTTAGACTCTTACTGTTATTAGGTATCAAGCTAGACAAAAAAAAAAAAAAATCACTTTGAATTCAGCATATACTAAGGGTAAGTCATATTTTGCATTTTACTTAACTGATAGTTTTTCTTAAAAAGTATTTCATTGGCCAGTCAGTCTTTGATTTTCTGTTAATACACAGTCTCCATTTCAGCCACCAATTTCAACTTCTCTTCTACTAAATCTCTAGACGAAGCCTAAAATCCAGTCTTTTCCCAGAACAAATCATTCTGTATATTAATGAATGGTAAAAGAGGTAACATGGAAAGGGAGTTTTATAAATAAAAGAAATGGATGATGAAGGTGGGTTTTTAACTGCTGAACTCAGCTAGATTCTGGAAGCACATTCAAAATCTCTTCAAAACACACATACACTAAAAACTAAAATAAAATAAAACCAAACAAAAGCTACCCTATAGTGGCAATGTTAAAACATTGGGTTCATTATCTTGTGAAAACTCATAGACTTTTTTTTGATAGGGTCTGATTTGAGTTTCATTTCTCTTCGATTTCACACATGGTTTGAATTAACGTCTCTAGCTCTTGGAAAAAATATTACATTTTAAAATTGCACTTAAAACTACATATTTTCCACAAATAGATTGGTAACGGCCATCTTGAGGAATATTTTTCTAAAGGTAGTTTTACTATTACTACCTCCCACGACGTGAAATCTAGTTGATGGGGCAGACAGTTCAAATCCAACCTCAGTGGTGAAAGGAATAGTCCTGTCTAAGGGGATAAATTCAGATGTATAATTCCATCTCCTACATTTCTAACTTCTCTGTGCAGATTTAGTGCTTTGAGCAAGAAGTTCATAAGGATGCTCCTTTCCTCAGCAGCCCCAAGTTAGCTCTTCTCTCACCTTTGTACCGATTGGGTCCCACCTAGTATCAGTCCCATGTGGTAGCACCTCCTGTCCTCATCGGCATCTTGATCCACTTGACTCAATTCTCAATGCTGTGTTCTGTATCCTTCATACCAAAATCTTCCTTGGTCCTTCTTTCTGCCTGTTTTTGGTCTGAGAGCCTGTGTTCTGTCCTTGGCAGATGGTACTTAAGTTCTGAGTGTGCTTTCTGCTCTTGAACTAATATTCTCTTATTGTTGCTCTCTTTTCAAAATTGTGTCCCCACATGCCTTTCCTTAGAACAGTGAATGCCTGACTATGGACTGATGTTAGACCTAGTCCCAAAAGTCTGCCACTGTCCCTGATCTGATGTATCCTGCTCATGGACCACTGGTCCTTTGTTAGAAAGGGACACTGGGCTTTCCTTTTGTAATCTGAAGGGAACTCATGTTCTGTACACTGGCCACCTAAGTTGTGATAGAGGTCACCTGAGCATAAAGTGGGTGGAACAAACCAACTACTTACTTTTCTTGGAAATGAATACCTGTAGCAAACCAACAATTCATTTAGTTGCTATGTAATTAGTCAGTGGAGAACATAGTTTCAGCACATATGTAGGAATCCAGGTTATAAAGGTTTTTGGAATCAAATTATGAGATTGCGTTTTGCATCTTCCTAAAGAAAACAAATTTTAATCTCATTAATGTTTGTAGAAATATTCTAGGAAGCTGTCTACTTGTTCTCTGAAACCTTAAAATTCCTAATGTTTAAAAAATTATACTTTACGTAAGAGCAAATTTACATTAGATATTAAAATTAGATGTTACCAAGGGATCTCAGAACTTACAGGGTTTGAGGGTGGACCCAATGAGAATTAAAGTAATATAATTCAGTGATATGTCAGGGCAAACACTAAATGTTCACAGTCAGTTATATCTGGAGGGTGGGCCTGGGGGGAAGTATTCTTGGATATGGGTGTGCTAATGAATCAGGCCCATGTAGGGTCTACGTAGGGTTGTACATAATCATTATAATACAACCCTCTTGCAGGTGCATTTTATACATTTAAAAATAATTCTTCCATTTTCTTTAAATTTCTAAAATCATGACCTGTCTCTGCCCATAGGTTTTCCCTACTAAAAATCATAGATCGTCGATCAATTATCCCAGTCTATGTGATGTCAGAGGGCTTGCTTGTTCGTTATTATCTCTCCATGCTGGACCATTGTCTTTAACTTGTGTTTTCATGCCTAGCATGATATGCTTTCCTTTGTTTCTTTGCGGCAGATCCTAGTACAAGGAGCTCATCCAAAATAGTCTAGCAAACAGCTGATTGGTTGACAGTATTGCTGTGGAGTGCACTCATTTTCACTGGTTCAGGGTACATAATTAAGTGCCCCATACTGGCTGTCATTTGGTTGTGAGTGTAAAGCATGGGAGAATAAAAAGTAAACTGTCATACACATAGAGAAAAGTATTTTAAAGATAAAGTATTATGACATCATTTTTGGCCAGGACATGGTAAATGGGGTACATGTGTCCCTAATCTATGTATTAGCTTTGTGATTTCTATCATGTAATCTCAAGTATCGCAGTTTGCATATTTGTAGAATTGTGATGATAAGAGCATCGGAGCACATAGTGGTTTTGCAAGGATAAACTGAGTTTATACATATGGAACTCGCAACGCACTACCATAACACCCAAGTTAGTGCTCTATAAAGCCTTAATTGAGAATCTACCAGCTGAGAAGTCGTGATGAACACCAGAAGAAATTTGACTTTCATAATCCATACATCCTGCTCTGGAAAATGGCCCACCTTCTATTACAGCCACCCTCAGCTAAAGAAGCAGAACCTGAAGCTGCATGTGTCACAGATTTCTGAGACACATACAGGCTTATATCTCAATCACTTCCTAGTTAAACTTGGAGAGGGTCACGTGTGCATGTGTTATGATCCCTTATACAAACATGAAAATAAGATTCTGTTACCTTAAAATCTTGTTATCTAGAAAGCAGTTCAGTTGCCTCCGGATTCAAATGTCTTCAAAAGAAAATGTCTTTTTCCCGTGAGACCCATCGATGAATGGTTCAGTCCATTCCCTCAGAGAGCTGTTGTGAAAATTAAAGAGATGATGCATGTAAACAGCTTGGCACATTGTCTTGCTCGTACTAAAAAAAAAATTAGCTAGAATAATTTATCTAACTTTATCCACATTCTTAACAAACTACAAGTGGGTTATATTATTATATTTAATTAGTATTATAAAGAAGATATGTGATCAAGTTTATTAATTTGTCCATAATCACGTATATAGTAAGTAGAGGAGCTGGATTTTGAATCCAGAAATGCTTAATTTAGGAGCCAGTACTCTTTCTCATTCTATGTAGACACCATACTGTGATGATTCAAGTCCATCAATAGAAAGCTATAGTGGGGGCTATTTGAGCTTTTTGCCCCAGTTGTTCTCCCAGTATTGATTCCACAGCTAGGAATCAGCCTTCCAAACTGAACTGGGTGGTTTTAACTGTCTTCTCCATGTAAGTGACTCCGGAGCAGATTTCAAGTGTGTCTCTGTCTCCACTGCTTACTCTGTTGCATATCTTGGATGTTCCTTTGTTTCTTTTCTCTCCCTTGTTCGTGTATACTTGAGTCTGTCCTTGCAATTCTCTCTGGTTTCGATGAGTGCAGGAAAGGGTTTAACTTCCATAATCAACATAATCTGCTCTGTGCAATAGTCCACATATGGATTTAAGTAGGCTCCTCCCAAGCATGCATCTGTCTGCATGAGGGGGCTTTTAATTTTTTCCCTCCAGTGTTAGGGAACTTAGGGAGCTTATACCACACGGACTTGGTTCTTTTTTCTTTTTCTCTCATTTGTATCTCCCTTTATTCTCTAGATACTCTTCTTGGGCAACTTTATCCATCTTCATACTGTTCACTACAATTTAAAACCCGTAACTTCAAAATTTGTATCTCTAGTGACATCCAGGTGGAGATGAGCAATGCGAACCTGGTACATGAGCTCCATGTTTATTCCAGATGCTTCCTGTGCATGCTCACCTGCGTGTCCCACATTTCAGACTCGGCAGGCCTGAACCTGAACTCATCTTGCCCACCCCCAAGCCTGTTGCATGTTTAGTCTTCCCCATCTTAGAAAATGGCCTGTCCTTGACATAGTTGCCCAAGACTTGGAACTTCTGTCCTCCTGTACTTCTCTCTCACCTATTTCCCATGTCTAATTACTTATCGAGTCATGTGAAAAATTCCTTCCAAATTCCTCCTGACTATGCCCCCTTGTCTTCATTTGCACAAGCCCTGCCCTAGTTCAGGCACTTGTCCCTTGCTGCCCTTTTTGCTCAAAGAGCTTCCAGATCTGCCAGAACAATATTTCTGAAGTATAAAACTGATCATGTCATACTCCCATCATAAAATCTTCCAATAGCACTCCATAGCTTTAAATAATACTCGAATCCCTTAATTTATCACACAGAGCCTTTTGCAATTTGGCTCCTACTTCCAAATCTTCAGGCTCCAGCCAGGGTGAGCAGTCCCTAGTTTGTTGGCTCACCCCTCCATTATTTTAACAGGCTATTTCAATCTGCCTCTGAAGTCCATTTCTACTTCTTCTAAACAGAAAATGCCTACTAACACTGCAAGGTTCTATACAAGTGTCTCTACTTTTAGAGGACACTTTTGGTTTGGTGTACCCACTCTCAAATAATCATAATAACTAGCATTTATTGAGGAGATAATATGCACCAAGCCATAGTCTAGACATTTAACATGTAGGAACTCGTTTAGTTCTCACTCTTACCTTTTAGATGAGTATGTTCATAATCAGAGCTAAGGCACACACCTAGTATAGAGGAGAAGCTGAGATCCGCCTACTCATTAAGCGTAAAAGTACTCACTGTACTTCCTTTAGTACCTGCAGGTACTTAGTAAATATTTGTGGAAGGAATAACCTAAGAAATGTTCCTGCAACTGAGTTAATATTTGTTATGGGAAAGACTGACATGGCCCATTAAGATTTACAAGTCTACTTTCACACCACACTAGAACCAAAATCAATGGCAAGCCAACTAATTTCTTGAAGCAAGAAATGATGGAGGAATCCAGTGAGTATTTATTCAATGAATTAATTGGAAAATATGGATCTACCCTGAATACATATTTTCAGGTCCCAATACAGGTCCCAGAATCATGGCCAAAGGCAAAAACATTTAACAGCACTGAAGATGTATCCTGGGACACCAGCTGGATGACCAGCATTCCAACTAATACATAACTGTCTGTCGAACTTCAGCTTGGAACAGCCACTCCTAAGTTTATTACATATCCCCCTCTTCAACTCTTAGAAGCGGGGATAACTACTTGGTCACAATCCTTCCTATTCACCAGAAGCCAAACAAACTCAAATAATAAAGTAGCTAATTGCAGGGGAGTGAGGAATTTGAGAGGAGGTGGTTAAGTATTATGAGTTCTAGTCCAGCTTCGGTGCCACCTCGCATAGTGAGCATGGAAAAATGTGTTGACCTTTCTGAGATTCAGCTTTACAGAGTTATGTGGCCTCCACTGGCTTTACTGATTCAGGGACTGCGCAGGGACCCCATATTAAAATTTTTCACCTCATCTTTGGGTCCCAGCTTGTCTGGCTCCTTGAAACTGGACTGATCCAGTGTAGCCTGGCCATTTCAGTTTGATTCATGGCCTGTTCTGGCCAATCCTTTCTTCCTTAAGATTTGCTTCCCAAACTCTGGGTGTATTAACTGCTGTGATCTGTAAGATCCATGAAGACATTTTCGAATCACAGTTCACAGATCTGGCCCTTCCTTGCAAGTTTTGCCACATTGTCATATAAGCTGTATCCAGAGTCTATCTCCTGATGTTCTCCTTCTGCCCAGGGCTGGTCTCAGCTGCCTCCCTGTATGTTCCACACTTACTCCAGCTTCTCCCGGGCCCTCCATGTTTCCTCTACACCCATTCATACTCTGCACAATCTGGGCAACACTGTAACAACCCTCACAGTCTTCATGAAGTCATCACCCATCATTCCCTCTGCAATGATCAACCTTGATAGCACTTCCTGCCTGTAGCACTCATTTAAATCTTGTTAAATATTTCTAGTGTCTATAATTCTTCCATGAGATCTTATGATCCTTGGGGGCAAGAGTTGTGACTTGTGTCTATGACATTCTTCAGTGTCCAGCACAATGTTATGTGTATGGTAGTAAGTGTTTGAATGTACTTTATTTATTTATGTAGGTTATTTTTATACGTAAGTATATTATCTAAATTGATGTATTTAATTCACTAAACCATTTGATTGTGATCAAGTTAGTTGGTTATGAGCTATGCATAATCTTACATATTTTAAAGAGTTATGCAATATCTTATATATTTTAGGATGGGAAGAAATACTGAGTCCTCAAAACTAAGCTTCAAGTTCTTGGTTATAAAGATTTCTCTCCGTAAATTTCTTGCTGGTTTTAAATCTGGCACCGGGGAAAGCTAGAATTTGAACTCTGCTGTTTCTAACTCTGTACATTGATATTTTGGTAGTGGGGATAAATAACACAAAAATCTTTACTGGAACTACCAGGATAGGATTTTTGAAAAATTGTGCTGAAGAATGAAACTAACCCATTCAAAAGAGGTACAGATCGAAACAACAGCCTTTCTTTAAATGAATGTACTAAAAATCTGGAAAACTAGTAGTTTAAAAGCACATGTATACACTTTTAAAAATACATAGAATATATATGCATGTATATACATGGATACATAAGTATGTATATTTTATGTTTAAAGTGCATACACACCGACTAAATATACATGCATACACATCTTCACACAGCTTGAATGAAGCATAATGTGAAATCATGCATGTCATAATTCTAAAGCTCAGGAATGCTCTAAAGATAAAATGTACACGTCTTTAACATCATTGTGCTATTTATTGAAGCCGTTTACAAACAGGAAATACTGTGATTAATTTTAAAGTCCTCCTGATGAGAAGGACTGTGTCCGAGTAAGACAACCTCTTACTCTGAACTTTATTCATGTGACTTCACCTTTAGGCAAACATTTTCCAATCAAAACTAATTTGCATATAATTTATCAAGAGAGAAGTGAAAAATAATTTCGTTCAAAGACTTCCCTTTGTTTTAAGCGTCATTAGCAGTCCTGACTAATCCAATTTCTCCAGTCTCATCAGGTGCTCTCAGGAAACCGCTCCGCGCTCGTCTGGAGGGCGCATTTGTTCCTAAGTGTCCCATATTGCATTACAGCGCAGCGGAGAGGCAGCCGCTGCAGATGTTTATGTGAAATGCAGTTAACACTCTGCCAATTTAGTTTTTATAGGAACACAATCAATTTTTATTCATTTAAAAACCAGAATGCTTTCTTTTATTGTGTGCAGTCTCTTCTGATTATACAGCTAAACAAATTATTTCTCTGTTTGTACTAAATGGTTCTGTTGGGGAAGGGTGATGGCTGGTCTAAGTGTGCCGTGTATACATCAGGCAGATAAACAAGAGTTCTCTCCTAGGTGTATGTCGCTTACAATGGGTTATTTAAAACACAATTTTTCAGCTTACTTAAGACATGTATTTTTATTTTTTAGTAAATATGTGTAAGTGGAATGTAAATCTTGCACTGCTGAGTCTGTGGGCTATGTCATCTGATCTCACATGTCCCTAGAGCTGTACAGTTTATAAGCTGTCCTCATGAACATTATCTCACATCATGTAAAATACTTAGGTTCTGTTGTCAAGACTTGGAACATTCAGGTGGTCCTATTGTTTTGCCAAGATTCCTATGGCTCTACAAGTTTATTGTACTACAGTTTGAAAAAAATTGCTTCATTAAGTGTCAATACTCTTGACAATATGTAGCAAAAGATTTAGAGGACTAGTGTTAACATGATCTTGGTAATGTGGGAAAAATACATTTGTATATTTAGATACTTGAAAATCCATCAAGTTGAAGTTCCGTGGAAACTCCTAACAGTGGAATGGAGAGAAAGCACTGAAACTGGAATTACAGACCTCTGTCTTTAGACTCTTGGTGTATTTGAATCCACACAGTGCTAAGGTGGGTTGAACATTGCTGAGAAAAGGCTGTGGGTCAGGAGATTTCCTTAGGGGCTGATACTAAAGGCAATGACGACAGAGCCCCTCTATACAGTGGAGGAGATCCCCCTTCCAGGATAATAATAAATACATTCTTTTAAATTATGGTTATATGTACTTATATATATTTGAGATTTACGCAACATGGAAAATACCATAAATATGGTTAGGAAAAAGTAGAAGAGTCTAAACTTCTGGTTTAATTTAATAGCTTTTATTTTCCTTTCAGAATTCTTGTTGAAGTGATTGGATCATTTCCATATGCATTTTTATCCTGAAGATAAACCTTTATTTTAAGGTTGACTTTTATTAAGCTTATGTCCCAATAGATAAATTTAATAATTAAAAGGAAGAAAATGAATATGTACTTACATATTTTTATTTCTGAATCAATTTATATATTCAAGAAAGCATTATAATGTTCCTGTACCACTACCTATTATCTGCTCGAGAATAAGCCACATGTGCTCTGCCCTCAAAAACTCACCCTTCGTTTGGATAGCACTGAAATGGCAAACAATAAAAGCAGGTTAGAAGTGCAGTGTTGCCATTACCAGAGATGTCATGGGCAGCTGTGATTATGGATACGTGAATGGAATTAGACGAAGAGAGTGAGTTCACAGAAGAACCACTGTGGGTTGGAAAAACTTAAGAAGGCTGCCTGGAGCCTTGAATGATGGATGGGAATTAGGTAGTTGGGAAGCGAAAATCTCGAGAAATTGACTTTGCTTACTTTAAAGATGCATTTACCACATTTTCAGAAGAACTGTGGAGTTTTTCGTGAGTCTCTAAAAGGGAATCCCTATGGGCATGGGTAGTATGCGTGTGTGCACGTAAATATATACATGCCACTCAGTAAACGGGGCGGTTTGTACGTGTGTGTACACACACTTCTTTTTTACTTAAATGGTGTTTGCTTTGGTAAAATTTCTTTAAAAAAACTCAACTTGCCTCTTTAAGTATATTTAGGCTTCGAATTGCAGGTATACTTTTTCCAGAAGTTACACTTACCTCTTTTGTTTTAGTATGTTGAGTCAGTAAGAGCTTTCTGATGGCCAGTTTTTTGTCTTCTGGCTGGTCAGTTAATTTATCCCTAACTGTCAACAATATCTCACATATATCTGTACTTAGTTAGAAGCTGAACAACTGCACAGTTAAAATGCATGATATGCACTTGTGAGGCATTGCAGCCATACTTCTGAAGGACCTTGTTTCCTTGGCAACCTTGAACCTTCTAAAGAACCTCCAGTTTTTCTTTTTGTAAGAAGTCTGTGTTATTCCACTTGTCTTTCACCAAGAGAACCATATGTGAATAGCTAGGCTTTCAGGTTGAATCAATGCCATAACTTATTTAATTGTATAAAACTTTTCCTTCTGCAAAAATCCTCTTATCACCGAGGTAATGTGCAAAGAATGTCCTTTGAGAGACAGGTTTACAGAAAACTGAAATGCTTTATTACTTACACATATTTCATTATTGTATTTATTAAGGAAACATTGGCTTACCTACATGTGTGACATTGTGTGCTAGGTTCTAAAACATGTCATTTTTCAAGGTTTCAACTTGCAACTAAAATAATATCTGGGAAATTATTAATATTATTGGTAGTGAGTAATAGGCATGTAAATATCTGAATATACATTTAATGACAACTCTGTCCTTCAACTGATTAGGACCCCAAATCTTGGAGTTATCCTTGATTCTGTTTTTCCCTTTATACTCCACATCTCATCCATTAGCAAAATCAGTTGATTCTACTTAGAAAACATACCTAGAACTGACCACTTCTCAACATCACCACTGCTCCAACTCTGGTACAAGCGACCACCATGTCCCTATTGGGTTATTGAAGTTGCCTCTGAACTCCCTGCCCCACCTGCTTTGCTCTATTCTCTATAGCCAGAGGTATCCCCCCCTTAAAATGCAAGTTCAATATTGTGCTTCCTCTGCTCAGAACCCTCCATGGCTTCTCACCTCACTCAGAGGTATAGCTAATGGCCTTTAATGCACAGAACTGTCTGCCCCCCACATACCTTGCCAAAATCACCTCCTACCTCCTCTCCTCACTAACTCTGATTTGACCATGCTGGCCTCTCTGTGGTTCCCCAGACCCACAAATCAGGGCCTTTGCCTATGCTATTACCATTTTCTGGAATGTTCTTTCTCTCTAACAGCATCCTGTGTGCCCTCTCCTGTGCCTGGTCTTTGCTAACATGGCACTTCCTTGGTGAAAATTTACTTGCCTCTGACCCCATTTAAATTGCAGCTCTTTCAGTTTTAGTGGGAAACTATTGTTTCTGTTGTACTAATCACCATCTAATGTACTAGGTTTTTCCTTTGTTTCTTTTGTACCTGCCTTCTTATTTGGAGGTAAGATCCATGACAGAAGAATCTGTCTGTTTTAAAACCGAGACTTGTGGAATCATGAGAGTTGTATTCTATACAAAATAAATAGCACACAAAAATATGTGGAGGCCAGGATAATCTTGGAAATATGATTAGATCAGACTAGTTGAACAGAGGGGTCATGTCTTGACAGTTTGCCAAATTTAGACTTCATAAAGAATCAGAGGAGCCTCTAAAAGTTGTGAGTAAGTGGATGGTATATGCGTATACACAATAATATCTTTGGGCAAACAATAGGGTAGAAATGCGTGGAGTGGTTTTGGAGATGGGAATGAGACAAATACCCTCTGGAATCTATTTCAGTAGTCCTGCATTTCCTTAAAAGAAGGGACTTGTAGTTAAATAAATTATATCATGTATTCTTGGGGAAGCACAATATAAATTAGCGCGTTTAAAAGGCCGTAAGCAATTCCTCACTAAAGACACCTGTTTAACTGTGTTTAGCATTGTGCTTCCTACACTTTTCTAACCTTGGGACTCTTTTGAGGGCTGGCAGGTATTGAGCTTGTTGGAATGAGGGCTCTAAATAATCTGGGGAGTTAGTTGTTCACAGAAGAGCAACTTTGGGAATTGCTGGGCTAGGTCTGTGGGCCCAGATCAGAGTGGTGGGAAAGGGAAGTAAAAGAAAGTATCGGGTTCAAGAGACACTTCAAAGAAAGGGTGTGGACACCATCCCTCTGGGGAACAAATGAGAGAAATGCTTCCTGAATGATTACAATGTTTGGAGAAAAGGAGACAGAGAGTATTCTCCCCTCTCTAACCAGATGTAAACCAGAGGAACGCAGAGTATATCTTGTTCCTTCTTTTTCCCTGTGCACTTTACAGAGAACTGAGAGTGTGATCAATATACAAGTAAGTATGACTAGATTTCTTGTCTAGTATCTGAGTGACTACTTGTGAGATGACTATTTAGACATCACATTCTAAGCTATATGTTGCTATCAAATGTAGACTAAAAATTCCTCTACGCACTAGACATTTTTGGGTGTCCACCTTGACTCTGCAAAGGCTTATCCACTTAGCAAAAGCCCAGGTCTCTTGTCCCAGGTTCTTAGGGTCTGCAGGATTTGCTTCAGCTTCCTATTCTTTTTTATTTCTACTTGTCAGTCTTTTGTTGGTCCTTATCTTCTCCCACTTCAGCTTTTGGGTTTGATCTTTTTTTAAAAATTATTTTATTGTTCAGTTACAGTTGTCTGCATTTCCCCCCCCACCACTGCCCCACCATCCCAGCCAAACCCACTTCCCTCCCTTGCTTCCACCCTCCGCCTTGGTTTTGTCCATGTGTCCTTTATAGTAGTTCCTGAAAACCCTTCCCCCTACTGTCCCCTCCCCCCTCCCCTCTGGCTATTGTTAGATTGTTCTTAATTTCAATGTCTCTGGTTATATTTTGTTTGCTTTTTTTCTTTTTTTTTATTATGTTCCAGTTAAAGGTGAGATCATATAGTATTTGTCCTTCACTGCCTGGCTTATTTCACTTACTATAACGCTCTCCAGTTCCATCCATGCCGTCACAAAGGGTAGGAGCTCCTTCTTTCTCTCTGCTGCGTAGAATTTCATTGTGTAAGTGTACCGTAGTTTTTTGATCCACTCATTTGCTGATGGACACTTTGGTTGCTTCCAGCACTTAGCTAGTGTAAATTGTGCTGCTGTGAACATTGGGGTGCACGGGGTCTTTTGGATTGATGTTTCAGGGCTCTTGGGATATAATCCCAGCAGTAGAATTGCTGGGTCAAAAGGCAGTTCCATTTTTAGTTTTCTGAGGAAATTCCATACTGTTGTCCACAGTGGCTGCACCAGTCTGCATTCCCACCAACAGTGCACTAGGGTTCCCTTTTCTCCACATCCTCTCCAACACTTATTGTTTGTTGCTTTGTTTATGATGGCCATTCTGACTGGTGTGAAGTGGTATCTCATTGTGGTTTTAATTTGCATCTCTCTGATGACTAGTGATGCTGAGCATCTTTTCATATGTCTCTGGGTCCTCTGTATGTCCTCCTTGGAGAAAGTGACAGGTAGCTTTGGACTCTGTACTCTACAAGAACTCTGTTCTTACCGTCTGTCTTCTCCATGTCTGGCTGCTTTAGGAAACTTTACAGCCCCAGCCCCAATTGATTTCAGGGATAACAACCCTTTGGCCAGCATCCCAGATGGGCCGGCTCCAGACTCCTTGAAGGGAATGAATTATTTACCCTGGTTATTTCTAGGCATGACTCAACTGGATGTTCTTAGGCTCAATCAGGGATGATGACGCAGGGCACTGTTCCAAACAGTATTGATTCATAATTTCCATCTTATATCTCCTTTCTTTTTCAAGATTTTAATACAGGTTTCTCAGTATTAATTTACCTAACTTATTCTATTGTCTAACTGGATTCTCAGGATAGTCTTTGTCCTCAAGTATAATTAACCAGTTGTACATTCAGACTCCCAGCCCTGACACTGACTGGCTGTACGTGACTCTGGGTGGTGTACTAACCTCTCTGACCATCACTCTCCTGCAGCTGTAGTGTCAGGATAAAATTGTCTGAAAAATATCTCCCTTATGCTTATGGAAGTATCAAATGAGACAGTACATGGATTGAGGGTTGAGCAAGATTGCTGGCATATAAGTTGTTAGATAAAGGGCACTTATTACTGGGCTCTCAGAGAAAATAAAACCTGCGAATTAAAGTTTTTATTATAGGATTAGCACATTTTAAGTAAAAAAACATATATATATACACATATATATATATTTCTTTAAAATTTATACAGTGACTCAGGCTATACTAGCAAAGCATTGTTCCTTCCTGGGCATTTGTAAGTTATTTTTATGAGCACCAAAATGTGTTTTTTGCCCAAATGATTAAAAACACTTAATTTGGAAAATCTCAATAATTGTTATATTTATAGATAATCTTTTTATCAGTAGGAATGATATAGTACCAGTGATGACACATACTAGAACCATGCTCTCTATGCAAAATACCCCATTTTGTAATACATACATGTATCAAATCATCACATGTCCACCTGAAACTTACACAATGTCACATGCCAATTATATCTCAGGAATGCTGCAAAAATTATGCCAAAGACAAATTGGGCAGGGAATCAGAAATGCTATCAGGAAATAAGAGACATTTTCCGTGAAACAAAATGATAGTCTTTGGCCCATCACCTTCACCTCTCTATTCACTAAATATTTTTGAAGGCCCCATGTTCATTAAGAGCCTACTATGACTCCGGTTTCATTTTCCTACCTATAATATTTTGAATAATTCATCACATTAGATTCATGATCTTCGACAAAAGTCTATCTCATTCTGGGATTATGTCTGTGCTGTGTTTCACTCACAGGATAATTCAACATTTCTCTTATTACCAGGAGCTTACCAGTGTAGAATGTTATTATAATTTGACCTAAATTATTTAAAATATAAAGATTTTTATTTTTGAGATACATTGATCAGCATTTTTTAAGTGTGCTTAAATATATACTTTCTTTTTGAAATTAGCTTAAGTGTGTGCTTGGGTGATTAGATGTCTTTAATCATTTACTACAATGAAAGTGGTTTTGGTTGCATTTAGATGCAATTTATTGGTGAAAATCTGTCAGATCTGCCCTCTAAGTCTATAAAATATTTTCTATTTCTTCAAGGAAATCAGTGTCCAAGTTCATTTGTTCATTTCAGTGGACTAACACTTTCAAAAAAACAAAGGAAATGTTTGAAAAATGGTGACTTTGACATTCAGGATAAATTATATATGCAAATGAATTTGGCAGAACGAAGCCATCTGAGGCATTCCATTTAAACTGTTTTGGACTGATTTTCTCTCCTATAGAAGGTGACCAAATACTTCCATCAAAGGGGCTAATACCAATAACTCACTTTCAAGCTCAGTTTTCCTGGGCCTCCCCACAGACAGGAGTGAGGGCCTCTGGGGCATTCAGGTTCAGTGAAGTCTAGTTGAATAATTGTAGAAAATAAACACCCCTAGGAAGTATGGAAAAGGTGAATGGTAGTAAAATGTTATTAAACTTAGGGATTTCAGCTTTCTCCCCCGTTTCTCCTGGCATTTTTCAAAGGAAATGCCACAATGACTCTGAGGCTTTTTAAGTCACATGCTGAACTTGCAATAGTATTAGAAAGGAAAGCCATTGTGAAATAGAAAAAGAAAAGAGCAGTTAGGACACTTTAATGAACACTTGAATGTACCTCAAATGAAAAACAGATGTTCTTTGTTAAATTTAACAGCGTTTCTTATTCAGATTGAGGTAACTAGACGAGCCAGTGGGGTAGAATTGGCTACAGCAGGATCTTGTTCTAGGAAAGTTTGTATATTTTATGTTGTTCAGTACAGAGTATTTCTACCAGCTTCTTTCTGCATTTAGATAAAAGTGGGTATTTGAAAATGTAAGCCTTGAAGATTGATTTTATTCATGTAGTATTTTGTATTACTAATTTCTTCTGTACAAAGGAAGTTCTGTACATTTTTAAATTCATGAAAAAGTTTTAGTTTTGTTGCTATGGCACAAACCTTACTCTGGCATTTCATTAGCTGTTCTTTTCTCTTTTTCCTTCTTTTTTAATGCACCGCCACCACATATTAAGATAGGTTGGCATTCATGTTTTAAAGCAGCAACTGATGTTGTATTAAACACATTCTATTAATACCCTCTAATAATAGGTGTTTATCCACACTACACTGTAATCTTCCCCCTCCAAAAAAAAACAAAACAAAACAGGAAACTACGCTTTTGCTGGACAATTCATCTCAGCCCATCAATCAGTGGTTCTTTCTCTGGTGCACCAAAGAGTTGCTGTCCTATCTTAACTGATTCATTCAGTGGCAACATGCTAACAAGCCAGTGAGGCTCACCCGCATGGCTCTTTTCTGCAAGGATAAATCTTTCTACCACTCCAGTTCTAGGGAGCTTTGAGATGCACTAGGTTTCCCTGGTTTGGGGTGTTTTTCATTTGTTTGCTTTTCAGAACATATATTGAACTGCACCTGGCATTCAATTTACCACCATATGTGCCAGAGGTGACAATGACAGAGAGTTAGAAAAAAAAAAAAAAAGCAGAAGAAATGATAACAGGGGGGAGGGGGTACTAGGTATTATATAAGGTGTAAAAAGAGACACATTCTTGGCCCACAAGGTGAGAGAAACGTGGTTTATTCAGTAACCACCAGTGAGGCAACGAGAGAAATACAGACCATTCAGACTGAAAGCAGTTGCTCTGAACGGTCTTCTCTTCTTCAATGTTCTAGGTCTGTTTATTTCTGTTTATATTTTAATGCCTAGGAAATTTATGCTCTCTTGTTCTTAATCTTTATCATTTAAAAAGAAAGCCTATAAAACCAAACTGTACCCAGGTCATGAAACAGCAGGGGAGACTATAGAATAAGCTAAGCAAACAATGTAGAAAGGAAAGCATCCACAAGCTGCTGTAGTCTGGCGGGGCTGGCCTCCTGGAAACTCCCATCTGAGCAACATCAAGGCCAACTTCAACATCCAACAAGAGATTGGTAGGAAAAAAGAAAAGAAGGAAAGAAAGAAAAAGAAAACCAACAAAACCCCCAAATCACAATATTTCGAAAGGACAAAAATCATAGGTCCAAAACCACTTCTAAGTTTACATCAGCCACAATGAAGAAGAAAAAGGAAAGAGTGAGTTCAAAGCTGACCAGCTTAATATTCTGTTAGAAATCACACGAATCTCCCAAGTTGTAATCTTGATTTATACTATGATACGACATTCCATTTCATGCAATTTTTAGGTCATGGCTTCAATTTCTCATTCTGAGTCTCCTTCCTGTTTTTTTTTCTCCTTTAGGACTCTTCAGGGTTAATGTATAAATTCTGTGTTTTAAGTAAGACAAAATTTTCAGTGGTACCCAAAAAGTTATTTTCTCAAAAACAATTACTTTAGAAGAAAAACAACAACTAATAAGTAAGATTTCTACCACTGCAATATTAAAGAAGGTTAGATTTGGGAATCGGTATTTTTAATTTATAAGACAAAATGGTAAGTTAATTGATCTTGTAAATTATGAAACTTTGCTTTTGAGTAAACAAGAGATCTGGTTTGAGATCAGAACTTTTGCAGATCTGATTGTTTAAATATTTGGAGGAGGAACTCTAGAAGGGACAAGGAACCTAATCAAGACATCAGTTGTACCCTCTCCGAAACAAAGCAGAGGAATAGTGCTCTGTATCAACAGTACTCCTCCTAGACCAAGGTGGGGAAGCCAGGGGCCAAGAGGGAGCAACTCGGTATTGTCCCCTGTTGGTGGTTTCCTGCCCACCTCATCCTCCCCAGACCACCAACTCTTTCTCTCACCTGGCTCCAGTGAGGCTTCCTTGGCATGATTCTTTGGCAAATGGCACATCAAATACATCTTGTACATCTACTCTCTGGCCATCCACATGGGGTTCTTCTGCTTGTTGAGCTCTTACCATCTGAGGATGTACCACATGTTAATGCTAATTCTGCTTTTCTTGTTAAGTCTCCCTGTGCAAACGAACAGATCACAATCGGAAGTTCTCTCTTTTTTTTTGTTTGTTTATTTTTATTTTTTTTATATTTCTTTTTTTTTAAATTGTTGATATTGTACAGTTTTCTGTCTTTTACCCCACCCCAGCCCACCACCCCAGCCCTCTCCACCTTCCTCCCATTTCCACCCCCCATAGTTTATGTCCATGAGTCCTTTATACTTGTTGCGCTAAACCGTTCCGGAAGTTCTCTTAGAAGTTACAAAAGCACATTTTAAGAGCTGTATTTTGATCCTAAAGATCAATGAATCCAGGAGTTGGTTCTTTGAAAAGATCAACAAAATCGACAAGCCTTTAAGCAGGCTCATCAAGAAAAAAAGAGAGAGGACTCAAATAAACACAATCAGAAATGAAAGAGGAGATATTACAACCGACACCGCAGAAATACAAAGGATTGTAAGAAATTACTATGAAGAACTGTATGCCAAGAAATTTGAAAACCTAGGTGAAATGGACAGGTTTCTAGAAAAATATAACCTTCCAAAATTCAATGAAAAAGAAACAGAAAGCCTAAACAGACCGATAACAGCTGGTGAAATTGAATCAGTAATCAAAACACTCCCGACGCACAAAAGCCCTGGACCAGATGGCTTCACAGGAGAATTCTACAAAACATTTAAGGAAGAGCTAACCCCTATTCTCCACAGACTATTCCAAAAAATCCAAAAAGATGGAAGACTCCCAAACTCTTTTTATGAAGCCAGCATCATCCTAATCCCAAAACCAGATAAAGACACAACAAAGAAGGAGAACTTCAGGCCAATACCGCTGATGAACATAGATGCTAAAATCCTCAACAAAATATTGGCAAACCGCATCCAACAACACATTAAAAAGATCATACACCACGACCAAGTGGGATTCATCCCAGGGATGCAAGGATGGTTCAACATTCGCAAATCAGTAAATGTAATTCATCACATAAGCAAAAGCAAAGACAAAAATCACATGATCATATCAATAGATGCGGAAAAAGCATTTGATAAGGTACAGCACCCATTTATGATTAAAACACTCAGCAAAGTTGGACTAGAGGGAGCATTCCTCAACATAATAAAGGCTATATATGAGAAACCTACAGCCAGCATCATACTCAACGGGCAAAGACTAAATTCTTTTCCACTAAAATCAGGAACAAGACAAGGCTGTCTACTCTCTGCACTTCTATTCAACATAGTATTGGAAGTATTAGCCACAGCGATTAGACAAGAAAAGGAAATAAAAGGCATCCAACTTGGAAAGGAGGAAACAAAACTATCATTGTTTGCAGATGACATGTTAGTATACATAGAAAATCCTATAGTCTCGGCCAAAAAACTGCTCGACCTAATAAATGAATTTAGCCAAACAGCCGGATACAAAGTCAATATCCAGAAATCAAAGGCATTTTTGTATACCAACAATGAAACAACAGAAGCAGAAATCAAGAAAAAAATACCATTTGATATAGCAAAAAGAAAAATAAAGTACCTAGGAATTAACCTAACCAAGGAGGTAAAAGAGCTGTATGCAGAAAACTACACAACACTGAAGAAGGAAATCAAGGAAGACACAAATAAATGGAAACACATACCTTGTTCATGGATCGGAAGAATTAACATCATCAAAATGTCCATACTTCCCAAAGCAATCTACAGATTCAATGCAATACCTATTAAAGTACCAATGGCATATTTCACAGATATAGAACAAACTCTTCAAAAATTTATATGGAACCATAAACGACCCAGAATAGCGGCAGCAATCTTGAGAAAGAAGAGCAAAACAGGAGGGATCACAATACCTGATACCAAAATGTATTACAAGGCCACTGTAATCAAAACAGCCTGGTACTGGCATAAAAACAGGCACGTGGACCAGTGGAATAGAATAGAGAGCCCAGAAATAAACCCTAGTCTCTATAGTCAATTAATATTCGACAAAGGGGGCAGCAACATAAAATGGAGTAAAAATAGCCTCTTCAACAAGTGGTGTTGGGAGAACTGGACAGCTTCGTGCAAGAAAATGAAACTCGAGCACCAACTTACACCATACACAAAAATAAATTCAAGGTGGATAAAAGACTTAAACATAAGCCGTAACACCATTAAAGTTCTAGAAGAGAACATAGGCAGGAAAATCTCAGATATTACACGCAGCAACATTTTTACTGATATGTCCCCTAAAGCAAGGGACATAAAGGAAAGAATAAACAAATGGGATCTCATCAAAATAAAAAGCTTCTGCATGGCCAAGGAAAACAGTATTAAAATAAAAAGAGAACCGACTGTGTGGGAAAACATATTTGCCAATGATATCTCAGATAAGGGTTTAATCTCCAAAATATACAAAGAACTTACACGACTCCACTCTAAGAAGACAAGCAACCCAATTAAAAAATGGGCAAAGGACTTGGGCAGACATCTCTCCAAGGAGGACATACAGAGGATCCAGAGACACATGAAAAGATGCTCGATATTGCTAGCTATCAGAGAGATGCAAATTAAAACCACAATGAGATACCACTTGACACCAGTCAGAATGGCCCTCATAAACAAAGCAACAAACAGCAAGTGTTGGAGAGGTTGTGGAGAAAAGGGGACACTACTGCACTGCTGGTGGGAGTGCAGACTGGTACAACCACTATGGAAAACAGTATGGAATTTTCTAAAAAAACTAAAAATGGATATACCTTTTGACCCAGCAATTCCATTGCTAGGACTATATCCTAAGAACCCTGAAACACCAGTCCAAAAGAAACTATGCATCCCCATGTTTATAGCAGCACAATTTACAATAGCCAAGTGTTGGAAGCAACCTAGATGCCCATCAGTAAATGAATGGATCAAAAAACTGTGGTACATTTATACAATGGAATTCTATGCAGCAGAAAGAAAGAAGGAGCTCATACCCTATGCAACAGCATGGATGGAACTTGAGAGCATCATGCTAAGCGAAGTAAGCCAGGCAGTGAAAGATAAATACCATATGATCTCACCTTTAACAGGAACCTAATCAACAAAACAAACAAACAAGCATAATATAACCAAAGACATGGAAATTGGGAACATGCTGAAAGTCACCAGAGGGGAGAGGGGAGGGAATTTCAGGGGAAAAGGGGAAGGATTTACAGGAACAAGTATAAAGGACACAGGGACAAAAACTATGGGGGGGGTGGAAATGGGAGGGAGGTGGGGAGGGCTGGGGTGGTGGGTTCGGGTGCGAATAAAGACAGAAAACTGTACAAGATCAACAATGAAAATAAAAATTAAAAAAAGAGCTGTATTTTGCATCCTATGATTAAATAAGAAAATTACCTACAGCAGTTCAAGCCATACTGAAGTATTTGATTAACTTACAAATGCATGTTCTTGTTATTGTTCAACATTATAAAATATCAGCCAGGATAGATGATATCATATTTCTTTCCTCAGTCTCACTCCCCTAATCCAAATATCCTAGCAAAAATAAATATGAAGTTGCATCATGTCAAATTCAGCCTCATGAAGTCTGCATGGCTTTAATCAGGACCTTTTCGCCTTTTCTACCCTCCCAGGCCTTTAGACATCCAGCCTGAACCTGAGGATATCTCAGGGCTTCTCTTTTGGATTCTTTGCCCATCATTGACAGTGCATGTCTCAGTGCGGGCTGGTCTATGGGCTCCCTGGAATATTGTCCTCTTGGCCTATTCCAGCAAGCCTGCTTGTTTGGGGTTAGAATACTGAGACATCCCAGTGACACCAAAGCAACAAACACACTCATCTGCAGTCACACATACAGGCACACTCATGCCTGCACGTCAGTACACACACACCAGTGCATTAAGGATTTAATAGAAAACTCACTTCTTAAAGAAGATACCTTTCTACAGTCCAAGAATATTTAAATCTGGAAAAGAGTAAGGTACTTACAGATATTAAGTTTCTTAGATGTCTTCCTACTCATCAGTTGTACACAGAAGATACTTTGCCCATTGTGCGTGAATTGTTGGAGGCTGTTTAATCACATTTCAGAACACGTAATCATTTAAAGTAACACAAAACTTTCGCAGGCTTATTGAAAAATAAGGACAGTTTTTTTCAATTTGTAGCATTCATTATGATTTTATTTTTTTACAAATTATATTTTACTGTTTATTGTTTGCTTTCTCAACCTCTCCCTCTTTAAGAAAATTTTTTAAATATGCATTTTCTTAGAAACTATGTAGAAAATGTCTCAAGAAGCTCTTTTTTTTCCTCTTTGGAGTTCCACAGGGTTTTTGCTAAGAGTTTTGGTGATGGTTTCTATGAGAAGTCTGATGTCGCTACCCCTCATTAAGAGGCTAGGATGGTATGGGGAACCTGGCAGGACATAGGAAACCATCCATCAGGCCAGGGTCAGGAAAGACACTCAGAATGTCAAAAAAGACCTCATACAAATTAAAATGAAACCCCTTAGCTGGCAGAAAGTTCAAGTGGGAACTAGCATAGATCACATAGAGCAGAGGGGGAAAATGTGCAGACTGCAAAGGTATACTTCCCCAGCTGTGCAGAGAGATGACATTCTCTAGTTCTGCCATCTTATTGAGGTAAATGTTCCTAGTCAGAATACTTCTGTCTAATAAGTTTTTATTTGAATGGGTTTCATGTTTTATTAAAGTGAGTCTTGAATTTAGGGGAACTTATATCTTCTTATAAATATACCTACACAATGTATGTTCATGGATGTAAAAACCCAAGATTCTTCTTAGGCAAAGCATCTGAGGACATTTTAGGTCTAACATTAGTGTTTTAGAATTAACAATCATGCTTACATTTTCTATACTTGATAAATCATCATTACTATCTGAATAACTGAATTTTGAATTGTGGGGACCTAAGTACGTTGTAGTAATGAATGTATTAACTAGACATTGTAGATCTGACAGTAACAGTTGTAAGAAACCTGATTGCTTTTCTGATTTCTGAGAAGTACATTTCCTTGGCAACATTATTTTATGGAAAAATCCTTGGGCCCAGAACAAGAGGTACTCAGGAAACACCTGTACCATGTGGTGGGTGTCTTTTAGGTTCTTTCATCAAACTTTTTGTTTTAAATTTTAAAGCAGCAAGAATCTTGAAGCTTAGACTAAGTAGAAGGCAGGTTTTCTAAATATATGAGGTTGTTGTTTAAACATCAGCCTAAGGTTACAAAAGAAAGAGAAGCATTAGCAAAAGATAAGGAAGCAAAGTAAAAACAGTTCACCTAGCTGGAAAGTGAGCCTAACCTGCTATCCAAGACCTATATCTACTCATTTGCAGGGTTTGTATAGTATACATTTTCTGGAATGTTTCCCTTCAAATCAAGATTCTTCTACAGATTTCTGTTAACAATTTTATAAAAAACAATGTGTATTGTATGAAATAAAAAATTATTTCATTAGACATTTTTAAATAGAGGTATTGTGTGTTTGAATCATATTGAATAAAAACACCAAAGGAGATGTTTGTCCCTTTCTCATTTTATTTGCCATGAGTCACTCATCCTATATACAGATACAGTCTGCCACATGAATAAACAGGGGCAATTTAACAGGAAGGACCGTGAAAGAGTACACATTTGTTAAAAATTATTACTACTATTTGGATACCCTTAAGAAATAAAATCAATTTAATTATGACTTTCTCTTGTAAATTTGAAAATAAAACCAAATAATATTCCACTAGAAAGGGATAGATCAGAAAACATAAAAGATAAAGACATTTCAAGGACAATAATGAAAGCCCCATTCTAACTAGGGACACTGAAATGAGTGTCAGTTCTACCTGTACTGTTGTGGGGAGAAACATTTCTGATGTTTAGGACAGTATGATATTGTCGCCATTTAAATCCAGTTTCTGAGAATACTTTTGTCAACCTAGTTCTGTCCCGTAAGAGCTCTGAACTTCGGATTGGTGGCAGCAACACCGCCCCCACCCCAACCACAGTATTAGGAAAACACAATGCTTTTCTGAACGATGGTATTTCATAGCGTCTTATGGCAAAGTAAAAAGCAAATACTTCAGGTATTTTTCAAAATTTAGGTCCTGATTTTGCCATTTATTTTTGTGATCTTGGATGCGTTTTTGCAGATCTCTGAATTTACAGATTTTATGTAAAATGAGACTAATCCTATTTGTCGTACAGTATTATTTCTTGTAAATGGAAGTGTCTGTATATAAGTTCCTTTCCCTGAGAATGCACTGACAACCAGTCAAAGACAAAACCCTAATTATGACTGGATTAGGAATGAGTCTGCCTAGGGCATTGTACTTTCTATGCCTGAGAAACCACAGAAGCCAATATTCAGCCCCCAGATGTCATTCCCGTTACCAATGTCCAGGAATCAATAAAATAAAGAGACAGCAGTTCTAGAGAAGAAAACCATCGAGGTCTTCAGAGGGTGAATGGATCAGAAAAGTTGTCCCAAACATCTTCTGCCTTTCCCCAGAAAATCTCACCAGATGAGGACTGACTTCTTTGTGAAACAGATCAAAATAAAACTCAAAATCTTCCTTATCAAAGCTAAGTAACCATTTCTTTTTCAGAATCACTTAAAAGAAAGGATGTTTGCTGCATAACGTATTTCCAGACACAAATTTTTCATCTTTACTTTAAGTAAAACCAGACATTTAGATTAAAAATATCTAAAAGTAGTGATTTGACAGCTGCAGAAAAATTGATCTTTATAAATTGATAGTTTTGGATAATCACTTGTCTCAACACCAGCCAATATCCCATGAATATTGATGCCAGTGCTTTTCAAATCTTAGGATACCCTTTGGCCCATGTCAGTGGTGTCCACGCCCACCCTTCGCATACACACATGTACACGGACAACACACCCCATTGTTCACTTTGCAGGTGCAGCAGTAGCAGCTGCTGAGAGCACATTAGTTCAGTTTCAGGTACCTTTTTGACATCCCATATGTCTTAATTGAAGGTTAGCGAGAAAGGAGGAAGTTTGGAGGAGGCCAAGTGAAGAGCTGGATAAAGCCAATTCACTGTATTTGTGTAACCTACGGTTGACCTCCACCGCCATCAAACAGCCCTTCAAAGAGCTGCACCATTTATTTCCTTGACCTTTTAGGACTTTTCTATCCACAAACTGCCCCTCCTCACCACACAGACACTTGAGCTTGTAGTGATGGATATCAATTTTGAGAAACACTGACTATTATGTCACCATCATTTAAAAAAATCCCTTTTGGCAAGTCAGTGCAGTAAACAAACCCTAGACTGGCCCTCAGAAAATCTGGCATTTTGAGTTAGTTCTGCAATTAACAGTTGGATAGATATCCTTGAGCAAATCACTGTTCTTGGCCTTGAGTTTCTTCATGATACAGCAGAGCAGTGAGACTAAATGTCTATATATATATTCATCTCCACAATTCTATATTTCTATGATAAATTCCTACTCAAAAGATTCTTCCAAGTTTCAGTGGACTTCATTGCAACAGCACCAACTTTAAAGGAATTGATTGATCACCCTTGGGGAGTGAAGTAGTGACCACTTGCCCATCCATCTCCTTGTCCTTTATTGAAAACAAGAAGTTTCCCTGTAAACAAGGTGCCTCTTTTCCAGGACTTGGAGAGCCTCATGACTCAGGTTTCGGGGGATAGACCATTTGGCCCAGATATAGACCTAGCAACTCTGAGGTCAATGGGTTAGTTCTGTGGTGTTCTAAATGCAAATTTGAACAATCACTAGGTTGAAGTATGTTTAACTTTGGAAAACTTAAGTGTGCCTGGTCTACACATTATTTGCCACATTATTGGTAGGGAAAAAATCGTCTGGACCACCTGGGTCAAATTTTATGGTGTTTGCACCTTTGCCTCTTACAAAATGATGCTTTTAAAAGTAATGCCTGATAGAAGAATGATGCCTTTCACCATTCATATTAATTCATAACTGATCACCTGTAACAGATAACTACTTAGACTATGATTTTACTATTCTAGTCTGGCTAAGTGCTTTTGGAGACTTGAAGCACAAAACTCTGCTCACTCAAAAAGCTTGTTAATGGGTCCCTCCTGACTCAGCTATCAATTTTTTAGTATCAGATGTACATGCTGTAGCCATTATTACTTTCACTTAGAGCCAGATCTGACCTGACTGCACATCAGCTTCTGAGATTTTACTTTTTCATTCTAATAGTAGATAAAAATGAGAAATAATGGTGCGCAGAAAATGTGTATTTTAATAAAGACTTCCGGTGTAATATTATGAATGTAGCTACTTTGTTCATAATTGGAGAAGAATTGTTCATAATTTACATGTTTTCTACTTTTAACATATCCTAGGTTGTTTAAATGTGCTTTGTAAGCAATGATAAAATGACAAGTTATCATTGATCTGTCCTCTCTTCCATCTCACAGGGATTCATTAAATAATGCATGCACCCATGTGAATTACTTTCTTCACTATAGTATCCCCAGACCATTAGCCAAATATAGCAACATTAGCATCTTTCAACCCTTAGAAACCCTTTTGGCTTTCATTTAATTAAATTATCCCATTATGAAAACTCTTATAATGAGATTAAATTTAATTATTTATCAGACACTTATTTGCACTAGGGAACCTATCAATTATGCATGGTTGAGCTAAACATTTTTCAATCCATCACCTTTTCTCTTCAAGGAAGGTACAATTTATTAAGTACTTTTGGGATACTATATCTAGCCAGCTTTAATGGGAATAAGTATTTAGCCCTCTTAAAAGCTACTATAATACAGATTGAAATTACTATGTCTGAAAAATAGACAAGAGAATTGCTGTCATGTATTTTAGTGTTCTAGGCTTTCAGTTTTTGTAAATCCTAATATAGTTTATAGTCCATCTTAGGAAATTTTTCTATTATTACACATTTACCAAATACATCACATATAGTTTAAATTTTACATATAAATTTAGTTATGGAACTGGGAAAGTATGCATTTAAATCATATAATTTTTGAACAGTCCTTTATAAAAATGTTAATATTAGTAACATATTAAATGCTGGTCTTTAAAATTTTATGGAAAATTTTAGAATATACAAAAATAGAATAGGATAATGAACCATCCCATTGACGGTCTTCCAGATCCAACCATTTCTAACTCATAGCCCGTCTTGTTTCAGCTGCCACCTTCCACCCCAACTGAAGCAATTCTGAGACATTACGTCATTTTGACAATCTTTATGAAAAGAAAACTGAGTGTCTCAAAACAAAACATTTTTTATAATGGGGTGGTTTTTTGCTGAATGCTATATAATGAATGTCAATTCATGGCCCAGATTCTCCCATCAAGTGTCATCAATATGTAATTAATTATTCTTCTGGTATGATTTGTGCTGCATCTTAAGTCAAGATGGTAGGAAGCATATGATCTAAAAAATATATATATGCTATTGATAGCATGTATTTTTAAATACTATAATAGATTATAATAATATCTCCCTAACTGGACTTCCTGCTTCTAGCCTTGCCACTCTGAAGTTTATTTTCCATACAGCAGGGACAGTAATCTTTTTAAAAGTCATGATCCTGCTCAAACCCCTCCAGTGGTTCTGTGTTTCATTCTGGGTGAAGTAAAAGTCCCCATCATGGCTACAAAGCTCCATGTAATCAGAGGCCCTAACTGGTTCTCTGGTCTCATTCTGCCCCCATCCCCTACCCCCAGTGCTTACTTCACTCCACCAGCATTGACCTTGCAGATGCACATTCAGAGCCCAATGCCTTCTCACTGGCTTTCCCACTGGCTTCAGCTCTCTGACAAATACTATCAAGGAGGCTTTCCCCGAGCACCCTGCGTAAAACAGCTCCTCCCTCCCCACCAGCTTCGCTCTTGTCTTCATCCCTGCTTCATTTTTCTTCATAGCACTCATCACCATCTGACGAAGGCACATGGGCATTTCCACCTCTCCTACCGAAAGATGAGTTTTACGTGAGGAGGCACTTTGTCTTTGCATTACTTTCTTCTATGTCCCCTATGCTAGAGCAGTGCCTGGCACAGAATAGGGTATTCAATGAATATTTGCCCCCAAAATAAAAGAAAATAACTTACCCACTTTTCAGAGATAATACATATGTTTGACTATTCATAACGGTGTAGCATTTTTGGTTTTTCAGACAGCTGTTTTGTGGGAAAGGGACCAGATGAAGTGAAAGGTATTAGGACCATTTATGTCACCAGCATTATAAGTCAAATTGGAGGCTTTTAGATATTATTCTGTAAACCAAAGTGTTTAGGGGGTCAAGGCAAAGAATGGGTTCAGGTAGGATGGGGGCCAACTGAAGAGCTCATATCCCATCAAAAGAGAGTAGCAGAAGCAATTTGTGAGACCCTGGGCTCGGGGTTAATCCATCTTCCCATTTTTTAAGAGAAGCTGAAAAAGCAGGACTTCACATCAAATTTCCCAGTTTAAAAAAATACTCCGAACCAAATTAATACTATGTAGGCAATGCCATTTTTCAGCTTCCACATTAAGTGTTGGGGACCAGAATAACTTTTGTGGTGGGAAAATGAGGATCACATTTCTTTTGGGGGAAGTCACTCGGGTATCACTGTGAGGAGTGGACTCTCCTGATGAGGGCCAAGAGGCGGAGAATTGTAGCTAAAAGGCTACAGTCCTAGTTGAGGTGAGGCTGATGGATGTGCGCCTGTAGGTAGTGTTACAGGCAGGAGATTTTACGAGCAACCGGGTGAGGCAAAGGGAGGCATGCAGGGCGACTCCCAGTTTCCCAGCTTAGGGGAGGAGTGGTAGAAGCGCAGAGGCTGACTTAGGTCTGGGAATGATGACAGTGACCGGATAAGAGACTGTGATTTGAGTTATGTCTAGATACTAAGATAGAAGTATCTCTCAGGCACCCAAAATATGGGTCAAGGCTGAACCAGGGCTTCTGAAGGTTGTACTGCCATGGGCTGAATGAGTCTGTGGTAGGGGGCTGTCTGGTACATTGTAGAACGGTTAGCAGCATCCGTGGTGTCTACCCATTTGATGCCAATAGCACTTTCCAGTTGTGACAGTCAGAAATGTCTCCAACATTAACAGAAGCCCCCTGAGGGGCGAAGTCACCCCCAGTTGAGAACCACTGGTCTAAAGATACAAAATTTGGACACATGACATTTCTAGTGTTTTCCAAATTCTGTATGTGACTATAAATAACTGGGGACCTTTTAAAACACAGAAACTGATTCTTAGATATGGAATGGACCTGAGATACTGCATTTCTAACAAGATCTCTGATGATGCTGAATCCGCCCATCCAAGGACCAGACTTTGAATGCAGGATCATAGAAGACACTTGAAATCATAAGAATAGATTGGGATCACTCAGGAAGGCTGCACAGAACAGGGTTTTAACCCCACAAACACAGTTTTTTCAGGGATTTTAACTTAGGCTTCCTGAAGGACTATTTTCTTTCTCTTTTTTTTAAGCAAGTTATTTATTTTCTCTTACATCTCAAACATTTTTATTAAACTAGCACTACCCCCCTTTACTCTGGATCAGCGAGAGACCCAGCAGAAGATAGAATTCCACTCCGATGATACAACTAAAGTGCATTTAATAAAGAAACTGTTTACACAGATGTAGGCAAGGTCAGGAAACCAACCAGAAATGGTGAGGCACCAAGACCCTGGCAACCTGGAGATGTGCAAAGAGCGCTGGCGCCATGAAAGAGCCTGCTGAGGAGGAGCTGTCCTCCTGGAGGGAGCGGCCTCTGGCCGACCCACAACACGAAGCGGGAGGACGCAGGGAAGAAACACCCCTCGCTCTCTCCTCCAGCCCTCCTACCATCCCCATGGAAGCCTGGCGGCCTGGAGCCTGGGTGATAGCCGTGTAGAGACCAGCTCTGAGGCCAGAGAGAGTGGAGAAGAGCAGAAAACGGACTTGGAGGAGGAAGGGGACAAGCAAAGAATAGCTAACACCACTTCAAAGGGGTGTAAACTGAACATATCAAGCAATGTGTATTTGTTATTACCCGCACATCATGCTATCCAGAATAGTTTCTTCTATAGAGATTAAATAAAAGATCCTGCTGCTATGAGCGTGGAAATTTGGCTCTGTTTGTGTTGGCTCTGGCTTTAATTGGAAAACGTCAATGAAAGTAAGACCAGGCTCAGCTACCTTCGGTTCTACTTTCATTGCTGACCACGCAGCAAGGAGTCCCAGAGCTTCTCTGTGGCCCCGGCCTGTCTGTGGAAGCCTGAGCCAGTGAAGACAAAGAAGCAGCTTGTGTGTGTTTCCCTGAAAGCATACCAGGCTAGGTAGAATTCTTTGATGAGGGGAAGGCTCAATTTTAAAACGTTGGGATGACTCCCAAACTAACATTTGTCTCCAAAAGATGCTTGGAGCACTGTGCAGTGAAGAAGGCCGACGCTGAGGCTGAGCGGCAGCGTGCGTTTGCCTCCAGGCTTCCCTCTTGTGTGTTGAGTCTAAGCTGACTATTTAACATCATTTGCCATCAGTGTTCTCATCTGTGAAAATGGAAATCTGTAAAATGCAAATTGTTCTTACTCTATTGGGTTATTGTGAGAATTAGTTGAGATGATACAAGTAAAACAGAATCGTATGTGGCATATGTCAGGTCCTCGATAATTATTAGCTTTGTGGTTAGTATCATAAGGTTCATTGCCTTGTACCCAAACAAAAGGTGTTCAGATTACTAAGAACTCTAAGTGTTCTAAAAATGGTTGAAGAAGCAGAGGAAGAGAACCGGAGTAGTCCCTCGGTTACAGGAGGTCATCACCTACTAGAGAATTACTGGTGTTTCTCTAATTCCCTTAAGAGTGCCACTGGATAAAACTGTTGATAATTCACGGGGCCCCCAATGTCTCTGGTTTTCTTCTGTTATGTGCATACTGATGCCATCAAAAAAGAATTCCTTATTTATAAGATTTTGGTGATAAAAAATATTGATCTTCTATGAATCAATGGAGCATCTGCAATGCTCCAGAATGTGACAGATTGTGTTGTTTTAGTGAGGAATTTCCCAAATAATCACCTGACATGAGCGTGATCAGCTCAAAGCCACTTTCTTTTCCAGAAGTTTAGTTCATAAATGGAAAAGCGATATAAGGATTTTCTTTATTCTTCTGAATATTTATAGTTCTTATGAAGTTTATGGGTATTCCAGAGATGAACGCTTTCAAGCAAGTAACCATCAAATGGATGTTTCATTTTCTCTGAGTAAAAAGGGAAGCCACTCTCAGGATATCTGACCCCATAGAGTTTCAACACAGCTTGGCTTCCTTTGTGGAAAACTTGACATACATGTCTGAAGTAAATATTTTGATTCGGGAATCTGAAGGAACTCAATAATGCAGGCTGAGATGCTGTTTGGGGCCACTAGCCTCCCTGGGAAAGGGGATGGCAGGTGGAGTTTAACATGAGATGATTAGTGCTTGGAAATTGTCTACAAGCTGGAAACAGGAGTGATAGACTCTAGCCATTCCTCTGTGGTCCAAATTCAAAAGACTGTCAAAGACGGCCACCTACACTTGGCCACACAGGAAATGATGGGACTAGAATCCCATTCAAGGAGTCTTAGTGAGTTCTGGTATTTGTTATAGAGCCTCCTGTAAAGGCCACCATCTCGTGCTGCACAGATCTCCCTTCAGGAACTAAGGACTCACTCCCCAGTCTCTGGAGTTGTCACCGTCAGTGCTCCTGGATGGTGCTCCTCAACTGTCAGGTCTCTTCAGGAGCAGCCTTGACTGAAAAGCACAGCCTGGTTGGTGGGCACATCTGTCCCGGGGCTGCCTGCATCCAAGGAGTGGTTGATACACTAGTGCAGCGGCCTTCTCTCAGCCTCAACTCAGGAGCACTGCCCGGCCTTCCCCTTGAGGTGGCCTTGCAGTCCACCTTGCAGTCTGTCTCTGCTCATTCCACTCCCCTCTTAACCCTCCCACAATGCTGATCCCAACAGCACCCCCTAATAAATGTGCTGTGTGCCAACTGTCTTTTGTCCGACCTTCTAGAAAACCCAGCTTGTGACACCCTGAACTATCGATCAAACCAAAGGAATTCTTTTGTTTAGAAGCAAGATTTTTAGCACTCATTATTAACTAAATGGGAATTCACTATCAACTGAGTATCCAAACTTGATACAAAATACAAGTCGGGAGCCACACCATAAATGCAACATTGCCGTCAAGCTAAACATCAGGACTTACTTTTGAACATAAGTAGGTGGCTTTTTATTTTATATATGCAATTTATATTTTTCTTTTTTATAATAAAAATGGCTGGTTTTTATATTTGTGACATGAAGATGGTTTTATAGTCTGGATACCTGAAGTAAATTTCCAACGTGTAAAATAGATGGCATGCTGAATGTCGTGCCTAAGCATCAACGGGTGTTTTACCCTGGGAAATGGTCCATGCCTTTCATTGTATTCCCTAAGGAGTTCATGACCCACGAAGGTTAAGAACAATTGGGATAGAGTAAAATGAGAGGCAGAGCTATGATAATAACATGAGCACATGGAAGGTGCAACAGGAGTTGCTAATGCATAATTATTTTTAATGGTTCTTTCAAAGTCACAAAAATTAAGTAAGTACTTTAAGAAGTGAAACAACAAGAAAGTATTTAAAGAAAGAGTTAAGAACCTTCCCTCAACCCTCTTCCATTTCCAATCTTTCCAGAAGTGCCAACAGCCTGGTGTGTACACTTTCATAACTTTCTCCATCTTTGTCAAACCTATATTCTTTATAAGGTTTTGTTTTTGTTTTCAAAAATGATATTATCGTATATACATTACTCTGCAACTTTTTATTTGAAAATGGATATCCCTTCAGGTTTAGAGACATGGTTCCACCTTATTCTTTATAGAAGCAGTGTGCAGTTCTTTAGCAGCTGTATGTATCCATTTATTTCTCTACTGGTGGATGATCCAGTAGAATGCATTTTGCCATTACCAAAGTGAGGCAGTGGAAGTCCTTACATGGTAGTCTCTTTTATGTCAATAGGATACGGTCTCAAAAGTAGGATTGCTGGCCACAGCATATGTGAACTCTGAAGTTTGTTTTAATAAATACTACCAATTTACATTTCCAGGATGTTGTGGCATTTCTTGCTCCCACCAGCATCATATGTGAATTTCCATTTCTTTACAACTCTGCCAGCACTGCCAGTTCCTTGAGCATTTTGCCAGGGAGTGGGGGTTGGTCAGTTTCTTTGGTTGCTAGTAATGATGCACTTCTTTTTATATGTTTACTGGCCATGTGGAGTCCCTCCTCTGCTATTTGTCTGTCCGTACTCTTTGAACAATTTTCTATTAGATTGCTTATTTTTTTTCTAATCAATATGTGGAGTTCGCTTGGTGAGGATTGTTAGCCTAGTTCCTGTCAAATATTTTCCCACTCTGCCATCTTTGACTTCAGTTATACTGTCTTTGCCATACAACAAATTAAAACCTGTATGTAGTCAATCTTTTCCTTTATAGTTTTTGGATGTCCTGGTTTGCCTAGGAAAATCTTCCCACTCAAAGCTGTGCAGATGGTATCCTAGTTTTCATTCTAATATTTTTATTATATTCAGTTTTTAATTCATCTGGAATTAATTTTTATGTACAGTATACAAACAAAATTTTACTTTTTTCCCAGCCAATTATGCTTGCACTATTTATTAAATAAATTCTACTTTCTTCATTTAATTGAAATGTCCCCTTTGTCATATGTTAATTTCCATCTATACTTGGATTTAATTTTGGTCTCCCTTTTCTGTTTCACTAATTTCTGTTTATATGCCTATGGCAAAAGCTTACTTTTTAAATTGGAGTAATCCATGGTAACTTTTATTATCTGGAAAATTAAGTACTGACTTAGTCTTCAGTTCAAAATTTTGAGGGATATTCTTGAAAATTTTAAATCTTCACATGAACTCTGAAATAATTTTATTCAGCTCATCAACACCATTTAAGACACTTCATTTTAAATTGTATTATTAGGTATGTTAATATTTTTAATTTTTTATAATTTTAGAATACTAAGCCTTCCCGTGTTTGAGCATGTTATATTTATTCATGTTCTTGGGACTGTAAAATTTAACAATCATTTATTGTTTTTTAATAAAGCCCCATATATATCATGTTAAATTTGTTTCTTGGTTATCTTATTTTCATTGCTATTTTAAATGAAATTTTTCATTTCAATGACAGATTATTCTCACTCTCCATTTTCAGTTTGCTATTGTTAATAAACCCTGAACTTCATATTTTGCATCTGAGAGAAAGTAAGGGTACTAATGGCAAAGGAGAAGCTTAGCTCTCATTGAGATCTGGGAAAGTATTGGGTTGGCCAAAAAGTCTGTTACATTTTTTTTTTATATGATGGCTCTACTAGCACCTAATTGTTTTTAACCTCATTTGAAACAATTTTGTTAGATTGTATTGTGACAACTGTAGTAGTAACATGCATTTAAAAAATTATCAAAATTGGTGAATTTTTGTGCAGCCCTTTTAATATTGAAGATGGGAGAAAATATGCAACATTTTCAGTGTATAATGCTTTATTATTTCAAGAGAGTTAAAGATGCAACTGAAATGCAAAAAAAGATTTGTGCAGTGTATGGAGAAGGTGCTGTGACTGATTGAATGTGTCAGAGTGGTTTGCAAAGTTTCTCCGTACTGTTGACACTTTGGCCAAATAATTATTTGTTGTGGGGCTGTCTTATGCAGTGGAAGATATTTGGCAGTGCCCCTGGCCTCTACCCAACTAGAAGCCAATAGCAGGAGATAGCCAACATACTCAAAATATCCAAATCAATAAAAGTATTGATGAAAATGAAAAATGTGTCTTTTATTTTACAGAAAAACTAAGTGAACTTGTTGACCAACCCAATAGATCACAATTGCAGGTCTCTAAGCGAACCCAAGAGTTAGTATGCATGTGGTTCTCAGATGGCTATCTTACCAAATCTGCAGAACCTGTAGGAGACCTGCGTTGGTGGGCAGAATGATCCACAGATCCCAAGGGGGCGGGGGGGGGGGTGCGGAGAGAACATTACTTGTACAAGGCCCACCTGGGTGCAAAGACTACCTTCCAGTGCTTGATGAGGGCTATGATTGGATAGCCCTCAAGAACATAAATGTCACTAACATCCATTGTTCTCTTATTTGCCTCTACCTGAGAGACTTTAATAGGTTGGCATGTATGAACGCTGAGGGAATACAAAAAGCATAGCAGACAGAAAGCCCAGTAATTCAAGTGGGGCTCAATAAACCGAGGGAAGATGCAAATTGAAATCTGTACCAGATAGATTCCAATGAAAATAGAACTGTATTTTTTTTTAAGGCCAAAAGAATTGACAGAGTTGCATTTGTAGCTTAGAAAATCTTTCTGGAAATAAAAGCCATTATCATTTTTCTAAAAATTTCAGTAAACTGAAAAAGAAAATGGCTACATCTAGGTACCTAATCAGTAATTTGAAAGATCAAGTGGGAAAAGAATCTCATGACCTAGGACAAAAATAGATGGAAATTATAAGGTAAATTTTTAGAAATTTTGCGATACCTCAAAGATCTAATAAAGCTATGAGTTCATATGACAGAACATTCAAGTATATAAGAAAATCTAGACATGTTTGTTAAGCCCAGTTAACAATGGGAGACTTTAATAAGCTTCTTTTAAGAATTTGACATGTCTATTAATTAAAAATAAGAAGCAAATAAATAGATCATGTGAATTATATAATCTATAAGCATAAATTAGTAGGACATATACATTTATATAAATCTTTTTACCTTTCTTATTTTCATGGAACACTTACAAAATATTATCATATATTTAGCCACAAAAAACTTTAACAGAGTAAAATAATTAGGATTTGCAATATCCAACCTATTGTAATATCTGATCCTTAGCTAATAAAACTAGACATAAATAATTAAAGGACCAAAAAACAAGGTACAGAGAATGAGTAGCATAGATAGTGGGTAGAAAATAGATGGGGGAGGGCAAGAATAGTATGGGAAATGTAGAAGCTAAAGAACTTAAGACACATGGACATGAACTAAAGGGGGGGATGTGGGTGGGAGAGGGTGTGCAGGGTGGAAGGGAATGATGGGGGAAAATGGGACAACTGTAATAGCATAATCAATAAAATATATTTAAAAAAAGAAATTAAGAAATCCATTTTTCAATAACTAGTACCTCAAAGAGGAAATGAATTTGAAAGTAAAAATTATTCAGAAAATAGTAGTAGAAACAACAACTAATAATTAGCACAGTTAGGCCTTTTTACCATATGACTATTCCCACTTGACATATGAAGACACTGAGGCTGAAAGAGGTTAAGTAACCTGCCCAAGGGGAGGAGGTAAAGAGGTTAAGTAACCTGCCCAAGGGGAGGAGGTAAAGGGATAGTAGTTGCAATCACATAATCTGCACTCTTTAGCACCAAACTATAAGAACACCTGCAGAGCAAAACCTGTGCACTGTGCTGATGTGCATAGGTTGATATGTTTCAGAGGAAAATTTACAGCTTTATGCAATTGTATTCTGAAAAGCTTATGAAAGCAATTATTTAGTTGCAGTAGTGAGAAACTAACAAACTAAACAAAAAAAATACTAGGATGAAAGCAATTAGTAAGGACTGCAGTTAAAAAAGTAAAAACAATAAAATCAAAGTTTGCCCTTTGAAAAGATAAATAAAATAGAAAAACTTTTGCTATGCTTGATTATTTTAAAAGGGAATTAAAACAAAGATATGCCACAGTAATGATGAGAAAATATACCACATATATGGAAGAGATAGACTTAAGAAAATATTTTTTTTAAAAATCAGTAGCAATACCTTTGAAAATGCAAAAGAAATGAATAATTATCTAGCAAAATATGGACTAAAAATATTGACTCAAGAAGAAACTAAAACCCTGAAAAGACCAAAAACCATAAAGCAGGTAGGAAAAATAAATAATAGTCTGCATTTTTAAAGGGATCAGTACTTCCAAAGACAACCAAGATGGTATAAGCCCACTCCAGCCTATCTCTCCCACTGATTACAGGGGAAACTCTGGACAAAATACAAAGAGCAGCCATTTAGAACTCTGAAAACTAAATAAAAGCAGGAAGATTGGAAAGGAAGGTCAAAAGTTAAGGAGCGAATTATATAGCCATGAATCTTATTTTTTTCCCTCTCTCTTTCCTCTCATGGCTTTAACATGAGAGGGACCTTCTAGTCATGATTCTGTAGCTCAGAGATATATGAAGCAAAAATAAAGGTTAATGCCAACTTTCTGACCAGCCAAAGAACGTAGAGGTAAAATCCTTAGGATTTTTTCCCCTTTTCTTTCTTCATCCCTCTTTCTCTCCATGGCAACCGCAGCTGGGGGGTCTGTGGGAATAGGAGGTATGGATCACTACAACTCAGAGGAATCCTGTCTTTCTGTCCAGAGGCACAGGGAATACGGACCCATGTGGTCTGAAAAGTGTGCTCTTTGAAAAGACAAATAAAACAGAAAAACTTTTGCCGTGCCTGATTATTTTTTTCTTTCTCACTTTAATCTCTCTGTGTTAGCTGAGGGGCAGGGCCCAGTCAAAAAGCTGCAGAGGCAGTTTTGAGAGAAACCATTTTTGCAGCCAAAGGATAAAAGAAAGAGACCCCTGAGAGGTGTAGTGTGGTGGGGATTCCAGAGAAAAACTGTTAGAACTACTGAACAAATTGAGTAAAGTCGAGGATACAATATCAACATACAAAGATCAGTTGCATTTCTATACACAAATGACGAACTATCCAAAAAGGAAATTAAGAAGATAATCCATTCACAATAACAACAAAAACAACAAACTAGTTAGGAATAAACTTAATCAAAGAAGTGAAGGATTTGTACACTGAAAATTATAAAGCATTGATGAAGGAAATGAAGATAAAACAGGCATCTCATGTCATAGATTGGAAGAATTAATATTGTTAAAATGTCTATACTACTCAAAGTGATCTACAGATTCAATTCAACCCCTTTCCAAATCCCTATTTCACTTAGAAATAAAATAAACGATTCTGAAATTTATAATTCAGTTGTAAATTCAATGTTCTAATTATTCAAGATTAATTTCTGAAGACCTAAGGTACAGCAACGTGACTGTAGCTAACAATACTATACACAGTACTTGAATTTGCTAAGAAGCTAGGTCTTAGGTGTTGTCACCACACAAAGAAAAGAGAGAAATTGGTAACTATGTGAGATGACAAATATTTTAATTAGCTTAATTGTGGCAATTATTTCACAATGCACAGGTGTTTCAAAACATCAAGTCATACACCTTAAATATAAAAAATTATCAGTTATATTTTAATAAAGGTGGGAAATATAAGCCCAAATAAGAGAATGTGAAAGTTCTAGATCAACCCTCTCTGATAAGAGCTGCTTAAGTAATACAGTATCTGCTTTGCGAATTCATGTTCTGAAAATCTAGCCAAATACTTGTGGTTATATGTGGGGTGTTTAATACATCTCATTAAAGGGGATTTCCAATGCATTTCAGGTCTCATTTAACCTGCATAATGTGAAGCTGCTTTTTTTAATTGTCATTAATAATTAATAGGGAACACATATCCTGACATTTTTGCTCTAAAGCAGAGCTTTAACTATACAAGTAGATTTCATTTGCTATATTTTTAAATGTTTACAAAATGTTCAACTACTAAAGAGAAGATAAACAATTAGTCCTGTGCACTGAATGGCAAATCCTGTTAGAATATAAAGAATGAAACAATCATGCAAATTTCATGGCCATATGGCTTTTTTCCTCCCTACAAATAAAAAGGCCAGAGAGGCAAGAGAAACTTTGTTGGTTTTCCTTTCTACCCCTTTTCTTCTCTTTTCTTTTCTTTTTCTTGTGTTTTATATTTTGTTTGTTGGTGGTTGTCGTTGTTGCTTGATTGTCTTGGCAAAGTCCTGCGATGAAGCAGATTGGCAGGCATCCTGGTGTGGAGGGTGAGAGCAGCCCCAAAGAGGAATGTGCTAAATTTTCTAGTCTACAGAGGGACTTGTGTGTAGGGCCTGGCTGGCTTCCCAAATTGCCTGGAACTGGCTGGATGCTGTGAAGTTGCCAGCATGATGCTTGATAACCAGGTCCAGTCTGCATCAGACTTGACTTGTATAATTCAATTCAATTCCAAGCTGATTTTGACCATCATTCCTGTGCTTATGAAAATATATTTCCTCTAATCTGAGCTACTCTGCCAAAGAAGACCCGCTCACTTCCTCTTCCCAAACATGCATGATAGAGCTTCAGCATCATAGAGTTCTGGGTTTTTGTTTGTTTGTTCAAAGAGGCATGAGTTAAAAAATTGAATAGTATCATCATTCTTTCTAGTTTCTACTCCTAAATGGCTGAGATTTTGAAGCTAGCGGGAAATGATCAGCAGGTCATCCACCCAGAGAGCTCCTTGGCCCATCTTTCTGTCTGTGTGCTTACCTATATACATCAGCCTTCATAATAAGGAGCCCCTGACAAAATTCTTATTGACAACGAATAACTACAGAGAGTCACCCTCGCTATCTAACCTACACCCCTCTTTGCTGTCTTTTTCCTATCAATATAGCCAAGCTTCTTTACAAGAGTTTTATGCAGTTGTAACTCCATTCTTGATTTGCCAGTCATTGCAGTTAAATGTTTCTAGCTGTGATTACCAGTCACCTTTATATGGCAACTCCAGAAACATTGTTAGTCCTTGACATACTCCATGGGTTTTGCTGTATCACAGGTATCATGATAAAATAGAAATTGTTCAGTGTTTGAAATGTGGCAGAACTAGGTTTGAGATACATGTGTCTTAATACCAGTGTGACCTTGAATAAGATACTTAACCTTTTGGGGTAGTTGAGATTTCTTGACTGGAACATGAACACACTATAATGAAAATTAACTTCGGGGACTTAGACAGTGTGTACAGGGTTAGCAGAGTTGCTGGCAAATACTAGCTGTGCTATCATTGCTTCCCTTTTTGAGGCCTCATCACATGCTCTATGTGTCCATCCACTTTTCCGGTAATTTCTTGTCTGTGTTGTTGCCATAGGCTCCCATGTTCAGCCCCTTTTCCTCTCATGACTCCTTTGCCCTAAATGTTTTCAACTGAGCTCATGGTTGCTGAGACTTCTCAAAAGTATATTTCCAGCACACATCTTTCCCCCAAGATTTAGACAACTGAAAGTCTCCACCAGACTGTCCCATAGGCATTTCATACTTACAGCATCCAAACTGAATGTGTCGTCTTCCCTGAAACTTGTTCTTTGTTACTCTTGATCTCTTTTGGATGCTGCCACCATCTACACTACAAACCAAAGGAAGAAATTGACCAGTCACTGGCATCAGTTCTATCATTATATAAATCACTCAATTCCAAAAATTCACCTTCCCAGTATTTTTCAGATCTCTCCCACTTCTCTCAAAGACCTTTATTTCTTTTTATTTTTTTCTAGCCTAGGTCCTTATCCCTCAACTGGATCATAGCTATAGTGTCTCAAGTGATGTTTCTACCCCTTATTTGTCTCCCTTAATTCTATCCTTCACACAGCCCACCAAGGCAATCTATCTGAAAATGACGGCAAAGTTACTCCTTTTATTAAATGTTGTCAATGGCTCTTTGCTTACACATCAATAAAGACACCATGCTGTTTCCACCTTACATCCCTTCAAATTAATGCTTTCATTTGTCATTCTCGATTTACCTGACTTTTATTCATTCTTCAGTATTTAGTTCTATCATCACCTGCAGTAAGCCATCACTAACTATCACACTCCTCTTCTACTATGCCGCCAAAATCTTCTCCTGTACTTCCCTAGACACCTGCACAAATCCATTATATTGTATAGCTGGCTGTCTATTAGATATCATCAACTCTGTGAGGGCAGGGCACATATCATATTGGTCTATATTCTCAGCACTTGGCACAAATGGCCCACCTGAAGGACCAAAAGATGTTTATTGACATGAATTGAACTAACTCTCAATCTGCTCAATAAATTCCTTATCAAGAACCATTTCATAAAACCACTAGTCAGTAAGATGATACTAAGTAGTCTGATTCAGAATCAAAATTTTTGTTTACAGTTACTTTTTGAATCTATATGTTAGATTTTCATAAAATGGAAGATGGTTATATCTTTTTTTTAAAAAATTTCTTATTCTTGGCTTTCATCAACATACACTTGTGTCAGCATGAGCAAGCAATTTCTTCCTCCATATTCATCCTGCAGCTCGCTAACATTCTCATTATGTTTGTATCATCCTCTTTGCCCAGGAATTGGATAGTAACCAATGGAGGAAAACAATGTTCCCTACTGAAATCCGAACCAATGGTATGAAGCATAGTGACTTTGAGCCAACCATTCCTCGTGTTAAAATAGAGGGTGCAATTGGTGATTGTAAGTTCATGGCCCACAAATGCCGTTTGCCCTAGACAATGTTGGTCCATACACTTTTTTTTAAACCTCACCCAAGGATATGTTTTTATTGATTATTTTAGAGGAAGAGAGAAAGAGAAACATTGATATGAGAGAGAAACATCAATCAGTTGCTAATCATTCTGCACCCCAACCAGGGGTCAAACCCTCAAATTTTTGGTGCCCAGGTCGACACTCCAACCAACTGAGCCACCTGGCCAGGGCAATCCATACACTGTTTTAAAAATTATTTTTAATTGAAACATTGAGATATTGGAAACTTCCTTATGAAAAAATACAGATTTCTGGCTTCTCTTAATTCGGAAGTTTCAGTGACAGTGAATCCATAGTCCTGAATGACAACCCACTTGGGTGGAACAACGAATGACCAGTCGTCAGAACATACACCACATTGCAGGCCCCACCCCAATTGTCCTTTCACCAGCACTGGCTCCTGGAGGCATTGCAGTTTTCCAACCACATGTTAGGGGTTGACCCTGGTCTTGGAGACAGTGCTGATTTTAGTGACACAGAAGATTCTAAAGTTGTGAGGCTCAAAGATTTAGAAGATGGTAAAATTGAAGAAACTAAAATAGTGTGAATAATTTGACCTAATGGAGGGCATTAGCATGACTGAAAAACAGAAGTGTCTTTATAAATGTTGTGAGAGTTATACAGTTAAGCAGATTTTTTACTACAAATCCAAAACAAGCAGGGAGGTACTTTACAGTTCCCTAAATGGTGAGATGTCAGGGACAGATTTTCAAAGCATGAAATGGGATTCTATCCACTTGATCTCTATTAGTGCTAATAAGAACCACACCACTCAGTGCTTTGAATACTCCTCTTAGGTGTTTCTCTATGAATATTTATGCAATCAAAAGTAAAATGCACAGCTAAGTGTCAGAGAGATATTATCCAATTATAGCCGAATGTCAAAATTTTCCAAATTCCAGTATAACTATATTCACTTAGAAGCACTTTTTTAATGGGAGGGAAATTAACTGAGGAAAAATGAGAGTGCCACATTTTGAAAAGACACTGGATTAAAAGTAAAATACATATATTATATATATATGGTTTAAGTATCATTTCTAACTATCTCTTGACCTTAGCATCTCCGAGTCTGTTTCCTCACCTGATCTTTCTAGAACCCTAATATTCTTGTGGACTGCTTTTCATGAGATTACATAGGTGGAAAGTGCTTTATAAACACACAAAAAAAGCATATGTAAACTCCAGCTTTTACTATTTGATTAGTAGCTCTTGCAACAGATAAAATATTTTTCTTCTCTTTCTTAACTTTTTTCTTCATCTGTACCCACATTTCTCCCAATTCCTGTTTCCACAATGGCTAGCATGAGGTCGGCCCTTACCCCTTCCTGTCCTGGCCAATAGGACAGAGACTGTTTTGTCCTATTGAGGCCTGGACTCATCACCTTGATTGGTTGCCTGCTGCCTGGCTGCTCTCAAATACTTTCTAGTCACTCATTTTAATTAAATAATAATTCTTAATTTACTTATATATAAGAAATTAAGTGCTAACATTAGACCTAGAAGGCCATTAGCTTCATTCCTCATTACTAAGGTAGAAAAATCTTTTGGATCATATTTTAGTATTTTTCAATCAATGGGGGTCTACTTTTACTCCGATTTTGCCCATTGCCCTTCTGAGATACATAGGCACTGTCTACAGAATAACACAAGTGGGAAAAGATCGATGCTGGTGGTGTTACAGCTTCTTTCATTCATTTATTCACTTAGCAAACACACCAAGCAAATATATGACAGCGCTAAGACCTTGAGAAGGTAGAAGCAGAACAGAGCTGCTGCTTTCAGGAAGCTTATATCCCAGGAGAGGAGATGGAGGATTGGCGGGGAAAACCACGTGATATATTCCCTGATCCAGATATTAGTGGGAACAAAGGGAGTCCCAGGGAGGAGCCCCAACCTGGCCTCAGTTAATCGGAGAAGGCCACCAGAGGTGGGCTCCGCTTGAGAAGTCCCAGTGTGGGATCCGGGGAAGGTTAAGTCAGGCCTCCTCTGGATCTTACAATGCTTAGAGAAGAAGAAATCTATAGGGGAGGTTAAGCTCTTTAAATAAATCTGCCTAAAAATGTTTCAGTGAGAACAGACACACTAATTTAAAATATAAGCAGGCTGATAAAGTCAGCAACTTGAAAACAACCAATTATGTTATCAGATGTGGTATCCTCAGAGGTCTGAGCTTGTTCCTTAGTGAGGTTGGGAAATTGGACACACTCAAAGATCTGGAGGAGATTATGAATGTGAAAAACACGTAAAATTGTAGTTGCTATCTCTGAGGTGTAGAATTTTTTAAAATAATATAAGCATAGTAACATAGTCTAGTACTATTTATGGGGGTGAAGTTCATTGTTTTACTCTTTAAGACCTGAAATATTTTATATACACTGAAAATTAAAAATAATAATATATTTCCTGTACACATCCACCTAGATTGCAAAAATGCACATTTTTGTCTCATATTGTTCCATTGTCTTGTCCTTTGTTTTTCAAGAAATAATACATTAAAGAAGCAGTTAAATCTCATTGTGCATATTCTTTGTTTTCATTCTCTTTCCTTCTTCCCAAAGGTGACAACTATTCTGAATTTGGTATTCATTATTCTCTCTCCTGTCTTTGTATTTTCAAGGCAAATCTGTGTATATATGCACTTCATATTATTGCATGCTTTAAAACTTAAATAAAAAAATAGCCTATAATCTTTTATCATCCTTAAACTTGCTTTATTGCTTCAGGTATATGTATATATGTATATTTACTCTATGCAGCTCTGCTTCATTTGTTTTACTGCCATAGAATAGAGAATATATCACAATATTAAAATCAATTCTCCTGGTGGTAAAAATTTAAATTATTTCTTCTTTTAAAAAAAATTAAAAATATTTATTTAAAACAACGTTGTGTTGGATATTCTTTTGTGTATTTTTATTCATGCTCATGTATAGGAGTTCCTCTAGGAAATATGCCCAGAAATGAAATTTCTGGATGTGAAGGTATCTTTACCTTTAACAAATTTAGTATACGTTTTCATACTTCTGGTTGCATTGGTGAGAATTCCTGTTGCTCCAATTTCACCAACATTTGGAATTGGCAGAATTTATAATTTTGGTTAATCTGGGAATTAAACGATCTGCCATTTTAGTTTGTATTTTCTTAACATAATATTTTAAAAATTGGTTATGAATAAAAAACATGCTCCTAGAAAACAGTGTAACTAAGAATATCGTGTATTAACATAACTACCCCATGGAAGAACATTTACTTAAGCAAAAGTGCAACCTACCCCCAAATTGTAGCATTAGATTTTTAAAATTAAAGTAATTGGTTAATAACATTATATAAAGCATTAGAATTTTTTAAAATCGCAATATCCTATTCTTACTGGTCTGACCTGCCACATCCACTAGTGATGTCATTCTTCCAAAATGTGGACTGATGTAAACTTTTGACTGTTATAATACTAAGAATTAAAATTATGCCTTTACTATAGAATCTGCTTCAGAGCCTAGAAATTCACATGCTTTCTGTAAGATGTAAGTTTCCTCTGTACTATATATAATGTAACACACAGATTGAAGCAGGGAATTGCTGAATCTAGAAAGTGTAGGCCGCCAAATCATAGAATTCTAACTAATGTGACCTTGGAGATACATTATCTGACTACATGAGTAACCAGAGCACATTTTTGTCTAGATTTATCTAATTTGATCCCCCTGCTACATAGATTCCTTATTTTATCACTAATTTTGCTCTATTTTAAGCAGTGACTTAAGAAGCAAGTATATATGCATGTATATCCTTTACTAGTAAAGGAGAAAACATGTCCTTCAGAATATAAACATTGCTTATCTGTTTCCTATTAATGCATGCTTTTTAAGGAGATAAATTGCAACTTTAAAGAATCAGAAATCCTTATAGTATTAGATAATATTGTGTGCTGAATTACATGTGAAGTGAATATAAAATTAAATTTAGTATACTTAAGATATGGATACTTTACCTCTGGTATACCTTTAGCCACTGGGACACAGTTGGTATATTTGATCTTTTAAATTTAATTTACATCTGTTAAGGTAGGAAACCTTGAAATATATGTTAGTTGCAAATTTGTGTATATTTTAGCAACTTGTGATGCAAAGTAATTCAATATTCTACATAATAATTTCTTACCACTGTTTAAGTACTACTTCAATTCACTATAACATAATTTAAATTATGAAAATAAAGCTTTTGTCTACTTTCATCTGGTTTTGATTTCTTCATTTTTGTTATAAAAGCCCTTCATAAATATTATGTAATTCATCTGTGGCTCTACTAAACTGTCTAGTTTTACTCTAACAAATGGAAGATCAGACGGTAGCCTTAATATATGCGTTCTGTTTCTTCTCATCTTGTATGTCATTAGTAAAAATAAGGATGGTTGTGATGTATAATGAAAATGTAGATTCATAACATGATTAGCTTGATGTAAAACAAATTTTAAAGTGCCCCGGGCTTTAAAGACATTACGCTGGATCCGTGCCCGTGTTGTGTATACAAAGTGCTTTTTATATTATAAGAGCCTAGAATCAACCTGTTAACTAAAATACCAATAAATCCCCAAATGACACATGGAGCGAGACAATTATAAATGGTGTCTGCACACCAGAGCATGTGTGATGGGGGGCTGTGTGTGGGTACATGTGTGTGGGAGAGTATGTCAGAATATCTCTACATTCCTCTCAGAGGCCCGGGAAGGAAGGAAATCCTCAAAGCAATTTTAGAACCGAAGCAATGATATGTCTGCATGATTGGTACCACTGTAGAACCCTGGCTTTGGAGACAACAGAAGGAAAAATTTAACAAAAGATAATCATTTTATGGCAGTAACACAAATTTAACCTTAGACCTGATAAAAATGAGTTCTAGTTTCTTGCTATCTTTCAAAAACCCCAAACTTTGCCAATTGAGTTGCTCTGAAGTCATTGTTTGTGTGAGCCTTGCCCCAGGCCCCCACCGCCCCCGTATTTATTCCCCTCCATCCTCTTTCGCCCAGTGTCCTGATGACCTCCGGTGCTCCACTTCCAAGCCAGTGTAGAATACCGCAAGGAGTTGAGGGAGGTTTTATCTCACATTGGCAAGGCAAAGACTCGCGCCTGCTTGTGGAACTGGCTGAAGGGGGTTGGTGGTTAATGCAGAGGCCATTTTCGCAAAGGCTCTTTCCTTCTGTGTTTGTTCCCAGTGACATTTATCTCAAGATGCACCATGGTACTAACTTGTTTTCTTTTAGTGTAGTATCTACCTGAAAATGTCAACAACACTTCAAGTCTAACACATGAATACAGACATCTCGAGAGAAAGGTCTTGTGTCCAGGGGAACCACAGGCAGTTTAAAGCTACAGCATACAGAGCAAACAGATGGTCCTGGGGGCCAAACCAGCAAGGTGGACAGCATCTACAGAGAGCCTTGCAGGCTGTTTCATGGCTTCGGTCTTTAATTTTTGATAATGGAGTGTTAGCCACGAAGTGATTTGAAGGCCTGCAGTGTCAGATTTAGAATCACAGTGCACGAAGCCTGGGCTTGCTGCAGCACAAACTGGAGAGAAGGCTGGAGGCAGTAGGGCCAATGGGCTGCCCGAGCTAAGTAATGGAAATAGGGCAAGACACGAGGAGGCTGAGCACAGGGATCTGAAAAGGTGGCATCAGCTGGACTTGGCATTGGATTTGGATGTGGAACAGAAAACCTTTAGATTTTCAGCTTGAGTTATGAGTTGTGCCCCAAATGAAATAGAGAAATAGAGAAGCAGGTTTGGGGCTCAGAATATGAGTTTACTTTAGTAAAGATTGCATTTGAAATGTTTATGAGAAAGCTGGCTTGTCACTCTAAAGAGGGAGGGGTAAAATTGTGAAAGAAGCAAGGCCCAGGTAGTGCCAAGCTGAACTCTGATAGCCATTGAGCCACGGGGAATTTCAAGCACAGGAAACAGCACAAAGGCATGAATCCTAGGTCAGGATTGGGAACTATTTGTGCCTCCGACTGACTAGAAGGAAGGAAGAATATGCAAACGGTTAGGACTTCAGGCTGAAGGAGGATGCTTGTGTTCAGCTAACAAGTTTGCACTTCACTCAAATCTATGAAGTACTTTCAAATGAGATATATGATGCAATTTATATTTTATAAAGGCAGTCTGGCAGCGTGCGTGCCATGTTGTGTTTAGATTGGGTTTGGGGTTAAGATGTTGTCCATTAGGACAGTGCCATTACGGTTTATGCATAACTCACATGTGAAATCAAAGATAATTTCATTTTCCAAATCCAGTTTTATCCTGCTTCCAAAGCACACAGTAGTAAAACAATCAACAATAATAAATATCTTTAAATATGACTATTTCAAAGCAACAGAATCTCTTCAGTAAAAAGGTGGTCCTTTAGAAAGTAAGCCTTGATAGTTTTAGATGCTCTGCCACCCTGCCTTACTCACCTGGCTCGCTGGGGTATGCTCAGTGCCCAGGGCATATTCATGTACCATCCTGCTTTGCCAGGCATGGCTCTCGCATCCCTGGTACCTGTGCTGTGCTGAGTGCTGTCTTTGGCCCACATGCAGATGTCTTTGTCCTGCTTGAGCACCATGACCCCTGCCTGGTGGCCGACACAGTGTAGCTGGTCTGTGTGGTCCTGTCCAGCATTGTACAGGTCTCTACTCTTCAAGTCTTTGGTCCTCACCAGGGCTGCCAGGCTCAAATGAGCCATTTGTGGCCTCCTCATTTTCACAAGTGGCCTCTATCCACTTAGTTCATCAGGTTTCCTTGCACTTTTATGTCTTTCAGTTAACTTACAACTATTTAGATTCTAATTATTCAGGCTCTTTGTGTTTATATCATGTTATTGTATGAGCAAGAAAGCAGAAAGGAGAAATGACGGGAGATGAAAGGCAAATCAGTGGTGTTTATTGTTTATGCAGAGAGACTGGAGTCATCCTTAATTTCTTTCTTTGCTTCAAACCCACATCCAATCTTCAAGTCCTATTGGTTCCAATTCCAAAATAGGCCTTAAATCTGACAGCATCTCATCATCTCCCCAAATTACCTGAGTCTAAATTGCTTTCAGTTCTCACCTAGACCACTACGATAGCCCCTAACTTTGCCTCCCTGCCTCTGTTCTTGCTCTCCTGTTATATGTCCCACACATAGCAGCCAGAGTTGTCTTTCTTACCTGTCAATCAGATTGTGTCACTCTCATGATCAAAAACAAAATAAAAATAAGCAAGCAATAAACACCTCTAGTAAGTTCCTTTTATACCTACAACAAAATACTGACACTTCACCCAGCACACGATGCCCCCACTCCACACCCAGCCCAGGTCCCATTCTTTCCTTCTTCTCTACCTTACCTGCCAAACTTGATGCTTTTGAATTTGCAGTTTCTTTTGTGTAAACTGCCTTCAATTTTTTACAAGTTTCTCACCTTTTCGTCATTTATGTCTTAACTCAGATGACACTTTCTCAAAGAGGCTTTCCTTGACAAGCCAACATGGCACCTACCACCTCCCCCATGTCCCTCGCCACCAAATTTTACCCAAAATTTTTGTACTACTTAACTATAATTAGTACACACACATACACAAGAGCAAGAAAATGCATATTTTTTGTTTTTGGTCTGATCAGAATTATATATACATAGTGTTAAAAGTCAAATGATTGTATAAGAATTATTCCATTGATATAGTAGTCACTCTGCATACAGCAGTTGCTACATCAATGGCTCCTTTTAACAATTCAGTTTCACATTTCCCCCTGCTTGTTTAAGTCTCCTTTCCAAATGTGCAGATATATCAACTATTCTATCAATTCTTTCATCTGGAAAAATGTCCCGATGCCTTCTGACGGTCTCCAATCTGCAATGCCATCACCAACACCAGAGATTAGATTCTTCTTTTCTATTCAGTTTACTTATTTCCTAAAGGAGGTTTGCTCCCAAATTTGATGGGACACATCCTCAGTTTCCTGAGAAAGGATACTTAGGGAAACGCATTTTTGAGACCTAACAGGTCCGCAAATATCCTTAATTTTCCTACTTGTTATTAAGTTTGTTAGTATACAAAATTCTAGGTTAAGAATTAGTTTTCCTTAAGGAATTTGAAGCTCTTGCTCTACTACCTTACATGTTTCAATTAAGAAGTCTAAAGTCATGAGCCATGCTTTGGGTCTGATCTGTTTTCTCTCTCTCACTCTCTCAAAACTTGTAGGAGCTACCCTTTTTCTAAGACTTCAGAAATTTCTCAACAATGTTTGTTGGTGTGGGTCTTTTCTAAAATCCATTTTATTGGGTACTCATTGAGTTCTTTCAATCTGAAAACTTATGTCCTAGAGAATATTTTTAGAATTATTTACTTAACTTTTACTCTTGATTTTCTCTGCTCTTTCTGAAATTCCAGTTCTCTGATGTTGGACATTCATATTTTCTTATAGCTTTTGTTATCTTATCATAATTCTCTTCTCTCCTATTTTCCATCTCTTTTGCCCTATTCTCTGGGAAACTTCCTCGGCTTTATTTTCCAAACCTTAGTGAGATATATATATATCACTAATATATATAATATATATATAAAATCCTACTTTTTATTTCTAAGGGCACTTTTTGTTGTTGGATGTTCCTCTTTTTTTTAAAAAAATCATTATTGTTATTTTCCAGTCCTGCGTCATATGTGCACTATCTTATTTCCCTGGGGATATAAATGAGAGTTTTTCTTTTTCTTGCTTTTGCCTGATCTCTGCTTCCTGCAAGTTGCTTTTCTTTGTTCATTGGGTTTCTACATCTCTTTGTAGAGGGCTCCCTCAGACACAGATAATCCTCGACTGTTGGTTCAAATGTAAGAGTGAACACCTTAAAATTGATGGACATATAAGGACTTCTAGACCATGGTTTTTACCGTAGGGCAAATAGTCAGGGTCCTTTCCTTGAGAGACACCCAGGTGTAAGGATCTTGAGTCTTTCTGCTTGGGCTGGTCACAATTCTGAATGAAGGCTCTTTGACGATCCTGCCTGGATAGCCTGGATCTAGCAGCTAGTATCCCTGGAATCTAATGGAGAAAAGGTCTGGTGGAGGGGAGCAGAGGCGTTGTCCCAGAATTCACTGTGTCCTAGTATTCAGCATTCAGCAAATGGAATCCATGTGTTTTGAGTATGATAACCTTTCCTCAACACATTCTAGGGCTTCTCCTTCAGTCTACTTATTTGACTATGTGGAGTGGTGAAGGGAACCTAACTGCTACACTGATCTGTACCCAATGCTCTATATTTTTTTAGCCTTCTTTTTCCTCCCTTTTCCAGAAGTACCTGGTACCAACAATTCCTGAGAGGTGGTGGCTCTGCTGGTTTCAATCAATCTCGTCACTTTCTGGCTTTCCTTATTGCCAACTTTGGATTCACCTTTCTCAGATCTGCTAAGCCAGTTACTAATGGTCTGGTTGTTTTTTTACTTCCCAAATGTGTTACGGTTTTCTTATCATCTACCCTCTTTGTTCTTTGGGATTTATGCTTTCTAAAAACAATCCATTTACAGTCACTGTAGAGGGATTTGTAGAGAAAGCAGAAATAAATGCATCTGTTCAGTAGGCCACTTTTAAATTCATTTACTCTTGAATGCACACTTAGTAAGTGGGAATTCTGTCTTGTTTCCTGATACAACTTCTAGTGCCCACAGTCCCTGGAACACACTAGCTGAATGGTATGAGTAACTCACTGACAGACCAACAAACTAGCTTGATTAGTTGAATTTTTCAATAGCCTAAAAGCTGCCAAATTTGAAAATGACAGCGTTGTAGCTACATCTACAATGAGACATTTCTGAAAGTTGAGAGATATAAGGTTTCTGGAAAGGTAATTTCATTGTGCATCCTTTACAATTTTTTGTTAACTTTTTGAATTTTTAGTTAAGAATTTAAAAGGGAAATATGAATTACTATAAGGGAGCACTCAGGAGGAATATAATGGGTATAACTAAAACCCAGGGCATGGCAGCATCTTTCTTTCTTTCTTTCTTCCTTCCTTTCTTTCTTTCTTTCTTTCTTTCTTTCTTTCTTCTTTTTATTTACTGAGCATTAACTTTTTATTCCATATTCCTGTCTCATTCAAGCACTACATGATGTGAATACAGTGACTTCAGATCTCTTCTAATTTCTTAATTTCCTTAGGGTGTGGTTATTCCCTGTTGTCAGGACTGCAAATTCCCAGCACGGTTTCAATGACCCCATTTGTTCCATAAAATTATTTTAATGTTTTGACTGTGAGAATGAAATGAACTCCCCTCAGATGATAACTCCCTGGCTAGTCCAACTTTAGAGTTCCCAATGAGGGGCAAATATAACATCATGTACGGAAAATAATGGAAAACATAGAAACAAAGGAAATTTAGGGAAGTCATTTTTCTTTCTCAAGCCAGAGTCATATTCCATCAAGTATGCAAGTGTGTGTATATTAGTTAATTTATAGGACATTTATTGAGCACCTATTATATGTACCACACTGGGCTAAAACTGGAAACTTTCCATGCCCTGTCTGAACACTCATTCTACAATCACTGAATTAGATTGATTTGAAATTCAGTTTTCTGTTGCTGTTTTACTACCCAGGAGAGCTTTACCATAGCCGTGGACATTTTTATCCCCACATTTTGGGAAGGTGTGTAACCTTCTTGCACCCATTGAGTAGTTAGCCTGTTTGTAGATTATAAACTCAGAGTACTGTCTACATAATATGATAACTACAGACACAGAATAAACCCATGCTGAAGCTAGAATTAGAACTCATTGGTCTTAAAGGTCTAGTGAGTAGCACCCTTGACTACAGATAGAGTTTAATAATTCTACACATTTAAGGAAAAGGACAGCAAAAGCCTTTAACACTGCTAGAAATAAAATCCAAAAGTACAGAAAATGATATAAACATATGGGAGAAGGAATTCAGGGTTATCATTGGCTTATTCATGAAGGTCTTAATGTGAAACATCTCATTTAAAATATCTTTGTTTCAAATATAGGTCATTCATTGGTTAGTAATAGGCACAATTTTGAAAAATTGTAAATACAGAGCTTAGAGATGTGGGTTCTTTTTTTAAACAGTCTTCAATTAATCATGATTTATTTATCATGAGTTAGATCTTTTTTTTTTTCATTTTTAAGTTCGTCAAATACAATGCCTCTCAAAGGAGATGTTATGCTTGTGATGGTACTGTAAACTTAAAACAGAAAATCTGCATGTCTGAAAACATTATCTGTTTCCTTTAGAATGTCACATGCTCATTTAAAAAGGCCTGGGACCCTGGAGCTGGTTTTCTGATTGTTGTCTTGAATAACTTCTTTCTTTTCTTCCACTTTGTTTGTGTCCTGTCACTCCTTCACCTCCTCCTTACCCTCTGCACTCACTCTGCTGGTAAGAAAGACTGTCCTCTCAGGCAAGGACAAGGAGAAGAGGGAACAGCTCTCCCAGGAGGCAGAGTTAATGGGGGCTCTGTGAATCTTTCAGCAGGGCTTGTCGGTGATGACCGAGCTGTAGAGGTCCCCTCCACAGGCTCTCTGACCTCTTGGTAAACTATTTGTTTGTCCTCATATTGATAAAAGAAGAAGAAGAAGAAGAAGAAGAAGCAGCAGCCACCAGTCTGTAACTCCCTATCAACTGGCATGTTGTTTTTTTTTTTTTTAAATTATACACATTTAAAATCTGCTCATTCAGAAAACCCCCAATCCTTGACTTTGTTTTACTATGCCATTGAGGTAAACCAGATTATTGATAATGTTAAAATAGAATCCCTAAAAGAAGCAATGGATGCTTCCAGACTTCCATTTTTTTAAAGAACACACACTACAAACTTGAAAAAAAATCAGCATAATACTCCAGATAATAAACCATCTGAAATAAGAATTCTATTGAGAAGCTGAAGACTAAAAAAACTTTTACCTTTATTCACATTTTGACTATAAATGGGGCCTCTCTTTTAGTATTTGAACAAACTGAAGCTATTGTTTTCCGTAGTATGAAATGCAGGGTCTATTTTTTTTCTTACTCCATAGCTTTCTCAAGTAAAATACAAGGACCCAAGGCAACTTGATCTCTTGAAAGTATGAATCTTTACAGTAGAGAGAAATCTCCAGGTTGTATACCTATTGACATTGCTTAATAAAAACATCTAGAATAATGGTGCTTCTGGTTGTGTTTCCAATAGCAATGTGATTGCAGTGCGCTGTGGATTAAGTTACCGAGCCTTTGAATTCTGACCTTCTGTCTAAAACAGCTTTAGAGGTTACTTTTTTTTTCCGATTGGGAGACTGGAGGGGGGAAAGTTAATGCTGCTTGAAGCAAGAAAAAAATCTATAGGTTATTAGGTTTGGGTTTTTTTTATTTTTCCCATTCTTGGCATTTCCTCTGCAATAATAATAGAGCTTCTTGATTCAGAATACTTAAACTGTACCTCCAAATGCATAAGCGGACTTGGAGGGCACTTTCGATGTAATTATTTTCTCAGTGAACAAATCAAGTGTTTATGATGTAATAGCTATTAAGATCAAAGCGTATCACACTGACTAACTGAAATTAAGGAATATGAAAGGGGGGACAGGACTGTGAAATGAGCTGTGCATATAATTGCTTGTTGTGAACTCAGGCCCTTAGTTTCTCCTTTTTGTTATAAAGAAAAACTTGGGGCTCTTTATAATCCCTACTTTAGGAAGACAGTTCGCCTTTTTGAATAAATAATGAGAAAAATATATATCACCTAATTTGATCATTTCAAGTTTAAGGATTCATCACAATTTTTCCCTCTTGACAATTTAATGTACGTTTATTTTTGAATCTGCTAACTAACTTGCAAATGTGTTTGTAAATAATGATTGTATAGTGATTATGTCTCTTCTATATTATATATATATATATCACACACCTTTCTGGGTTCATTAACTTTATGGGATATCACTTGCTCCGACATGATGATGCAACCTGGACATTCTGGTGCCCAAATGCTCCATCTGTCATTGGATGGTAACTTGGATGGTGGTGGAGAAATGCGGCTCACTCCAGAACAAATAATGGGGGAGAGACATTTTTTAAAAGCAGAATTAAGAGATCAACTGTGACATTATTTGTTAAAATAGAAGCAGACTCCATATAAAATGCCTAGCACAGTGCCTGATACATAGTACGCACTCAATAAATGCCAACTCCCTTCCTTCTTCCATGAGATATTCACTGTCTCTGATGAATCTAAAAACTGTGAACTCAGCTGTCATGAAACCTGGACAACACAAAGCAAATTTCCAGATCCTCTTACATGTACTGGGAGGTGCTGACAAGGTTGGTTTTGCCCACGGCTTAGAGGAAAAGAAGGCTGATGAGGAGACAACCCGGGTTTTCTAGGTTGCTCCATGTCAACAGAAATCTGTCTTGTAGTGTGAAAAAGCAAAATAGCATATTGCTGAGATTAAGCATATGCTTCCAAGACTAATTATTTTCATATTTTTGGCAGAAGGTAGAAAAGTAACTCTGTTTGTCATTTTAGAAATTCATTTGATTTTAAAATAGAAAACCTGATATGTCATATTTTTCTTAAAGTATCTCTACCATCCCATTCTCTTTTCTTAAAAATCGACTGCTGTTCAGACTATCATTATTTCAAAAAGTGCTGCTCCAAGTTTCTATTAAGAATAATAATTCTTTAAAAAAAAACATCCTATACAGTCATTACTATATATGATAACAAGTATTCTACCCTACATAAATAAATGGTCATTATTCATACGTAATAACCAATGTGCTTATTAAGGGGACAGGAAATAGGTCATATTTCCATACTGTATTGGTATAAAGACTATAATATTTATTAAAATAATTTTCCATGACACAGTGAATAGTTAGTAATTGCCTCCTTAAATTTACTGTTAAAAGCTATTCACGTTGGAGTTTGAATGGAAAACATTTAGCAAAATACTGGTAGACATTCAGTTTGGTGGACTTAATATCATTCTTAAAATAAATAGAGGATGTTTTACTTGGTTGCATTTCAGCAAAAGGCTTCTGGGAGTAAGACCCTCAGTGTAGGTCTCGTGCCAGTGAAAGAGTAGGTCATGGAAATGACCGCTTGAAATGCCAGCAAGGGTTGTCATGTCAGCTATCTGGACCCTGCTCCAGGGTTCCACAAAAGAGCCTGAAGCGTAGTGGTCTGGCAGAAACCACAAAAGAAGAGAGCCGTCTGGAAGGAGGGGACTAGAAGCACAGCCTTCTGGAATGCTCTATTTGACATTCTACCTTGAACAGTTTGAATGGCAAAAAATGAATACTTGCAGACATCATTGATTTTAATAATGTAGAAGAAATATTAACTAGAATTTTGCTTTTGGAGAAAAAGCACTCATCTTGAAGTGCTAATTATATTTTGCAACTTATCCCATTGCTCTCAAGACATAATCTTATAAGAGGGGTAGAAACAGAGATAAGAAATGATTTACATTGGACCAGGTAATAGTATGCATGCTTAATTCAAAAATTATTGAAAGGTAAACACAAATGGAAGAAAAATGACTTCTGAGAACATCTTTTATTGGAAACTTCATAGCTACTGAAGAACTTTATCAATTGTCCCTGGAATGGAAAAGGGAAAGGGACATTTGTGTTTTATCCTTTGTTTTCTCCATGTTTATTATATACAATTTGATCAATCAACTGCTTATTCGTATTGTTTTAGAAAACTTCCAAGTTACCTTTTTGTTTGTTCTACTGAATCCTTTATATCTGCTCTTGTGTTTTTTTAAAAATTAGAGACATTTGTTTATTTTTGTAATCATGTCTTTATTTAAAATTCTGTGTTAATTGGAAAGCACTAACAATTCCTATCAAAACTGTAGACTTCCATATAATCAGGCATGTATCTAGGCAACAGCTTGCTCTGTAAGATAAAACCTATTTGGAGACACAAAGATATTGTCTCTTTGAGAGTATTTAAGCATTTTTTTACAACCGACTATTTCAAGTGTTTTCCTTTTCCAGATAAATATATATGTGTGCATGTGTACACACACACACACACACACACATATGATTATATAGGTATACAATTCTAGTTTAGTAAAGAAAAAGCATACTAGTAAATTTTTTTACTCCTATTCATATGTTTATGTGTTGAAATTCTGGCAGGAAATATCAAATAGTAATTTTTTTTACCATTACCTGTCTTTACTAACAGCAAAATTTTGGCAAATTTTCCTAATTTCTGTTGTGATACATATGATTTTATTTAGGGAACACCTCGGTCCGTAAAATTTATGATTAAGTATGTAATTATAGTTGGTAAAAATTTAGAAATAGGAAGTTAACTGTACACCACAACTTGGGTCTTATTAGTAAAGGCTTACATTTGGCTATTTATCAAAGAATATCTGAGGTGTAAGTTGTATGGCTATTATTACATATCTAATATCCAAAGTAGTAACCAGTTTATGGATGAGCATATACTAATTCTGATTTAGGAAAGGAAATCATTTAAAAGTACTATCTATGCACACAGACATTTCTTTAGCCAATGACTAAGCTCTTTGCTACATAATTTTGATGTGTGACCTACATCATGTCATTTAGTGGTCACGTTACATTCATGCTTTCCAAAATTCCTTCATAACTGCATGCCTCATTTCTTTAATGGTATCTTCTGTTATACCAATAAAATAATTGAATTTCAGTACAAACACTAATGTAATAAATTTGATTATAATGTAGGCAATTATATACAAAAGTCGGATACATTACATGATATCCCCACACTCTCACTTCATGTAATTAGTGCCTTTTGGATTTCCCAATACAGTCTTTCATGGATCAGAAAGGTAATAGTTTACCCTTTTATATCAAAAATCAATTTTAAATTATGGGAAGCCTGGGTATAATAGCTTGCTGTACAGTTTCATACAGAGTTGAATTTTTCAACCAGAACCTCAAATTTTATATTTTATGGAACTTAGAAATAAATGTGATGGCAAAAGCAATCATTGTTTGATATCATAGATTGAATTAATGTAACATTGCATTTTATTCACAGCACTAGCAACCTCCATTATATGCTGTGTTTTATTTTCTGCATGTATACTTTCAGTACATTGACTTGCTGGTACTTCTGGTCTGAGAAAGTGCTGCAGTTGTAACGTCACCCTATTTCTGCTGCATATATGAACAGATCCAATAGCAATCAACTGATTTTTGACCTGGCCTCCCAAATATGGGAGATGACTAGCCCATGATGCCTTGCCACTACCACACACATGAAATCCTAGGTGAGTTTGCAGTTTAAGCTGTCTCTTAGGTTGAACAAACGTTCTTTTCTGAGGAATTCAGATTGGCATCCTTTCAGGGGGGGACAAAGGGGAAGTCCATATTGAATTTTGATCATTAGAAGCTTTTTGTTTTGTTTGCATCAGAATGGTGCTTTCATTTACAAATTAGCAAAGGAAAGGTAAGACTGTCTACGTGCTTTATTAGTTTATGATCTGAAAATGTATTATAAAGCCATTAAAGAAGTTATTGTGATTTTTAAAATGTTTTTTATATCAAGACAAGAGCCTTAAAAAAGATGCTTTTTATTACTAATAAAGAGAGCAAGTACATAGGATAGGATTATTGGTAATGACAAACCAATTTTAAGGGAAATCCAGTGGGTATAAAGATTTTGTTTTAGAGCACAAAATTGGTTTTGATGGGTGAATAGTACCAAAAATAAACAGTGGTATTTGAACTGTGGCATAGGGCTGGCAAATAAAAATACATCACATAAGTGATGCTTCCGATAAATACTTGAGATCAATAAAATGGTGGCAATTAATCTAATAACTGAAGTAATTTATTTACCTAAAACATGATAGTAACTAAGTATGTTAAACTGGAGGTCTAATTTAGTCATAATCTGAATAGCTCAACTTTCTAGGTATTATAGATTTTCGCGCATAGATTGACTTTAGTTAGAATTTTTTAAGAACCAGACTATAAAGAAAGAGTTCTAGATAAAATAATTATTTTCCCCTAAATTAAAAACATTAACACTGCAATATTATTCGGTTCATAGCCACAAAAGTCGTTCAGGTAAAACTTGTCATTCTAGAAACCTCTGCAGAATCATCGTCCAGGCTTCCATTGTTAAACTGGTAATAGCTTACACGTTTGCCTTTTTCTCTTCTCTTTACCGTACTTAACGTGGAAGTAGCCATTCTATTTTTTTTTTTTTTAATTTTCCCTAGACCTGTCAGTTGTTACATTCGGAAAACAATATTTGAAAGGCATCGCTCCCCCAAGTTTCAGGGCCTGAAAAAAAGTTTTGGAAAAGTATAAAAGATAACGCGTAACTACTCCCTAAAGCTCGTAATTGGTAGCTGCTGTAGCCAGAGATGTGTTGACAGTGTCTCCGAGAAGTTCTCACACAGCTGTTTATTCTGATAGCATGGGGCGCGTTCATTTATATAATAATTTTTTTTTAAGCAGCAAGGTTGAGTCAGACCAACAGTGCTCCTTTCAATTGTTGCATTTAAACCAATAAGGTTAGGACAAGAGAATAGCTGTGGTTTGCGTTGCAAAAACAACAACAAAAAAAGCCCCGAGGCTACACGGGCAGACCTACAAGGCTGCGCAAACAAACCCGGGATGAGATTCTGCTGTTTCTTTGTCTGGGGCGCTCAGATGCTATCAGCTGCTGCTGTTTGCTGGGAGCACAGGGCTCAAGGCGGTCTCTAAACAGCACGGTGGGAGCTGATGGCTCCGAGTTTGGGGCGAGGTAGAAACTCTCCCGTGCCACTTCCGACTGTAAGCCTTCCTGTTACCGGCCACTGTGGCGGTTTTCTTTCTGGGGACCGCGTTTTCGCTCAGTCGCTCCGCAGCCCGAACCTGCAGCAGCGGCCAGGCGGCTGTCCCCGCGGCCCGGCTCTGCCCTCCAGACGCGCTCCGCTTCCAGAAGAGCCCAGCTCTTCCGAGACCTCCTAAAAGCCCTCCCGCGTCCTTGTCCAAGAGCAAAACTATGTCAGGAATGGAGGTTTGCTAAACCAGAAAATTCGAAGGAGCGCATTAAACTGGCGGATGCAGCAGATGTAAGCGCTGTAAGTACAAGCTGACTGTTTGAAAAATTGTAGTGACTGACAACAGCTGTCCTGTGGGCAAAGCTCAAGACAACAGGAGCGCTTTTAGTGTTGTTTTGGTTTCTTTTAAAATGAAAACATTAGGGCATGGGGAAGATTATGACACTTTGTACCTAGTACTTGGTGAGCCACAGGGTTCCATCACAAACGTACAATTCGTAACACCCAAATTATCTGAGCGATTGGAATCATTAACAGATAATTACAAATTAATTGTTAACAATTACTTTTGTTTCGATCTGTATCAATAAATATAATGCACAGCTATATTGTTGTAGGCAGATTACTTCATATCTCTTTATTGAATTGCTGCACAAACCTCAACTATTATTGTGTGATATTGAATAAAGCGATGTGTATATGTCTATATAGAGATAGTAGAGACGGCATATCTAGCCATTGCAACAGAGACAACTTTTCCTACACACTTTAGATTGATATGAGAAAATGAGGAAGAAATTAACATTTTGAAAGGATAAGAGTAGATACCACTTTTTAAGGAAGGGAATCCTTTTGCTTCTATAAACGAATTTCCCAAACATTACATTAAACAGGCTCATCTTCAAAAGATGAAATAATAAACATTTGCCAAATTAACACATTTTTCACTTATTGACACTTTATGTGACTTGAATGGACCTCGAAAATTAAAAACAAGATTCTTAAACTTTTGAATTTCCATTTAAAATATTTGCCATCTATAATCAGTGTATGAATTGCTAATGACTTATGGGTGTATATATGCCTGGGGAGGAGTTTTTGAACACATGTAAGCATAGCATTTGCAAGAATTCAATAAATTCAGAGCCGTCATTGACTTCAGACAAGCATTTTTATGTTTCATTTCTTACAATGACAAAGGGTATAAAAAGTTGGTAGTTAAGCACATAGTATATAGTTGCATAGATTTGGAATTGTGTTTTTAATGTGTCTTTCAGAGTAGTTTTTATTTCAGGCTTGTATGAGTGTTTTAGCCCACCCTTTGGAGTTGAGGACATGCGTACATGCATAGTCATGCTTTTTTTGCATTATCAAATATTTGACTTTCTCACTGCTTAAGTTCTCCTAAGGCCCGAAGTATTCAGTAAGTGAACAAGCAGCAATGGAGTTTCAGCTCTGAAAACCCTTCACGGTGACAGAGAACCCTAACTGAGCCACTGTTCAGTCTGAGAGAGCCAAAGGCTAGCCAACTGCTATATGAGTTTTGTAGACATGATAAATTATTTTCTCAAAAGAAAATTTCCATTTAAATGTGATAACTTATTTTATAAGAATACATTGGAATAAGTGGTATTGGAATAACTCTTGCAGCGGGAATAAAAGTACTTCTTCCATTTAATCATATATCAAAATTATTTGACATTTTAAATAAATGCTAATTTTGAAAACAATTCTTTAAAGCTATAAGTAGAACCAATGTCATTTAAATACTCATTTTTGTGTTCAAGGGAACTGTATTTCATCTTTAAACGAGATAGTTCAAAAAGCAGTACAGTATATTACATTAAAATCAGTAATAGTATTAAAGCAGTCATTTTGTGGAGTCTTTGATAAAGAAGGAAATAAATGTTAACATTTGAAAGGAATCTATCCACCTCTTGGCAGAAGTTTATTTCAGTTTTAGGTTTAGGTTTTTATCAGAGCATTAAATATTGATTGAGGAGAATTTTAGCAAGAATATATTCTGATTAACAAACAAATTTATGCCTAAGGCACAATTTTTTCCCCTATAAAATACATTCTGATTAGAAAATTGCCATTGTCTTTCAGATTTAGGGGCACTCAGGTTGATCTGCGGCTGGGCAAATCTAGCTTGCCTGCCAACTCTATTTATTTAGATAAGTTCAGTACTTTCACTTTGAAAATTTTTTTTAGTTTGAAAAAAGAAAGTTTAAAATTATAGTCATTTTATAAAAATTGCTTTTAGCAAGCAGAAAAACCTGTGGAAAACCCATAATTTAGACAAGTACCTACATTTTATTTGCTCTGTGCTGCTGAGATTTAGAATCCCTTTCCATTTACAGTTTACTTTTCACAGAACATTATTAACTTTTTGGCTTCATACATGATCTTCTGTCAGATGCTTTTGATTTGTAATTTAGCAAAGTATAATAAACAGTGCAAAAGTCATGAATTTTGCTCTGCATCCTGAGCTCTGTGGTAGGGAAAATGTGATAAAATGTGTACCTTAAGTCTTGTTTGATGATCTCTCAAAGCAAGTTTGCCTTCTGGAAATAATTTCTGGGGTTGAAGAGCATGGTATTAACAGATTTAATGTGGCTATTCAATGGATTGGCGAAGTACTATGTGAGGTTTAACAAAATGAGAGAGACAAATTGAACATCAACAAAAGTTACATCTGTGAAGAATTATAAATTTAATTAGAAAAAAGGCAAACTTAAAAGACCTCATTAACTAATCAGAAGTCAGAGTTACTAGTTTAGGAGCTTGAATTTACATTCTAAGAAGTTCTGCTATCTTTTTTCTCTTTGTATTTTCAGTAGCAGTATGCTACTCTGGGTTTTCCATACAAAGAGTTTTAAAAAGCCTTAAACTGAAATGACTTCATTGTAATGTAAGATGAACATTTATGCTGTTATGGGAAACATTTTTTGCACTCATAGGAGCATTTGAATTAAAAATACCAGATTAGGAGAAGACAAGAGATATTAACTTTGTGGATGTAAAGCGGAAAATGTGAGCTTACTTATGCCTAATAGCATTTCTCTGAAAACCGTGAAATAATTTTTTCTCTTTTGAATGTAAATATGCCTAATTATTTCTGAAACACATTATGGTTTTGAACCTTAAAAACACAGACACTGCCAGAGATATTGCCATACATAAGAGAAAATCAACACCAATCAGAAATAGGTGTTCTTTTGAGATAAGTCATTATAAGAGAGTATGTCTCCTTACTGCACTGTAATCTTGTACTACACGTAAAAAACTAAAAGCATGTGAAGTGTAGCATTTTGTAAACTGTAACTAATTTTGTTCACATCTGTGTCTAATTGTTGTCTGCATTCGCATTCTTGAGAGTAGATTTATTTTTCCTGGACCACGATGTGGATTCAGCTGACCAGCCTAAGTGAGGATTAGTTGTTTTAAAGTTATTTTGATTAAAGAGTCATTTTTAAATACAGTAACACACAACACATGGTTTAAATAATCCTTGAGACACAAAAGAATATATCTGAAGTATACTTAATGAAATGAAGATCATGGATGTGGACTTGCAAAAAACTGTAGTGTATAAAAAGTAAGTGGGGACCGAGTCAAGTCAGCAGAAAAAAATTATGTTTCGAAAGTACATTTTTTCAGCGGGAAAAATGTGTTAGAATAATCCTTATTTTGAAGTTAATTTTAATTAACACTTTGACTTTGAAATTTAAATATGAGAGACTAAGCCTCAAATATAATCAAAATTTTCATATACAGTGAACTAAAATTACATTTCCAGGATTATACTATCTAGCTAATGTTAAAGTAGGAATGTATTTTAACACTTTTAACATTGAACAGAAAGTATGTTTTACATACTCTTTCACATAATTAAGCCAAGAGAGTTCTTAAAACTAAGTTAGTTCTCACCTATAATTTATTCCAGGTGTATAAAAGTGAAAAAAAGGGGGGGAAGGAAATTTATCCCTTGATGTATACTGCTGCAGTTTCTAAGGGAGAACATTTCATCTTGTGTGAGAACATTAATTTTAACAAAAATTGCAGAAGGCTGTTATCACAAAATGACATCTATAGGCATTAAAATTAGATTTCCATTTAATGCTTAGGCATCTCTTAAAAATTATTTTTCATCCTGCACATATTATCGAGAAGCATATCTAGAAATTGCACATTACATTATACCAAGACATTTAGATTTTAATGATGCTTCATTCTGGCCCAAAAGGTAGTATTAATTTCATAAATCATAATTTAAAAAGAGGACTCAGTAGTAGATATTTGGCTGGATAACTTTAATGCCATGTGAGATGCTCCGGCTCTCAACTGTTCTGCACCCCTAATTGATGTCAGTTCAGGTTGAATGAAAATGCACATCAAAGATTCGAAATTCTAAGTCATTTTGAATGTTATGCAGAATGCTCTTTACTGCTGGGACGTCAGCCTGAGCATGAAGCCAGCAGCCCACCTTCACCTGAGCTTATCACCTGCTGGCAATTGGCACTGCCTCTGGAGGATGGGCAGGGACTAGCAAAGCCTGCACACCTGTTAAATTAGTTGTTCGCTGAAGTCCTAAAATACAGATTCTCCTAGAGACAGATGACACTGACTTGCTGGCTACCTGGGATGCTAAATTGATTATTATTCTATCCATTGTCTTTCTTGGTTTAAAAGCTGGAAAACTGAACCAAAGCAAAGCACTTTTCCTATTTTACCAGGCAATGTGGAATAAGCTTACGCTGCATTTTAAATCTGCATGGGTAAACGAGCATGCTGCTCCATGGTGGGACTTGGAGCATGAAAACTTGCCTTTGCCATTTGTAGTCAGTCCAGCATGGCCTGGCAGTTGCCCAGCAGCTCTTTCAGTGAATGTGAAATGACAACCAGTCAATATAGGAGAAAACTCTGGTGATAAGGATAAGAAACTGTTGGGAGTCAAAGGTGTGGGCGGGAACTCCGTTTCAGCTGGTGATAGTAGTAGATGAAAGATCTTCTGAGGATGCTGGAGGATGATGGCCTGAACGACTGCTGCGAAACACACTCATTTTGCTAATAGAGATTTTTTTTCCAAGCACCTTTTCCAAGCTGCCTGGGCAAGGCTGCTTTGCATGTTGATTGGGGGAGGGGTAATCCCGTTTGCAGCTGTCATAGGCCAGTGATGAATCACTATCCAGTCATTTGGCCGCCTTCCCCCCTGACCAGGGGAGGAGGAGGGTTAGACCTGCAGGAGGAAACAACAGTAGAGACCTCAACTTAAAGACAATATGCCTTTCACTGCTGCAGTATCCTCCTTTTTCTCTTTTGGTTAAAAGGGAGCATTGTGGTTCTCAGCCATGTGCTCTGTGTAATTAAGAGCTGACACCGAAGCAGAGTAACAACAGCTTCTAATTTTTTACCCCTGATCACAGGTGCAAACACCTCAAACCTGTTCAGATGTTGCTGTTTCCTCAAGTTGCAGGTAAGGATATTATTGATATTTGACATTTTTGGAGATTACCTCTCTATGACCCATTATCTATTTTTGTCTAGTATTTCTTAATTATTGCTATTAATAGCAACAGCCTGAGTTGGAAATTACTTAGCAATTTGTGTGTGTGTGTGCGCGCTTGTAAAACATTTTGAGTATGTAGAAAGGGAATAGGAGCCTGGGTTTGAAAATGAGGATGGGCTATAGTTTCTGGAGTTAGGAAAACTGTGAGTGTAAAGGGAATCAGGAGAGGAGAATTGGGTTTTAAGTCACTTCTAGTTTGAATTCAGAAGATTTGAGAAGTAAAAACTCACTCTAGAAGAAAAATGATTCAGGTTAAGCTATTTTAAATCAGTTTAAGTGCAACCTTCAAATTAAAATGACTAACATATTGACCTGGTGAGGGTGAGAAGCAAACTGTCTCAGCTTCATAGATATAAATTGTACACCCCTCCGAATCCATACATTTAAAATAAAGTGAATGGGTCTTAGCTTTTCAAAAACTTAAAAACAAAACAAAACACAGCATCAAGGTGTGTTTTTAGTCACTTTAAATAAATCCTCTCCTCTCTTCTTTAATGTATACACACACACGCACAGTTGTGCTATTGCAAACATGAGTAGGGGCTTCTGTACCTTTCATAGAATACGTTAACTGCTGAGTCTAAGAACTTTCAGTGGAGGTGCAACTGTCTTTATATGGGAAAACTGCACAATTCGAGCCCTGGAGTAGAAGTGCCGTTTCCCTGAGTGACAGTTGAGGTATTCCGGGTGCTAAGGCTCACAGGGCTCCCTGTACCTCGGCCTCATCCCTTTTCAATTGGGCACGCTGTATGTAATCCACAAAGCAAACAAGGGAGTCGACATCATAATGTTTTAATGCTGCATTTGTTTCAAGGGAAACAGAGGAACAATTAAGCAGTTTGCCAGAGTAAACACATGCATCAGAACTATCTCATTCCCTGTCACTAGACTCTAGGCTTCAAGTGTTTTATTTGGTTTGGAGACCCATTAAATTACAATTGGGTGGTAAATTATAGGGAAGTACTTAGTGCTAATTTATTAGATGAAACAGATTCCACTAAAGAGTGATTTTATTTCTATTATATCTGTTTATACCCTTGTGTTTTCTTTTATAAAAATACTGTCTTTGTTTTTTAATGTAAAAGAAGCATGACTACATTTTTTTTTGAAAATTAAAATAGATGTAATTGTCTCATTAGATCTTGTGGCTTGGTGAGCTATTTAAGAGAAAAAAAGATTTTAAAGCTCCATGTGAGTGTTTGACTGGATAGGTAAGGCAAGTGACTGACACCTTTCATGACTACATGTTATGAAAGGATGACTGAAGGTAAAACGTAAGATGAACTATTTTCAGTCTAAGAAAATAGATACAATGAGACTTTTGTGCGAATGTGTTTCAAAGAAGGTGTCAAGTCGTTAGCGCATTAAACAGTGGCGTCATGAACTTGGTGCATGTGTCCAACGGAAGGCTTCTTGTCTTTAGGTCTATGGAAATGCAGGATCTAACCAGCCCGCATAGCCGTCTGAGTGGTAGTAGTGAATCCCCCAGTGGCCCCAAACTCGATAACTCTCATATAAATAGTAATTCCATGACTCCCAATGGCACCGAAGGTGAGTGTCTGCCTTCTCACTGTTTACTTTGCACCTTGCTTCTTCTTCACTGTATGCTTTGTTATTAGGTGGTTATGAATTTGATTGTCAAATCCACAAAACTACTGTTCTATTTCCCCTTTGGGTAATTTGACTCAGGAATCAGTACTCATCATCATTAGTTAGGAGCTGCATGTCATTAGCTCATTATAACATTACACAGCCTGGTTTTATTTTGCATAGATGCATATGTATGTATATTATACATATGGTGTGTGCATAACATTTTTAACTTTTCTGTTTTATCTCCTGTTCTCCATAGCACACTATCAATTTGCATTGTTTTGCTTTATGAGTAATGAAAATTTAGAATTATTTCCTTTATTTTACTTTCCTTTTTTGTCACTAAATACAACCATTGCATGTGTTTAAATGTAACATTGGACTAAATTGTTTCTAAATATCATTAAAATAATTTGTGTGTCTAGTGTATTGGGGGCTTTGGCCATTAAGTTATAAATAAGCAAAAAAAAAGAAATTTGTTTATAAATATATATACCCTCATTTGGATGATACACAAAATTTGCTTTACTAAAGGTTAAATAGTATGCTTTAAACAGTACTATTACAATTATTTTTGTATAATTAATACATGCATATTTTTATATATGTATGTTATATAAATAAAAATACCTATTTTAATCCACATATACCTAACTCTAAGCATATAAGTAAGACTATATATGTATTGTAAGCTGTTATTCACACTTAGGTACTAAGTTTAAACATTTAAGAAAAACTATATATGTATTGTAAGCTGTTATTCATGTTTAGATACTGTGTATATTTTTAAAACTTTAGCACGTGGGACACTGTTATATGTTACATTGTATTTATTTCTACCTTTGCCTATTGAAAAATTACTTCTTCACAGATGATATTTTTGCTTATTTGTTCTCTAGTAAACCTCTGGACCTTGATGAACTTAGCATAAGTTTCACTAGAAGTTCAATAAATTATTCATGTTAGAATTTCATCCATAAACAAAACCCTTAACCATCATTTTCCAATCACCATGGTGATCTTTTATCACATTTCTTAAAAATAAACAAAGTTAAGTGCCATAAAGTTGTTTGATGCAATATTCCAACATGTATTAGGGAAGGCTTTTGAAACTAGTAATGTTATGAAATTGACAATAATAGAAACATATAAAATCAGCTGTTTTTCATGAGACATCTTAATTTTTATACCAACAATGATGTTTTTAATGTGTCAATACAGGAACGGGCAAAAGTAGGTTTACAGTTGTTTGCGTGGAAAAAAAATAATAATACAAGAATAAACTTTTTAGTGTACTTACAACTGTAAACCTACTTTTGCCCACCCTTGTAGCCTGTATTTTCCGTTTAAGTAATTTCATTATCAGTGTTTACGAAAGATGGCCACTGTCAAAAGTAGAACCTCTGCTGATCTTTAAAGAAAAAAAATCTCTGAATAAGGTGACTTTTCATCTGAAACTCTTTTCTTCCCACTTTAATAGGTGATCAACAAGAAATTTCAATTATTTAAAGGAAAACAATCTAGTGTTTACGTAGATTTTATAGAGCCAATAAAAAAGCAAGCAGTCCTTTTGCTCGGATTTGGAATTCAGGTTCAGGTGGAAGGATGGCTTGTGCCGGCACAGACAGGGGTGTGCGCAGTCTCTCAGACGCCCCTGGGCGGCCAGCCCCCCCGCCAGCGTCCCTGCGCGGGCAGCCACTGGCGGGCGCCAGAGCGGGTAGACACGTCACGTTGTTCTTATCGCTGGGAAGTTCCAGTAAGATAATCACTTAAAGTAACTTAAATATAAAGGAGACCAAACATGTTTAATTATTTTGCTTAATGGAATATACCAACATATGGGTAGGATTAATTTTGAAATCATCGTTAATTTTCTCATAGATGAAGAAATGAAATAGGGTAAGAGGTTTCATTTTGTCACCATTTACTTGCAGACTGTCTCCAACAGAATAGGAAGCACACAGTATTGAAAGTGAGGGTGTGTTGGGGACTTACCCCTTGGATGGCTTTGTGTGAATGATGTGTGAGTTGTTTTTTAAGGGTGTGTGGAATGGTGATATTCTTCTGAGTATTTATATTTAATAGCTGATATCATATTCATATTTAGGAATATATTTTTGCACAACTAAAATAAGTTCCAAATAATAAAAATATATTAAATAATTGCATGATCTCCTGAGCCATTAATTTTGGAAATGCTAAGAAATTATTCCTTATCCTAAAGAAAATCTTAATTATCCTATGTCTTAGGAATTAACTTTTTTAGACCAGTTTCAGATAAATACCCGGTTCCTCCTCTCACTCTGTTCTCAGGCATTTCTCAGGGGTTGACTTTGCGGGGGTTGCAGTAGTTGGAAAGTGAAGTTCGAAGTTGTCAGTATAAATTGTCCAAAAAATAAATGGAATTTTAGTCAATCTACTGGGATATGCAGTTTTATTTTAGTATGTAGTTTGAAAATATGGACATCAGCTTTCTTCATGATCCATGTTACATGCCTGTTTAGATACAAACAGTATTAGAAAGTTCTGGGTTATTATTAAGTTTGTGAATCAATTTATCATGCTACTTACATGTTCCATAATGTGTTGGCTTCATTCCTCTCGGTCACCACTAGAGGAGTTGAATTTAAAATTAGTGAAGTCACAAGGTCTGGCAAGCTTCCCTGGGATATAATCATTATAGATTTTCCAATTCCTCCTTTGAAAATTTTATTTTGAAACCAGCAGTGTTTATGAACAAATCAGAAAAGTGAAAAACAAGAAATTCATTAAAATTTCAAAGAGCATTTAGAATATCAGTCTCCCTTCTCTAACTCCCTAACAAATATTTCTAGCCCTCGAGGCTGTGATTTATATTTGAGCAGCTTCCCTGCAGCCCAATTGAAGCTGGTCTCCTTAATTAGGTCAACAAAACTTCCACTGAGTTTACACAGTTGTTGGCTTTGCCTACGTATGTATTGATTGTCTTCTCTCACTCAGAGCCATTTTTTACTTCCTGCCACCACTTGTCCCTATAATAAGGCTAAGAAAACATGAAAATCTCCTGTATCAAAAACCATAACTTCATCTGAAGAACAAACAAGAAGGGAATGGAATGGAGAGGCAGAGAATATTAAGTTTCTTCTTAAGTCTGCTGCCAAATTATCATTAAGACTCAATGTTTGTAGGTTCTGTCCTCACAGGCTAGCGCCTATTTTCATGGTTCATCTAAGGGATAAAGACAGAAAGACACTGAACTCCAGCCTCAGATACTGTGCTTTTTCATTTCCTAGCTGAGATGTTCTTCAATTCAAATAGTTGTTCGAATGTTTCAGATTTCAGAAGTTTCAACTCTTCATACTTTCACGTTTGATTCCAACCTTTCTGAATTGTTATCGTTGCAGTTAACTGTTGGTTTCACCCAGTTTTTAAATCTTTGAATTATAGAACATGAATAGGTACAAATGTAAAATAGCATAAATGAATGCTTGACTTGCATTCAGAAAAGCATTGTAAAAAGTGGCATGTTTCCAAGTAAATTAATGAGTATTTTCTATTAAACAACTAAAGTTTGACCTGGAGGAGACAAAAGGATGGTTATGAAAACCAACTGTGGCTTTTCCTTTAACTGCTTTCCCCAGTCTTTTGGGCAGTTAGTCTTCCAGGATAGGATGGAATAGAAATTTCTTACTAGAGAGATTGATATAGTACTTTAAAGACATGGGCCTTTTGGTGGTGATGTTTTCTTTAGATAACTGTTAAAGCATCCTGAGCGGATTTCCACTGTGTGGGTACATGTTTGGGCCTCAGTTTGGTAGAGGGTCTGTGGTGTTTGTGTTGTGCGTGAGAACTTGTTGGGAAATCTTCCTTCAGAGGGACGCAGGGCTAGAGCAGTGAAAGGATTTTTATTTACGGATCCAATTAAGGCCTTGTTTGCAAAGCAGTGATTCTTTCCATCTTTGTTTTTGTTTTTGTTTTTCTGGTTGTCTTAAGTCCTTGGGAGCCTACGATTGGTCAGTTTATATATTACTGGTTTGAGTCTCTATTTTTGGTTGTCTGGAGGTGAGGAGTGGGGAAGGGCAAACAAGGTGTGAGCTAGCAAAAGAGCAAGCTCTAATTCTGGGTTTTTGCTATTGAAAATTTAGATTCAAATATAAGAAGCTTAAATTGGTCTTAAGGCAGATGAATTTGCCTTTAAGTGACATAAAACCAGATGCAGTTGGAATCTTCCCTACAAATAGGCCTTCAGAAATTCTGATGGTAATTTAAATAGTAATTTTGAATTGATATATCATATTTCCAAGTTGATAAGAGATATGATCTTGAATTAGGTGGCTAAATTTTCTGCATTTTAAGATGTATTTAGTTGTCTATTGCAAATTTTTGGTCATAGGTTAATTCAATTATACAACTCTGTATTAACAGAAGTTATTTTAAAGTTGTTTTTATCATTTCTGCAAAGCTTAGAACACTAACAAATTATCTGAAATTGTTTTCTTCACTGTAATTTTAATTTAGTAAAATGCAGTTATATCCAATTAGAGTATTTTAAAGAAATCATATTTGTAAGAAATATGTACATTATAGTGAATGTGTATCAAATTATAGTTTGAGGCTTTATTTGTATATTTGTGGTTAAATGCTCTTGTCCACAGAAAAATGGTAACCCAATTTCATTGTTTACATTCTGCACATGATTTAGTTTCTGGAAGACGAAGGGACATTGTTAGTAAAGGAGTTTTCTAAATGACATTTGCAGAACGTGTAGCCATAGAATTAGCCTCTTATAAATAATTTTTTAGCAAAAGCCATGAAAGAATGAACAAAATAATTTGTTAGGATTTTGTTTGCCTGTGTAGTATATGAGGATAATTATCACATGCCTGTTACTGAGTAATAGTAATAATGGCTACTTTTTAAAATAACATTCTCAGTCACTATGCTGACCATTCACCATTGTTTATTTAATTAATTTTCAGAGAATCCCTGCTACATTGCCAACATCATGGTTAAGAGACTGGGTTTGAATCCCAGCCCCATACACTAGCTGTGTGAGCTCAGGCAAGTTAGCTTCTGCGTGGCTCAGTTTTCTTATCTTTATAATGGGATAATAGCAGAGCTTGATCAGGCTTGCTGTGAGAGCAAAACTTGCAGCACTCTTGGAACTTACTAAGTGCTCTGTATCAGATTCTAGACCATATGTAAATAACAGTCACATCTACAGTACAAGTTGCTGTTTTACACGCTAGAAAACAAAATCCTAGAAAGTTAAATGCCAACTTGAAAGTACATGGTTTGTAAGAGGCACCTCTGGTATCTGACCTGATATTTGAATCACCCTCTGTCTGAGTCCAGAGCCTGGGTTTTTAAATCCCTGGATTATTCTGTAGAGAGTATGACTCCCATCAGTTGCCGATGCCTTTTCTAATACCTCCATACTAAACACTGAGTGCCTTCACTGCCCCAGGGGCGCCTTAAGGACTGGAGCACACCATTCTCCAGCGAGCAGTGGAGCTGGAACAGGAGCAGTGTCAGAGGCTTTGATGTCAAAAGTACTTCAGTATAAGGAGAACTCCCCAGGGCTGTTACACTCTTTAAGTTCTAGTTTGTGTGAGTATGTGAGGTTGCTTCCTGGGGTTGGGCGTGCACAGCGTAATGCTTCAACAGGGTGATTTTTAGGAGATTGTCTCTCACTAATTTCCAAAGCCTTAGACTTCATTATAATTCCACCAGCCATCCATCTATGTTAAACTTCTCAGGGATTAAATAGAGATTGAAAGTCATCTCCGCTTTTCACTATAAGTCATTCTTACATGTACATTTGTACCACAGCAGAAGTACTGTGAAATTTAAAAAGCAGTTATAGAGTTTTACTACTGCTGAGATAAATATGTTCTACCTTAGAAAGTATTTTTAAGTGCATGATAAATTTGGTCACATTTCTCTTGACTTTGAGAACCAGAGGATATGAACCAAACACAACTCCAAGAAGAAGTGTAAGTGGCATTTGGTGGGGGCTCTGTAGGAATAACAGTTGCCAAAGCTGAGTGTTGGGTACACGCCTGGTCTGTTCTAGGAACAGCAAGCTGTTCAGTGTGTCTGGAAGAGAGAGAATATCAGGGAGTGTGAGAGGTAAAGTCTGAGGAATAACGGGGTGACATACACTCTAGCCTATCAGGTATAGGTAGCTGTATCTTCCATACTAAGAATAGGAACCGCGATGCTGATGGCCTGAAACTAGGCTCAGAGTTTCTAGAGAGCCAGGGTTCTTGATAAGCAAATGCCTCAGGGAGACAGTTTTTACCTCCTCCCAATACCTGATAGTTGAGAGAATCCTAGTTCTGTAGCATGTCTCCCCAGGTGGGCCAGAACTTTGGTCCAAGCAGTAATACGTTTACCTAACAACATCCTATCTTCTGGGGAAAACTTCTGGCTCCCTCCAGGGATGCGCGTGAAACTTTAATGAGTGCTGGTATTGAGGCTAATTCTTATCCCGTCAGTCAGAGATTTCTTGCTTTAAGTAATTCTTGATTTCTTATACGGTCAAGGATGCTGTGGAGTGAGCAGTATGTAAAGCGGTGTGTGTGTCTGTGTCCTCCTTGTGTGTGTGTACATGCATGCATCTGTGCCCATCCCTGTGTGTATGCATGTACATGTGTGCGTCTGTGTCCTCCCTGTGTGTGTGTGTACATGAGTGTGTCATTTCTTTATTTACTTGGAGTAAGGTCTGAGAGTAATTCATTCTCCTCTCATTGGCCTCAAACATACAATATTATGTAGTTATGTACATAATTGCAAATTTTACATTTGTTCTTTGGGTAGAACGTAGTTTTTTGTCACATAGCTGTCTTTAGTGACTGCTAACCACTGCCTTCTCAAAACTGTTTTGAGAAGCTAATCAAGGACTGGTATTAAGTTTTAGGACCTCGAATTATAAATAAGTAAAATCTTACTGTGATAATGTTCCTGGTAATTTGCTGGTTTTGCAGAATTTTCAGTTTCATTTTATTCCTCCAGTATCCTATCACACCAAAAAAAAAAAAAAAGGTAAACGAACTTTACCAAACACATTCCAAGGATGTGTGTTTTATTACTCTCATAATACAAACTGGAAACATTTTTTCTTACATAACATGAATCAAAATCTAAAATGCTTATCTATTTTATCATTGCACCTATTACTGATAAGAGGAATTTTGCATGGAAAGAATAATTTTTAGCAAAGGAAAGAATAGGAACTGAATAATTGAGTTCTTACTGTTTATTGAGCACAACATTTATGCCCTCTACATACCTTATTTTATCTTCAAAAAAAGTTAGGATGACTTTTGTACATCTCATTTTAAAGCGTGTGCATGACAGCTCTGTTTATACAGCACACTGTGTTGGAGATGAGATTCAAAGGTACATGAGGCTACTTTCGAAGCCCACATCCTTTACACTCCAAAACACGCACTCCCCAGTAGCCAAAAAGCTTCATTCTTACTGAAGTACTTTATCTCCCTTAAAATATTTTTATTACTTTATATAAGATTGTGACCTAATGAAGGAAACATCTATGGTGGGGGGCAAAACCCTGGAGTTTATTTATAAAAACTTGTGTATTTATTCTTACATATTTAAACTCCGATCACCTTCACAGTGCTCTCCATTTGATGCAATACACCTATTGAGACATTTTTCCACTGGTCAAAACAGTTTTTGAACTTGATTTTGATGCCTTTTAGTGCTTCTGCTGTTTATTGTTTCACCACCTACGCAATTGCAAAACGTTGCACTTTGAGGAGTTTGCTCATCTGGGGAAACAAAAAAAAGTTGCTGGGGTGAGATCAGGTGAATAGGGAAGGTGGGGCATGGGGGTCAAGCTGGTTTTGGTAAAAAACTGCCGAACGCTGTGTGGTGTGAGCAGGTGTGCTCATAAACCACCCATCATGAAATGGGCAAACGTGTTGAAAGAGTCTTCAGAAAAACTCACTAAAGCTCAGTGCAACCTCTCACAACAGTACCAGCTGGTACACTGATACAGATGGGTTCCCGGAACACTCACCTAGTGGGGGAGCCTGTACTGCAAGGGATCCACCTTCCAGAAGATAATTCCAGGTTGTTTTAGGTCTCCCCCTCATATTTATATGTGTTTAGAGATGTGTGTATAGAGTCTCTAGGTTCCTTAAAGGTGGGGACAGACCTATTCACTGTTCTGTCCTCAGCATCAACCAGAAGGCATGGCAGTAATTGAGCAGTCAACAAATATTTGTTGAATGAATGCTCCTTATTACTAAGCAAATGATAAAATTGAGTAATTACAAGAGAAGAGAATCATTAATTTTATTTACCAAGCCTTACCAGGTTTAATACATATAGAAGAAAGTCCATTTCCAAAGATTTGAAAATGGTCATTTCACAGACCAATTCATACAGTAGCCATAGGATGTCCATGCAGAGAGCATCCACCGTCAGCACTGCCGATGATTTGGATTTAATCTGTAGTAACTGACCTGCACTTGTCCCAAACTAATAACTGTCAAACTTAATAGCACAATATTTAGCAATGACGAAGCAACTTCCCTTGGTCCGAGAAACAAATGAGGGACATAAAGATCAGGCAGTTAGTACACTTAGGTTTAGTATCCTTACATGATGGTAATGAATCAGGATTGGCACGATATAATAATAAATTATGTATTTTTATATATTAAAAATGTTTATGTGAACATTGCCCTGTCCAGTGTGGTTCACTTCATTGGAGCACTGTCTGTAAGTTGAAAGGTTGCCAGTTCTATCCCTGGTTAGGCACATACCTAGGTTGTGGGTTCAATCCCTGGTTTGGGTGGTATGGAAGGCAACGGAACAATGTTTCTCTCTTACATTAATGTTGCTTGCTTTCTCTCTCCCTCCCTCTCTCTCTCAAAGCAATAAAAAAATGTCCTTGAGTAAGGACATAAGTATATAAAATATATGTAAAAGATCTATATGTAAAAGAATATCACACTGTATATCCACCATTGCATTGTCAGTTTATTAAAAAAATATTAAGTGATTGTGTCTGGAAATTTACCAAATACCATTCCTGCCAGAAGTTCATAGTCTCCTGTGACTTGCAGACCTGTGTTCAGATGGCTAAAATGAGGGCTGTGTTCTACAGAGGAGGAGAGGTGCCTAATCAGGACTGAGGTGGCTGAGGATGGGGGATGATTCCTATACCCTAATAACACTTAGAATCTCGAAGGAGGGGTAGGAAAGCATTAGGTGACAAGCCAGGAAGGAAGAGAGAGCAAGAATTATTCAGCTACAGCAGAGACATCACAGGGTGCTGTTTATATGTGTGTGTTACGAGGGACGTGTGCAAAGTGCACAGAGGTGGCACTGAGGGCCCCCCAGACAGGTGATAAGGGACCTCTGGTACGCATTTCAGGAGTTGAGAGTCAGTCCTGCGGGAGCTGGGTGACCTAAAGGCTTGTAAAGAACAGTGAAGTTATTGTGTCTGTGTTTCAGAAATATACGTGGGCAGTATTTCAAAACTATCTAAGGGGTGGTGGGTGGTGAGAAGACTCCAGGGGAGAATTAGTGAGGGCACTCTTTATCTGAAATATTTGTCACCATAAATTCACACCTGATACTTACCTTCAGAAAAAATAGGGAATGCATATTTAAAATATGGGAAAGAATGATGGTGAGAAGATGGATGTTGCACTCAGACTATTCTGGGCTAGAAAATTGTGGTTCCACTATTTACTAACCATGTAACTGAAATGCGAATTTTGTGAGGCAGCAGAGCAGTGGGTTGGGGGAAGGCTCTGATGTCAGGCTGCTAGTTCTGCCACTTACCAGTTAGTGTGACGCTGAATAGTTACAGAACTGCTCCCTGGTCTGTAAAAGAAGATAATAACAGTCCCCACCTACAGGGCTGGGGGGGGTGGGTGACTCCTAAGAAGCTTTCCCTATCCATTGGCTATTAATATCATCATCATCTCTGATCTCTGAAACTCTGCTTTCTCCACTGTAAAATGGGGATTGCACCTTTCTCACAGGGTATTATGACAATTTTCTATCTAAAATACTAAGCACAGTCATTAGCATCTATTACATGCTCAACACATAGCCACTATTAAGTAATAATAGATGTTATATTTTATAAAAACACATTCACTAGGACTGGCTGTTGCAGTGTCACCGCGGGAGAAGAGGGTATTTCCTCCTCCTTTGAGATTCCTTCTATCACCTAATGGCCTTTACAGTTACTCTGAGTAGCTTTATTCAATAAGTACTTGCTGAATATGTCTGTGTGCTCCTGTGAATTGGTGAAGAAGGAAGAGAGGAGGAAGGGGCATCAATTTGGTAGGTTGATTATATTTTCGGCAAGTAAACCATTTTTTCAGATATGATTGAGGTTCTGAGTCCAAGCCAGCTCATCTGCTTCCAATCTTGTACGCTAGTTTATTTTACCATCTGCTAATTTGCAACATACACTGATACACTTTTATTTGATGCTCCGGTATTCTGGGACTTTCCTCTTGCTGTGTCTTTCACTGATTGTTGAGACCTCCACCCAGAGAATGAAGGATAATAAAACGCTAGTCAGAACACATTTAACTTTCCAGTGGTTTCATAAAAGGTATGGCAATCAAACAAATTCAAAACTAGCCATGTGACCTTTGGCTAGATTTTAAATGTCTTTAAGGTACAGTTTCCTCATCTTCAAAATGTGATGATTATCTTAAATATCTCATAAAATTGCCATGAGGAGCCAACCAGTTATTGCTTAGAAAGTGCTTAGCACAATGCCTGGCATGCAGTAGGTGCTCAATAAATGTAAACTACTTTTAAAATTCTAACTCTAACATGCTAAAATTCTGCTTGAATATTGCTTATGAATATTGAATATTGCCAAAAATTGAGAATGTTATATTGCTAACTTAGGTCTTAAAATTGGAGCAGTCTTTTTACACTGTTGTGCTCAGCTTCTATTATTATAACAACCTAAAAATATTTAGATCCCACCTTGGAATTTAAATGTGGGCATCTGTTAAAACTCATTCAATTACACATTTAAAATTTATGCATTTAATTATATATAAATTTTACTTACAGGAAAAAAGAACCATAAACAAATATGAACTCTAGTTAATGATATGAATACTGAAGTGTTTAGGGGAAATGTCTTATCTCTGTAACTTACTTTGAAGTGCATGGAAAATAAGATGGTTTCACAAGGAATAAATGTGGAAAGGAAATAGGTAGCAGGTTTATAGATGTTCAATGTAAAATTCTTTTAGTTTTTCTCTATTTAGGAAAACCTTTATAATAAAATACTGGTAAAAAGGTGAACCTAAAATACTTAATGTGTCCTGGGAAAGAAACATTTATTTAGTTTTTATTGTCTGCAAAGGTCTACCAGATTCTAGCAGATATACAAAGAAGTATGTGACACTCTTCCTACCTTAAGGAGCTCACAGTCTGATTGGAAGAGAGAAGTTTTTTTGAAAATTTGGCAGAAACTAAAAGGTCATAGTATGTCAATTAAATTATGAAGACGAGGGTTTTCAATCTCTAGCTTAGAGATTCCCAGGAGGTGCAGAGCTAGTACTGAAGGTCATCAGTTTCTTTTGTGCAAAATCTTTGTAGGATGAGGAAATTAATAGGCCACATAACAACTTAATTCTTCACATGTGGATATTCTGTTTGTTATGTTTTTGAAAATACAGATTTTCTTGTCTGAAAATTTGCAGTAGGCTTTTTGCCATTATGCTCTTTCTCAATCAACAGATTAAAAATAGGCTTTCATTTGGTTCTGAAATATTTTGGTATTAGAAGAGGGCTTCATTCTCAGGAAGGTTAGAAGCCACTGATGCAAACAAAAGTGCTCTCAGAGTTCAGAAAAAAGAGCTCTTCAGCTCCCTGAGGTCTGGCCAGGCTTCAAGAAGGAGATGGAATCTGAGCTGAGTGTTGGGAAATGGGTAGAATTTGAATAGGTTGAGAAGAGAAGGAATGCATTCTAAATGAAGGAGCAGTAGGAACAAAGGTAGGATAGTTCTGGAGACTGTGAAGAGACCAGTTATAGCTGAAGTAGATAAGGTTGGAAGGATCAGCTGGAGCCAAACTGGGGAGGACCCTGAATAGGAGGCTAAGGAATTTGGACTTCATCCTGGTGCCAGTAGAGAAGCCACTGAATATTTTGAGCAAGGGATTGATATGGTGAAAGTATTTTAGGTATTAATCTGGCAGCAATTTCTAGGGTAGATTGGAATGGGGGAGAGATGAGCAACATGGAGCCTCATGTAATCTACCCAGATTGTACGTGTTAGGAACCTGAGCTAGTGTGGCAAGAATGAGTATTGCAAAAAGGTAAGTGGGCTTGCATGAGATATCCCATGTATCATTTCTTTTACACGAAAAAAGTCAACTGGTCTAGACCTCTGCAGTCAATCATTGCACAATGCTTCTCCAATATGCCACACTTCTTGGGAATAACAAGTTCAAAATTGGCTAACATTTTTTGTTGCCATATATACCCTTAAGTTCAAGTTTGGTTTGTATGTGTTGATTTGGTTTTCATAAGGTTGTACCAGGTGTACTATTTTAAAGAGCTAATATTTTTCTACTCACTTGAGAAAAAAGGAAGACTTGAAAATTTGGGAGAGATGACATTAACATGCCAGACTATAGAGCCAATCTAAACATAAATGGATGCCTCGTTTTCCAAATGGGAACTGACCAAAGGAAAAAACACCTGGTTTATGGATATATATACATGTGCGTATGCATGTATGAATTTTTAGATAAAGACAATATAGTGAAATGGCTACTTATATCTTATTAATTAAATTTTATGTTTTTAAAATAAGAAAATATAAATTTAGGAATATTGCTATTTTTTTACTTTCATATAATTTTACTCATTCTCTTCACATATGCCTTGGGTATCCTTCGCCTCTTTTTGAGTCATTTGATATAATTTTCAAAAACATGCATTTCCACTTGGCCTCATGGTCTGAGAAAGAGGACTCATTCAATCTGTCTGTGGTATTGAAATTGAGTCCAAACTATAACATAACATCACAATGGCTGTGCTTTGTCTCACAGGTTTATATTGGTTATCTGTACGGCACAATCGTGTGCAGTATAGCTTTCTAATTGGTTCTTTGGGGGCTTATTTACAACAATATTTCAGATTGCATTTGGGTGGTCATGCCCCATGAATTATCAAATATCTAATTTATTTACCTCTCTTTCTGCTGATTTAGGCAGGGTTCTTTCGAAACATGTACAAATTTCCTTGATCAATTTTATTCTATGATAATGTGTCTTCTCCAAAGAGTACTTTGTTCAGAGTAGCATGACAGACATGTGTTATTCCTTATATGTGAGAGCTTTACAAAAACCTGAACATAAATTGACTGAGTGATAATTTGAGAGGAATAAAGCATTCCTTTATATTTGAACATATACAATTTTCTATTTTAAATTTTATTTTTCAATTGCAGTTTACGTTCAGTATTATTTTGTATTAGTTCCAGGTGTACGGCATAGTGGTTAGACAATCGTATACTTTACAAAGTGGTCCCCCTAGTATTTCAAGTACCCACCTGGTACCATACATAGTTATTACAGTATTATTGCCTATATTCCCTGTGCAGTAATTTACATCCCCATGACTGTTTTGTAACACCAATTTGTACTTCTTAATACCTTCACCTTTTTCACCCAGTCCTCCAACCGCCGTCCCTTCTGGCAACCGTCAGTCTGTTCTCTGTGTCTATGGGTCTGTTTCTATTTTGTTTATTTTGTTCTTTAGATTCCACATATAAGTGAGAACATATGGATTTTGTCTTTTACTGTCTGACTTATTTCACTTAGCATAATACCCTCTAGGGCCATCCATGCTGTCAGAAATGGTAGGATTTTATTCTTTTTATGGCCAAGTAATGCTTCATTGTATATATACGTACCACAGCTTTTTACTCACTTGTGTGTTGAGTGCACTGGCCTTGCTTCCATATCGCGGTTATTGTAAAGAACACTGTGAACATAGGGTGCATATATTCTTTTGAATTAGTGTTTTGGATGTCTTCAGGTGTATACACAGAAGTAGAATTGCTGGGTCATAAGGCAGTTCTATTTTTAATTTTTTAAGCCCCCTCCATACTGGTTTTTTTGTTTTTTTTTTTATAGTGGATGCACCAGTCTGCATTCCCACCATTAGTGCAGGGGGTTCCCTTTTCTCCACATTCTTGCCAACACTTGCTGTTTGTTGATTTATTGATGATAACCATTCTGACAGGTGTGAGGTGATATTTTTATTCTGCATTTTTAATTTGCATTTCTCTAATGACTTTTGGCATTGAGTGTGTACAATTTTTAATTGCCCTGTGCAAAGTACCCAAGGGTATGAAGTCATTTGTAAACTGTTTTTCAAGTCAGTTGTACATTTCACCTTCACCTGTTCCTTCAGTGACTATTGAGTTCCAAGTATCTGTTAAACCTTGTAGGTAAAATAGAACATATCCTGTAGGCATATAAAAAGATGATGTTTCTCCCATGGAGAAATGTATAATATATTAAAATGGATAAGACTATAAGTTGTAAAATGAGGTAGAACAGGATATATGTTCTACAGGAGATACAAACTCAGATTTGGTGGCTCAAGGAAAAGCAAAATCATCCTTGAGTAGCAGATGCAGTAGGACTTAATGAAGCAGGTGGGACTTTGGTTGAACCTTGAAGGAACTGTAGGATTCGGTCAGATGGAAATTTGGTAGAATATTTAGTGCCAGAGGGAAAGGCAGTAGCAATACCGTGGATCTGAAAAACATTTAAACACCATGGTAGGCCAGCTTGGTTTCACCATATATGAGGACAAGTGGTCTTTATCTGTGAAATGGGGATAATAGTGCCTCACAGGAAATGTTGGACAATTAGATGTGACGGTGCATTTTATAAAGCTCTTGCATCCTTGTAAGTTACTAGTTGTTATACAGATACAAGGTGTGTGATGGAAGAATTGGAAAATAAAATGAAGAAGAAAAGAAAAGGTTGGTGTTAGAAGACTAACTATATGATGGAGGAGTGGTAAGTTAATAAATAGGGAGCGTGCTGTAGGCATCTGTGCCAGAAGCAGCTCACTCAAATCTCAGCCGTGAGAAGATGAATATCTCTGCTTAGAGGGAAAGGCAAATCTGCCAACTTTAAAGAGAAGAGCTATATAGTAATTAAGATAGTGGCTGTGAAGGTAGAAGATTCTTGCAAAAGATTAGGGGTGTAGAAACTGTAGACTTGACAATAGAGTGTGAAGAAAGAGGAGCTGAAATCAGGTTGAAAAGAAAACTCAGTCTCGGTGACACGGCCATTACAGGGGGATAAGATGATGGTTCATGTGTTCCAGTAGGTTGGGTTTTCGACCCTGGTGCAGGCCCGGGCATTGCATCACTGGGCTGTGGGGACTGGTCCCCATGAAAAAGATGTGCATGTGCCTAGAGATTGGGAGTCAGCTCCAGGAAGGTGATTTTTCAAAGTTTGGGGCGAAGAAAGAAATGACTGTGAGAGAAAATTCAAACAGGTAAGAGGGAGGTAGGATTATAGAATCACAGAGAAGGGAAGAAAATCCAGAGAAATAGATGTATAAGGAAAAAGATAAATATTACTGTGTTGTGTTGATCAACAATAATAAAAGTGTCAGAGAAAGGCCTATTGCACCGAAGAGTGAAGGAAAATCAGGATTGAGAAAAGTTTGAGAAATGAGGAAATGTCCTTTCACCAAAATAGTAGCTATAAAGGAATGATGTGAAGTATTAATGGGAGAGTAGATGAGAATTTGAAATGCATTTTCAGGAAACTTGGTGATGAAAGAAGGGAGAGAAGTGTCATGGTGGAGTGAAGTTTCTTAAAAATTTGGAGAGACGTATCTGTTTTTATAGGTAGAAGGGAAGTAGCCTCTTGAGATGGATGGTCAAGGATGTTGAGAGACCAAATAACAAAGTAATGAGTATTGTCGCAAAAAGACGTGGAAGTGGCAGCAAGGGTCAAGGTGCAAAGGTTAACCCTGCTAATAGAAAAGTAACCTCCACTGAGATTAATGAGTAGGAAACAGAATTGTTGCAGGAGGATAACTGAAAGATTTAATGCAGCTTCAGTCTTCTAAATAAAATTGTCAGTGATGGCAAATAAGGCGTGTGGTGCAGGAGCTTGAGAGAGGTGGAAAAGACTCAGTGGAAACAGTTTCAGGTGCAAGAAATGGAAAAGGGGGCTGTCAAGCAAACAGGATGGCTCAAAAGTATGTAGAAGCATGAACATTAGTGGAGTTGGTCAGCATTCGAATTGAGACCTCTTTTTCCCATGTTCATCCACTGAGCGCAGGAGGAGACGAGATACGGCCAGCCCTGGGATGATTACTTGGCAAAACAGGCGCTTGGAAAAGTGAGACGACACGGGATTCTAGGGTGGGTGCTCCGGTTCCAGGCTGGGCTGCTGCAGTGGGAGCGAAAGAACGCATAGGGGGTTGGAAAGACAGGACATTCTGATGAGAAAGTCCGACTGAAATAAAAGGTGATATTTGTTGGCAGTGATGCAGTTCTAGATAGTGGTGTTATTGGACCATTGAATAACCAAAGTGGAACGAAGGTGTGTTGCACTGAGACAGGATATGAAGGGATCATAAAGAATAGCAGAGGGGTGGGGAACTGAGTTTTTGAAGTCCTTGAGCCTTACAGTGGGACACAAAATAGAGAGGAAGACCAAGTGTGTGCCAAAAAAAGGCAAGCAGTACCGTGAAAGTTTGAAGAAAAGTTGTGAGATGAGGTTATTAGCCTGGGAAGGACCAGTTGCTCATGTAGGCTGGTGCATCTTGGGTGAACTTTTCCTGGCAACGAGGCTCTCAGTCCAGCAGGCAGAGCTGCCTCTTGGGGGTGAACTTGCTTTAACTGTCCTCTTAATACGTGGTGAGAAATAACTAACCCCATGGACTGAATATGTGTCTCCTCTGACCAGCCTGTCATCTTCCTGAAGCTTATGTATATGGCTACAACACTCAGAGTGTAACCAGAAGTTGCTTCATGAGCAGAGTCACAGTGTGTGATGGGTTAGTTGGATGATCTTTGTAGCTAATGTCACCTGCTCCAGTGGCCTGATAGGTCTGCCCTCATTTAAGCTTATGGTGAAGGAAGACAGGCATCTCTTTTCATGGACCACTTGCAGTGTACTCACCTCTAACAGTGCTAGAGAGAGATGCTCACACTTTCTCCTGTAATCCTCAATCATATTTCACCTGCCAGCCCATTTCTTCAGAAAGAATAGGTACTGACTGCAACGACCAAGGTACAAGATTTCTGAATCTCGGTGTAGTCCTGCCTGTTTAAGTGACATCCAGGTTCCCTTGATTTTGGTTTGGCTCTCCTGAGGCAATGGCCTCATAGCTGGTCTTAGACATGTCACTTAACTTTAGATTCTTTTAATTTGCTTTTTAAAAGTAAGCTTAACATTAATGCAGATGTCCTAATAGATTTTGTCCCATAAGGAACACTTTGATGACAGAATGGTTCTAAAAGCAAGGGCTCTAGACCGAGTATAGTGCTAGATGACTGAGAAGCACTTATTTTTTTTACCCTCTCATGCGTTTGTTCTACCCACTTACAGGGAGGAGGCTGAGACACGCAGACGTTGGATAACTTCTCCAGGTCTGCACTGTTAATACCAAAGCTAGGCTGAAATTCAGATGATGGCTAATTCCAAAGATGATGCTTTTAATTTTTTATTCAGTATTTTTTCCTGGGACTTATTTCCCAGGAGAAGGCATTCGGTATAGCAGAAATAGAATACCTGTACTACTAATGATGATGATAAATATAGTTTCAGCTTCTGCTTCAGACCATGTACTGTGCATAAATTTTATAATTATTGCATTCCTGTAATGTAGGTATCATTTAAAAAAAAATTTATACATGAGATCATTAAGGTGGAAGAGATCAAATAGTTTTCAGAAAGTCTTAAGTAACTGGATTCTCTGAGTCTTAAACCAAAGTGCCAAGGCATCAGTAGATGGAAGTTCCAGCACGTGTGGAGAGTAGAGTCCAATTGCCCAGTATGGCTCAGCTGGAATTCATGGCTGAGGGAAGGGGGTTGGGGGCGGGGGAGAGAGTGAGAGAGTGAGAGAGTGAGAGAGTGAGAGAGAGTGTTAGAGTTAGTTGGGGAGGGTTGGGTCAGGGATATTAAAGGAGCAAAGCAGAATTCTGAAGTATCAGCTAGAATCTTGGGGTGATAGGAAAAAGTGGACTCTTGAGTCAGGGCAACAGAGAATAAAAAATGCTGTTTTCTGATAGACTGAAGTCATGCAGTGAAGGAGAAGAAAGAATCCTATAGTTATTTGGAGGAGAACAGATCACTCACACATTTTTTTTCTTTTCAGATAGATGGCTTAGATGGGATAATTGTTCACAGATGTGACAGTAGCTTAAATCTCTAAGGAAAAAAAAAATCAGTTGGTGGTGTTTTTAAATTCAGAGCCATGGGATGGTGCTCTGCCATGTCACCCACAAGCATGTCGGGAACCATGGTGGCGGGGGGTTATTCTGGTCTTTTTAACTTTCCCGTGAGCATCTACTTGGCAACAACTACACCAGAAGTGGTCTCTGTTCTTCTGGCTTTCATTCAGAAACTAGTTTACATCACAATAAATCACCGGTCTCTTTAGCATCAGGTCCCCAGTGATTAAGTACTCTCTTACAGTCCTTGATAACATCGTGACTGTCCTGGTAGTTACTTTATGTACATCCTCTTCTCTTCAACAGTGAGCCTTTGAAAAATTGGATTCATTAGGAAAAGGGAGTCTTCATTCCTTACTGTGTAGATGGGTGTATTTGAACAATGGAAAAAAGGCAGTGTGCTTGGGGCCGAAAAGAAAAAGTATCCTTTTCCTTTCCTTCCTTTTATTTCTGCCTATTTTTAATGGAATTTGAAGTATAACTGAAGGTACCCCTTGGGAGTGAAAGCTACATTTGATTAAGCCAGTCGTATCAGCATAGCCGAGGTAGTTTTTAGGGGACAGGAGTAGCAGTTTTGATATGGTCTGGCTTTCACGGAGTCACTTTACGGCCCCGTCGACAGAATCATAGACCTTAGGTTTGGCAAGCACTTAGAAGTAATCTGGGCTAACATCCCACGCGATGGAAAATTTATTCTTCACCATCTTTCCAAGACAGCTCAGCTTCTGCTGAGATCTGGCCTGGAAGTTCACTCCCTGGAAGTGTGAGCACACTGGCACGGCAAGGGCTGCCCGTGTGCTCTGTGACTGACGGCGGGCGTGTGCTATCAGTGACTTTAGGTCTCTTCAGCACAAACAGAGGGAGCTGGTTATGATTATGCCTCATAAAGACAGTGGCGTGGTGCCTCAGCCTCCTTGCTCTGTTGTAGAGTAGCACTTATATTGGGAAGTACTCCTCATTGCCATTCCTTCAAGCCTGGGAACCAAAAACATCTATAATTAAATCTCATTTCTGCCCCTTCCTGTGTGAGTTTGGGCAAATTCCTAACCCCTCTGGTTTCATTTTTTTTTTTTTTTTTGCATGTGAAACAAGAAGACGGTATCTAATAGGAAGTTTGTGAGTTGCACTCTGAGACCTGCTTGTAGAATTGTTTGAAAGGATTAATCATAACATCAGTAAAGAATCCGACACTTAGTAGGTGCTTTACAAGACCTGTACTCTGTGGGCCTGTCTTATCTTTCGCTAGGTATGTGGTATGTGATTCTGAGCTCAGAATTCCAATGGTCATCTGTCCAGGACAGAATGAAACAGAGCTATTACTTTACGTGTACATTGTATGAGTTTACATATGGCATTTCGTGTCTTTTGAAGAAGGGTGAGACCGGCGGTGGGCAACTGAGTAGGGAACTTAGGAACTGCGCACTAGCGGAGGCGGATCTGCTTTCCCAAATTTATGGCCGTGTGGTGGTTGCAAAGAGCAAGATCATTAGGTGGCCTGGAGGCGTGAAGGGAGAAGGGAAATACAGGCTTATGTCAGAATTTATTAGCATCAGCTAAGAATTCTAACCCAAAACAAGTGGTGGAAAGTGGAAACTTCACTTACACTATTGTTTGGTCTACATTAAAACAAGCAGCTGGAGTGATTCCTATTAGTCTCACTGGTTTTATTTTTCAACTTTGTTTAGAAAGAGTCTAAATAATTAATTTTTTAAAAGTGACTATCTGTTGCAACTATTTATAATGCCTATTTTAAAACTACTCAGTATGCATTAGTAAAAAATTTCAAAGGCCCAGAGGGGTGAATTCGTTCTTTGCCTGTTGTTTATAAGAGATTGGCACTGAGAGCAGGAAAAGCTACATTTTCTCCATGGTCCTTTCCCATTCCAGAATGTGTTTACTTTGTGAGGGAAGCATCCCCTATTATTCTCTTCTTAGGGCTTTCATTTTGAAAAACACATTATTGACTTTTAGGTAGCTACTAAGATATTATTGCACTCTTTCTGAAAACCTATTAATGGGGAAGTATAACTTCCATAAAGTAGGCCAGGCAGAGTCTGATACAGCACTTCACTACTAGTTTCTAGGGAAGATGCTAAAGCTCTCTTCATTTTAAAATAACTGGAAACTAGGGAGAATGTCTAATGTTCTGCAGTGCTCTGGCCTCTCTGTTTGATAGGAGTGCAGTAATACTGTCACTGTATCAGTCAAGTGGGTTGCTTCCAGAGCCTGGAGCATAAATCTCAAGGTCTTCATTTTACAGCCCCAAGGGACTTTATCAAAGATCATACATGTTTTCCACAAACTGACTGCTATCAGTATTATTTGGAAATAGAAAACATTTCTGTTGCATTTACATTTAGTGTGGTTTTGATATTAAATGTACCTCCGATACTGACAAATTGGCTGTCAGATATGGCTGGGTGGTAATAACCCATTAAATTGAGCACTCTGCCTTTCGGCCATGCTGGATGACTGAGCAAGTGTGTGTGTGTGTTTTGCACACCGATGCACCTACCCTTGAGCACTATGACACCTGCTGGCATTACTTCCCACTTCGTCAAGTCTTGTTATTCTATCATTTAGAATCTTTGGCCAAATGGCTACAAACCCATTGTAATTTCACATCCACATTGTGCAAACTTTGAGATGTGTTTTATTAATAAGCAGTTCAGAAAATATATTAGGAAACAGTGAATTTAACTATTTTTAGTTTAAAGCATTTCTTTTGCAAGGTAACTAACTTGTCACAACAGATCGTTTCCTTAGGGAGAAAATATTTAATGTGCAAATATTTTTTCAAAGATTCTAGATTCTGTCAGGAATATTAATCTGAATTATATTTAAATACAAAAAGACTGGTTTTGAAAGTAATTCTCTATGTAACTACTTTGAATGTTATATCTTTCTACAATATCTTTACAGATAACTATTAATTGGATATATGATATATGTTGTTTATTTTTTTAGTTAAAACAGAGCCAATGAGCAGCAGTGAAATAGTTTCAACAACAGCAGACGGGTCTTTAGACAATTTCTCAGGTTCAGGTAAGGAAGAAGTATTAGATTTTTATGTTACTAAAAACATAATTTTTCCCAGTTTATTTATATATTCAAATATGTATACACGTGTGTATATATGCATGGTGTGGTGTATATATATGTATGTACAATATATCATATAAATAATGCAGGTTTTCTCAGAGTCACATATTTGCAATTCTGATGTGTTTATTTAGTATGATAAAGTGTTTGCTGGAAATGTTGGTATCCTATAAAGGAGATAAAATCAAAAGGGATTTTGTTCTTTTTCTGTCTGCTACAAAATTACCTTTATTATGTTAATGGCTCCTTCCCTTTTTTGTCTCATTTGTATGATTTTTCCAGTCATGCAAATTTCTTGTTTTGTAAAGGAATTTCTTGCTTTTAAGTAATATATACTGACATGTTGTTAAAAGAACATCAAATCTGCAACTCCAAAAAATGTGAGATATACATTGTGTACCTACACATGTATCGATAAGAAGAGAATAGAAGATAAAGCTAATGTATTAAAATGTTAGCATTTAGGGAATTTGAGTAAAGGATATTGGAAGTTTTTCCACTTTTCTTGCAGCTTTTCTGCAAGTGTCAAATTATGCCAAAATGAAAAATTGAAAAATGAGGAGCATCAGTGGATTGAGCCTCCACCCATTTCTGTGGGTGGGTGGGGGCAGCTCCCTGTGCACCCAAGGCCCACACACCCACTTTCGTGTCTCTGACCTAGTTCGTGGCAGACAGTATGTGCTCACAAAGTTTACTGAAGGGATGGTGGTTTAATGAATAAGAGGAGAAAGTGGACACACCAGAGAGAAAAATGTCTTTCAGGTACATATAGTGAAGGGGGAGGAGAAAAGGTAGTCATTCGAAAGAGGGCTGTAGAGTTGAGGATGGCATTGAGAAATTCGGGGGGGTTTGCAGCCAACACAGACATTCCAGAGGTAGAGGTTCGAGGTGTAGGCAAAACAGGGATAATTGGAGAGAAGTTCCTGATGGGACCTCAATGGCTTAAACCCCAAACAGAAGTGAACAGCCTAGAAAAGGAACAATTGCTCCATGGAAACATCAGGGAGCATGGAATGGAGAGTGTGGAGATGAGATTGAAATGGAGGAGGAGGCAATACACTGAGGGAACCATTGCCTGATTTCTCTGCTCAACACCCCCAGCAGCTCCTGTCCATCTCTGAGTAAAAGCTGAGTTCTTATCATAGCCTGAAAGCTCCATCAGGCCTTATTGCCTTCCTCCCTTGCTTTGTGCTATTTCTCCAACATGCCAGTGGGTGTGGGAAGGTGACAGACATGCTTACAACCTGGGCCTTTGCAGTGACAGCCCTTCTGCCTGGACTGACCCCCTTGCCACATTTAAATCTCTGCTCAAATCTCACTTTCTCCATGAAGCTCACCCTGACTGTTTCCGTCTGTGTTGGAAAACTCACTACAGACTTCCAGTCTCTTTAACATGCTGCATTTCCCCCACCACACAACATAACATTTAGATTTCCTTTGCCAACTATAAGGTCTGTGCAGAAGGTCTCCAGCCATGAAAAATAGAGACATTTATTGAAGATGCAAGATACAAGAAACAGTGTACATAGGGCAATGACACCTCAGTCCCCTTCAAAGTAGGCACCTTAGGACCTCACACAGTTCTCCCAGTCGCCATCAGTTGCCCCATTGTATTTTCTTGAATCTCATGGACAATCTGAAATTTTTTCCCTTTCAAAGGTGATTTTAATTTGGGAAAGCCAGAAGTCACAGGGTGCCAAATCTGGGCTGTAGGGAGGCTGAGTCACCTGGGTGATTTGGTATTTCGCCAAAAGGCTCTGCACCAGACATAAGGCATGAGCAGGTGCATTGTCATGATGAAGCTGCTAATCACCAGTTGCTCATAGCTGCGGCCTTCTGAATCATCCAAATAGTTTCTGTGGAGGAATGTTCAAACTTAACACAAAATTTGATGCACATTTGTTGTTCAACTTGCTCATTTTGAATGGCCATACAGTACACATGCTCACTTAATGGCATCTACTGTCCTCACTGACTAGTACAGTGAAGTCATCATTATTCACATATGCGCATTCCAGTCCACTCTCTTTGGCTGCCAGGTTACATCAATATCATGCAAACTATTCTCATTATATTAACAATTGCTGGACTTTTTCTGGACCGACTTCATATATCATTTCCCTGTGCATTAGGTTTATATAGTTCTTTCACCCCTACCAAAATGTAAGCTAGTCAGGGCAGGGGTTTTGTCGTCTTTCATTCATCCCCAACACCTGAAGAGTACTTGGCACTCAAATATTGCTAAGAGAAATAATGAATACATGAATAAATGAATGAATGAATGTTTCTACTTTATTCTCTGATTCAAAATGAGAGTAATAGGCTTGTGAACTTGAAGAGTTGGAAACAATCAAAATAGTGCTGCAGACCTGCTCGATGTGGCTTAGTTGGAGTGTCATCCCATGACCAAAAGGTTGCAGGTTCAATTCCTGATCAGGGTACATACCTAGGTTGTAGGTTCAATCCCTGGTCAAGGCATGTACAGAAGGCAATTGGTTGATGTTTCTTTCTCACATTGATGTTTCTTTCTCTACCTTCCTTTCTCCCTTCCTCTCGCTCTAAAAACAATGAATAAAATGTCCTTGGGTGAGGATAAAAAAATTAAAAAGAAATAAATGCTGTGAGGACTTGGGAAGCACAAGGCTGCTTTGGAACATAAAGGGGGATTGACAGTAGAACCGAAGGTCCAAACAAAGATGAAACCAGTGAGTGTCCACTCTTTACGGTAGAGCAATTTTTCTTTACAAGGCTTAGCTGCTGAGGAAAGTCATTTGCGTTGATCCGGGGGTGAGGATTTCCAGGTAGAGCATGAAAGAATGTGGAGAGGAGAGAATTAAAAGTGTCAGTAAAAGAATGATTTAAAATAGTGACTCATGAATCCAGGAGAGGTAAAAAGAACACAAAAGTAGGGGTAATATATTGCAAGGAGATAAGGACATCAGGGGTCCTGTGTCTCTTGATGAGGTTAGAGAACAGGTGAGATGGGAACACAGGCATGAAAATTCTGGAAAGAGAGGATTTTCCTTCCTTAATCTCAAAACCCAGTAAGGCCTTCGCCACATGCTTCTGCAGTTTGTTCTCTGTGCTTCCCTTCCTTAGCCTTTGTCACTAGTTTTAAAATTCGTTTTCATTGTCCCTGTGAGAATGGGGATTCTCTTTGTCTTGTTCACATTTACAGTCCCAGTGGACATCACAGAATCAAGTACATGCATGATGGTCAGTAAATGTTTCTTAAGTAAGCAAATAATTCAGTCATCGCTGTTGTGAAATGGAAAAAAAAAGATCAGGGTATGGTGTTGTGCTTGATGGTTGGCATATACAGCCAGAGCTGAAGGACTTGTCAGGGGAGATGGCCAAAATACTAAATTTCTGATAAATGTGAGGCAGTGTTTAGGAGATGGGTCATCATGGAAGTGATAAGTCGTGGATCTTAGAGAACAAAGGGTCTTATGGGGGGCGCAGAAAAGCAATGGTTTGGATGAAGCAGCAATGAGGGTGTGTTTTCAGGTCTTTGTGGTGCCTGGAATCTCAGAGAAGGACCAGCCTGTACTTGGAAAAGACATGCAGGAGAAGCATGGGCCTTAGAGAAAGGTGCACAGAGAGTTTGATGAAAAGACTGAAGTTGCAGAAGATCTTGTTTCTCATAGATCACGGGTGGCAAACACAAGGCCCGCAGGCCCAATCCGGCCCTTCACCTTGTTTTATCCAGCCCGGCACCTTGTTTCTACCCGGTGGCATTGCCAAGCTCTTGCTTAACTGTTGAGGAGGAGTTACATTTATACAGTCCTGAAATTACATTCGGCCCTTTGAAGGCAACTGTGAGGCTGATGTGGCCCCGGGTGAAAATGAGTTTGACACCCCTGCCATAGATTGATTCTCTGTTAGACACAGAGGAAAGGATTGGGTGAGCTAGGGAACTGGATAAAGGTATAAGAAGCCTGGAGCACCATAGGGGGGAATATTCTTTCCATGTCCTTTATTTCTCCCCTTCCCTGCCCCACCCTTCTCTTTTTTCTACCCCCCCTTCCTTCTTTGAGTAAAAATGCAATAAACCATGGCATGCTGGAGTGGCTGTGAGCCGGACTTAGGGTCTCTACAGAAAGAGGAAGCTACTGAAAGCAGTTCCCAAGCATTTAACTCCGAGATGGCCTTTGCCTCTGTGATCAGCACTCCTATTTTCTTCTCCATGATGGCTTAAACGTTTACATCCTGACTATTATGGGTGTCTTGAGGAGAGAGCTGGGATAAAAAAAGAAATAGAACCACTCTGACATTGGTAATAGCTCTCCCTACCTCTGGCCTTCTAGGAACCCTAGAATTTTAAAGCAGTAAGGAGGCAGGAGTCTCACTCTTCCAGAAAAATCACCAGATATCCTGGGGTGGGGACCTGGAAAAGAGGGATTAGTTTTCTAAACCATGCGGCTGAATTAAAAAATTGCAAGGTCGTTTATTAGGTTTTTAAAATATAGCGGTGTTCTGGTAATTTACTATTTACGAATGAAAAGCAACATGTTAAGAATTTAAATGTTAAGAACAATTGAGCTTGAAAATAATGTGTTTTTAGGGATTGCAAAATGTCTTCGCCTGCTGCTTCTGGCATTTCCATAGAGCCTAAATGTGTTATTAATTTGTTTTTTTTTAAAAAGCCAGCTGATGATATTAATCACACAGAGTTGATGTCTGGTGGTATTTGGAACCTGTAAGTAGAAACAGGAATGCTTCTAGAGGGGGAAAAAAATACCATGTGTGGCAAATACAGTTTTTAAAAATTTTTTAAATTGATTTAAAAAATGCAACTTTTGGGGTCTGATTCTTCTATTCAACAATTATGTACTGAGCACCTACTATATGCCTGGCAATGTCTAGGCAGTGGAATATAGAAGTGAGGAAAAGGTAGACAAGGTCCCTGCCTTCAGGGGGCTTCCATTCTTGTGAGAGAAACAGAGAGTGACAGGTAAGTGGTAGTGGAAGAAAATAGGGAAGGAAACAAAAGCAGAACAAAGAATACAGTAAAGAGCAGATGGAGGTCCCTTAGAGGGAAGGACCCTCTGGGCAGAGGGCATCTGAGCGCAAATCTTAGTGAAATAAGGGAATAAGTTCGGATTAATCTAAATGTAATAGGAGGGTAAAAAGAGGGCTTGGAGATAAGGGGAGGGGGTGGAGTATGGTTGCCACATGCTCTAACCTATGTTTTTAAGAGATTGCTGTTTGTTGTGTGAAAGGTGCTCTAAGGGACGAGAAGAGGCAGAGGGTGATAGAAGCAGGGAGATTAGCCTTTCCCTGGTTTTGAAGAAAGAGGACTGTGTTAGCTCACGTCCTTCTTACAAGAGCCACCAAGTCAGGGTTAAATGTGCCAGGATTCTATTAGGGAACAGGAATGAGGAGAGAGGGAAGGGAGTCGGGGGAGGGGACGTGTCCGGACTGCCATCCTCTGGTGGCTGCAGTGTCGGTGATTGGAACAGAGTAGAAGACAGGAAGAGAGAAGTTGCCAGATTGAGACTGTATTTTGAAGGGAGAGCTGACTTGATTTCTAATAAAAAGGGTCTGAGGGGAAGAGAAGAATCAAAACTTACTTTTAGGCTTTGGACCTGATAGTTCAGCGGAATAATGAGATGGGAGCCCGGGGGAGCAGTGAACTGAGAACTTGCTCATTTTGAGATTTCTGCTGACTTTTTTGGTGGATTCTCAAGCTTGTGAATATTTTTATCTCGGTTCTCCTCTCCCTTTCTACACCAAGATTTGGGGAGCTTCTTCAACTGATATGTTAGAAACAGGAAAAAGAACGGAACAGTAATAGAAAACAAATGTGCTGAAATAGAGAGGTATTCGTTGTCCACGTCTTCCCAGGGCTCTAGCTTGCAGAACTTGGAGTTTACTAACGGTAAGAAAACAGCTTTATTTACCTTGACAGATGAGCTGGGAGCATTCTTTTTGCTTTAGGTTATTCCGGTCCCCCCCAATTAAAATTCATCTGAATTTCTAGATTATTGTTTAAAAATGTAAAGGCCTTTTAAGCAATTAAGAGGATAAAATACTTGAGGTACACTAGGGAAGATTCTTGACTTCAAGCCACACAGTGATTGCAGGGCTTTGAATTTAGAGAAAGCCCCAAGGATACAGCATAAAATACTCAATAATTTTAGGTCCATGTAGTTAGGAAAGTAGCAACTGGACAGTCAGCACTGTAGTCACATTCATTTCATGAGAATACTATTAAGTCCAATTTTTATTGCCAAAAAGCTGAGTCACGTTTCTTATGCATGTTTATTAATAAGTTAAAATAATTTAACAATTCTTCAAGTCATTATAGTTTTAAAAAACCTACTTTGCTTATGACCTAAATCTCACATTTTCATTGAACTGTTTATTGATTACTCACCACATGCCAGGCCCTATCAGGCACTGAGACAAAAAGTAGGAGGTCCTTGGCCCCAGAAGCTGATGGTTAGCAGAGAAATCTAACATCTATGGGATACATATGCTGACTGCAATGCAATGTGGTAAGTGCTGCATTGCTGGTGTTGATAACATTTCAAGAAAGTACAGAGAAGGAAGCCATTATTCTAAAGAGACAGTGATGTTTTAGCCCCAAAGGAGGAGTGTTTGTCAGGCAGAGGAGAGAAGAGCATTACAAGGCAGAGGGTCTGGTATGAAGAACCACTGAGACAGACATGAAAATTCTGGGCACGTATGGGGAGGCTATGGAACACTAAACCCAGGGAAGGGTGGAAGCTTGCAGCTCTTTGTGTACTCTGCCAAGGATTTGGAATGTTTCCTAGGGCTAATGTGAGCTCAGTGGAGAGATTGCAAGCTGGAGAGTAATCGTGAAGAAGTTTCCATTTAAGATAGATCACTGTGCAGGTAGTAGTGGGCGTCAAAGGGCAATGGCTGGATCTCAGGGCACAAGCTAGGGGGCTGTTGTACTCATCCAAATGAGACACGCAGAGCACCTGAGCTGGGAAGGGAGGGAAGGGCTGGGAGATGCCGGAAGTGCAATAGATGATTTCTAGATTTGGGACGGGTGACTTGAGAGTCATGAAATAGAGGGAATGAAATGAGGTGATTTTGAGATATCTGGTTTCTAAGTAGGCTGTCAAGACATAGTTTATTTTGTTGAAAAGAGTCAGGCAGAAATAGCAGCTTTCTCATTTAGTCACTTGGATGTGTTACTTAATTTCTATTCCCATATGTTAACAGGGGCAAAGAATCTTGCTTTTAAGCACTTTGCTAAATAGATGGTGATGCTGTTCATTGGGTAGAATTAAAAATACAGAAGGAAGGGCAAATTTGGGACAAAGATAGTGGTTATCTGTGTATCTGAGATAGTAAACATTCACTATACAAACACTGTGTTTTGCACTTTATGTTGATTATTGCATTTAGTCTTCACAGCACTCCTACAGGTAGTATTATTGCCGTGATTTTGTGTGAGAGCATATCAAGGATGAGAGGAAACAAATCACCTAAGACCAAGTAGACAAATTTCTACTTGAATCTGAGCTGAAATTAAATTCTGACTCCAGAATACAAGGGGGGGACCCCTCAAGAAATAGGAATTATATTCTGGATGGTGAGCCCCTTGTAGTATGTTTTCTCCGCTTGGTGAGCACTCTAGGAAACCGTCTGTATTAGTGTACTGGCTGCTGCTGTTGTGGGAGGCTGCATTGAGCTTCGGTGAACCTTTTTTGAAGACTCTTTCAACACGTTTGCCCATTGCCTGATGGGTGGTTTATGAGGGCACCTGCCCACACCATGCTGAGTGTTCAACAGTTTTTGACCAAAATAAGCATGGCCCCCATGCCCCACCCTCCTTATTCACCCCATCTCACCCCGAGTGATGTTTTCTTTGTTTCTCCGGGTGAAAAATGTCCTCAAAGGGAAACATCTTGCTGATGGGGAAGAGGTGAAACAAACAAAAAAAAATGGCAGAAGCACTAAAAGGCATCAAAACTGACGAATTCAAAATCTGTTTTGGGCAGTGGGAAAAGTCTCGACAGGTGTATTGCATCAAATGGAGAATACCTTGAAGGTCACTGAAGTGTAAACATGTAAGAATAAATACAACATTTTTAATAAATAAATTCTGGGTTTTGGGGGTCCTCTTTTGTATGTGTTTACCACAATTTGCAGCCTCTCAAATCTCTTTTTTCATGTGTACACATATATACTATGTGTTTAATCTAAATCAAAGTTTCATGGAACTTACTATATTCTGTAATAACCCTGATATCTTCTATTTTATTATTCTAAATGAAAAAAAAATGTTGGGTGTAACCTATTAAGTTGAGTTTATAATCTTTTTATGGGCCCTGACCCACACTTTGAAAAACACAGGGATAGAAATAGAAAAGAATAAAATGGATTTCTGTGGCTTCCATCACCAGGTGGCATTCAGTTTTTGTTATTGTTGTAGTTTCATTTTTTAAAGCTTATCTTTAACTATGACTGAGCAAGAAGGATATGACTCCTCCAGCAACTCTGTGGGATAAATCTACTTTGCCCTTGGCCTTTGTTTAGTCTTAGAAAAGGTTACAGTCACAGATAACCTTGGCAAGTGGTAGTCCTTGTGGTCCAAATGTTCTCTCACTAATCCCTGCCTTCTATAAAGTGCAATATTTGACTAATTCTCCTAAGGTTATTTGTGTGTCACCTCCCTCCATGTGACAGACAGAACTTGTCTTTGTATCTGTAGCATCTAGTCAATGCCTGGAACAGAGCAATGACTCAACATGTGCCAAAAGACAGAGGGGCACCGGCTGAGGTGGCCTGCCTGCCATTTCTTCAGTATGGACTCTGTCTCTGCTGGACTGATGGCCAGATGGTTGAAGTCTGGCAGCTGGAAAAGAGGAGTGCCAGTCCAGACCTACCCTGATGTGCCTGGATTGGGCCTGTTGGCTTTACAAGGAAGGGGTGATGCATAGATTTTGCGATTCTAGTTTGATTCCACTACTGTTCTCCCAAACACAAGCTTGAAAATTCCCCTCTTCTACCTCCTCCCATACACCTTAAGGGTTTTAATGTAGAATACAATTTAAAATAATAGACCCTGTGAAGAGAGGGATTATTAGTGAAGAAAATAACCGTATTACATTTTATACCCAAAGAATATATATCTTAGGCAGGTAGAGGAGAGGGAGAGTTTGAGGGGAAAACCGTGTGTATGCGTGTGTCTGTGGATGTATAAATGCCAATGGGTGTACGCACATTTGTGCACGGAGAGACGAATAACCCCTGTTTATGGGGAATGAAGCTGAAAACTACCATTTTAAGTCCCGATGCTTGCAAGAATGGATTTTTGCTTCTTTTGTTCATAATGAACATAAAAGAACATTTGATAGAGTTTAGTGCATTTCTGAGACACATGAATTAAATGTATGTGACTTAAAAGAAAACTTCTCAGATGTTTAAATGACCTCTTTCAAAAAACAACCTTCTACTTGGACACTGAAGTTGAGCATCAGTAGCTGAGGGCAGAGGAACACGTACCTCAGCACAAGAAAAAACAAGCTTAGCTTGCAACTTGAGAAGTTTCAGATAGTTATAGGGATGCATTTATTTTTATTAAAAAACATTGCTAAATCAGAGCAGGCGAATGAAGACCTGTCCTATTTCTGCTCGCTGGAGGGAAGATTAGACTGTGTTTCTTTGTAATCCAGCCTCAGGTGTGTGTTCCCATTGAGCAGAAACAATAGGCCAGGTGACCTTCCGGGGCCTGCCCAGCCCTGCAATCCAACTTCACTTCTCCCCTTTCAGCATCGTTCCAAACAGTAGCCGGGACTCCTTGTACACTTCAAGTACTGGCTCTGAAAAGCCCATCCCAGCATGCTGACAAGTATTTTAAGTATATTGTGACTGTGTTTCCTAAGAGTTCATTTAAAATTCGAACCAGTTTCCGTAGGTTTCTTAATATAGTTGAACTTTCTATTAGATTGACTGTGTGAAATTCCCATTTCTGCAGGTTAGAAAGGTCTTTATGGTCAACCTATAGTTTGAACTGTATCCCTGCTTGATCCATATTTTTTTTTGTCTTGCTCTGATTGTTGTGCATTATTTTTTTCTAGCAATTGGGAGCAGTAGCTTCAGCCCAAGACCAGCTCACCAGTTCTCCCCGCCACAGATCTATCCTTCCAAGTAAGATGTATTTTCTCTTAACAAGCAGCTTTTCTGAGTAGTCTTTTACCTTATTTCCAGCCATGTCTTGTGCCCATGTGTCACATCTTAATTTAAAAACAAGTGCATTTCATAGAACTTAAATGTATTTATGCAAATTTATTTGGGGCCTCTCCTAGTAGAGACTGAAGGATCTCAGCACTTTTATCCTACATTTGAACGTTATACTTTGAGACAGACTGTAACTGGAATTTGTGATATGCTTGTGAATCAGTTTCCTTGCATGTTTCCATCTAATGCATGGGCTTTCATTTTCTGTCATTTCTGACAAATAGCAGAGCATACCCACATATTCTCCCTACCCCTTCCTCACAAACTATGGCTGCATATGGGCAAACACAGTTCACCACAGGAATGCAACAAGCGACAGCCTACGCCACCTACCCACAGCCTGGACAGCCATACGGAATTTCCTCCTATGGTGAGTAAGGCAGCTGTTTCTTCTAGTAGTGTCATTATCTAGTGGGCGTCTCCGAGTGGTGCTGAGAGACTGTCATCTTAGGCCACTTAGCAAGTGCTGTCACCTTTTGTGTCTACGTTGTTAATGTGATTGTTTCAAATGGACATTGTGAGTGACTGCTGGCTGCTTGTCTTGAAGTCAGAGGTGGCAAATAGATGGCATGGGTCGTATGCTCTCTCGCTTTCATTTTATTCCATTTATATCTCAACTCTCAATTTGCCATTTGAGCGCTGGCTCTAGAATCCCAAGTATTTTGGTGCATATTTGCGATAAACCTGTGAATGAATTCTTTTGGGGTAGAGATTCATTTCCTATTTATCAGATGCCTGGGTATGATTAGGGAAGGACAAGCGGAATTCAACAAACCCTTGCTCTAAACTTGAGGGTGGTAGTATTATCAAATTTCGGCATTATCAACCATTAGGAAAAGTGATCTACATATCTCACCTTGGGCTGCACTTTAAAGAGGCAAATCAGGAAACATTTCCAGCTCACCTCCCCATTTGTTCCTTCCCACCTGGAGATTATCTTTATCTTGGTGTAATTTAACTCAGTTGTTACAGGGTCAGTACCTGCAAATTAAAAATAAATCAGAACCTCAATGTTTAGATTAAAAAAAAAACTCTAGAATTTCAAGATACCTTTTCTTCAATTGAATTGCAATTCTTTTTAAAAGAAATTGTAACCCATTTGACTAGAAAAATATGAATTATTGGCATTTTATTAAGAAAAAACTAAAACATAAAGTATATAACTTTTGGAGGAAATAACTGGTAGAATAAGTAATTCTGTGCTTATTGCACAGAATTATATTTTGTGATCAATATTCTAGTTTCTGTTGCTATTGTTTTGTAATAGTCTTTTCTGTGGTATAGTGAAAGAAATGTTTTTCTTTAAGCATTTCATTAATAATTAGGAGATAAATCACTTCATTTCTTTCATTTTCTATCTTTCCCCCAAACCAAATCAACCATATATAAATTTCTTATAAAATATATAGACATTAACATCTAAATTGTCTATATATGGCTTCACCCTTTATAGTTTTATTTCAGAACTATCCGAATGGAATAGAATCTAGCTAAATGGTTTTTTTTTTTTTTTTTTAATTTTTTTTCTTTTAGATTTTATTTATTTATCTTCAGAGGGGAAGGGAAGGAGAGAGGGAGAGAAACATCAATGTGCGGTTGCCTCTTGTATGTCCCCTGACGGGAACTGGCCTGGCAACCCAGGCATGTGCCCTGACTGGGAATCGAACCGCGATCCTTCGGTTCGCAGGCCCGCGCTCAATCCACTGAGCTACACCAGCCAGGGCTAGCTAAATGGTTTTAAACCAGACTTTAAAAACAGCCATGAAATGGACTTTCTAGAATTGTCTTTTATTTTCATAACCTGCACTCAAGGTTTCTCAAACTAATATTAGATATAAATCAAATTTATCTAAAATTTACTTTTAAAGTACTATTTTGCTAAAAGGGGAAGGAGGCTCTATGATTTGAATTCTGTAGTTTAATTCTATAATGTGAGTCAAGGATTCCCCATTTTATTTTCTGAGCATTTACTGTCAGCTGGTTGTTTGAAGTCTCAGTACGGACAGGACCAGGGCACTGCAGACCTGCCAGCGCTGCTGCGGGCAGGTGCCATTCCTGCTACTGCCGTGGCTGCCACTCTCACAGCCCCTCTCCTGTACATCCAGTCATGCTGGGGCCCATTGCCAACAGCTGGGCAGGAGCTGTTGCCCTAGGGTAGGAGCTCCTCCAGTTCTAAACCATTAGCAAATGGCCCTGTTGTCTGAAATAGTGGTTCCAGGTGGGTGAGATGAGCAGAATGTCTGAGATTGGAATCAGAACTAATAGAGTAAGGATAGGAAATTTAATCCTCACCATCCTCACCATGACAGTTGAGAATGGGGGAGGTGGTCAGAGTAAGTCTGTGAAAAAGGCTTTGATCCCCGTGCTTTCTGTGCTTATAAATCTTCTGGGAATAATTCTCAGTCCTTATCACTTTCCTGATCACCTTCTTTCTTCTTTTTTTGGACCTGGAATACAAACTGATGCCCACAAGGCTTCTGCCCAGGAGCTCTATTTTTCCCCTGGGTCAGTGCACTAACAATATGGCAGCCCACATAGCTCTACCAGCTCTCTCCTTATACCCTTCAGACCACATGGCTGATTCCTCTTACTCAGCCCCCATGGCTGCTTTTTCCCTCTCTCTCAGTCAACCCTTACTTTAAATGCTGGGCCCAGAACTTCCTGTGTGACCTCATATCCAGCCCCACCTATGATGTGCCTTTTTTGCCAGTTCCCCCATATCTATTACCTTCTTTCAGCTGCCATCTTTAGTCAGGGCAAGAGTTCTTGTGATGCACAGACATCCAGGGTGGGCATCCACCCCTCCTGGCTATGTCACAAGTCAGTATGTGCTCTTAAAGTCACATAAACCCTTTGCTCTGGGTGGCAGCCCTCTCCATTCAAGAAAGGCACAGCTATTAACTTGCCTTTGTTATGCAAAGTATCCTAAACCATGTCATCCCCTTCCCCTTCCCCCAATCAAGGACTATGGGGGTTTTCTCCTGTTTTCAGGGGACTGTCCCGCTGCACCCCATTGCAATTAGAGGTGGCTCTCTCAGCCAAGAATCAGAGATTCTTCTATTGCCTTAGGAAAGTTAACTAACTTCATTCTACTCATGAACATCCCCTAAAATGGAGATAAACAGTGAGACTGCTGTGTATTCTAGATCCCACAGATATCATCTATCTAAAATGCAAAGTAAAATTATTCAAAAATGTGACTTCCCTTGGCAGACTTTTTTCTCCCCTCCCTCTGTGGGAGTTAAGGACACTTGTTAACTTTCCTGTCTTTAATTATGATTCGGGGCTGAGCCCTGTGTAACAACCCTGCCAGATGTGAGCCTTAAAATTAGGATGTCGGGCCTGGAGCTTTAGGAAGTTCTTGAAGGCCACAAATACATTATTTATATTACAATATGATAAAAAAAATGTATACTTTAGGCTACACTTAAAACAATTCTATTTGAATTGTAATAACTATGTACGGTGCCAAGTAGGCACTAGATTTATCAGAGTGATCACTTCATAAGTTGTATAAATGTCTAATCACAAGATCATACATCTAAAACTAATATTGTAAAACAAATGTAACAAAATTTTAAAAAATTATAAATTTTTTAAGTATGCAACTCAGTAAAGTCAATTGATTAGTGACCTTAAAAATTATATTTGAATAAATACTTGGATCTACAGTGGACAAAACAGAAACTGCGGGGCAACTTGTTTATAAATCACTCTGTTGTTCTACAGGATTCAGTTCTTAATATCATGCTGTGTGTGTGTGTGCACGCTTACTTCCTGCTAGGATCTGAGTATCGGGAAAGGTTTTTGCTTGTGTTGCTTAGTTCTGTGCCCCAAATTGCTCCCTCTGACTTCAAAATGAGTGTATACTAAATACATCCTTGTGGTAGAAAGAGGAAGGAAAAAAGAAAAAAGAAAGAAAAACAATGCTGTGAGGCTAGAGATTCTAATTAATCACTTTTTAAGAAAAAGGGATTCCAATTCTGGTATTAATCAAAATAACAACTTTTCGAATAATTTAAAGCTTAATCATGACCATTTCTCAATTATAGAGGAGATGATCTTAAACTCTTGTAAAACAACAAAACCAAGTGCAAAAGTCATGTCACTGGAGTTCACTTTTATAGAAAGTGGAATTCAGAAAAACATTAAGAAAGAACAATGTAAGTAAGCATTCAAATCTGTAATAATCCTGTGTTTTTTTTAAATTGAAGTTATAGTTTAGGGTATTTCACTCTAAGCATATCTACACTTGATTATTGAGAGAATATTGGGAAGCACTTGTGACAAACAGTTGTGGAAGTGTTTTTGTATATTTATCAGCTTTTGAAAATGAACAGATAGATAAGCTGTCACTAACTGATTTAGGTGCATTGTGGGCAGGCATCAAAACTGAAGGTGGATTGTCGCAGTCTCAGTCACCCGGACAGACAGGATTTGTCAGCTACGGCACCAGCTTTGGTACCCCTCAACCCGGGCAGGCACCGTACAGCTACCAGATGCAAGGTCTGTATATGCACTGACGTGGCTCTCTTCGTTAACCCTGTAGACCAGTAGGTACTTTTATAAAATATAGTTTGCTATATTTTGTGTGAAATGGAAATATAATACATGTTATATATACATAAAGAAACTTTGAAAGAATGTAGAAACTGTTAGCAGTTATTAATCATGTTTATGGAGAGATTGTGTTCTTGGCAGATTGGAGCAGTGGTAGAAAGGAGACAATTTCTTATCTACATATACACATATATAACATTTATATAATATATATTATATGTTACATTTATCAAATATGTTATAAAACTTACCTACACTACCCCTCCTTCCTCTCTCTCATAAAGTCCATGAATGGACTCCATTTTTCATTTCCTATAGTACACTATTCAATCCATTGCTATCTATTCTTTGTCCACCACCACTGCTCTGAGATTGCGCTCTCTTGCTTGCCAAAAGACTGCCCCCCCCCATCAACTTTTTGGCTCTTTTCTTATTTAACTTGTTAGCAGCATTTGTTCCCACTGACTCAATCTCCCTCTTCAGCCTCGTCTCTCACCACATCTATCCTCACACACTGTGGCCCAGTGGCTACTTTCTAAAGTCGAGTCTGATGTGATATGGAAATAGTGGATGCTGGTGGATAGTGGATTGGGCTTAGAGGCAAGATACCTGATTCTACTTTTGCTCTTACCTACTCTCCTGGCCTACATTTGCACATTTAAAATATCAAAAAATTCTTTGCGAAATTGAAGTGTTCTGCCTTGGCTTCTTGTGATATATACTAAGAACTCAGGTCTTAGCGTGGCCAATGAACCTTTCTAAAAGGGCTGAGTTTCCTCATTTTCATGATCACAGCTCTAGAGATAGAGTAGGTTATAGGTGTTGACTAAATGATCTACCAAAGACCAGGAGATTAAATTGACAGCCACTCAATGCATCTTCAAGGACCAGCCCCTGGGTTCTGATTTTGAGGCTGTAGACCAGACATAGTGTAAGTGCCTATCTGCAGCCTCTTTTTACCAGTCCAAAATGAGAGGAGTACAGTGAATGTCAAGTGAAGTGTTTAGACACTTTTGGTTGATAGTAAATCTTATGTTGGTTAAATCAAATACTAATTTTAAGATATGGGACTTGTATTCTCTCTTTTATTTTGTCACTTCATTCTGTTAGTAATTCATGACTATTATATTTTGCTAAATTGTTGATCCAGGAAGGGTTAGGGGAGAAATTGGTCCTGTACCCCAGAGTTTGAGAAATAATTACACTTGAGAGTCATTTTTATCTTTCTGTCCTCAAATCAAAGCTTATGCAGCAGAAACAGTTCTAAGAGACCTAACCAGCTACCAGAGTATAATTGTGGTGCTAAAATAGAAGAATGGTAGTGGAAGAAAAAAAGTAAAGTTAATTTAGAGGGAAAAAATCTCTTTATTTGAAAAAGAAATAAGGACATGTTGTAGCACCAAATATAGGATTGCTTTTCTAACCATAGGTTTCATTGCATCTGGGTTCATTGGACATTGAATTAACGTTCTTTTCTGTTTTTGTGCTTCCCTTTGTTGAATGGTCTTTCCAGAGGGATTTTAGAACTTATTTTCTGTGACCGAGTTAATATTTCAGATGGGTGTTACTATAATGGCACTTCACTTAATTTTAGATTATTGGATATAATATGATTTCCACATATCAAGACAGATAATATGCTGTTAACTTGAGACTTAGCTGGCCGATATAATGATGGATAATTATATATTATATACTATAAATTCCTTATACCCAAATTTGGATAATTAGATGCCACTTAATATGCATTTCTTAAATATTAAATGCATGACAAGAGATGCTTCAGCATTGTTAAATGATTTTGTATATTCTGTTGTGGGAATCTATTGGCATTTGAGAGTCTTTTCAATACATCTTTTTTAAAATATAAAAATTTCTATAATTTCTAAGATTACTTTTATAAGATTCTCCAAATTCAGTTATTTTTAATTAATAATGGTGATTTTTTTTTTTGTTTATGTCAGTCTTATCTTGTACTAATACTAAAAGTCATGAAGTAAAACCTCAGGGACTAGGAAATGGCTTTCATCTTTGCTGCAAGATTGCTAGAAATGTCTATTTCTCCTTTATCTCTTTTGTACATTTAGTGGAAGATTAGAACTTAAGTTCAACTGAGAAAGACAAAATGTTTTTGTTCGTAGACAACTGTAGAGTTCATCCCACCGAAGGGAAATGCTTATTAGTTTTTGACATCTTCCTGCTCCCAGGTCAGTCATGTTTCTGCGAGAAGTTTTCATATGGTACAAGGAGGTCTTTTCTCACACACCATTGACAAACCTCATGCAAATAAGTTGGCAGAATGGGTGGGTGTGGATGGACAAAGCGGGTGTGGAGACCCCTGGGTCACTCTGCTGATAGTATACATAGTGTTTTCAGGGCTGCTCACCAATCAAAGGACACTGACAGCAAGCTGGAAGCAGAAGGGGTGAGAGTGTGTATGGGAGTGTGTGTCAGTTTGTGTGCGGAGGTGTGGGCACTTGTGCCCATACATACAGGTACTGTGGGCAGGCGAGCCACTTAGTAAAAAGTGCTTCAGCCTTCGAATGTTTGACAAGTTTCACAGAATACCTGCCCAGATTTTCATAAGCAAGTTTTATTCTCCTTTTATGTATAGGGGCATCTGACTCAAAATCAAGCTTTTAGATACAATTTTTGAAAAAGGCAAGTCCCAGACCTATTGCTAGCATCGCCCTCCCTTTGCCCCCACAGCTGATACAGCACAGACTTAGCATTCCATCCGCCCCAGAGGCAGGGACATGTGAAGAAAATGAAATTTTATTTAACAGTCTGTTTGAGGTAAAGAAGTGCAAAAGATTTCCACACACACACAAAACAATGAAAATTAGGTCGAGTCACTTAACTGGTTAAGCCTCAGCTTTGAAGAAAACCCAACTCTCCAGAGCAACTAGTTCTGTTGATTCCAGATATTTGCAGGTAGAAACCACCTTTACTCGTATTTTCATCTCCACTCTCTAGTAGCGTGTCTAAAATTTACAAGTGTTTGTTGGAAGTGGAAAGGCCTGTGCCACAATGACAGAAATGAAGACTCATAAGGGCTCTAGTTCTCTTCATCTGGAGAAATGAATTTGGGAGTCAGCAGAATAAAAATCCTGATGAGTTTATTTTCATGGGATATTCAAAGCAATCTTCCCTTGTGCTCAAACTAGTAGGTGGAGTGCAGCTGATTGGAGCCTTTCCAGAGTCAGGGCGGAGGCTCAGAATTCCTTTCTGAGTGTTTTATTGCCCTGGAATAGCAGTGATGGTGCAGGACCTTTCTGTCATTCTGCACCAAGAAGGGGTCAGGGTTTGCCATGATAGATGGGGGGGGGCGGGCTACGCAGATGTACATGCCCGAGACCCAGAGGGCTCTGGAAACTCCATGTTGTTTATTTTCCTTTAGGCTTTATTGCTCTCGCTTAGAGAAGGCAGTAACACAAATTCTAACTCCCTCTTTGTGTATGATGTTGTTTGTTCTGTTAAAGAGATTGGGTCCCAAGCAGTGAGGAGAGACCATAAATTAAGGGCAGAGGTTTGCTAATGGGGCTTGGAAGGGTGTTCAACTCCACAGCAATCTATACCACACTTATCTAGGGCTCCTTAGGATGTGGGAGTGATCTAATAATAATAATCTAGTAAGGGACGCTGCCCTCACCTCCTTCGGGCTGCCCGTCTATAGCTTTTCCAAAACAGAAAGGAAATGTGTCAGTTTATCAGTTATTTAGATCCTCAAAGCTGCATAGCAAAATGCATTGTTAAAGTTTTTCATTAACTCTAGAAATGATGATTTTCCAAAGAGAGAATACAAAGTCCAAAATATAGTGTTTAAGAAAATAGACATTAAACTTTTTTTCATAATAAAGTGATAAAGTGTGACAAAGCTATGACAAAGTGTTTGAGTTTTGCACTTTCTGGTGTAAGGGGGCAGGATAGATGGAGAAGAGCTATTATTGCAGCTGGTTTTGAAATTCAGATTTTCTCCGTGATTGTTCTGCCTCTCTACTCACACCTATATTTTAGTTTGGGTTTTTTGCATTCCAGAATTTTTTTCTTACATTGATTTTTTTCTATTCCAGCTCTGTTAGCATCACATGGTACTTCAAGGGACAAGTGTTGAAAGTTGTATGGAAATCTTTTGTGGTCCAGTTATACCAATGATTAGTGATTAATACCAATACTACTGTCTATATGAGTTGTTTTTTTTTATTTAAAATATATAGAAATTGATCAAGAAAGATAAATGTAAAGGCTTCACAATCTTTACTACCCATGTTTAAAATTCTCTTTCGAATCTAGAAGCTGTTACTGAGATAAAAAGGAAAACTTGGTCATTGAAAATCCTGCTAATGAGAAAGTGGGAAACTTTGGTTTTCAGTAGCCCATCTGGCCTGCAGAGGCTTTTCCCCAGGGAGCTACGTGAACTTCTGCCACATAGATCGTGCCCGATGATGGACACAGCCCATGGCAAAGAGGCCAGGGAAGGAAAGCAAATGGGCTTCTGTGCAAACACACAAGGGACAGATAGCATCCTGCTTGCCCAGTGAGTGCTAGAAAACGCTCTAAAACATGGGAAGTACAGACAGGCCCCAGCAGGTTCCAGCATTCTTAGGGTGGCTGGGATTCTGGTTTTTAATGTGGGCCCTTGTTCTCTGTGAAGTAGACCTTTGACCTCCACATTACCTTTTTATTTTCTTAAGTTTTTTGAAGTTGTAGCTGGGCAACGTCCTTCAGGTTAAATCATAGACAAAACTTGGACTTCGCATTCTCAATCATGTTATAAATCAACATAGACTGGGTTCTTAACTGTAAAAATGTAGTAGGGATTTATTTTCAGAGGTGGGTTAATTTTTAAACTACAGTCGCTTAGCACTGATAGAACTGGGTGACCCACACAGGGTCTTCTAGCACGACTGTTTCTCATTTGTTACGGTTGACAAGACCACCACCCATTCTCTGTAGGGACCCCTGACAGTGACAAGAAAGCAGAATCTTTGTGATACACTATCCCTGGGTGACTGTATATAATTTACTTTTAAAATTATGTACTACCCTAAAAAGAGAGGAATGATGAACACATCTTTCAGAAATGAAATAGTTGGATTCTAAATGTATTTACTCAGTTTCTCAGGTGTTCTTGTCTCCACCTGTTGTGTGTCTGTAATGTTCATGTAATCAAAAATTAACACCAGTTTCCATACTATATAGTTCACTTGCAGTGTTACTGAATATGAAAATCTAGAAGGTAGATAGGGCATAGTTGAATGAAAAACACTGACCTGGAAGTAGAGATCATGGTCATTTGCTTACCCAGTGTCCTTGGACAAGAAAATCACCGTTCTCTCTGCTTATTGTATTATAAATGTACTATAAAAATATAGGATGTTATTGCATTCTGAATTTGAAATCTTTCACATGTAAGCAGTATTCTTTTGTTCACTAACACACCCATGATAGGCCAATATCTGAGCTAACAGAGCTAGTAGTCCATACCTGTACCATAAGGCCCATGTTCTGTTAGGATGCCCATGTGGTGTATGGGTGTGAACTCCTTGTATCATCTCTGGGGTCAGTGGTACTCATATATAAGATCAGTGAGATTTTTATGAACTGTCTAAAATCCATGATACGTAATCAGTTTAAAAGTTCATTTGATTTAAAACTCTGCTGGATTTTATTTCTGGAGATTCAGAAATGTTTCAAATCCTTCCAGTAAATACTTCTAGGTCCTGCATTTAATTTTCTTCATATAATTTAAATCTAAAGTAGGGATTAGAATCTAGGTTTTTTTTTTTTTTAAGATAAGCCTTTATACACCCTGTAGTTAAAAAAAAAAAAAAAAAAAAAAAGCAAAGTATGTGTCCTCTAGATAAAATCTGAGAAATAAGCTCAATTATTATTTGATTGTTTTTCCTTTCCCTACTCTTCTTTTTCATTTACCAAATAAGGAATTTGGGAGAATTTTTCTATCCTGATGTCTGTTGGCCTTCAAGTCACCTTTTCAAACTTCCTACTGCCACCACACACACACACACACACACACACACAGACACACACACACATCCCCCCCCCCCAGGAGTTATGGAAAGGCTTCCTCCCACACCCAATTCTTTATGGGATCCATATCCTCACTGGGGCCCCCTGTCACCTAGCACACTGGGTTTCAATTCCCAAACACCAGCATGGAACACATCATCAGGAAATGGAGAGACAGAGACCTGATAACATCATTTGAATTCCTAGATCTAGCCTTGCTATATGCAACTTTAGACTTTCCAAATTTATAAGCCAATAAATTCTTCCTTTAAACTTAAAAAAAGAAAAGAAATTCTCAAACCCTGGTTCTGTCTCCCACTTGAGCCTAGATGAAATCCTTCGAGGGCCTGAGTCAGACAGTTTATCCTTCTCTGTGTGAGGCAGCAGGATAAATATAACACAGAAATTTAAGGAATTTATGATCAGGAGGAAAATAAGACTAATGAGTGCTTGGTTAGTATTGTTCCAATGAAGAGATAAATTACACTCTATCAGTTATAATTGAGCTGAAGTTCCCAGAAGGTGAAATCGGTACAGAGAGGAATAGTGGGGGAAAGCTTATTGGAAAGACAGGACCTGAGCCAGACCTTGAAAGAAGGGAAATGGGGACTGAGAGAGAGAGAGAAGCGTTAAATTAGAGGAGCAAAAATGAGTGAGATGAGTTTCCGAGGTAGCAGTCCCCATCCTGAACTAACAGAGTGGCTGTGGGTGGGGAGCCTTGGGGAAGAGCAGGGCCAGCATATTCATCTCCCTCTATCATCATCCCAACTCTCCACTCCAAACGCAGACCCATTGATCTAAACATACAGATCCTTGCATTTGTAACAGCTTTCCCCTATCCCACCCTCTCTAATCCTTAAAAGGAGAATGAGAACCATAACATTTCCTGTGTCACTATATACTCCTACTGGTATATTCAACATTCAGATTTGGGGGGGTTTCAAGTAAGGAATGCCATTTCTTATCCTGACCTGTTATCCTTTCCTTAAACACAGGATCGAGACTTCTGCCACCTACCTTTAGTCCCGCCCCCCGCTACTTCCCTATAAGCTTTTTACTGTCTGAGTTTTGGATAGTTTCTGCTCACCCCTGCCAGAATGTACTTCTTGTCCTTTTCTGTGCACGGTTGTGTCTTCCTCTCCACCCTAACCAGGTGGTGTCAGTTCATTCATTGAGCAGCCCCATGTCCATGCTTGTGTTGCCTACATGGATAATGCACACAGATGTTTCTTTGTGTTGTCTTCTTGAGTGTGTGTGCTTAAACTTTCCTCAAGGGAAGGTGTCATGACCCCTGCTCCTTTGGGTCTACAACACCGTCTTGAGTCGTGGTTGGGCCTGTGGAGTTTGCTTGTGGGTGCTGTCAACTGAACTAACTTGAAAAGAGTTTTTCATAATGTATTTAATCTGCCCACTCAGAAAAATCAGAAAATAAATATTCTCTGTTTTAATGAGAGGGCAATGGAATGAAAAATAATTCTTTCTCTAGAGATGTTCTAAAAGGAAAGATTTTTCCAGTATTTTGTTCTGGAAATTAGTATCTCCCCTTTCTGCTCTCCCCTCAAAAGAAGTATGGCTATGATTTTTCACAATAGTTAACTTTTTAAATAGATAAGATTTTTTTCCCTTTTAATTAATGGTTAAGATATTCCAACAGCCACCTGCTTGGACCATGACTTAATTCAGACCCGACCAAAAATAATACTGGGTATTATTGGAGCTTTACTTGAACTCACCTCTGCCAGACTCCTTAACTGAGAAATAATGGATTCTAAGTAGGATTTTTTTTCCTACTTTGGGGAAATTTCATGATATAATGTTACATAAAATGTAAAACATTTCATCATAAAATATTTATGTTCTTTTTTGTTTTATCTAAATGTGACTTTTCATGTAAAGTCATTTGTCTTTGGGAAGTAAAGTACTTTTATATGACTTTGACAAAACGATTGTGAACACTAAACCTAGTTCTGTGACCTAAAATTATAGGAGAAGACTTGTACATCCAACAGAAACTCTCAGTGGATTGTTCCTAGTGGAAAGAGGAGGTCTGCTTTTCCTAGTCGCGTCTTGCCCGCGCTCCCCTGTGTGTAAAGCCAGTGGGGGAGGGGAGCAACCTTCTAGTGAACGTGCCTTTCCTGCCAGGCCAGCACAGACCAGGAAGTGGGCTTACAGCTACACCCTGGAGCACGGCCATTGCTATTTTGCCTTTGCTTTGTGGTGTTCTAAAGTTCAGTGAAGTTCATCAGGTAGCATGGACACTAAATTGCATCAGATCAGCTGTCAGAATGGGACCCTCTGCCCCTTAACAGCTTTACCCCAGCTTCACGACAAAAAAAAAAAAAAAAAAAAAAAAAAGACAACACACACACACACAAAAACAGTTTCAGAGAAGCTTCCATCCAGCAAATGCTTGATGAGTGTGATGACTTTTCTCAGTGAGAAAAAATAAAGCAAATACTGGTTATGTGTTTTTGAAGCAGTTGCTAAAATCACCCACTTACACACAGTAGTGCTAAAAGTCAGGCACTGTAGGTGTTTGGCAAACCTGTGGATATTCAGGTCACACCCTCTCCCTTCCACGTCAACAGGACCATGATCCCTACATCTGAGGAGGAGCCCGGACATGTGCCTTATAATAGGTACTTCCTACTGATTTCATGGCAGTTAGTAGCCATGTGTTTAGTATGTTGGTAAAACAATAGTCAAATGAAAACCCCTTGGTTACTTTGAGAGGCATATACTTACCGTGGAGATTAAGAGTTTCAGCTCCAGAGCTAGATGGCCTGGGATCTAATCTCAGGTATGCCCCAGTTCCTCATAATCTTGGGTAGTTTGTTCATTTGTAAAAATGGGATCTAATAGTGCCTACCTCATGGGGTGGTTGTGATGGCTCAATGCGCTATAACATGTAAAATCCTTTATTTGGGCCTGGCTCAGAGTTACCACCCAAAAAGTTTTAAGTACTATTATTTGTTCTTGTCACTTCTGTTTTGCTTCTGGTATGTCGTTGTTAATTCTGGAGAAAAGAACATATTAGTGAACTTTGGAATGTCCCATTCAGAGTTACCACTCGATAAGTTTTAGGTATAGTATTTGTTCTTGTCACTTCTGTTTTGCTTCCAGTATGTCATTGTTGATCTTAGAGAAGAGAACACATCAGTGAACTTCGGAATGTCCCATAACGCAGTATAGAATTGGGAAGAAGGCATGAACAGCATCGCGTGGACTCTAAAACCAGACTGGGCTACATTTGAATTTCACTCTCATCTCATGGAAGCTGTATTAACCTAACCTTCTGTTTCCTCATCTACAAAATGGGAATGTGAATACTTCTATAGCTTTGAGTTGTGGAGTATAGGAAAAGCATGTAAAAGGGGAACATATAATAAGCACTCAATGGGTGGTATCCATTTTTAGTTTTATTATATTTTGTGTTCTGGGCATGTTTGTATGGGTTATCTACAAATACCCAATTGCTTTTATGACCTGGGGTTCTTTTAGACTATTTGATAGTGGAAGGACTAATTAAATATGGTTAGTATTAATTTGTATTAACTTGTGAATTACTAATTAGCACAAGTTAGCTTAAAATACTGTTAAGTTGTAGATATGTAAATATATATAGCAAATACATGTCACAGAGATAAGTTGGTTGATTGATTCAGTCATCCAGGTTTAGGAAGGAGAGAAGACAGGAACTCAGAAGGTTTTCCTGAGGAAAAGGGATTCTCTTCCATGCTGATCTGTGATGCCGATAAGAAATTAGCCAGGATATAGTGGGCAGAAGAGGGGCATGAGTAACCTTAAGAAAACCTCCTGTTACTTCACTAGTGTTGGAATGGGTATCTGGGTGGGCTGCGGTTGAGATTACAGGAAAGAGACTAGAGAAGCCCAAGAAATAAACGGGAGCCAGACCTGGGCCTAACGAAGAAGCCCTGGTAAGGAGTTCAAATTTTATCCTGAGACCAATAGGGAGCCACTAATGGTTACTTTTCTTTAGCAGGGGAGTGAGAAGATGAGACATGCATATTATAGAAAGTATTGTACTGCCTTCGTGGAAAATGAACTAGTGGGCAGGCACCCAGGAAGGGAGGCTGCACAGACACCCAGTGCTGGTGGCCTGGACTAAGCGTTAGCAGTTCTCTGTGCCTGAGTCCTACATGAAGGCAGATCTGATTCTGGTGGTGAAAAATTAATATTGCCTGAGCTTGATTCTGTAGTTTGTACACCTCTCCCTGAAGGAAGTGAGATCCTGAAGGAAGTGAGATCCTTATGGAAGTTGCATTAAATCTCCTGGGCCTCTGAGTGCCATTAAATGCCTGCCCTGCACACTAAGTGGAATGGAATCCAGCCCGCAGTCAGCCAGTAAATGAATATAACTTATGCTGAATCCCAGCTAATGTGCAGTCTTGGAAGTAGCGTTAAGTCTGCAGAGTCACCTGGGTACCATTTGCAGTACTGAGCTGTGATTTACTTGGTCATACCTCAGTGGCCTATATGTGCCAATATAGCTTCCACAGTCTTTTCTACTTTGTTCCAGGGAATAACTTATGAAATGAAAACATCCATTTTTAAAATATATTTTCTATATCTTATTCATTTTCTTGGTGGATAGGGATTATTGAGTTCGGTATTTATTGTTTGAAAATGTGTAGTATAAATGAAAGTAGCAAGTCATAACTCAAAGTAATTTTTCCTATCACATATATAGAATACTTAGTTTTTTAAAAGCATTGATAGTCACATTTTTATCCAAAAAATGTTTTACAAGGAATTTTTAAAATGCTCCTTATAAGTTTGCTTTATATATAATATCAATATTAACTATCCCCTGATATGCTAATACAGAATGAGTGACTCATATGCCCATGAGGTTCAGTGTTTATAAAAACCAAACCAAACCGATGTCATCCTGATAAATCCTGTGAGGTCCAAGACTATGTCTTAGTCATCATTTTATCCCCGTGTAATTATCACCATGAGCCCAGTATTTACCATGATTAAGAAATATGAGATTGCCACATAAAAATGAACATTAATGTGGGAATCTCGTCTGCTGAGGTCCTAATGTTCATGGTGGGGTAAGTATTAGCAGTGTGAGAGCGCTCTCCTTATCTGTGATGGGTGTTCTGGGAATTTTGAACAGTTGGTGTTCCTGAAAGATACAACTGAAAAAACCTCAAATATGAATCTGTGTGTTAACTAAATTGAAAATGATCTTTTGAAATGTTTTTCCTTCTTAATGAAAATAACAAATCATTAGACTGTGTTTTCAAAATTCAGAGATACTTGATTAAGTAAGTAGAAAAAGAATTTTAGATATGCAAAAAGATTGAGTCATGTTTAGCTAATTTGGGAAAGTGTAAAGAGAGAAAGGATACACAAGTCCAGTGGAGAATGCTAGAAATGTTTGCTGGGATAAACAATAACAGTTCCTAACATTCGCGGACTGTAGATTGCTGACTGTGCTTTCCGAAATGTTACCTCATTTGATCTGTGTAAGAAACTCTGTGAAGTAGAGCTTTTGCCAATAAAGAAAGTATATCTTAGAGTTATTAGGTGATTTGTCCAAAGTTCAAACAGCTCCTAAGTGATCAACTGGAAATTCTGTTTTCTGACTCTTAAGCCATCACTTAAATGTTCAGTAGCAAGTAAATAATTGGCATATATTAGCTGGAGGCATCTGTAAATAGCCTGTGCCATCATTTGCCATAAAAATTTTATTTTTTAAAATGGTTTTTCTATTAACAGAAGCAACACAGGTTCTGAGCAGAATATTTAAGAATGTACATTGGCTTTATGAATATTACGTGATCAGTGATTGTGCCTCTCTGTAGATAACATTTCTGAGATTTTTGTGTTTTTCAAAAATGTCGCATGCCTTTAGACATAGACTATTGTACAGGGGTTACCAGAGGGAGAGGGGTTGAGGAGGGCAGTAAAGGGTAGAGGGGGTCAAATATATGGTGATGGAAGATTTGACTTGGGTTGGTGGGCACACAGTACAATATACTGATGATGTGTCAGCACTGTGTACTTGAAACCTATATGATCGTATTAACCAACGCCACCCCAGTGAATTTAATTAAAAAAAAATAAGAGTGGAAAGAAAAGAAAAAAATGTTTTTCTGCTTTTAAATATATTTCCAATGAGATCACCAAAAACATTTTTACTATTTTAGAATTTAGCAAAATAGTATGAATTTTTTCCCACATCACTGAATGTCATTATAATATCATTTAAACAACTTTATACAATAGTAATCTATTTTCTGATTGACATCTATGGAAAACTTGGGGATGCTTTCTGTGTTCTGTTATTAGGAACAACACTGAAGAATGTCTTCACTAAATCTTTGTATAAATCCCTATTTGTTTCTTAGAGTAAAGGTCTGGCAATAAAATTGCTGGGTTAAATGGTATACAAAACTTCTTAATAACTGACCAGATAGCCCAACAGAAAGGTTGTGCCTATTCGAATTCCCAATTTGTCGTACATGAACGCCCTCTTTTATACACTCTCCAGTCCCTGATCTTGTCTTCCCAAAAATGTGGTCATCAAAATTAGTATATTGTTGCTTTGCAGAGCTTAACAAGAAGATTGCAAATACAGTGAGGGACAGAACTCAGATGTGCTGTGAGGTTTGTGCCCTGCACAGCGCCTGCTGTTTAGTGTTGATCACGGGTAGCTCTCCCGCAAATGCAGCGTCACCTGGACAGAGCATGTAATAATAAAGCATCACTCATGTTCCTCTCTGATCTTTGTTTTATCAAATACTTCAGGTGCTGCCCTTCCTTGTTCTGCGAAATGAAATAATCACCTTTTTCACTGGGTCATTATGATGATAATTGTTAAGTTCTTGGAAGCAGCAACATAGTTTGTGAGCTTGTAAGAACTTTAAAGATCATTTCGTCTTGACCCATCATTTTACCAAGCACACTTAAAGATGTGGAAATTCTGTTGTGTTTTACTAGTTGAGATGGAAAACTTGGTGTCTACATTTTTGCGCAAATGTATAATTTCATCCCTAGTTTATATGTGTCACCATGTCATCACAAATGTACACCTCTTTACCTTTTAATTCTCTATAATATAGTAAAACAAAAATTGTCAACCATTTTAGGAAAATGACATTTTAGCCATGGCAGTGGATCCTGGTTTTGAAGAGAAACCACGTGTATTTGCAGTGAACTCCAGCTCTGCTTTATCTAAGTAATAATTTCCTGTAGACATTATTCTGCCCAGCCCGGTCAACCATATTTCTTTTCATTTTGTTTCAGGTAGCAGTTTTACAACATCGTCAGGATTATATACAGGAAATAATTCACTCACAAATTCCTCTGGATTTAACAGTTCACAGCAGGTAATTTAAAAAGCCAATTTAATTTCTGAAATTTTAAAACTGCAACAGATGATTTTCTTCTATGAAAAAGGATCTGTTTATAGTACAGTATAATGTGAGAGAGCCTTCAGTAGTTTTTTTTTTTTTTTTCTTTTAAAATGTCTTTAGTAGTCTTACATGGTACATTGTTCGGTTGTCAGGTTGGTTTAATTTTACCTGTTAACGCATCATGATATAGGAGAAATATGAAGCATGTGTCTGATCTTACATAAAATTTGTTTGCAAATCTGAGCACTTCAAAGTGTGCTTGTGTGTTTCTATGTAAATTCAGAAACAAATCTGTTTGCAGCTCTACTTTGAAATGTAAGAAATAAGCAGCCATATTCTGAAAGATGATTCTTGTGTGATTTGATTGGATAGGACTACCCGTCTTATCCCAGTTTCGGCCAGGGTCAGTACGCACAGTATTACAACAGCTCACCGTATCCAGCTCATTATATGACAAGCAGCAACACCAGCCCCAACACGCCTTCAACAAATGCCACCTACCAGCTTCAAGAGCCACCATCTGGCATCACCAGCCAAGCAGTTACAGATCCCGCAGCAGGTAATTATGCATTTTAGGGGCTCTGCAGGCTGTATTTCTGGTGCTTTAAATGAATTTTCTGCAGTCATATATTCATGCAGTGGTCACACAGTTTTGGCAGATTTGGGCAAGCCTACATGTAAATCAAGCAGCGTGATCGTGGCCTTGACTCTATATTTATTTGTTTAAAAATTTTAGTATAAAATATATAAACTTCAAAAACACATGAAATAGATATTTTATTTAATTATAAATACACATTTTACAAGATATCTATTGCTTTTTAGATGCAGACTTATATTTAGCTATAATTACTTAACTATAATTATAAGTAATTTGCTAACATATTAAATATGGAAATAAGTATCACCTTGAATTTAATGTTTATTATCATTAAATATTTAATGTTTTCTCAAAAATATCAAACAGCATCAAAGGGTTGGTGATGAGGGAAAACTGTGGCTCCCCTGGCCTGCCCTTTCCTACTCGTGCCTGCCGTGAGTGCGAACAGCGTGCCCAAGTGTGGGCATTCTCCATGTCCGCATGTCCCCTGATGCGCCCTCTCCATTCCTGGGAGTTTTCCTACTCTGGTTTTGATACTTCTTCATCCTTGTCTTAACGTTTTTAAAATGTAATCTCTTCTTTCATGGATAATGAGGTGAGCTACTATCCTCCAAGAGTCAGAGAGTTTTCTTCCATTGCCTTTTTTTTTAAAAAAAGATGTTATTTATTTTTAGAGAGAGGGGAAAGGATGGAAAAAGAGAGGGAGGGAAACATCAATGTGTGGTTGCCTCTTGTGTACCCCCTACTGTGTAGCTGGCCTGCAACCCAGGCATGGGTCCTGACTGGGAATCAAACCAGCATCCCTTTGGTTCTCAGGCTGGCACTCAATCCACTGAGCCACACCGGCCAGGGCTGTTTTTTTATTTCCAGACCAAAGCCCACTCTGTTGCTGCAAGTCAGGTTAAAATGGTCTTATACTGTAAGACTCACCTCTATATTTTGATCAGAGTATTAATTCTAGGTGGTTGTCCTAATCATGGAAAAAAAGTTTTAGATAACAGATGACTAATTTAAATTTGACTATAAGTTTATTCTGTAAATATTAGCAGGTGATCCCCCAAAACATCTAAACTTTTGTGTTCTACCTTTTCTCTTAAATGTATGCTAAGAATTTTATTCCAGAGCAGGAAGTTACATCATTCCTAAACTTGTGTTCCAACTAATTGCCAATACTCACTTTTTCTGCACATCCCAAGTCTAAACATTTTTATATTTGAACATCATATTCCATTTACCTTTTTTTTTAAAAAAAATCTAGCTTGATAGAATATTCTTCACACCACATGTGTAAATACAGTATTCATAGAACCTAGTATACATGTCTCTTCTGTCTTTTAAGTAGCTTCCACATCTGTAGAATCTCACTGAAGATAAACTTGATTATAGAGGATATTGAATTCATTGCAGAAAGTGTAGCACATTCTCCCCTGCTTTCATAAACTTCATGAGGAAAGATAATGTCTTGTGCCAACTATAGGGACATCTTGCATTTTCATAGGAACGCTCTGGGTCATGCAAGTCTTAAGGACTGAAAGGGGTCTTGAAATCTTGAGATGAGGATAGCTATGTGACTGAGAAAGTAGGAAAACTCTTTTAGGGTCTATGGAATAACAGAAAGAGAAAAGGAGACAGCAGAATAATTTTACTCAATTCAATGGCATTTTGGTTGTGAAGTTTACAGTATAAAACAAGCTGGTGGAGACTTACTTATGTTTTTTAAATGAAGGTTGATTAGAGCTTTTTAGAAAAAAACAATTTAGACTAAAAGCTGGTCTCTGAAATTTGATGTTGTTTTCAGTGAGTTTTATTTATAAAAGGGATGCCACGTAAGAGAATGGGAATGGCTTGGCACACGGCTGTGCCACTTGGGAAACAATGCAGTAGTGTAATTTTCTAAAGGTATAAGTGATTTTTAGGTCAAATGATTTATTTTAGGTTTTATTTGAATAAATGCTTAATGTTGTGGGCACTTATTTCAATTTCAATATCTTTACGGCTACAAAATAGGAATGAATTGAACCGGGGAGAAAGTGCTTTTCAGATCTCTTGTATTCAACCTTTCCCACTAAGTAAGTGTGTATGGATAAGTCTTTTTTGTGTGTTGCATAGTTAGAAATGGAAAGTTCAGTGAGTTTCCACATTGAGAAAGAAACGTGGATTACTTTTTAAAAATTCAAGGAATATTTAGTCTGGGTTTTGGGTTTTTGGTTTTTTGTTTTTTTTTTTTTACATTTGTGGTCATACTGTGGATTTAGCCTCAGTTTTCTGGCACTAACCTTTTCTTCTTACTAATGATATTTAAAATTGTAGACTTGTCCTTCTTGATTAAAAGGAAGTTTTTTGGTAAAGTACATACATTTATTAAAGTAAAGAAATGAAAGGAATTATTTATTACATATAACAATGTTTTCGTTTTAAGATGGAAATTAAAAATAGCTGATATCTCTATTTTTGTTCAAATAATTTCAAGTGTTTTTCTTTTAAAAAATATTTATTTATTTATTTATTTTTAGAGAAGGGAAGAGAGGGAGACAAACATCACTATGTGGTTGCCTCTCACACACTCCAGACTGGATATCTGGCCCGCAACCCAGGCATGTGCTCTGACTGGGAATCAAACCAGCAACCCTTTGGTTCTCAGGCCGGCACTCAATCCACTGAGCCACACCAGCCAGGGTTCAAGTGTTTTTCTTTAATTTTTTTAAGTAAATGTAGTGACTTTCCAGTCTATATTTTCTAATACTGAAAAGGTAGACTCTTGTCATTATCTGTCTGCTCATTTCATGGAACTGTGCAGTACAGCTACATACATACTTATGGTACCTATTGTGGTATTGTTCATAGAACTCTTGTGTCAGAATGAACATAGAAAGATAACCTTGTAAGGTTTCTTCAGGGCAAACATGTAAGGACTCATTTGTTTTTTTTTCCAATTGTGTATTTTTAAAGTTATATGAAGAATAGGTATCTTTTAAATCCATAGCTCTTTGCAGTGTTATTTATAAACATGTACCTCCTCCTGCATTTAAAGCTCAATAATTATTTTCATAGGTTTATAACTAAATATTGAAAATCACGTTCTTTGGAAAGGCATGTGTAATATATTAAAAATAATATAACTTGAAAATGAAAGTTTAATTTCAAATATCTAATTCATTTTAAAAACTGGAAACAGTGCATTGTTTTTCATTTGTATTGAGCTGTATGAACATACAGTGTGTTCATTTTGGGTGCACAGCATCATCATTCGATATTTGCATAGACTGTAAGATGACCGCCATGATCAGTCAAGTTAACCTCCCGGGTTCCATATAGTTACAAATGTATTTTTCCTGTAATGAGAACTTTTAACATCTATTCTCTTAGCAACTTTATAATCCTTTGCATTCATTTTTCAAAATAAGTTTGTTAGCTATGTTTTGACTATCTTAATAAAATAAAGTTCACATCATCTGGAGGTATGTAGGAATCCATCTACCTTGAAAAATACACTGTGGTTTAACTGGTCATTCAGCAACATTTCATTTATTGGATTCAAGAAAGTCATGCTTACTCTTCAAATAAAGATGCCAGCCTCCTCCCCAGCCCCCAACTGAAGGACATTTCACTTGCTTCCAATTTCGGTGACTATGACTAAAACCATTACAAACATTTGTATGCAGGTTTTTGTATGGACTTAATTTTTAGTTCATTTTGGTCAATGGCCAGGAGTGTGATTGCTGGATTATATAGTAATAGTATGTTTAGTTTTGTGAAAAAAATGCCAAATTGTCTTCCAAAGTGGCTCTTCCATTTTGTGCTCCCACTGGCAAAAGTACGAGAGTTTCTATTGCTCCATATCCTTGGTAGCATTTGATGTTGTCACTGTTTCAGAGTTTGGCCATTAAGTATGATGTTAGCTATAGGTTCTTTGTAGATTTGTTGTTGTTGTTGTTGTTGTTGTTTTTTACCAACAGGAGGAAGGTCCCCTCTAGTCCTAGTTTGCTGTGAGTTTGTATCAAGAATGCCTTTTCTGCATCTGTTGATATGATCATATGATTTTTCTTCTTTAGCCTGTTGATGTAATGGATTACATTAATTGATCTTCAAATGTTGAGCCAGCTTTTCATTCCCGGAATGAATCCCACTTGGTCATAATGCATAATTCTTCTTGTACATTATTGGATTTAGTTTTGATAATATTATATTAAGGATATTTGCATCTATGTTCATGAGATATATTGGTCTATACTTTCCATTTCTTGTAATGTCTTTTTCTGGTTTTGATTTTAGGTTAATACTGACCACATAGACTAAGTTAGGAAATGTTTCCTCTGCATTTGTTTTCTGGAATATATTGTAGAACATTAGTATTATTCATTCCCTAAATATTTGGTAGAAATCACTAGTGAACCCATCTAGGTAGGTCCTAATCCTTTAGGTTTTAGAAGGTAAATTGTTGGCTCAATTTATTTAATAGATTAAGCCTATTCAGATGATATGCTTCTCCTTGTGCGAGTCTTAGTAGATGGTCTTTCAAGGACTGGTCCATATCATCTAGGTTATAAAAATGTGTAGGCATAGAGTTGTTCATAATATTCCTTTATTAACATTTTAATGTCTTTGAGATTGCCAGTGATGGCCATTCTTTCAATTTTAATATTCATATTTATGTCTTTTTGTCCTGGTTAGCCTAGGTACAGGCTTATCAATTTTATTGATCTTGTAAAAGAGCCAACTTTTATTTATGTTGATTTTTATCTATTGTTTTTCTCTTCTCAACTTTTATTGAATTTTCTGCTTTTTATCATTTCTTCTGATTACTTTTAATTTGCTCTTTTTCTAGTTTTTTTTAAGGCTTAAATCTTGGCGTATTGATTTTAATTTTTTTCTAATATGTGCATTCGGTGCAATCGAGTTTCCTCTAAGCACTGCTTATGTTGCATTCCACATAATTTGATGGATAACTTTTGCATTTTTATTTATTTTAAAATACTCTTATTTTCATTATCATTAAAACTTGCCCTTTTAAAGAGGCATATACTTATAAGCATTTTATTGAGAAAAATTGTAGAAATTTGATGTTGTACAGTATGTATCATTTGTGACAATAGCCCAGTTATTCATATCCTCCCAATTAAATGGCTTTCTGTTGTTAAAGAATATGTTTAGTTTCTGGAAAAAGGGTATTACATGTTACATTCAAGTTTCACTGTATAAAAAAGAAAGTTTTGATCAGAGTCAACTTTTTTATCTTATTTAAATCTAAAACTGTAAAACAATATCAAAATTAAATCCATGATTACTTTAATTTTTATTTTTTATTTTTTTTTAAAGATTTTATTTATTTATTTTATTTTTAGAGAGGGGGAGGGAGGGAGAAAGAGAGGGAGAGAAACATCAGTGTGTGGTTGCCTCTCACGTGGCCCCCACTAGGGGCCTGGCCTGCAACCCAGGCATGTGCCCTGACTGGGAATCGAACCTGCGACACTTAGGTTTGCAGCTCGCGCTCAATCCACTGAGCTATGCCAGCCAGGGTGATTACTTTAATTTTTAAATAATGGATTTTATTTTAAATTGTTTTCAAAACAAAAATTTATTTTTAATTTCTTTTTAAAATTTATTGGGGTGACATTGGGTAATAAAATTATAGGTTTCAAGTGTACAATTCTATAATACATCATCTGTGTATTGCAGTGTGTGTTTACAACTCCTCTTTACAAAGTCAGTGACTTCCTTCTATGTGTAAAAACATACAAACAGTTAAAAAAGAAAAAAACATTTTAGGATGTTTTTCTTTTATGCTGATATCTGAACACATTATTATCTCTTGGCCACTGACATATAAAGAGGATGTTAATTCCTTGTATTCATTCCTAGTATCCTAAGGCATATTATTACCAACATAACTGAATAAATATTTTTTTAAAGTGATAAAAATAATTTTACCATTTGAAAGTAATTTTCATGAAGGAATTTTTTAAATTCACTTTTCTAAAAAGAGTACTTGAACCATTTTTTAAAATCTTGTATCATTTGACTCATATATGTATACTTAAAATATGAACACTCATTTGTAATTCAGTTACTGTGCTGTATTTAAATAATTTGGTTTGAAGACATATTTCTTGTCCAGAATTTCTTAGAACATCTCATTAGAGTTAGGACAACTATCATATTAATAATACATGGTAAAAATACATTTGTTGGGTTTGGAGGTTCATATTACATTACTTGTAATCTTATAAGATAGTCATGAGGTAGGTACTGTTTGTCCCCATTTTACAGATGAAGAAAACGTGGCACTTAGCTCTTAAATGCTCAGTAAATGTTAGATATTAAGTTAATCAAGAATTGTGAAGCCTAATTCTTATGAAAGAACTATTAACCTATAAAATTATATTTTTTAAAACAATACAAAGCAGAGAGAAAAATGACAAGTTAAATTTTGGGGGTTAATGTGAAATAAAGGCTAGTTTGTTTTTATCAGTAATGAGTTCTAGTACAGATATCTTTAAAAGGTTGATTTTTCATCCAATTTGTTCATTTGAATTCCTGACCCAAAACCTTGCAGTTGAAATCTACCTTTTCATGCTCTGACTGCATGCAGACAAGTTACTGGTTAAGGTGATGTACGGGAATCTTGCTAATATTGAATTTCAAGTGACAGAGGAAAAGTCAGTATAAGAGGGAATTCAATATGCATGGGAAACCATTTGTTCCCTCTGCTTCTTTGATCCTTGCCAAGGCCCCCGAAAGTAGAGCAAAGCGCCTGAAAACAGGGCAACATTCTTGTGCGGGGTTGCAGGAGAATGCTGAGCTCTCACAGGAATTCAGTGTGACAGGATGGAAAACTAAGCTGCCCGCGTCTTCCCGGTAAATGTAAGGAATCTGGGCCACGTCTACACCACCTAACATGCCTGAGTCTTCCCGGTAGAAAATGATCCGGAGATTTGTAATTGCAGGCACCTCGAGTTCTGTGTTTTGCCAAATGAGCGGTTTTGAGAAATCTTTAGGCCATACTTGCTCATTTTCACAGATGCCTGTGGACTTGGGAGAAGTTTGCCATTTGTTCAGCTCAAAAATAAACTGTTTCAGTGAAACAATTTTCACTGACATTTTGGAAACATTTGTCAGCAGAACAAATATTTGTATCTAAAATAGCCAGGCTGTTAAGACGTGAGAAAACAAAACAGATGTTCGTTTGGGGTTGGTCAGTCTGTCTTGACTGCGTGTGTTTTCTTTCTTTTCGTTTCTCCCCAGAGGATATGCAGTGTTAACCTTAACGAGAGTATAAAGTTCTTGGAAATTAAGTTCACTCTTTGTTTCGTATTGTCAGAAGTGTGATAAAAATGAGTTTCCTTACCTTTGAATTTTGGATTATATTTCCAAAATATGAAAAACTCGGTGTTTCAGCATTTACCCATTTTGTGCCTCATTGCGGGGTTGAGTAATTTTGTCAAGTAGTTAGCCGGATGTCAGGATGCCTTGTAGCATCAGATTAATACACTTGGGTTTGAATATGTGATTTTTTTCCTTACAGTTGTATATAACATAAGATGTATGTAAATAATCAAAATAAGGCATACATTATTGAGCTAATTAAGTTAGTTTACTGACCCTCCTAACCATTTATATTTTATCTTTTTTTGTAGCTAATTGATTTACTGTTTCTGCATAGCATTAAGTATTGAATGGGACCAACACTAATCAATGTAGTAAGTTCCCACGTTTAAGTTGGAGGATGTAACATTGACTGACCCAGGTTTTTAGTTTGAGGTGGTGCGGAAGAGAACAAAGCTATCTGTGTTTGCCATCTCTGTGTCTCATTCAATTGGGATTGAATGGTTTGTGGATGAGTTTTGGATTAACTTTTAAATAAAGGTAGGATTGATGGACCAATTTTATTTCCTGCTTGAGAGCCACAAGAAAATTAAGTTTAATGATTTTTTAAAATTCACTGGATGATAACATACAAGCATGGGACAAAATTATAAAAGTGAATAAAAGTTTACAGAGAATGAAATTCTCTTCCTCTCCTGTACCTAGGTCCTTTCAGAGAGCCAGTCTCTCCTGTATTTTTCCAAGGATACACTCTGTATAAATACATGCCCAGCACCTGCCCTGGCCACTTCCTTTCATATTCAAGTACACATACTTTTCATTATTCTTTTCCTTAAAGCAGAATACCATACATGCTCTTCTATACCCTGCTTTATTGACTTAACATACAGAAAAATATTTGATAAGCATTTTTGTTATGGATTTGATATACAAGTAGAACAGTAGATAATATTTTTTGAGTGCTTACTACGCACTAGACATTGTTCTACGCACCACTCATTTAGGAAGTTAGCTCATTCCCACCTCGTTCCATGAGGCAGGCAGTGTTGTCCTCCCCATTTTACAGACGGGGACACCAAGGAGAGGTCAGTCAGTGACAGCCCTGGGATTTCGGCTCCAGAAGCTTGGCTCCAAACCTGAGTTCCTAATCAGGAAAGCATGTCACTTCTTGAAACCACTGTGTCTGAAATTTCAGACTTGCAGAAAAATCAAAGTGTAAACAAAGAGTTATAAAATGTAGTAGCTACCTGGTATTCATTTTTTTAAAATCACTGATATATATCACCTAGCAAGGGTAGGTGTTAGAAGGTATTCAGTTAAATATGTGTTAAATGTTTGAATGTTCCCTATTTGCTGCTAAAGTAGGTAGGTCTGCAATTGTCGAGAAGTGGTGCATAGTATATCTAAAGTTATCTTGTTCTGTAAGTATTCCCTGAATTGTATCTTCTGCTTTCTTGAGTCTACACTATCCTCTATCCCCTTTTATCCTGTTTAACAATTCTCTGTCATGGACCTACTTTGGAAATAATTTTCCACAACATCTCTTTACCATTTCGCTCCCCTTACCCACCAAGGAATTCATTCTCTATCTTGACATTTTTTCTGCTCATAGCTCACAGCTGATGAGTTGATACTTGATGACTAAGTATAGGGATACTGATGTTCTCGTGCCAAGGAAAAGGGCAGCCATCCATTTTAAAGTGAAAGTAGGCTCCTTAGCCCAGTACAATCTCCTTCTAACACTTTGGAAAATATTTATATGACCCCTTCAGAAACTTCACCAATTTCATAAAATTAAAATTGCATTTTCTTCAGCACTCCTATTTAAGACAAAGTTTACTGTTTTTCACTTTTAGGTAACTGCTAATGTTTGACCGCAATGTTGGAGTAGCTTACATCATACACAGGGTGGGCAGAAGTAGGTTTCTAGTCGTTCCTATGGGAAATAATACAATTAATAAATAATAACACAAGAATAAACTCTGTGTTTCACGTACAACTGTACACCTACTTTTGCTCCCCCTGTAAGTGCAGCCCAGTAATCCCCAGATTACTGACTGGCTTGATGGTCATGGATTGGTTTGGAAATCATGTCTACCATTGTTTCTGTGAGAAAATAGCTTCCAGATTTCAAACAGCTTGCTTTAAAATATTTGGAACATAGCTGATCTTTAAATTAATAACTCTCTTATGTCTACAAATCCGCTTGAGTAATGTTAGTTTGAGTTTGAGCAACTGGGCAACAAGGAAGTTTTGAATTTTAAAGGTGAAATAACCATATGAACTCTTTCGCCTAAGACATTCACTTGAGTGATTATGAATAAGGAATCCAGAAAGATTCAACTTTCCCAAAGTAGCACAGCCTGTCATTATCATCCGGGGCATCTCTTGATGTCACTCTGAAGTGGCAGCCTTGGGAGACCGCATGAGCTGGTGTGGCCTTTCCCATGCTGCCCTGGGCAGCACCCCTGTCTCCTGAAGATGGGTGTCCTTTAATGAATCCCAAAGGAGGATATGTTCGGGATACAAGTTGTTGGGGCTAAGTTTATCAGGGCTCCTTACTTTCAGTTTTTTCTGATGCATTGACACAGCGAGACTCACTGGGAATTGCATGTAGTTCTCTACTCTCCACCCACCTACTCCTGTAGAGAATATCTGTGAGCATCCCTTGGGCACCACGCTTCCTTGGTGTACAAGTGAGAGAAACTGGAGTGACGGCTAGGGATGCAGAGCTGGGCCAACCTGGGCTCTGTGATTTACCCTGGGCAGGTCTCTTAGCACATTGGTGTATCGGTTTTCTATAAAATGTGCATAATACCACTCTTAAGCTTAGAATGAATGTGAGAATGCAGTTATGCAAGTGGCTAGCTGACACATACCAGGCAGATGTTCATAATTCCTTTCTGTGTGCCAGGCACCATGCTTGGTGCTGGGGACATGAAGGTGACAAGAAAGGCATATCCCTGGCCTCAGGAGGCCGAAGTGTTCCCCCTCGTGAGTGGTATTGCTATAGCGCATTGTGCATGATGGTTGTTTCAGAGATGAAAGCCTCTGATGTGTGGTCATCAGTTTCCTTGACAGCGAATGACTGGCGCGGGGTGGGGGTGGGGGGTTAAAGCAGAGGTTGAAATGTGTGAGAAGGACGATGGACGTTTCTACAAGGTCGTCCATAGACCACTGGAGAGTGGTTATTGGCCACACTCCAGGGATGGCAAAGCTCTATTAACTTAGTTACAAGACCTTTCCTGAGGAATTAATTTACCTAGGAGACTTGAATTAGTGATTGCATGGAAGGGAAGTAGTAGTTACAGAATACAGAAAGAAAAATCAAAGCAATTCTCTAAAATTAACTCAATATTTATTCATCTCTGATTTCTGGTTAACTCTGTAAGGTTAGTTAACAAATCTTCTTGCCTATGATTTATTTTGGCTGATAGCTAAAAGTTTTCAAGGTTCTCTTATTTTAAGTCTTTTAGCCTTTGATAAGGTAATAGTCACTGTGAATCTAATATAATGTAATAATTTATTCAAGGGTTTGCTGAGGTCCCTTTTGTGGGGACAATATAGATAGCTTCCACTTTAAAAATCTGGTCTAAAATCATCGTGGTCACATTCCGTGGCATGCTTTGCAGGCTTGGTGTTCTCTTACTTTGTAGCATCTACATGAATCCCAAGTAGCTTTTTGAGGCATATCACAGGCCCTCTGTCAGAACTACGGCTTTCCACAGGGGGATCTTTCTTGAGTAGGCCTCTTATTTATTTTTTTTTTTTAAGACAATCTCATTCCTGTTTTCAGCAGAGCTAACTTGGTAAAGCTATGGATTTCCACTCAACTCAGCAACCAAGTATAGCTCCTCTTCAAGCTACTCATTAGTATAACCTCTTACCTTATGGCTGCTTAAAGCTCAAGGAGAAACTCGCATCTGTCAGCTGCCAGAAGGATAAGTAATGGCCCCCTTCTTCTAGATATTTTCAGTTTCACCCTAAAATAAGCAAGGTGCCTGACCCCAGCGCTCTGTGCTCGGAAGTACTGAGTGTGGAGTCAGCTGTCATCAGCTGCAGAAGTAAGAATCTTGTAAACTCTGCGGTTTGATTTGCCATGAGGCTGTGCTCCTGGCATCACACAACATCCTCTCAGTCATCAGACCTGTGAAGCAAGTCTGTCTCGTCTGTACTAGGAGCACCTGCGTTTTGGGAGCGAGCTTGCTCTGTCTCATCTTCTGCACCGTGAGAGCTGTCGGCGCCTTTGCCTGCACTGAGCATAGACCTTTGGTCAAGCAGACCTGTGCTGACTGCTTTCTCCCCTGGCTTTAGCTCACTTTTTCCAGGCCATCTTTTCTTCTAAGGCACTCATTCACTTCTTTTCAGAGATTGCTTGCTATACAGTCATTGTGTATATATTTGATGGGTTATCTCTCTTAAACCCCTTTTGGAGAAAAGAAGAATATAAATTGTTCAGAAAATAAAATAAAAATTTAAATGTTTTATTCAACAAGACTAGGGGCCAGAGAACAGACTCCGCAACCACTCCATGCTCAGGAAGCACTTACTTTGCAAATTACACTGTAATTAATTATAACCACAATTTGTCATCATCGCCATTTTGGTTCATATGCGCTCAAGAAACCTTAACCATTCGGTTAGTATCTGCACAAAAACCTCTTCTCATAGTTCTAGCTTCCTAAGAGCACACACCTGTCTATCTTCTCTCTGCTTGAAGCCCCACATCTACCCTAATTGAATAGACTTGTTAGTAGTTTCAGCTCAGCTGATTTGTGTAAAAAAAGCACGTTGCCAAATGTGAAATTCCTCCCAAATGTAAGAAGACATTTTCTCTACTGCTGACATTGTTATCAAATTATGCAGTTTAAATGATCCCGCATGAAGCATTCTAAGAACTTTCTTCTGGAGGAGTCTTTCTTTTCCAGTTTCCTATTTAGTGTTTTCCCTAAAGCATCTGCTTTAGTACAGTTGTTCAGCTAATGACCTCCCTTGTGTCAGCATCAATATTGATAGAGATTCCTAAGGAAGCACATTTCTCACGAGACTTATTCTTTAATTGTGCTATTAAGTTGTGTTACACTGTTTGCTAATTTGAGGAAGGGCAGCAGATGCGTTTCATCTGTCGGCACATATAAGTGGGTTTGAGGATGCTCTCCAACACTTTGTTAGCTATTCATCGAGCCTCTCTTACTTCGGAAGTTCCGTTGGGGTCTGTGGGGATACAGAGAGCAAGAGGGATTATTCTTTTTCCTCAAGGAGCATTGTATTATATGAAAAGCCAAGCCTAAATAAAGGTTAAGTTTTAAAAATGTTGTGCTAGAAGAAGCAGCAAAGTGCACAGGAAGAGCGAAGGAACAGAGGTTTCTTATGTAAAGTGTTTGGAGAAAAAACTAACAAAGGAGGTGAAATTTACCCTCAGCATTGAAAGATGTGAGTGAGTATGGGACAGGGTAAGGGAGGGATATTTAGTCAAGGCCAGAGGAACAAACATCTTTAAATGGGCTTACTGGCAGAGTATTTTTCCATTAAGAACAAACTTAGACTACGTATGAATTCCACTGAAGGATGAAAGGAATTTTGATCTGGAAGATCACTGTATTTATGATCATCTTTATAAGAGAACTGAGCTCAGAGAGGTGACTTTGAACAATTCATTTCACATGACAATACTAACATGTTTACATGAAATACATTGCCATGCGTTATCTTATGTAACCTTCACAATGGTGCTGTCCCCACTTTACTGTTGAGAAAACTAAGATTCAGATAATTATATGAATTACAAGTTACCAGGTCCATTCTGAAATACATGCTAATTTTACTGTCTGAATATGTAGGTTATTCCGTCCACTACTAGGAAATTTGAACTGCTCAACTTCCCATGTTCTGTCCTGTAAATTAGGAAGGATGTGGAGATGGACCAAAATTCCAAAACTGGCGAGAGCCACACCCTTCACAGGTGAGTGGCTTCCCAAACACTGGAATGAAAGGAGGCCACATTTCCGGAGTCAGTGCAGGTTCAGTAACCCAGGCAGCTCAGCTTGGTCCTGGGCAGATCCTTTCCTCTGGCCCCAAATCTTCAGGACAAGGTTATGGCCAACCTGATGAGGCAGGGGCCCATCAGAGGCTGCCCTGCCTGACTTTGTCCTCACCACTGCCAAAAGAATGGTCTGGCCTGGCAGGGTATCACTTTTGGAGAGACCCAAAAGAGGTGAGGAGAGAGCCACCTCGATATCTGGGGGAAGAGTGTTCTGGGATAGGAAACAGCGGTCACCAGGGCCTGGAGGTGGGACTGTGTTTGGTAGATTCAGTGAGTGACAAGAAGGCGAACAGATTGGAGCACTGTGCGAGAGAAGAGGGGGAGGGGGCGGGGAGGAGGGCTACAGAGGCCTGATCACAGCAGGCCTGTTGGTATAGAGAGGACTTGGGAAGTATTTAAGCAGAAAAGGGACAAAATGTCACACACATTGGAAAAGAATGTCCTGGTTGTTGCTATGTCTCAGCCAGAAGGGAGCAGAGCCATCAAGTAGGAGGAGATGATGCCAGGCGTATAGGTGGTAGGGAACAGTGGGTCAGCGCTGGGTGTGGAGGGATGAAAGTGGTCTGATTGGAGAGAGATTAGAAAGCTGAGTGGCTGGGATTTATTATTAGATTGAGTGTGAGAAGTAAGAACATAGGAACTGTGAATGACATCATGGATTTTGGCCCAGACAGCTGGAAAAGCGCATTTGCCATTTGCTGATATGAGAAAGTGGCAGGGAGAAAAGGTATAATTGAAGAATGCAGGGTTCTGTTTAGCACCTGTGAGGTTTGAGATACCTTAATTAGAAATCAGAGGGGAAGACCCGGCCAGGTGGCTCAGTTGGTTGGAGCATCATCCTGTACACCAAAATGGTTGTGGGTTCAATCTCCAGTCAGGGCGCATACGGGAGGCAACCCATTGATGTTTCTCTCTCCTCCGCTTTCCCTCTCTGTCCCTCTCCCCCTTTCTCTCTAAAATCAATAAACATATCCTCAGGTGAAGATGGATGGGTGGATGAATGGATGGATAGATAGATAGATAGATAGATAGATAGATAGATAGATAGATAAGAAAGAAATTCCAGGAGGATATGGCAAGTTAGTTGTTGAGTAAGTCTGATGTACATAAGACAGTTTAGAACATAAATGTGTGAATCACCACAAATGCCATTTAAAGCTTATGTTCCTGGATGAGTTAACCGGGTCAGCAAGTACCAGTGCAGAAGGAGTGAGCATGCTGAGCCCGGGACCTTGGAACGGAGGCAGAGGCCTCCCAGAGGCCAAGAGAAGTTGGTGTTGCAGAAGGAAGGCATGATCAGCTGTGCGCAATGCTGGTGAAAGTTAGAGAAAAATGGGAATTGAGATTTGACCATTGGATTTGACAATGCTGGGGTCATTGATGTACTTGACGAAGTGAACTATTGGTGTTTTAGATAAAATAGTATGATTGAAGTGGGTTTGAAAGAGAATGGAAAGCAGATATTCACAATTCTCTTAGTTATTTTTGCTGCACACTACAATGTAATGAAGAGGTGGAGCGGAAACAAGAGAGAGTTTGGAAGTCTGTTTTAGGCCAGAGCTGTACCTAGCCTATATGCACAGGCAGGTGGCCCAGTAGAAAGGGAATGCTGGCTGGTGTAGGCAAAGGGGCCTACAGTTTCACACCCAGGCAGGGGTTGGCCTCAGAAGCCCAGAGTTAATCCGTCATAACAAAAGGGCAGGCAGACTGAGGGTAACAAGTCCTGGTAGGGCGTTTATTTGGCACAGAGAGTGTAGAGTAGGAGCTTCTATTTTCTCAGCGAATGAGAAGCCAGGCTGCTTGCTTGTGGCTGGGGGTTGACTTGGTCTTAGAGAGTAGTAACAAGCTGTCTCCTGCTGTTGCCTGTGACCTTCAGGACCTAATGAATCCAGGTGGCACTAAGCTACTATGAGGGCAGGAGCTTTTGTCTTGCTCTGCTGGATTGTCAATGCTTAGCACATTGCCTGGCACATAGTAGGTGCTCTGTCTTACCATGTACTCTTAAGGTACCTCATGCTTCAGTGGCTCAGAGATCTGTTGGTAATGCCGCAGGCAGGACTGGCTATGTAATTTGTGGGCCGCAGTGCAAAATGAAGATGTGGGCCCCTTGTTCATAAAGAGTTTCCAGATAGCACAGCAGAGAGTAAATTGAGTGCAGGGCCCATCTGAGCACAAGGCCCTGTGTGACTGCGTAGATCACATGTCCGTGGGGCCAGCCCTGACTCCAGGTGCCGGGTGCATCTGATCAACAGCAGTCAGCAGACTAGGGGCCGTGGCTGGAGGTACAGTTCCCCGAGAAGGAAGCATTGCATATTAACCTCTCTTTCAGAAGTTTAAGAGAGAAAGATCGAACCCAAACAGTAGCTGCTGTCTTCACAGATGAACAGAGATGAGTTCTAAGAAAGTGAGTGGAAAAGGCTCATAGCCATTTCGAAACCTGTGTCTTCTGAGACAGAGTGCCTCAAATTGCAGTGGTGAGAGGGAAGGGTAGGAAAAAGTGAAATTCTACAGTACCTGAGGATGCAGTCATCCATCTTCGATGTAGTGTGGCATCAGTGACCATTAAAAAAAAAGTCCTGCACAGGTGACAAGGTTGGTTGAGGAGTCGTCTGTATACCAAAAGGTTGCAGGTTCAATTGCTTGTCAGGACGCATACCTAGGTTGCTAGTTCAATCCCCAGTTGGGGAGCTTGTGGGAGGTACAGGAGGGCATCCCATCAGTGTTTCTCTCCCATGTTGATATTTTCTCTCACTCTCCCTTTCTCTCTCCCCCCCTCTCCCTCTCTCCCCCCTCCCATTTCCCCCCTCTCTCTCCCTCCCCCCTCTCTACCACTGAACCACCAATGCTCCAGCTTCCCTCCCCCCTCTCTAAAATCAATAAATAGATCCTCAAGAGAGAATTAACAAAATTTTTAAAAGGTGTAAGAAAACCCTCCCCATTCATTCTCAAACCTCCAGGAGAGAAAGGTCCATGAATGGCATTGAGATCCAGTGCAAAGACATGAGCTATTTTGTAGTTGGATTTGTGTAGCTGTAAATGGATTTGTGTCTAAGAGTGTTTCTAAACAATAATATATAAAGATCTTGTTAAAGACATTTTCCAGCATTATTCCCTTCTATTGAGGAAAGAAAAAGAAATTTACCTGAACAAATGGTCCATATACATACATTCTCTGTTGCGAGCATTTCATGTCTATGGTATTGCATTCTGTCACCTGAGAATTTGAGCGTAAGGCTTAAGCCACCACTAGAATTCCTTTAGAGTCTGGAGAATAATAGGAATTTCAGTTTTCAACTGTGAGGCGCTCTGACTGTAAAGGCTGAACCCAGGCTGTCCTTCTCCTTCACTGTCTTATAGAGAGAAGAATCCATTAAAAAAAATACTGTCAGAGGCCTGGAAGGAACATCTGTCAGAATCAGTTGTTAGAGGTCCCTGTAAGTCAAGGAAAATCTAAGTTTTCAGTGGGAGACATCTATGTGCCCCTTTCCTTTGCCCTTTCACCTAAATTATAGTGAACCACAGGACTGGGCCTTTGAATTTTCCTGTGCTCAGAAACACAGCTTAGCTCGTTTTCTGGTGTCACTGGTGTGCCTGTGCCCTCCATATTCAAGCAACTACAAAGATCGCAGTAGCCAGCGTCCCCAAGGCCACACATCTGGAACAGAGACCATCTTTTGGTTTTGCTAAGTGTGGTGCCAGCACCTAGCCGTTCTGTTAGAGATGCACACACAAAATCACGCCTAAGGCCTGTGCGTCTGGTGCCCATATCCACCCGAGGAGAAACTCTGTCTTGCACTTCAAGTTACTGTGTTCAGGGGAGAAACAGAATCTTACCTTTGCCTTGTTTTGTTGGTGTGTTCAAGATAGATACCTTTGGATATCATGATGGCTCAGCTCCCTGACCCCCAGGGTAGGGTCTTCTAAAAAGGATTTATTAAATTCCTTTTCTGCTCATTAAC